>CM024753.1:92351152-92951152 GCA_014218235.1 Colocasia esculenta | reverse complement strand
TGATCACCTCCTTTGTTGATCCTAGCCCAAACACAAGCAAGCATGCTCCCACAAAGCATAATTCAAGAAAGTCTCAGACCAAGCCAATACTACACAAACAAAATGTTCCCAACAAACAAAAGAAAAAGCCACCTGTCGACAGATACAATGGTGCCTGTCGACAGACAAGAACAGTTTCAATGAATAAACAGTCTATCAAGCAACAGAAAATTGAAAAGAAAATTCCTTCATGCAATGTGTGTAAAAAATTGGTCATGATGAAAAACAATGTTGGAATAATCCAAAGAAACAAAAATTCAAACAAGTTTGGATTCCTAAACATCTACTTTGTTGCATGAATGAAATTTTGGGACCCAAAGTAATTTGGGTACCAAAACCTCTTGTCTGATCCACATTTGCAGGAATGCCTAGCAGCCCAACATCAAAACAAATGGTACTTGGATAGCGGCTGTTCGAGGCACATGACGGGCGACAAGGTAAATTCTGTTTCCTAGTGGAGAAAGACGGAGGACAAGTCATTTTTGGAGGTAACAACAAAGGCCAAATCATTGGCACAGGTAATGTTGGTAAGTGTTCCTCCAATTCAATTGAAAATGTACTGTTGGTTGATGGCCTTAATCACAATTTGCTTAGCATAAGTCAATTATGTGATAGAGGTCACAACGTCATTTTTGAATCAAATTCATGTCAAATTGTTGATAAAGAAACAGGAAGTGTAAAATTTTCTGGAAAAAGAGTGAATAACATTTACTTAGTTGACTTAGATGATCCAGAGAATGACAACTTGTGTCTTGTTGCAAATAGACAGGATGAATTGACCTTGTGGCATCGTAGGCTTGGCCATGCGAGCTACAACGTGTTGCACAAGATCATGAAGCTCAAATTGGTAAGTGGACTTCCTGACATTTCTTTTAGCAACAATGAAAGTTTTTGTGATGCATGTGCACAGGGAAAACAGACCCGGAAGTCTTTCAAATCTAAAGCACCGGTAAGCACATCTAAACCATATGAATTGTTGCACATGGACCTTTTGGACCAACTAGAACTCTAAGTCTCAATGGCAAACGTTTTGGTTTTGTCATTGTAGATGATTTTTCTAGGTTCACATGGGTCAAATTCTTGGCACACAAAAGTGAAACACTTACAATCTTCCAAGAATTCTTTAACAAGATTGAGCATGGCAATGTGAATAAAATATGTTCAATACGCACCGATCACGGGGGAGAATTTGATAACAATGCATTTTCTGATTTTTGCAGGCACCAAGGGATTGAACATCTGTTCTCTTCCCCAAGGACTCCAGAACAAAATGGAGTAGTGGAGAGGAAAAACAGAACATTGGTGGAAATGGCTCGCACTCTTCTGGTTGAAGGCCAACTCTCCAAAAGATTTTGGGCAGAAGCAGTGAACACTTCGTGCTACATTCTAAACAGAGCCATGGTAAGACCTGTGATAAAGAAAACCCCCTACTAGTTGTTGAAAGGTAAGAAACCCAACCTTGGGTACTTCCGAGTTTTTGGCTCAAAGGTATTTATTCATAACAATGACAAATCTGATTTAGATAAATTTGAAGCCAAAAGTGATCAAGGTGTTTTCTAGGCTACTCAGAACACTCTAGGGCATATAGGGTGTTTAACAATAAAACACGCACTGTGGAAGAAACTCCACATGTCATTTTTGATGAGACTTATGCCAAATCCAACTGTTTGAATATTAACAGGACTGAGAAAGAGGATGAAGGAACATCACTTAAGGATCTTCAAGTCAAAGCAAAAGACAAACCTGAAGAAGATTCCAAGACCAAAGGTGGATATCTTCACAGGGACTACGATGAAGATGATGAAATAGCATTCAGAAAACCAGATGAAACACTTGAAGAGAATCCACCAGAAAGTGAACCTCCTGAAGATCGACACTCACAAGATCAAATTCCTCAAGGACAAGATACTCCCGGCCCTTCAACAATCACAAATGTGAGGTATTCCAAAGATCACCCACTTGATGATGTGATAGGTAGTTTAAATGATTCTGTTCAAACACGGTCTCAAGTAAGAAAAATAATTGAACATGATCTTTTTGCTTTTGTTTCTCAAGTGGAACCCAAAAATGTTGAAGAAGCCTTAAAAGACAACTCATGGATTGATGCTATGCATGAGGAACTTGGTCAATTTCAAAGAAATAATGTATGGAGTTTAGTTCCTAAAACCCCTGAAATCTCTATCATAGGAACTAGATGGGTGTTTAGGAATAAACTTAATGAAGAAGGAAAAGTGGTCAGAAATAAAGCAAGACTCGTAGCAAAAGGTTATAGTCAAGAGTTTGGTATAGACTTTGAAGAGTCATTTGCTCCTGTAGCCAGGTTAGAAGCAGTCAGAATTTTATTGGCATATGCATGCTCCCATAAGTTCAAACTTTATCAAATGGATGTTAAAACTGCTTTCTTAAATGGCTATATCAAAGAAGAAGTCTATGTCTCCCAACCACCAGGTTTTGAAAATTCTGAAATGCCTAACCATGTGTATAAATTGCACAAAGCTCTTTATGGTTTGAAACAGGCACCTCGAGCTTGGTATGATAGACTAAGCAATTTTCTGGTAAGCAAGAACTACTCAAGAGGTAAAGTAGACCAAACACTCTTCACTAAGAAAGTTCGCAATCACATAATTGTTGTTCAAGTTTATGTGGACGATATCATATTTGGTTCTACTAACCCTTCACTGTGTGAAGAATTTTCTAAACACATGCACAGTGAATTTGAGATGAGTCTAATGGGGGAGCTTCAATTCTTTCTTGGTTTGCAGGTGAAACAACATAAAGACGGATTCTTCATAAATCAAGAAAAGTATGTTAAAGAGCTTCTCAAACGATTTCAGTTTGAGCAAGCTAAACCGGCCTCCACCCAATGAGCACAAGCATCAAATTGGAAAATGATGAGAAAGGTAAACCGGTAGATGCAAAGCACTTCCGAGGTATGATTGGCTCACTCCTTTATCTTACTGCAAGTAGACCGGATATTCAATTTAGTGTTTGCCTTTGTGCTAGATATCAATCTAGTCCAAAGGAAAGCCATTTAATTGCAGTCAAGAGAATTTTCCGATATCTCTCCGGAACATGCAATTTGGGTTTTTGGTACCCAGCAGGCAGTAGCTTTGATTTGATTTCATACTCTGATGCTGACTATGCTGGATGTAAAATTGATAGAAAAAGCACTAGTGGATATTGCCAATTCCTTGGCGGTTGCATGGTTTCGTGGGCATCCAAGAAACAACACTCGGTTGCACTCTCCACTGCAGAGGCAGAATATGTCGCTGCAGGAAGTTGTGCAGCTCAAGTGTTGTGGATCAAAAGTCAGTTAGCTGACTATAATGTTCAAATTGGATGCACACCTATCCTATGTGACAACACAAGTGCTATCAACCTTTCAAAAAACCCTGTCCAACACTCAAGGACTAAACACATAGAAATCCGTCATCATTTCTTGAGAGATGAAGTTGCCAATAAAACCTTGGAACTTATTTTCATTCCCACAGAAAAACAATTGGCTGATATTTTCACCAAACCCTTGTCTGAAGATAGATTCACATCCTTAAGAAGAGAATTGGGTTTGTGTAAAATGCAATGAAACTAACTCTCCATGTTGGAGTACATGCTCTTTATGTGTGAATGACTATGTGGTATATCAAATGGTGAACTGTGGAAGAACAAGTTCGGCTTGTTTGGAAACTATCATCATGCGTGAGGAAATATTCTCCGCCAAGTATCCATAGTCCCATTACATATAAGGTCCTGTACTTCACATAGGATTTTTAGTTTCCTTACATTTTATCATGTTAACTCCATGAAACAATGTTTTTTCTGTGATCATGTGCTTGTGTGTTACTTTCTTTAAATGATCATGTTTGTTTTGTATCAAATGCTTATGTGAATCCTTGCTTAGATGTTGTGTCAACACATGCACACACTATGGGGGAGTAAGTTAAGGATTGTTGAGTTTTTTCTTGAGGAAACTCTTCCAACATCTACTTGTTAAATTCTCACTTCCTTGAACTCAATGTGCAATCAATCTGAAACCAGAAAAATCCACTCTGTTCATATCTGTCGACAGACACATTCCATCTGTCGACAGATACAATCAGTCTTGTTCTGGCAGAAACCTCAATTCCTCAGTCTGTGTGCATCTGTCGACAGACAGACTTCTTCTGTCGACAGATACACCCATTCTTCTTTATTGTTCAACTCCTTCTTCATATGTTTCAAGAAAGTGTTCCTTACTTGATTTAAAGGTAAACCTTGGTTTGTTTGTGTGCAATATAACCCTTCATATCCACTTCATGTCAAAGTCATGAACCAAGTCTAAATGTTGTTTGATGCATAACCTGATTAAGGTCTTTTTAGATCATTTTGAACACAATGAGCAAACCAAATGATTTTTAAACATCTCTTTTGAATAACTCCCTTGTCGTTAAACATGAATCTAAAATGATTTGAAAAATCAGAAAGCTCTTGAATTCAATGTTCTACATTACAACTTGCCTAAAGAAATCTCATGTACTTGACAAAAAGCAAAAATAATAATAAAAAAAAGGGAGAAAAGCTACCTATTTCTTCGGTTCAATCAAATTTATATCTCTTTATGGGATGGAGGTAGAGCAATGATGAAAATGACTAAGTAACCGGGGACATGGGCATCACAAATGTCGGTCTTCGCGTCAAAAGGTTGTTTCATTATCTCTATCAATGGCTTGATGGACACTCACATTGAGTAACTGGGGGTATTGGCATCACAAATGTCTACCTTCACATGAAAAAGTGAAAGTGCTCCTCATTGCCACTCTTTTCCATCTTCGTTGCTTAAACCTTCTAAAATCATACCAGAAATAGAGTGAAGCCTCCGAAATTTTTATGTCAAGTCCAATGTGTTTCTTCGGTAAGACGTTCTTGTGGCCATTTAATTCAATTGTCATCTGACTATCATCTCTATTTAAATGCATGTTTTTCTTCAACGGCCTTAATCAAAAGAGTTATTTAATTTTCACTGGCTTTTGTGAAATGTGTTCCTCATGATCTAATTAAAGAACTTATCGTTTTTAATTCAAAATCATTTTAGATTTGTGTCATGTC
Source organism: Colocasia esculenta (assembly GCA_014218235.1). NCBI lineage: Eukaryota > Viridiplantae > Streptophyta > Magnoliopsida > Alismatales > Araceae > Colocasia > Colocasia esculenta. Next base: position 92,946,031 of record CM024753.1, on the reverse strand, counting down.
TTCATCTTAATGGATATGAATTTTTGTCTTGCACATACACCCATTTTGCCTTAAAACAACAAATGAACACTTGTCCCTTTGAAAAATTTTGACAAAAATCAAGTTTTCACCAAAAAGGAGCTATCTGTCGACAGATAGACTGGCATCTGTCGACAGACGACGGCCCAGATCCGTTTTTTCAGAAAACCCTCGCGCCGGTTCACCTCCTTTTTGTGGGGCCTTCCTTTTAAAACCTTCCAAATCCATTCTAAGGCTGCCCACGACCCTTTCTCACCCCTCCTCTCTTGTTCCCTCCTCCTCCTCTCCAAACCCCCTATCTTTCCCCCTTTAGGGCTCCGTCTCCGACGATCCTGCTCCTCGTCTGGGATCCCTCCTCTCCCCTTTCACACTATTCTCATCCTTCTTCCTGAGATGGCACCCAAGTCGAAGCTTCCCGCTCGCCGTCGTCGCGCTCCGACGGACGCCGGAGAAAGCTCCAGGGCTCCTTCCGAACGCCGCAGCAAGCATCGTGAGGATCGGTTGCCGGAACTCATCGTTCCTCAAGGTCTCCGTCTTCTCCGACCCACCGGCACCTTCAAGAAAATAGTCCAATCCCGGTATGTGGACTTCGAGTCCTTAGCACCGATGTTCCCCTCACTCCTACCCTATTTTGACACTCAAGGGTGGACATCCTTCTTGTACTCCCACCTCCAGTACTCTCCAACTGCTGTTTCCGAGTTCTACAATAATCTAGGGCTTTCCGATCAGGGAGATCTCTACTCTTCGGTGAGAGGCACTCGTTTTCGCCTCACCGCCAATCTTCTCTCCACAGCCCTCGAAATTCCAAACTCAGGAGTCGAACTCTTCAACTACACTCCCTCTGCTTCTGAGTACTATGAGCTTCTGACGTTGGAACCCTATGACACTACCAAGGAGATTGCTCGTCTCAACGCCAACTCCTTTCCTCCTTTGATCCGGATGATCCATCACATCTTCACTACCTTGATCGTCCCGAAGGATGGAAGTCGAGAGTTAGTCACCGAGGTCCACAAATCCTTGTTCATCTTTTTCCTCAAGTGTGAAGAAATCAACCTGCCTGAACTCATAATAAGCCTCATCCGTCGGTGTTTCTCTAACACCAAAAGATCAATGCCATATGCTTGCCCCATCACTTCTCTTCTTATTTTCCTTGGCATTCCTATCCCTCCAAGTGAGCTCATCTCACTAAAATCCCGAAGTGCCTTCGACCTCACTGCCGCCAACCGCATGGGCTACAAGATTGTAGACGGCGTCGTCACAAGGACTCTCAAGGGAAAGGAACCACAAGGAGCTGACGTGTCAACTGGTGAAGAAGACAATGAAGATGATGAAGCAAATGAAGGCAGTGATGAAGACCCTCAGGATGAGAAAATGCCTGACCAAGCTCAAGAGTTTGATGATGTACCTGTGCCTCCACAACAATCCATTCGTGATTACTTGGCACAAATCCATCAAGAAATGATCTCAGGATTTGCTCACATGACGTCAAGATTTGATCAAGTGGACGCTCGCCTCAACACTTTAGATGATCGGCTTGACCACCTCTACTCCGAGAGAGATGGATCCCGTCACCCTCCTCCTGCTGGACATGACAATGAATAGAGGGTCTCAGGGTCATTAGAGGTCACTAAGAGTCTAAGATGGGAATTAGTCTCACTTGTCTTGTCGTCTTTTGCTTGTTCATGTTATTTCCCTTTCATGAGAGTCATGTAATGATTATCAAATGTACTGTGAAATTTCAATGATAAATCAATGAAAACTCAGTTCATGTTTATTTGTCTCTAAATGTGCATGACTTGACTTTTTGCATGTTGTCAAAAAGGGGGAGAACATCAATATGTGCATCAATTGAATGTTTTTGTCATCATCAAAAAGGGGGAGATTGTTGGGTTTTCCATATATCATGTTTTTGATGATCACATTAACATCCTTGAACATTGATTTAATGCAAAATTGATGTGCTAACTAACATGAAAAACACCATGAAAGTGATTGAGTTAAACATTGCTAAATCATACAATGTACATCACTAACAATGTATTTGCATGTAGGTGCACAAGCATGAAAGATGGAGCATTGAAGAGGCATTGAAGAGTTGAGCAAAAGGCACAAAAATATGTCAAAGAGGTGCATCTGTCGACAGATGAAGTGTACCTGTCGACAGATTCATACAGTCATTCCAAGACAGAACTCAGGTTTGCATCTCTGAGTGTATCTGTCGACAGATGCAATGTACCTGTCGACAGATACACACAGACAACCCAGGACAGAGCTCAGGTTGTCTATTCCTGAGTGCATCTGTCGACAGATGCAAACTGCCTGTCGACAGATACACTCAGAAACTCATTTTCCTGAAACCCAGTTCTCAGCCTGAGTGCGCCTGTCGACAGATGAAAGTGCACCTGTCGACAGACGACGGAAACATGAGTTTTTGTGTTTCCAAATCCGGCCCCACTTGGGTGTTTCCTTCCTCCACGACCCCCACCTTTACCTAACTCTATATAAGCATCCTTTTGGAGCCAAATTCGCAGAGAGCAGCCTCCCATCCAAGAGCCTCCAAGGGACCAAGAAGAAAAGCCCCAAATTGCTGCTCTGCTTCAACCTTCCGCCCAGATCATCGTGGAATCACCATCTATGCGGAGCTGAAGCCAGATCGTCGTCAATCCAACCTTCTACATCGATCAATCTACATCCAATCGAAGTTTGAAGAGCGTTTGGACGATCCACGAGAAGAATTCCAACCGGATTTGTTCCCTAATTCCTAACTCTTCTCCATTTCATAAGTTCCATTCCATCGTGTGTGTGTGTGGTTGTGTTTCGAGCATCCCTTGTGCTTGATTCACGTATTTGTGGTTGTTCTGATCGTGCTTCATCAGACAACGTGTGTGTGGTTGAGTTGTAGTGTTGAATTCGCTCATAAGCAGTCGTTTCTGCGTGTGTGTGGACGGTGGATGTAGGATACACGAGTTGTGTACTCCAAACCACCTTAAATCATCGTGTCCTGTGGTTTGTTCACGTTTTGTGATAGATGATTGGTAGGCACGGTGTTCATACGCACGTTTGATTCCCTGTTCTCATTTAAATCAACTCAAGCGGTCTCATACTTAATCGAATTCTAATCAAGTGTCTTTGAGATTGCTGTAGCATCGAAAAGAACCCATCAATAGTTTAAAATTGCCGTAATCTATTCAACCCCCCCCCCCTTCTAGATTACCGTATTGTGTATTTCCGCATAACCCTTCATTTTATTGCCTTTGCTTTATCAGGATCGATTTCTATGCCTCTCTTGCTCACGATAAACCCTAAAAGCTTTCCTGCTGACACACCAAACACACACTTCTTGGGGTTCATTTTTAACTGGTATTCTCTGGTTCTTTGCAAAACCTTGGCTAAAACCCCAGCATGCTCAACTGCTGACTTTGACTTCACCACCAAATCATCTACATACACCTCTAAAAGAATGTGGATCATGTCATGGAAGATGGCCATCATAGCTCTTTGGTAAGTAGCTCTGGCGTTTTTAAGCCCAAATGGCATGACCACAAAATAGTAAGTTCCCCAAGGTGTAGTGAATGAAGTCTTATCTTGATCTTCTTCAGCCAGCTTGATTTGATTGTATCCTGAGAAACCATCCATAAAGGACAGAGTCTCATAGGCAGCTGTATTATCAACAAGAACATCAAGATGGGGCAGAGGGAAATCATCTTTTGGACACACGCGGTTGAGGTCGCGAAAATCAATACAAATCCTGACCTTTCCATCCTTCTTGATAACCGGGACAATGTTTGCCACCCAATTAGGGTAAAGTATGACTCTAGTAAATCTGGCCTTGTGGAGCCTGTCAACTTCATCCTTCATTTTCAAAGCGATCTGTGGGTGGAAACGTCTCAACCGTTGCTTCACTGCAATAGAGCCTGGCTTAAGAGTAATATAGTGCTCTACCAATTTAGGATCTAAGCCTGGCATATCTTCATAGCTCCAAGCGAAAATGTCCTTATATTCTTTGAGAACCTCTACTATTGCCTTTTCTTCAGCTGGTGACAAATTGGTGCTGATGAGGACGATCTTAGGGTCTTCCTCGGTTCCCAGATTGATTTCCTTAGTAATTTCTTGCACAGCTGGAGATGGTTCATCAAACCTCCTCAAGCCATTTTCCAGAGCATCTGCCTCGTCCTCAAATTCCTCATCACCTTCTTTGATGGGGTCGTCAATATCCATGACCTCATAAACCCCGAACCCATCGTCAATAAAAGAAGCTGACTGCTCATATTCCACATCTGGCAGTTGCATAGGGTGCTCTATAAATTCGGGAGTGGCTAGACATGCTTGGCACCTATGAGCTAGACTTGCCAGATACCGATGTGGAATTCTCCTACCCTTGGACTTCTTTTGATCTACCCTTAGTTTGTTATTGTCTAAACTAGAAGAATTTACAGTAGAAAAGGAAGAATTCCGTAAAGGGAAGACTGGAGAAGAATCTACAGACGGAGAGGCAGTGAGAATAGGATCCCGCTGAGGGGAATTAGGAAAAGCAGTAAAGAAAGGGTCCTTCGAAGTGGAAGGCAAAGAAGAATTTACACCGACATTCCCTTGTGGAGGGAATGGTTTAGGGAAAGCAGTAAAGGAAGTATCCCCAGAGGGATAAGGTAAAGAAGAACTTACAGTGGCACCTTCCTGTGAGGAAAATGGATTAGGGAAAGCAGTAAAGGAAGTATCCCCGGAGGGATAAGGTAAAGAAGAATTTATAGTGGCATCTTCCTGTGGGGAAAATGGATTAGGTAAAGCAGTAAATGAAGTATCCCCGGAGGGATAAGGTAAAAAAGAATTTACAGTGGCACCTTCCTGTGAGGAAAATGGATTAGGGAAAGCAGTAAAGGAAGTATCCCCGGAGGGATAAGGTAAAGAAGAATTTACAGTGGCATCTTCCTGTGGGGAAAATAGATTAGGGAAAGCAGTAAAGGAAGTATCCCCGGAGGGATAAGGTAAAGAAGAATTTACAGTGGCATCTTCCTGTGAGGAAAATGGATTAAGGAAAGTAGTAAATGCCCCTTGTGTGGAAAGGAGCGGTGACTCGGTCTGAGGACCGGAGGGAAGTGATTGCATGGCTGGAACGCAGTCAGAGGTGAGGAAAGAAGTTTCCTCAAACGAAATGGCGGGGTCGTCCATTGCAAGGCTGCTTACTTGGGAAACCCAAAAAGCCTTCTCTTCGTGCGCAAGAGAAGAAAAGGGACAGCATAATCAATCAAACAGGTGGTGAAAGTAAATCTCAAAGCTTTGAAAACACAACAGGAATCAAGCAAAAGGAAAGAGATAATGCTGTCGAAAATCAAGGTGGGCGTAGTGCCCAGAAAGAAGGAAAAGGACGCATCTTTGATGGACAATGTGTGTCTAACGACCTTCTGGAAACACTTTGACCACTTCAAGGAGGCTTGAAGGAAATCGTCAAATGGGAAAGCTAGAAAGGGATAGCAGACTCTGAGGACTCCGAGAGAGAGGAAGCGGTGGCCTGCTCTGGAATCTGTAAAGAAACTGCAAGATAGGGCATCTGAGCCCTGCGAATGTTGAACGAAGAAAACACATTCCTGCCATGGCCTGCAGGAGGGAGGATGCAACAGTTGGTAAAAGAAAAAACGTATGTACAGTGGCTGGAGAAGGAGTGGGGTTAGTCCTGAGGACGTCAAGAACTGAAAGCGGAGTGGGCACGATATCTAAGACAAAATTAAAAACAGGCGTGGTGCCTGGAGCAGGAATAAAAGTGGGCGCAATGCCCATAGAAGAAACTAAAGCAGGTACAGAATTTAAAGCAGGGAATGAAGTGGGTGCGGTGCCCGGAACAGAAATAAAGGCGAGTGTGGTGCTCGGAACTGGTAAAGAAATGGGGGAGATCCCCGGTACTGAAACTAAAGTGGGTGTGGTGCCCGGAGCTAAAGTAAAAATGGGGATGATGCCCGGATCTGAAATAAAAGCGGGCGCGGTGCCCGGATCTGCCAAAAAGGTGGGCGCGATGCCCGGTGCCGAAACAAAAGTGGGTGTGGTGCCCAAAGCGGAAGGACAAGCGGGCATAATGCCCAAATCTACAATAACAGCAGGGGTGCTGCCTAGATCTGATGAAATGGCAGAAGAAGAATCTGCAATGATATCTGCCGAAGTTGGAGTTAAAAAGGTGCTTTGGCCTGCATCAGCTGCCTGTGGATTTGTAGAAGGTGGTGGCACCTGCTCTGGATCTGTTAGTGCAAATAGATGGTCGAGAGAAGTAACGAGGTCATTCATATCAAACCATATGTTCCACTCTGTTTCAAACTCCCCGATCTTGCCCCTTTTGGACGGTGCTTGATTGTCGGGTGCCCAAAAAACATCACGAGACAAATAATATGCTGGGTCAGATGAGGTGGCTGCCGGCTGTGAATCACCTGGCTGCAAGGGGCCTAGCCTAAAATGTTCATGTAAAGCCCAGGAAAGAGGTTGCAACGGTGATTGCTTGGACTTTCCTGGCACATAACCCAATCCGACCATGATTTTCCTTTTAAAAGCTTTAACAATGCCTGTTCTGCCTTGCAACTGTACACCCAGCCCCTTGCCTGGCTGGTAGCCCATCTGCTTCATCATATGCAGACCTTTCTTGGTAATGACCTTGGTGGGGTCAGCAATTTGAATAGGTGGACTGCTTGGGCCCAGATACTTGCCTAGTATGCCTTGCACTGACATCAAGGGCTGGTTACTGGGCCAGATAGCAGGAATGGAATTGTTTGTCATGGCATCGACCTCAGCAGTCGTGGGTTTGCTGACAACCTTGATTATACGGCCCTTATATGGAAATTTCAAACATTGGTGGACTGTCGAAATGACAGCACCAAGGGCTTGAACAGAAGGTCTACCCAGAATAATGCTAAAACTCGGGTCCATATCAAGAATGTGGAAGTCCATCTCTGTAATAGATGGGCCCAATCCAATCTTCAATGTAACGACCCCTCTAGGTGTCCTTCGAGTGTTGTCATAAGCTGTGACGGTAATGACAGGGGGTCGGATTGCCTGAGGTGGAACTCCACAGAGATCTAGTGTGTTTGGCGAAACCACATTCACAGACGCTCCGAAATCTATTAAACACCGAGCCACTCGGACGCCATTGATATTCACTGTAAGACACAGTGTGTATCGTTGTGACTTAATTGGTGCTAGCTCATTCTCGCGAAACATGATAACCGGATGCGAACTCTCCGGGGTCAATACTGTGCTGATCTGGTTAACAGGTAGATCCTCATTAACCATCACCTTTTGGAGGTACTGCAAAAGAGCTTCCTGGTGACTGGCTGACCTCTTAATCAACTCCAGGATGGAAATCCTGGCTGGAGTTCTATCTAGATGTTTCAGCAGGTCATACTGTGTCCCCGGCACTGAATCCCCTGCCTGGATTTCTTCTTCATTTTGAGGGACTGCCTGTTCTTGCTGCTGCTGAGGGAAAACTCTGTGGAACATACGCCCGCTTCGGAGCACCATGGCTGGCCTTGAAGAATCATCCAATGCGGACGCCACGGCCGGCTGTGCGGAGGTGGAAGTTTGTGAGGTGGAAGGTTGGTTGGTGAAAATTTGGTGCGGCAGTTGGAAACCTGTCGCACCGTGTGATGTAGTGGTAGTGGTAGCAGTGGTAGTGGTGGTGGGGCGGAGAAATGGAGCTTGATGGTTGGGATTTATAAATGGAATAGTGGAAGGCACTTGAGGTGATGGAGGGTTGAATGACGTGGACGGTGGATTATTTAAATGGGCGGCAGGAACATAGTTGGGTGGAATGCGTAAAAAGGAAGGTAATGGATTATTAGGAGTAGGCGCGTGAATAAAAGGTGGTAAAATAAAAGGTGGCGGAGTGGCGGGAGTGGATGTAGGAGCTCCTTCCACATGCCTGGGCCGGGCCGAGAAGGCACTGACTTGCTCATTGGTGGCCTTGTGCTCCGGCAACGGGTTCTGAACTATGCCCATATTGGGCTGTTGTGGCTGCTGCGGTGGCTGTTGTTGCTGTTGTTGCTGCTGCTGCGGCCTCCTGGCCTTCATCTCTCTAACATATTTCCTCATCTCCACCCAGTCAATACCTCCAGCTTCATTCAAATTATGAATATAGTCTTTAAAGTGGAAGCAATGTTCGAGCGTGTGGCCCGGCCCTCGGTGAAACTCGCAATACTGGGTGGTATCAACATTGGGAGGCCATTGTAGCCTCTCCTTAGGCAAGGTAAGTGCGCCGATAGACATGAGGGCATTAAAAATATCGGGCATAGTTTTCGGCAACGGGGGGTAGTGGGTCCTTCTCGGGCCAGGTGGGGGCCGAGGCTGTGGAGGCCCATAATTACCCGGAGGAGGGACTTGGTTGAATTGGGGAGGTGGAGCAGGTGGCTGTTGGTGCTGGTACTACAGAGGGGCAGGCTGATATGGCGACTGCTGAGGTGGTGGCTATGGATACTGTGGCCGCTGGGGTTGCTGGAATTGGGGTCGCTGAGGTGGCTGATAATAAAAGGGCTACTGGGGTTGCTGTGGAGGTGGCGGTGGTGCCCTGTATGTAGGCTGGGTGTTTGGCCTATAAGCTGGGAATTGAGGGTGTTGAACACCGGAGTTGTAAGGTGGACGGTAAGCAGGGGGATTTGGGCCACCCATTGCATTTACTTGCTCGTTATTAATAACCCCCTCGGTAGTGGGCCCACCATTAGGGGCAGCAGCCGGCTTCCTAAACACCTGAGCCTTGGGCTCAAACGTGGCCACTATGGGAGAGTCATTTAACTGAGTTTGAATGTAATGGGCTCTCTCGTATAACTCTTCCATAGTGGTCAACTTGTTCATAGCCAATATGTGTCTGAATTGTGGCGTAGCATTTGCCGTAATCATCTTGACTTGCTCAGATTCAGACAGTGGGTCTTTTAATTTCTCGGCCAGAAGCCTCCATCTGTCAGCTAAGTGCACGAAGTCTTCGTCGGCCCTCATCTTTTCAGCCATCAGATCATTAATGGACAGCACCGGGCCTACTCGGTCTCTGTACCTCCGCAGAAATTTCCTCTGCATAGCCTCAAAATTCTCCGCATCAGCAGGATCCAGAGAGTAAAACCAATCCAATGCGGGCCCATCCAAAGATCGACGGAATAGAAAGGCAAGGGCCCGATTGTCGTCTTGCCAGAATGAAGATTCGTACATAAATTCCTTGATGTGTACAAATGGATTGCCGGTGCCATTGTAACAGCGGTATACCGGCATCTCAGAAGGTCACAAATGAAAGACTAGCATTGAGGGGAGTGTTAAATCAAGGGAATCATTCTGTGCAGACGCCCTTTTAAGGTCTCGCTCCAGCCTGTTGACTTTTGCGAGAAGGGACTGGGCGAGCTGATCGGGAGATTGTTGGGGTGCACCCGAATGAATTGTAAGAGGGGCATTTGCCGGAGGAGGATATCAAGAACGAGCACTGGCGTGCACAGGACCTTGGGTCGGAACCCGAGGTTGATAGGTGGGTTGTGCCATGTCAATAGGAGCCCGATGTCTGTCCTCGGGACTATGATGGCGGGAATGAATGACTGACTGAGCCCGAGAGGGGGCTGGTGAAATTCGTCCAGTCGGGCCATGAGGGGACTCGATGCGGACTCCCATGCTAGGATAATTAAGGGGATTAGGATTTACGATGGACTTCCCCTTAAGGGTAGCTTGAACCTCCTGGATCTGCGGAGCTTGGAGGTTTTGCAGGATGTCCACAAGCTGAGATAAATTAATGGATGCAAAGGGATCATTAGGATCACGCCTCTGCGGAATCTGAGGAAGCTGAGGAGGGAGAGTATCCACCATGTCAACGTGTGGATAAGACGGGTCAACTGGGAGGTGTCGACCGGAGCCAGCATATACTTCCTCATATACTTCATCCTGAGGCACATTCTCGTACTCGGACATCGAAAGAGATCGGCCGGAACGAAGTTGCATGTAGGATGTCCCAAAAAGAAAAGTACCAGACAACTACTCAAACAAATTAGGGAGAAGATCATCCAATTTTAAACACACACTTGAAAATGGTTACATGCACTTTAAGGATTTGAAAAAGATTAAGGTGGATTCAATTAACAGTGTGTTTCTCTCTTCAGGAAGTGAGCCTAGCAATGGGTAGAGTGACAGCTCCGGGCAGCACTTCTAAGCAATCTCTCCACGCACAAATGGGTACTCTAAAAGGGTCACCGAAATAGGTACAACCAACTCGGTCCGCCTTGAGGGAATCCACGGAGTACGGAGACCTACGGAGGTCCCGATGAGAGTTCTCTAGCCTGATGGGATGGACTGCCCAAAAGGGAGATAATTCTCACCGAGTAGGGTGTGTGGATCGTAGGGAAATGAGCGAAGGAGGTCCCCCGACCGATGATATGTAATGCAAATAAAGCAAAGGCAGAGAACTGGGCGTTCTGAGACAGGTCAAAATCGCGTCCACTGCAGTGGTCGCCTATTTGACAATGGAGTCCGTTCTGTCAGCCGCGGATCTGAAAGCTCTCACAAGCTGTAAGAGCCGAGGCAACTCCCTCCGGACTCTGTCTCAAAAACGCGTCAGCTACAACCGCCGCTAAACACACAAGGACAAAATCGCGTCCACTATATATGACGTGTATAAGGACAGTAATTAAGCCCCGCAAAAAATTAAACAAACAGCAGTAAATCGCGTCGACTATTCTCGGCGCGATTCAACACAGGCACCAGGCTGACAAAATCGCGTCGGCTGTTCCCGACGCGATTCAGTGTAGTAAGCCATCGAACAAAAAATTGCAGGGATTGCACAGGATAGCACGGCCTAAAAAAACGGCTTTGATGGAATGAAAGGGGGATGGGGTGATTTAAAGACTAATCATGCTCTCCTAGTGATAATTAGCAAACATAAAAAGGAATACAATGGAAATTTTTATATGCCTAAAAACACAAAGGAAGACAATATTAACTAAAGAGGTGACAAAGACAATAAAAAGGAGACTAAAAGAATGCCACGCGGGGCGAAAATGAAGTGGCCCACGTGGGTGCCAAAGGAGGTAACCGAGCCAAAATACAAGAATGTCCCACCGTGATCGCCAAGTTGTAGATTGTGTTTTCCTTCCCTTTTACGGGGAGGTGAAAAACACGATGTCCACACGAATCTAGGTAAAAGAGATGGCGCAAACGGGAAGATTAGAATACTATATAAAGGACGACAAAAAGACAATAAACATGATAAACAAAAAGCTGCAAGCCGTGATCGCCAGGTACAACGCGGGTACCAAATGGAAAATGGGACGAGAAAAGGAGGGTACCTTTTCGCCCGTTTTAAATAACGGGATTTGTGGTGCGGGTTCTACCTCCTCCTTCCACCGGCCGGCCGGCGAAGGAGATTTGGCTCGTACGGTTACCTGACACAGAAAACAAGAAAAAGACAATGGAAAGAGGTCAGATTATGCGTGTAGTAAATGAACACAATAAAAGGAAGACCGAAAGGACATTAAAAGGGTGTAAACACACCTCTTGGGGATGGGAACGAAAACCCCTAAATAAGAACGGGATGAAAAATATGCATGTGTGTGCGACGTGTACTATCTAAAAGGGGGGAGGCCCAAAGAGGGAAGAGAGATGGCGAGGAAGCTGCTTCTAGACGATCGGGATGACGACGTCTCCACGTGGGGATCGGAACAGAGGATCGTCCGGCTCTCCGGAACGTCATGTTCAACACTGCGGGACTTCGGGAAGACCGGAAATAGAGGCGTCGCACGTGCAGGGCTTCACCGTTGGGGAGATGGAGGCTCTCTCTCTCTCTAGATTCTCTTTCTCTCTCTTTTTTTCTCTCTCCAAAACCCCCGGACCCTCTCTCTCTAAAAACCCTTTTTCCCTTAAACCAAAAGATGGCCAAACTCTGGAAATGGGGTTCTGCGTGAAGTTTTAATGCTAGGCGAAATCGCGTCAAGAGTAGCCGCCGCATTTAAAGGTGTTAAACGCGTCGGTCAGACTAGCCGCGATTAACAACCGCCTAATGTCCCATCAGCTTGCCAATACGTGATGATTACGGTGTGCAGCAACGATAATAATCGTGTCGGCTTCAATCACCGCGATTTAAAAAGTCAAATTGATTTGACAGGCATGACCGCATTCAGGTTCAGAAACGCGTCCACTCAGGACATCGCGTTTTGCCAACCGCCTCTTCTTTGGTGCGTTGTAACTGGCGGTTCAAAAACGCGGCGTTCTAACTGGTCGCGATTATACTTCAGACACCGTTTTGACACCTGACAACGGCATGGGGTGTATAGGCGGCTAAGAATCGCGTCGTACAGATCCGACGCGTTTCTATTTAAAAACGTGGCCTCGTGCATGCTCTGACATAGCCGTGAAAGTTGACTTATAAATTGCGGCGGGATTGGTGGACGCGATTAAACGTTGGTTATCCAGTGGGCTATGAAGGCGGTAACAAAATAGCGTCGGCCCAGACCGCCGCGTTCATAGCGCCACAAAAGGCATCGGCCGTCCTAGACGCGATTTCAAACAGTGCCCAGACCCCTTTTCCAGGATTTTTTTGTGATATTTTCTAGCTTTTCTAAAAACCCTAAAAAGGTAGGAAAATAGGAAAATTACTTAAAATGTTAATTTAAGATAGTCCCTTTTGAGGCGTTACAGTGCAACCTGAAACTTGTCCAATTTTGAGAAAATTGGCGTGTCTACAGGCAGTACACGACATCTCCCAGGTTTTAGAAAGAATCACAACTGGGTGAAGAAAAGCATTTTCTGGGAGCTACCATATTGTTCAACTCTTCTTGTGTGGCATAATCTAGACATGATGCATATCGAGAAGAATGTCTTTGATAATGTGTTCAACACCGTTATGGACATAAAAGGTAAAACAAAGGATAACGACAATGCACGTTTGGACTTGTCCATGCTTTGTAAACATCCAGAGTTAGAATATGTAGAAGTAAATGGAAAATCAATTAAACCAAAAGTAGTTTATGTGCTTGGCGGTGGACAAGTAAAGGAAGTGTGCTAGTGGCTAAAAAAGTTGAGATTCCCTAACGGTTATGTGTCCAACATTGCTCATTGTGTGAACGTCAGTGAGGGGAAAATGTATGGAAAGAAAGTCATGACTGCCATGTGTTCATGCAATGGTTGCTACCCATTACATTTTTGACATGTTGTCAAAGCCTCTATGGGGAGCATTGTCTGAGTTAGGTCATTTTTCAAGATTTTATGCGCATTAGAACTCAGGCTTCAGGGTGTGCAAACCATCGAACAGAATCTGGTCACCATCGTTTGCAAGTTAGAGAAGATATTTCTACTTGCCTTCTTCGATTTGATGGAGCATTTACTTATACATCTACCATATGAAGCTAAAGTCAGAGGGACAGTACAATATAGATGGAAATATCCATTTGAGAGGTATATTTAAATATTAAGCAATTATTCTTAGAATTGCTATGTATGTATGATCTATGTGTCATTTCTCATCTGAACTGTTGGTGTAGGTGTATGCATGACCTGAAAATGAAAGTTTGCAATAAGGCAAAAGTGGAGGGTTCTATTGCCGAGGCATATATTATGGAAGAAATGTCGAACTTTTGTTCAATGTATTTTGACCAGACATACAAACTCGTTGTACTCAACCTCCACGTAATAATGATGGGGGGGGGGGGAATCTGTCGAGTTAGACCAACTCTCTATATTTAAGCATCTTAGGCATGTGTTCGGATGTTCTTCAACTCGCATGCTCGATGATGGAGAGTTATGCACCACAGAGATCTATATTCTTTTGAATTGTACTGAGCTTGAGTGTTATGTTGAGTAAGTACTCAACTCACAATTCATTGTATATATCTCTTGTTTGCCCTTCTTGTAGCCATTAAAGGAGCTCTTCCATTCATTCTGTAGACAATTTGATTTAAAAATAATTCAAAGATATCCACATCTCACAGATGTGGAGCTTGAAAAAGAATGAGAGAAGTCATTGGCCTTATGGCTAAAAGATCAGGTAAGTGTCATTTAACTTATTTTTGTTAAAGGTCAAGTCCATTTTTTAACTAGTCTTCTTTATATGTAGGTTGAACAAGGTTATATTACTGATCAAAGAGTTTGTGAGATAAGTTATGGCCCATCAAAAGTCGCCCATGCCTACCCAAGAATTATTGTGAATGGCTACATATTTCACACAAGAGGCTATGGGGAGAATAAGTCTATAATAAAGAGCAATGTATGTGTTAAAGGAAGTACATACAATGAAAATGAAGATGACTATTATGGTATTGTTGAGGAGATCTTACAATTGCAATATCTCAGACAAGACAACCATATATTCTTGTTTCAATGTCATTGGTTTGATCCCAGATCTATTTGAAATGACACAACGCATGGGATTGTCGATGTTAAGCATAAATATAAATTGAATACTTATGAGCCGTTCATTTTGGCCGCACAAGCCCAGCAAGTGTACTATACAAGCTATCCATCATCTAAGAATAGAGAAAGAAATGATTGGTGGACAATTTGCAGCGTCAAATCAAGGCTTTTCTCCGATTATGAGTTGGACTTCATAGAACCTACACCTGAACAGGTCTATGCCGAATTCTTTCAAGCAGACATGGTCGATGATGTAGAGTTGGCAGCTCATACTAGATTAGAGGAATCTGAAGAGCCATTTTTCTTATATAAAGACAGTGAAGTCAAACAAGTCGATCCACATGAGATAAATTGGGGTATTGAAAGGTAAACATAATTCACTATAGGAGGTGTATCTAATGAGGAGGATGAACAGGCCAGCGATGAGTATGAAGATGATGACGAAGATGGGGTTGAATTAGATATATCGTCATCATCTGAAGAGGAAATGAATATTGTTTGAAAATAGGTACAAGATTTTATTAAAATTTTCACATTTGTTTATTAATTATAATGACAATTTTCTTAGAAATTTCCTTAAATAGTTGTTGACTAATATGCATGAATTTTATTGTTTCCCATGAACATATGGTTCGAGGAGCATGGTCGAGCTCTGGTAGTGGGAGGAGGCAGAGTACTGGGAGGGGCTCCACTCCTTCAGTAGGTATGCATATAATCATTTGTAGGTTTTTGTGTGTTAATTATATGTGTTATTTATGTGGTTTAAATTCTTACAGGTTGGGCTACCACTGTGCCTATTTATGTGATTTAAATTCTTACAGGCTCAGCTCCCTCTGCCTCCTCTCCTTTCGCCGTAGGTATGCATATATAAATTTGTGAGTTTCTGTGTATTTCATATATACAACATTTTTGTCATTTAAATTCTTTCTTACATTATCGACTCCCTATGCCTCGACTTCCTTTGCCTATCTTCCTTTCACAGCAGGTTTGTATATTTAAAATTATAGATGTTTGTGTATTGATTAATTTATATTGCTTCTGCCTCTCAAATTTTTACTGAACCGAGTGCCTTTGCACCACCAGTTATGGTGGCAGGTGTCTCTACAGTGCCACAGATAGAGGATGCTATTAGTCAGCAGGAGGGGGAGGGAAATTATATTGATGACACCCTACGAGAGGTGTGGATAAATGGGTATGTAATAAATGCAATGTACTCTATATTGAGAACCACTATTTCATTCATCAACCCATTTTAACATTTATAATTGCAGGGATAAATTGGAGCCCGCCCAGGCGTCGCAATTTATTACAAAGATAATTCAAGCACACTTTCCTGGGCCTGTCCATCTATTCAATAATTTCACGATAGAGGTCTAGGAGTTGTTGTATCAGATGTTCATGGTATGCAATTCACAATTTTAAATTAATTATTTCCATTTTAATACATTTAGTAAAAATAACTTATAATACAACTAACTCTTTTTTGTACAGAACAATCATCAATTCACACGACCCTCGAACGAAGCACAGATTCAATTAGCCTGGACGGCCACCACATGACAATCGTTCAAACATATAATGTATAATGTGAGGAAACGTGCATAGAATATTTGTCAGAGCGTAGATCCAACCCTCTAGAGGGAGCACGACCCCACTTGGATGAGGTGGGAGTATTGGCAAGATTTGTGTAACAGATGGACCAATGAGAGGTGGCAAGAAACTTCCACCATAATGAAAGCCAATCATGCCGCAAATCCTGAGGCTAACAAACATACGAGTGGGTTCGTCTCTTTTGCAACCCATCAAGCAAGATTGGTAAGTCATGTGCCTGATTGTGATATATTTTATTTATATAAGTATTCATTTGTGAAATGTGATTTGTAAAACAAGAAAAGGCATTAAAGCATGTACCGACATTTCAAGAGGTTTTTTATAAGACTCATAAAAAGAAGGGGACAAACTAGTATATTAGTGAGAGAGTCCGAGAGGTAGCTGTAAGTTTTTTTAGGTATTTAAAGTTCATTGTTTTCTCATTAATGATTAATATAAATTAACACATTTTTTATTCAATTTGCAGGAGTCATATAACAGGCAGATGAGTGACAAGCATGTGGGGGAGGACCACCAGCCGCAGTTGGATCCTGGTATGGGTTGCGGCATCTAGCGTGCCAAAGAAGGGCAAGTATATGGTTTTGGGCACAGCCTGGACATGAGCAGGGTACTATCTGGCTCTTCAAGTTCAGGATCACAGTTGACCAGTCCTTTCACGACGCCTGCACCCCCTAGTACTACTCCTGCTGGTGTCATGGGCTTAATTCAAGATGAGATATCTGGCATGGAGACACAACTTGTCTAGACTATGCGCACGGAAGCCTCTGACAACGTCTAGGCAAAGCTCTCCCAGGCCCTCTCTCAGGCCCTCTCCCAAGCCTTCATCCAGATAAGGATTCCTCCTTACCTCTCCTTGGCAGCAGCACAGGCCCCTCATGTGAGTTTTTAATTTAATTTAAAATTCACATTAAGCAAGTTAGTTTAGTTCAAAATAAAGAACTTGAGTGATGTGTATGACTCGTGAAAACTAACATAGTTCAAATTAAACTCCCAGTTTGGGCTCGATGCTCAAATTCACATTAAGTAAGTTAGATTAGTTAAAAAATAAAGAATTTAGGTTTTTGGGTCCAAAATTAGAAATACTAATCTGATCGGCCTCCGATTGGTGTTGAACCACTCTTTTGTTTATCTCATGTTTTGGTGATAACTAAAACTCATGACTAAATAAATCTTATGTTTATGTCATATCATGTTCTGATATTAATCTGAAAACTCATGCATTTCATGTATAAGTTTGAACATTCAATGAGTGCATAACTATCTGCATAAATAATCCTCAAATGCACTGCAGTAATATCACAGAAAAACATATGTTACAAACACTATGTTTGAATGGCGCATTTTCTGACTGCTCAGATTTTTTCAAAGTCCACAACATATACTGATATCATGCTAACTCCGACTTCTGGAAAATTGAAGTGGTTCAACTCCAACTCTGGTTCAACTCTGACTCTTAGAGAGTTGAAGTGGTTCAACTCCGACTCCTGGAAAGTTGAAGTTGACAAACTACGACTTCTGAAGAGTTGAAGTTGACCAACTCCGACGTCTGAAAAGTTGAAGTTGACCAAACTCCGACTTCTGAAAAGTTGAAGTTGACCAAACTCCGACTTCTGGTTAAACTCTGACTCCTGGTTCAACTCCGACTCCTAGTCCAATTCCGACTCTTGGAAAGTTGAAGTTGACCAAATCCAACTTCTGGAAAGTTAAAGTGTGATACATACTCCAACTTCTTTATAGTCGAAGTTTCTATACTTAAACATCGATTGCCTCTATATTTCAAGAGTTTCAAAATGTTTGTGGCGCCAACTGAAAATTCATATGTAATTCACATACTATCTTATTATTTCTCTGTCTGACTAGAGATCTTTTTGCTGTCTATCTTTCAAGGTAGGTGAGATGTTGTCAGCAGAAAACAAGGAAATATGGCAAAGGTATGGGCTTTTGACAGAAGACCTTTTTGTCTGACTCTATCTTCTGTACCTACAGATAAGACTTCTCTCTACACCAAGTGTCTGTTAGACAGAAGAAGAAAAAGAATAAATGAAGAAGAAGATGAGCAACGACTAGAAGAGTTCCAACGGATCTCCTCAATGGATCTGTTCAAAGCTGCTCTTTAAAAAGATGAAGCAAGGCTGAAGAACAACAAGAGAGCTTTCCTGAAGATCATTCAAAGAGTGTACATCCAGTGAGAAACCTCAACTCCATACACACTCAAAGCAAGAGAGAAAGAGCTCGAGCCCAAGAAGAAGTGTACACGCTGCCATCTGAAGCCTTCAAGCTTTCAAGCTTCTTTCCTCTCTTCACTCTCTCTGTGCATCATTGTAAATCTGGGGGAGAGTTTGTGGCTGAGAGCTAGAGTTCCTAGTGTTCATCTTGTAATAGCTCTCGGCCTATTCTTTCTTTTCTAAGAAAGATTTCTATCCAAATGTAGGACTGTATACAGTATCCCTCTTCCTGTGTGAGGAGAAGGTCAGTAGGGTTGCTGGCGGTTTCAGTCCGACTAAGGGACTATTCTTAGCACTTCCTTTTGGTTAAGGGAAGAACCTTGCTGGGGTTGAACCGCACTGGGATTTGTTCTAGGATGGTGGCTTCTTGACCTGTAATAGAAGTGAGTTTCCTTCCTACTCAGAAAGGAAGAGGACCAGCAGGGAGCTGGGGGTTTGTATATCCTTGGGGGGATTGTACCTCGGTTAGTGAAATCCCAAGATTTTGCTTGGGGACTGGACATAGGTCTTCCTTCTGTGAAGTACCGAACCAGGATAAAATTCTCTGTGTCCATTTGTGTGATTGTTTAAATTTGCTTCCGCACTGCTACTCGCTATCACACACTATCACATTCACTAACCAAAGTTTTCAAGTTGTGATTTCTGTGTTTTAGTTTCAGAATTTCTACAGCTACTCTATTCACCCCCCCCCCTAGATATCTTGAGCTTGATGCCATATCATCTGCAATAATCAGTAGGGCCAATAATTGGTTCTAGCATAGTTGGAGCGATGAGTGTGACTCATGGAAACTGACGGAGTTCAAATCGGACTCCCAGTTTGAGCTCAGCACTCAAATTCACATAAAGTACGTTAGTTTACTTTAAAAATGAATAACTTAGGTTTGAGCATCCAAATTTATAAATACTAATCCGATCAGCCTCCGATTGGTTCTAGTGCGGCTGGGGCGGTAAGTATAACTCGTGAAAACTGACGGAGTTCAAATCGGACTCCTAGTTTGAGCTCAGCTAGGTTTGGGGGTCTAAAATTATAAATACTAATCTGATCGGCCTCCGGATGGTTCTAGCGTGGCTGGGGCGGTGAGTATAACTCGTGAAAACTGACAGAGTTCAAATCGGACTCCTAGTTTGAGCTCGGCGCTCAAATTCACATTAATCAAGTTAGTTTAGTTAAAAAATAAAGAACTTGGGTTTGCGGGTCCAAAATTAGAAATACTAATTTGATCAGCCGCTGGTAGGTCACAACATGGCGAGGGCGATGAGTGTGACTTGTGAAAACTGACGGAGTTCAAATCGAACTCCTAGTTTGAGCTCGGCGCTCAAATTCACATTAAGCAAGTTAGTTTAGTTTAAAAATGAAGAACATAGGTTTGGGGGTCCAAAATTATAAATAATATCCGATCGACCTTCAGTTGGTTTTAGCACCGCCGAGGTGATGAGTATGACTCATAAAAGTTGACGGAGTTCAAATCAGACTCCCATTTTGAGCTCAGCGCTCAAATTCACATTAAGCAATTTAGTTTTGTAGCAACCTGAATTTTTTAGAAAAAAAAATTAAATAATAGATTAAAAACTCAGCTAAAGGGATATTCAATGAAAAGAGTATTAAGTAAAACCCATTAAATGGAAGAGAGTAATGGGCTTTGCTTAATGGATCCTCTAGAACTTATTGGGTCAAAAATATGAATTTACAAAGGGAGAATAATAAGAAAATACCCTAAATTCGGAGTTTAATTATCTCCTAATTGGAAAGGGGTTATTAAAGCAATGAAAGTGGCAATTAGAGTTGGAATTGGATTTCTAAACCTACTCCATATAGTCTAGCACGAATTTAGATACTATCCTAACCCAATTAGAGATTGGAAAGCAAGAGAGGAAAGGTGGAGTTAGGAAATCTCGTAATTAAGAGGAATTTGAGTAGTAGTAGGAATAAGAACTTTTATTTATATAAATACACCTCTTAAACCCTCTTGGCCGGCCCTAGCACGTGCAAAGGGGTTCTTGGACGTGGAGAAGAGGCCAAGGAGGAGGAGAAATTGAGGAGAGGAGGATCCATCAAGCTTCTTCCTTCGTTCTTGGAGTTCTATGCCCTAGAAGATAAATCGAGTCAAAGGTAGGCATTCTCACGAGTTAAATTAAATTAAACTCATCTGTAGGTAGTTCCAATCACCAGGAACAAAAGCCCTCTTGATTCCCTCTTTTTCATCGAGCCAATCTTTTGTTCTGGATTTTAGAAGATCTGCAAACATGATAACCCCGAGACATCTTGTTTAATTCAAATATCTATGAATACTTGATCCCATGCTACGAAATTCTTACTGTAGATACTTCATGTTGTTAGGGATCTTTTGCCCTTAAAAGCCCTAAATTTCATCGAGCATGCTGATCGAATTTAATCAATCTTTCTCTCTGTGCCATGTTCTGAGTAACTCGTTCTTGCTCATGTTCAAACCCTGTATGAACCATGCTCTCTCTCTCATTCCGATTTACTGGAAGTACCCTTACATGTTACTTTAATTTGCAACTTGTTTCGTGATTTTTCATCCACTATGTAATTAGTTATGATTTTTCAAAGTACCTTGTGTCCAAATAAGTCAAGTTGGCACACAATCCGATGTAGAACATTTTTCCCGCTCGAACTCAGGTGAAGTACCTGAGAACACGATGGCTCGACACGCCGCGTTCTCAGAGCCATCGCGACCATCATCTTGTCACGTTCTTAACGTGACAGGAGACCCCATCGCGTTCTGGCCGCCTAAGCAGACAACCCTGTCGCGACCCGTACAGGACCCTGTCGCGTTTCATCATGACCCTGTCGCGACCCTTACATGGGTACGCCGCGTTCACAGGATTTTGCATGAAAACCCATAAGATTCATTGCTCTCACCTTCTACAATATTCTTACGCCTTTTTAACGGTCATACACGCAGTAAAAACACCTGTTTTTAATGGAGCTATATTGAATGCTTTAAAATGCATATTCACGACTTCTTTTCTATCTATGATTTCTCTTACACATGCACGCACATGAACCATCCATATAAGGTTGAAATCTGGCATAAAATATCTCATAATGTATCTGGTAATTTATTGCAATAAAGTATACTAATTGCCCTATTTTAAAGGACTTGTATTCGTTTCTTGTGTTGTTTATATACCGATATCGACGCTCCACTGTTCTAAAATTCCTCTAGAACGTCGAGCACCTGTTTTTATATACACACTTTACTTGGCTTGTGGTGAACTCTCCGTCGGATATTCCTTTCGCCGGACTACTGAACCCTTGCACAAGGCCTCCGTAAGTCTCCTCTGATCATGGATTTCCACATGGTCGACGAGTCGGTTGTACCCTAACACCCATTACACCTTTAGGGATCGATATGATCCAAACGGCTATTAGAAGTTCGCTCTTACCTTGAATCACGTCGGACCTCTGGACTTGTGCATAACATGGTCAACGGGAAGATCGTGAATTCCACCTGACTGCCAATACGACGTGCGCATGTTGTGCAACTATTACTATCGCCTGTTTACTCGTTGTTTTACGTGATGTACCCTTAGCTCTCATCTATACTCTACTTGCTCGTCTATTCACGTTCTCTCTACTATCTCGTCTATTCATCTAGTGCTCTTAACTATTCTTGGTACTCTATATTGGCCATTGACTGATTGTCTAAAGATACAATATAACCAATGCCTGGCAATATATAAAGGGCCCGATCTGGTCCTGGGATGTGCGCCCGAAAGTGCTAGTGCCCATGGGAGTTAAATGATCATAGTGTTTGGCATTACACTCAAGTGCTATCTATCTCGACTATCTATATGACAATCAAAACACAAAACGTGCTATACTCTCTCGATGTCTAGAATGACAAACAAGTGCTATACTCGTCGTGCTATTATTATACTTGTGCTAGTTGTGCTATGGCCATCTTGCTATTCGTGCTATACTCGATACTTGTGCTATTTTTGGAAACTATACTCGATCTCGTGCTATTGTGCTATCCTGTTACCTGTTGTGCTATCTCTTGCTATATTTTGACTCTCTTGTACCTACTATCTTAGATACTCTGCCATTAAATGCGGTAATTATTTAAAGCTTGCTTGAGCCTGAGATTTAAGTCCTACTGGGCGTTATCGCTCACCCTACGTTATTTGATGTTGTGTTCTCAGGTGAGACCGAGGATGACACATACACTCACGAGGAAGGGAATGACCAAGAGTGAAGCCAGGAGTACCCTCGAGTCATTATGTTATCTTAGAGTTGTAGTTAGTTATTTCCTTCTATTGCAATGTAATTGGGCCCTATAGAATGGCTCTGATATTAGTGGTTGTAACTAGACATTTGCAAAGTTATTAATGAGAAAGATTTGCTTTAGTATTATTCAATGTGCAATGGTTTGATGTCTAGTATTCGCTCTATACCTTTTTCTTGCAACTGCCTTCGCGCTCCGATATTCCGCGTCGGAGCATGACAAGTTTAGTTTAAAAAATGAAGAACTTTGTTTTGGGGTCAAAAATTAGAAATACTAATCTGATCTGCCTCCGGTTGGTTCCAGTACGGTCTGGCTATGAGTGTGACTAGTAGAAACTGACAGAGTTTAAATCGGACTCTCGGTTTGAGCTCGGCTCTCAAATTCACTTTATGCAAGTTTGTTTAGTTTAAAATTGAAGAACTTAGGTTTGGGGGTCCAAATTAGAAATACGAATTCGATCGGCCTCCAATTGGTTTCAGCAAGGCCGGGGTGGTGAGTATGGCTCGTGAAAAGTGACGGAGTTCAAATCGAACTCCCAGTTTGAGCTCGACGCCCAAATTCACATTAATCAAGTTAGCTTAGTTAAAAAACAAAGAACATGGGTTTGGGGGTCCAAAACTAGAAATACTAATCCGATCAACTTTCGGTTGGCTCCAGCACGGCCGAGGCGATGAGTATGACTCATGTAAACTGACTGAGTTCAAGTCGGACTCCCGATTTGAGCTCGGTTTTGAAATTCACATTAAGCAAGTTAATTTAGTTTAAAAATAAAGAACTTAGGTTTGAGGGTCAAAAATCAGAAATACTAATCTGATTAGCCTCCTGTTGGTTCCAGCATGGCCGGGGTGATGAATATGACTCATAAAAGCTTATGGAGTTCAAATCGACCTTCCGATTTGAGCTCAGCACTCAAATTCACATTAAGAAAGTTAGTTTAGTTAAAAAAATGAAGAACTAGGATTTGGGGGTTAAAAATTATAAATACTAATCCGATCAATTTCTGGTTGGTTCCAGCATAGCCGGGACGATGAGTGTGACTCGTGGAAACTAATGGAGCTCAAATCGAACTCCTGATTTGAGCTCAGTGCCTAAATTCATATTAAGCAAGTTAGTTTAGTTTAAAAATGAAGAAATTAGGTTTTGGGGTCCAAAATTAGAAATACAAACTTGATCAACCTCCGGTTGGTTCCAGCACGGTCGGAGTGTGACTCGTGGAAACTGACAGAGTTCAAATCAGACTCTCGGTTTGAGTTCGGCGCTCAAATTCACATAAAACAAGTTAGTTTAGTTTAAAAATGAAGAACTTAGGTTTGGGGGTCCAAAATTATAAATACTAATCTGATCAACCTCCGATTGGTTCTAGCACGGCCAGGGCGATGAGTGTGACTCGTGGAAACTGACAAATTTTAAATAGGACTCTCGGTTTGAGCTCTGCGCTCAAATTCACATTAAGCAAGTTTGTTTAGTTTAAAATGAAGAACTTGCCAAGGCGATGAGTGTGACTCGTGGAAACTGACAAAATTTAAATAGGACTCTCGGTTTGAGCTCTGCGCTCAAATTCACATTAAGCAAGTTTGTTTAGTTTAAAATGAAGAACTTGCCAGGGCGATGAGTGTGACTCGTGGAAACTGACAAAATTTAAATAGGACTCTCGGTTTGAGCTCTGCGCTCAAATTCACATTAAGCAAGTTTGTTTAGTTTAAAATGAAGAACTTAGGTTTGGGGGTCCAAAATTGGAAATACTAATCTGATCGGCCTCCAGTAGGTTTTAGTAAGGCCGGGGTGGTGAGTATGGTTTGTGAAAAGTGACAGAGTTCAAATCGGACTCCCAGTTTGAGCTCGGAGCTCAAATTCACATTAATCAAGTTATCTTAGTTATAAAACAAAGAACTTGGATTTGGGGGTCAAAAACTAGAAATACTAATCCGATCAGCCTCCGCTTGGTTCCAGCACAGTCAGGGCGATGAGTATGACTCGTGAAGACTGACGTAGTTCAAATCGGACTCCCGGTTTGAGCTCGGTGCTCAAATTCACATTAAGGAAGTTAGTTTAGTTTAAAAATGAAGAACTTGGGTTTGTGGGTCAAAAATTAGAAATACTAATCTGATTAGCCTCCAGTTGGTTCTAGTACGACCGAGGCGATGAGTATGACACGTAAAAGCTGATGGCGTTCAAATTGGACTCCCAGTTTGAGCTCAACGCTCAAATTCACATAAAGCAAGTTAGTTTTGTTAAAAAATGAAGAACTAGGGTTTGGGGGTCAAAAAATAGAAATATTAATCCGATCGGCCTCCGGTTGGTTCCAACATGGCTGGGGTGATGAGTGTGACTCGTGGAAACTAATGGAGCACAAATCTCGATTTGAGCTCGGCTCGCAAATTCACATTAAGTAAGTTAGTTTAGTTTAAAAATCAAGAACTTAGGTTTGGATTCACATCAAGCAAGGTAGTTTAGTTAAATAAATAAAGAAGTTGGGTTTATGGGTCTAAAATTAGAAATACTAATCCGATCGGCCTCCAGTTAGTTCTAGTACGGCCGGGGAGATGAGTGTGACCTGTGAAAACTAACAGAGTTCAAATTGGACTCCCAGTTTGAGCTCGGTGTTCAAATTCACATTAAGCAAGTTAGTTTAGTTTAAAAAAGAAGAAGTTAGGTTTGGGGGTCCAAGATTATGAATACTAATCCGATGAGCCTCTGGTTGGTCAAGCATAGCCGGGGCGACGAGTATGACTCATAAAAGCTGACAGAGTTCAAATCGAACTCCCAGTTTTAGCTCGGCGTTCAAATTCACATTAAGCAAATTAGTTTAGTTAAAAAATGAAAAACTTGGGTTTGGAGGTCTAAAATTAGAAATACTAATTTGATTGGCCTCCGGTTGGCTCCAGCATAGCCGGGGCGATGAGTGTGACTCGTGCAAACTGACAGAGCTCAAATCGGACTCCTAGTTTGAGCTCGGCGCTCAAATACACATTAATCAAGTTAGTTTTGTTTAAAAATGAAGAACTTAGATTTGGGGGTCCAAAATTACAAATACTAATCTGATCAGCCTCCGATTGGTTTTAGCATGGTTGAGGTGGTGAGTATGGCTCGTGAAAACTGACTATAAGGCCCAAGAACTTTTCTGCAGGTTCACACTTTCAGAAGATCATTCGGTCAGCGTTCGGGACTCTAGACGACATGTTTCGGCTGAATCATGGCTCTCCTATGAGTGGGCTCTTGACGTATTATTGACGTCAATCGACATTGACGTCAACCTGCTACTTGTTCTAACGGAAATTTTGATTGCCGTATATTTTATGTTGACGTCAACATGTTCTGACATCAAGTTTTCTTGGAATGTTGACATCAATGTCGATTGACGTCAAGATTTCTATTGACGGCGACGAAGCTTGACGTAAAGTTCTGCGTGTTCCAGTCTGAGTTTTTCTCCGAAACTTGTGGTTTTCTTTGGATAGGTTTGAAGGAATAGAGTCATGTTAGGGCAATGATCTTACCCCAATCACAACCCTTGGCTCTCTATATATAGAGAGGGTTCGTTTTGGGGAGAAAACTTTTGCTCCCTTGCTAGGATTTGGGTGTTGTGAGAGAAGAGAGAGAGGGCAATCCCGAGGGTAGATCAACCATGTTGCTACTTGTTACAGGTTGATGTTGTGAAGAGAAATCTTCCACAACTTGAGGGGACGGCTTTGGACGAGGAGATCGTGGCCGGATCGTGCTCAAGACGGAGGATTTGATCGTGCTTGGAGGATACCTCTTTGGGTGAGAAAAGGGGCTTCCTCAGCTAAATTCTCATTTTGTAGAATTTTTTAGAGGCAAGTAACTTAGGGTTTCTCTTCGTGGACTTGTCCCCTAAGATTTTCCTATTTTTTAGATTTTTAGAAAATTATTTTGATGTCGTTTGCCATGTTTTCTTGCCCTCGATTTGCATTTTGTGTAGTATGGGAGGTTGATGGCAACAAGTGTGCCATTAACTAGAACTTGACGGCAACATATGTTGTAGCACCCCAAAATTTTTATTAATTGAAAAATCAGAAATAATTTAAAAATAATAATTTAACATTCTGAAATTAGTAAAAAAACATACGTACCAACATAACGGAGACGAAATCACATGGGAAAATTCCATAAAAATCATAGTTCAACTCTAAATAATACTTTTAAAGCATTTTGTACTTATTATCGTAATTCATAAATAAGTCAAAAAATCATTATCACACGTACTTAAATGAGTCATAAAATTAAATAAAAATCATAGATAGACTTCAAATAATATCATCTAATGACCATCAAGAAATTTGTGTCAATAAAAATCATTTGGGCTAGGTTTAAGAGTTATTGTGACTAATTATCATAATTAAGAAATAAGTCAAAAATCCATTATCATATGCATAAAATGTGATCATAAACTAAATTAAAAATGATGGGTAGACTTTAAACAATATGGATTGATAGCCCATTATCGAATTTGGACTAATGGGCAATTTTTGACCCATGAATAAAATCAAGTAAGAAAATACCATGGAAATTCGTAACCCAAATTGAGCAGAAAATAGAAAGGGATAATTAGTGCAAATCCAATGGCAATTAGTCATACTTAGCAACCCAAATTTGTGCCTAACCATACTAGGAGGTTTCCTAATGGCCATTCCACTCTAATTGGGATGGGAGTCCTCAAACTTAGGAAGGGTCTAACCGAAACTCGGAATTTCCCTTTCCTAGACACAATAGGACTACTAAACAACCATAACCACTTAAATACTCTCCCTAAAACCCTTGGGGATGGGTTTACCTGGGCTGGGTCGTGTGGAGCAGAGCTTGGACACCATAGGAGGTGGAGATCACCCCCAACCAGAGCTCTCTTCCCCAGCTACATCTCTGCATCGACCTGCAGAAGACTCTTCTTAACATCGATCAAAGGTAGGTGATCTTGGGCTGAAACTTAACATGGCATATACCATCAGAAAGCTCTTCAAGTCTACTTTCATTTGCCCCTATTTTTCTCAATTTTTATCCATCAGGTCGTGAGTGTTAGGCATTTTCCTCCAGGCGGTCAGAACTAGGGCTTTCTAGAGAGCAAATCTTATTCAACTCCAAAGGTAGGTCATCTCCATGCCAAAATCTAATTAAACTCATCCATACTTGCATCCATATGTATACATCATTTTCTTACTATTTTTCCGAATTTTTATCTTGAGAGTTTCACGAATTAAATCTTGCATGATCTTGACGTTGTACTATCGCAATTTAACCTTGACTTGTCTTAGGAGTTCCATATCTCTCTGTCGAGTCATTTTTAGACTGAGTGTTCAACATAGAACTTGTTACCTTATGAGTCTAATTTCATTTGGCACTGGCTTCCCTAATTTTCGTTGACCGTACCGAGAGTATTACCTTGAACATGAACACTGTGTCAGATTCACATAGTCAGTCCCAATACATTTTATTACCTAGTCAAACGACCTTTGTTTCTTGATTTTTTGATATTGTACAAATTATTGGAAGTACTCAAAGTAAAAAAGGTGGTTTCACCCAATTTGGATCACCCTAGCATTTGTTTTAATTTTTCAAACCCATAGATGTCAAACCTAGTTTGAATCGGACTAGGGAAAACCCCTTATAAAGCACCCCTGGGCAGATCAGCCATGTTTAGCTCGTTTGACGTCGTTTTCATGCCCCATCTTCTCCTGTACGAAGTTAGTTACTGATATCATGCATGTATCAACCCATATAAAGATTTAAAACATGTTTACATAAA
Source organism: Colocasia esculenta (assembly GCA_014218235.1). Taxonomy (NCBI): domain Eukaryota; kingdom Viridiplantae; phylum Streptophyta; class Magnoliopsida; order Alismatales; family Araceae; genus Colocasia; species Colocasia esculenta. Next base: position 92,917,832 of record CM024753.1, on the reverse strand, counting down.
TTTTAATTGATCTTAAATTCATGATCATATTCTCTACTTACCAATTATCTACTTCTTGCCTTGTTATCAAACTTGCTAAAAACATATAGTTACTTGCTAAAACTGGTCATGCATGTTTAAGTACTCATGATACTTGCCATATATAGAGTTTCCAAAATGAGGTTTCCATAAACGAAGTTTCTATAATTGGAGTTTCCATAATCGGATTCACACACGCACTTGAGCGATTCTCACGCGCGGCATGTGCAAACACTCTAGCACGATAGGAAAGCCCCTTCTTTTCTTGTGGTGAACTCTCCATCAGATATTTCTTCTACCATACTAGTGACCCCTAGACCAAGGCCTCCATAAGTCTCCTCTGTCCATGGATTCCCACATGGCCGATGAGCAGGTTGTACCATTGAAGTACCCGGAAGTTAGTGTGCACGTATCTCTCTTCTCTTGACATTCTTGACCAGATCTTTCTCTTCTCTTCTTGACTCTGGAGTACACCTCTATTGAACATAATACCAAAATATTATTAAGTGTTTGGACTAAATTGAAAATACACCATTATGCTACCAGAATGAACTCTTGAACTATCACCTCAACTATCATGACATTATTGAACTCTTGTTACTAGCGATAAATGACTGTGGGTACATTTGAAATTAAGTGAGATGCGGATCGAGCACAGCGAGTGTCCAAGGGCTCTAGTCTAGCCCCAATGACGGAGAGTCATAAATATACTGTTAACCATAGGGTATAATGATTACTGGCGTTGCATCTGTGCTGGGAGTACTTGCGTGTTGAATGCTAGATACAATAACCACATACACGGGTCCTATTGTGAATTTCAAGGTGGATCTTTTCTTGGTGCACTTTAGTGTCTTCATGCCTGATTACTGTTACATGTTAAAAGTTCTTGCTTGTGCGTGCTTGCTTTCTTGGTAGTGAAATGGCCAATCTTGTTTCATGCTATCTTGTTCTTGCTCGTTACCATCTTGCTAGATCATTGTTCACTCTATCTTGAGATATTGAATACAACTTTCTTGCTAGAATATTGATCTTTACATCTCTTGATCTCATAATCTTGCATGATACATTGCACACATGTTACTACCGTCATTTTAGTTGCATTGTACATAGCATGTTCATACCTTCTAGCTTTTAAACTGTTAAATACTTATATCATTGCTAGAAGATGTAAATCCTACAGGGCGAGTGTGCTCATTACCTACTTTCCAACCTTTCAGGTGAACAAGATACTGACGACGTAGAGAACCAAGACTATAATGGGGATGAACAAGAGTGAAGAGTGCTCTCTAGCCTTAGTATTGAAGTCTTGTTATCATAGTATTATAGTTTGAGAGAAATAGAGTAATGTAGTAGTGTGAGAATAGTAAGAATAGTATGTAATTTTCTTTATTATTTGAGTCTTAGTCTTGTAGCTCGAATTGAGTGGAAATATTTACTAGTTCTCATTTTGAAATGAAATAAAGAGTTTGAGTTTTATTATGAGCACAATTAGTTGTGTTATGTGTGATTGCTCGGTAGAGGCTTATTTTCCAACTGTTCACGTCTCAACGCTTCAATCAAATTCTTCCGCTGCTGTGCTTTGGACTTCGGGATGTAACATATGTTGACATCAAGTTCATCTTGTCCAAAAATTTATAGTTTCTCCATTTATGATGGTTTTGTGAGATTCTGTGATGGTTTTTGATTTTTTTCCATTATGTCTTGGCCTATAATTTTCATGATGAGTTTGGGTGACCTTGGATTAATTTTTGTTAATTATGGTATTTATTGAATTTCTATTTACATGAAAACCATGTAAACTCTTGATAATTTTAATTTCCATGATGTATACATGTTATAAAAATCATTATATGTTATACTTCAATTGTTAGACTACTATAAGCATGATTTAGGGCCTGTTTACCTCGTTTTATTTCCGTTCATGAATATTAGTACTTTTGTGAATAATAATCTGATTTTTGACCTTAATTATGAAAAATAGTTATACTGCTTTGAAAATTATGAAAACTTACTGATGTGTTCTGTGATCGATATGTACCTTGTGGTTAAAATTTGAGCATGTTCTGATCAATGTGCAATTAGTTTTGAATTTCTGAAGCTTTCTATACATTGTTTTAATAATAAGTCCCAAATATGTTTAAAAATGTGATTAGCATCATGATTAGGTTATGTTAATTACTGTTCATGCTTAATCTGAGTACCTGGAAGTGATATGTTGTCATCATTATATGTGTGCATGTGCATGGAAAGAGAGAGAATATGTAACATGTGTGTGTGAAATATGTGTTAATGTGAAAAGATAAAAGTTGTGCCAATGAGACATTGCCACCATAGATTGCGTGGAGCCGTATTGTAGTAGTGCCCCTATAGGAAGACTCAATTTTGTTATGTGATACCTGGGGCAACGGGTCGTGTGAAATCCCGGAGGTGGACAAGTTCCACTAGTAATGGTGGGGAGGGCTTCCCCCGGTTCTGCGCAGTAACCAAGAGTTGATTGTTTTGCCTGGTGATTAAGTATGTGTATGTGATTGTGTGATCTTCCTAGTGGTGGTTTGGACTATGTCTCGGCAAGTGTAAAAGTGAATATGTGAATAATGTGTAAGGTGATATGTGAATGTGGCACGAGGTATGTGCAAGTGATGTGACATGTGATCGTGATCGTGAAAAGTGAAAACTATGTGAAAGCTATATGAAACCAAGTGTAAGTGAATGTGAATGTGAGAATAAGTGCATGTGAAAGCAAAGGTAAAAGTGTATGTGAGTATGCCATGAGAAAATAATGCATGTGTTAATGTGATTTATGTTAATTGTGATATCATGTTAGTACCATGTATAGAAGTATGTCAATTATCTCTATGATTTAGTAATTACTTGATGAGCATGTTAGTAGTATCATGTTATAAGTTTTAATATAAGCAATGTGTTAGTGTTATGTGAAAGTAAGAATTGCAAGCATGTGATTATATGAATGCTCTCATGTTAGTGACACCATGTTATAAGTGACCATGCTTAGAATTCTTGTTATACATGAGTTAGTATAGCTTTGTTTAATAGACTTCATGTTTAATTATCCATGTTATAGCATGAGCATGTGTTAGTTTAATTGTTAATTGCAAATAGTTAATCATAATGTGATAGTTAGTAAAGTGTTAAACTCTTAGAAAGCATGTGTGGTAAGTGCGTGGTTTGCAATTCTAAGTTGCTTGCTGAGTCTATTGCGTAGACTCACCCTTGCTAACATTTCAAGAAACTTAGAAGCCGAGGAGTTAGCAAGATCTGACGTGGAGCATGAAGAGTAGATTGAAGATTTATAGTTATTTCTTAGTATGTGATGTTATTATAATATGGACTTTGGTTATTTTGTAGTTGGAAACTAGCTATATTTAGTGGATGTTATGCTATGTTATTTATTTTGCTTGGACTATATAGACAATGGTATGTGGATTATAAAGTTGATGGAATAAGAGTTGTTCATTTTCTGCTGCAATATTCCTTTCTGTTTATGCATATCTCAGCCCTGTAACGACTTGCTCTTGTCCGACGTGGGTTGGTATAACCTTACCAGGTGGAAGTGGGATGTTATACTGATAGGGTTCAAATCGGACTCCCAGATTGAGCTCGGCACTAAAATTCACATTAAACAAGTTAGTTTAGTTAAAAAAATAAAGAACTTAGGTTTAGGGGTTCAAAATTAGAAATACTAATCCGATCAGCCTCCAGTTGATTCCAGCACAGTTGGAGCAATGAGTGTGACTCGTGGAAACTGATGAAGTTCAAATCAGACTTCCAGTTTGAGCTCGGCGCTCAAATTCACATTAAGCAAGTTAGTTTAGTTTAAAAATGAAGAACTTAGGTTTGGGGGGTGCAAAATTAGAAATAATAATATGATCGGCCTCTGGTTTGTTCCAACACGGCTGGGGTGGTAAGTATGACTCGTAAAAGCTGATGGAGTTCAAATCGAACTCCCGGTTTGAGCTCAATGCTCAAATTCACATAAAACAAGTTAATTTACTTAAAAAATGAAGAACTAGGGTTTGGGGGTTTAAAACTAGAAATACTAATCCGATCAGCCTCCAATTGGTTTTAGCACGGTCAGGGCAATGAGTGTGACTCGTGGAAACTGACGGAGTTCAAATCGGACTCCCGATTTGAGCTCGGCACTCAAATTCACATTAAGTAAGTTTAGTTTAAAAATGAAGAACTTAAGTTTGGGGGTCCAAAATTAGAAATAGTAATCCTATCAGCCTCCGGTTGGTTCCATCACGGTCGCAGCAATGAGTATGACTCATGAAAACTGACAGAGTTCAAATCAGACTCCTAGTTTGAGCTCAGCGCTCAAATTCACATTAAGCAAGTTAATTTAGTGAAATAAAATAAAGAACTTGGGTTTGGGGGTCCAAAATTAGATATACTAATCCGATCGGCCTCTAGTTGATTTTAGCACGGTTGGAGCGATGAGTGTGACGCGTGGTAAAACTGATGTACTTCAAATCAGACTCGCGGTTTGAGATCGGCGCTCAAATTCACATTAAGCAAGTTAGTTTAGCTTAAAGATGAAGAACTTAGGTTTGGGAGGTCCAAAATTAGAAATAATAATCTGATTAGCCTCTGGTTTGTTCCAGCATGGTTGGGGTGGTAAGTATGACTCGTAAAAGCTGATGGAGTTCAAATCGGACTCCCGGTTTGAGCTCAACACTCAAATTCACATAAAATAAGTTCATTTAGTTTAAAAAATGAATAACTAGGGTTTGGGGGTCGAAAATTAGAAATACTAATCCGATTGGCTTCTAGTTAGTTCCAGCACGGCCGAGACGATGAGTGTGACTCGTGAAAACTGACGGAGTTTAAATCGGACTCCCAGTTTGCGCTCGGCTCTCAAATTCACATTATGGAAGTTAGTTAGTTTAAAATTGAAGAACTTAAATTCGGGGGTCTAAAATTAGACATACTAATCCGATCGGCCTCCGGTTGGTTCCATCACGTTGCGGCGATGAGTATGACTCATGAAAGCTGAGGGAGTTCAAATTGGACTCCTAGTTTAAGATCAGCACTCAAATTCATATTAAGCAAGTTAGTTTAGTGAAAAAATAAAGAACTTGTGTTTGGGGGTCCAAAATTAGAAATACTAATCTGATAGACCTCTGGTTGGTTCCAACAGGGCTGGGGTAGTAAGTATGACTTGTAAAAATTGATAGGGTTCAAATTGGACTCCTGGTTTGAGTTCGACGCTCAAATTGACATTAAGCAAGTTAGTTTAGTTAAAAGCCAAAAACTTAGGTTTGGGGATCGAAAATTAGAAATACTAATCCGATCGGCTTCCGGTTGATTCCGACATGGCCGAAGCGATGAGTGTGATTTTTGAAAACTAACGGAGTTCAAATCAAACTCGCTATTTTATTTCGAAGTTTAAATCTATATTCATCAAATTAGTTTAGTTTAAAAGTGAGTGAATTATATAGAAAATAAATTTTAAAAAATTAAATAATTTATTTCTTGTAATATTTAATTTTAATTTATTATTCTTATGTGTCTATTATAGGTTCCTTCATCAAGTGGCGTCAGAGGAGACAGGATGATGAGGATGTAGAGGATCTATGGTTTTCTTTTCATTATTATGGACATTTTATGTATTATTATTGTGAACATTTTATGTATATTTTATATATTATTGTGGACATTTTATGTATTATTGTGGACAATTTTTATTTTTATTATATGTAAATAGGATTAGCGATCGTCTTTTTTGGTCACAAAATCAGTCACATTATATTGACAAAATTGGTGACCGAATTTCAGTCACTAGTTCGGTCACAATATAGTAATCGAAATAGCGGCTGAAAAGTTTTGAAATAGTGACCGAAACTTTTCGGTCGCTGTCTTATTTGGTCGTCGCTTTAGAGACTGAATAGAGACTGAACAGGTACGGTCTCTGATCTGCGATCGATTATCAACTGAAAATATTTGGTCACAATATTACGACCAATAATTCTTCATTAACAAATGCGGTCACTATTCGGTCGCAATTTGGTCCTATTTTTGTTAGTGACCGAATTTGTCGGTCACTATATGTGTTTTTTCTTGTGGTGTTTAGAGGTTGTGAGGTACAATAGAGATCCAATTATGCCTCTGTATCTACTGACTTACCATATGAGTCTTCTTCTAACCTTACATTTATTTCCATTGGTATACTTAAAGGTTTGAGGTGCAAATAGTCAAATCTTTTCAGGAGCAATTTCACGTATTTTGTTTGACTTATGAAGAACCCTTCATTTATTTGATGTACCTACAATCCCAAGAAGAATTGTAATTCACCCATCAAACTTATTTCAAATTCAGTTTGCATGTGATTTGTAAATTCAATACACAAATCATTATTTGGACACCCAAAGATTATGTCATCAACATAGATTTGAACAACAATGATTTGATTATTGATCGATTTTGTGAACAAAATTTAGTCTACATTTCCTCTTGTATATCTTTTATTTAACAGAAAAGAGCTTAAACGGTCATATCAAGCTCTTGGAGCTTGCTTAAGACCATAAAGAGCCTCATTGAGTTTGAAAACATGATCATGATATCTTTTATTTTCTAATCTAAGAGGTAGTTCAACAAACACATTTTCTTTTATGTAAAGATTCAAAAATGCACTTTTTACGTATATTTGATAGACGTTGAAATTCAAAGATGATGTGAAAGCAAGACATATTCTCACAGCTTCTAGTCTAGCTATTGAGGCATATGACTTTTCAAAATCAATTTCAAATTCTTGATTGTATCATTTCGCAACTAGTTTAGCTTTATTTCTAACTATCTGACCATCTTTATTCATTTTATTTCTTAAGATCTATCTAGTTCCAATCACATATTGGTCATTAGGTCTTGGTACTAATTCTCACACTTGATTTTTGTTAAATTGTTGAAGTTCTTCATGGATAGTATTTATCCAGTCCTCATTACTGAGAGCTTCATCAATAGATTTAGGGTCAATTTGGGAAATTAGTGCCAATAGATCTTCATTCATTATAGTTTGAAAAGAAGATATAGTTCTAACTCCATTATGCAAATTACCAACAACATTCTTAACAGGATAATCTTTCAAAATTATTAGTTCAGATATTACCTCCCCGAGAATCCAACAGATTCTCTCTCGAGATTTCTAGAGAGAGAAGCACTGAGTTTTCAGCCCTCCCTGGGGGCATCTAGTCTCCCTCCCCCGCCGCTTCGGCGGTGGGTGGCTCGCTTGCTTCTGTGGAGGCTCCGGTGATCTTGGCATGGAGTCGATGTCTCAGAATCTGGCTCCTGGCCAAGCGCAGAAGAAGTTGTCCTTTGCACAAGCACTTCCAGCTTCCCTACGTCCTGCGAAAGTCGCTTTGCAGGTAAAACCTCCGGCGTTTACTGATGTAGGTGCATCTGCTGTCTTCTTTTCTCATGAAGAAATTACCAAGTTTGAAGAACCTCTTCAAAGGGCGATCATTGTGAAGTGTTCCTATGGTAGGCCTTCAATCTCGGATATTAAATCTTGTCTCGGATTCATTAAGGGAGCATACCAGGATCATGCCATCTCACCCCTTCTAGAAGGAGGACACCTCATCATCATTAACCTCATTACATGATGAGGTGTCCCTGCAAGGTGTCCCTTGTCATGATTACATGACGAGGTGTCCTTGCAAGGTGTCCCTCTTGTCATCATGACATGGTGAGGTGTCCCTACGAGGTTTCCCTTGTCATGATTAAATGACGAGGTGTCCTTGCAAGGTGTCCCTCTTGTCATCATGACATGGTGAAGTGTCCCTGCGAGGCGTCCCTTGTCATGATTAGATGACGAGGTGTCCTTGCAAGGTGTCCCTCTTGTCATCATGACATGGTGAGGTGTCCCTGCGAGGTGTCCCTTGTCATGATTACATGACGAGATGTCCTTGCAAGGTGTCCCTCTTGTCATCATGACATGGTGAGGTGTCCCTGCGAGGTGTCCTTTATCATGATTACATGACGAGGTGTCCCTCTTGTCATCATGACATGGTGAGGTGTCCCTGTGAGGTATCCCTTGTCATCATGACATGATGAGGTGTCCTTTAGGCTCTCTATAAATAGAAGGGGTTCTCTTTGGAGTTCATGAGCTAGAGCTTGAGATGAGAAACCACCTACTTCATCCCCCCTTCCCGTCTCTCCCTCCTGTGCTCTTCCTAGGCAAGAGGAGAACTTGGAGGGTCGAGCCCTCTTGTTGTTGCTGCTACTTGCTGCTGTTGGCCGCTGTGTGGTGTTGCACGACTAGGAGGAGTGGCACCACCGGTGTAGGAGGGGTCATCGTCATCGCCGATCATCCACTGTGTGGATACCGCTAGAGGGAGTCTCGCGAGAGCTCCTTCAAACAAGGACTAGTTCTGTGCTTCAGGGGATATATGATCTCCCCTAGGTGAGATTGTCTCACGCCTTATTTGTATGTATGTTTACATGCACCGTACATCATAGCCCGATCAAGTACATAGATGGAAATCGATTTTTTGTTTTACTTCCACTGCGCATGTGATGCCCCAAGTCGATTTCCAACAGTGGTATCAGAGCCAAGGTTAGGCTATGATGTTCGAGTTTTGATATTTTGATCAATTCAGATCGATTAAGAGTTAATCCATGTATTAGATTAAGAGTTAATCTAATGTTTTATTAGTTAAAGTGTTTAATTAATTTCTAGTAGCTTATATATATCATGTGATGTGTATATTGTGGGCGGATGATCATGGACCTATGTGTGGATGGTGATTCATTGGGGTCTGCGAGCCCCCTTCTCTTTCTCATTAAAATCGTTGTGTATTTCTACCTCTCCCAATGGTGTAATTCCCCTTGATATGATCAAGGTTTCTTAATTGATTAAATGTACATTTATGGGCCTACGTGTCTATAGTCATTTGTAATTGTTGTAATTATTTGAAATCACTCTCGGAGGCATGGCGGAAGCATGGAATCACCGACGGAGCTAATGACGAAGAGGAGGATGAACACCGTGCATGGGATGCGTTGGGAACACACATAGGGCTTAGTGATCAAGTCTTTTGGCTCAGGCTTGATCACGCTAGAATTTGGTCCATGATCATCTGGTGTGTTATTTATGATATGATTTATATTCATTTCCCACCTACTAGGTACATATTTGCATGCGATGTAAGTATATGCTAAATATATGTGTGGGACGTGTATTATTTAGCTATGAGACCACTCAAATAAAATAAAAACCCCTCTGCTTTTAATATATTAAGTCGGCAAGCGTGTAGCAATAAGATTGACTCACGTGGCCTTCCATCATTATAGGGCAGACGTCTTTTCTTGATATGGAGTGGGTTGGTGGAGTCACTCCGGGCTTAACTATATTGGAATTTGATATCTGGCCTACGACATGGAGATGTTACCGGTGACTTGAGGACAGGGTATGTTTGGCCGAGTCCCTCGGGAACATATCACCGAATCAAACTCATCTAGTAATGATGGTGTTGACTTAACCAAACATCATGGTTGGTGGAGTCCCTCTAGGCCATGGTAATTTGGAGGCCAAATTATGACGGTAATCACAAGAGTTGTGATTGACAAGAGTTGCCTACCATTTGGGCTTGGTATGATTGGCCGAGTCCCTCGAGGTCATGCCAAGATGCCAAATTGGATCCCGATCCCCACTAGGAGTTTGCTGAAAACTTCCAATTCACATGCTAGAGGGTGTCATGTGTCTTGCGAGAAAATAGTGGGATAAAATTGAGATAAAAATCCATGTCTTAATTTTCTACAAATCCAAAAGTTTGCATGTTGTTTATTTCTGCTACATCTTTATTTTTCAGAAAAATGTCGCTTGCAAACCCACTCCTTAGCATATTAGATGTCAATCGTCTCACTGGTCCTAACTACACTGATTGGCTTCAGAACCTGAGAATTGTTCTTACGGCAGAGAAAATTGCGTATGCCCTCGATGAGATCGTGGCCGAGCCAGTGGAAGGGACTAGTGAGGAAGTTATTTCTCACTATAAGAAGTATAAGGAAGACTCGGTTCTTTCTCAATGATATATGTTAGCCTCTATGACTCCCGAGCTGCAAAGACAACATGAAAAGATGGATGCTCAATCCATCATGCTACATCTTCGCAACTTGTTTGAGGAACAAGGACGGACTCAAAGATACGAGATATCAAAGAGTCTGTTCAGAATAAGGATGACAGAAGGGGCATCAGTTCAGAACCATGTCCTGAAGATGATTGAGTAGATCGAGAAGCTCACAGGTCTAGGACTTGTCCTCGAGGATGACCTGTGTGTGGATCTAATACTTCAATCCCTTCCAGATTCCTTTTCACAGTTCATTATGAATTTCAATATGAACAAGATAGTGGAAACCTGCCTGAGCTCCTTAATATGTTGAGGGAAGCTGAGGGTTCCATTAAGAAGGAGAAGCCAGTTCTCCATGTTGATGAGATCAACAAGAAGAGGAAGGCACGGAAGACCCTTAAGAAGGGAAAAGCAAAGGCAATAAAGCGGGCAAGGCAAAGGTTGCCAAGAAAGACCCGGCCAAGGATAAAGGAAAGTGCTTCCACTGTGGCAAGGATGGGCATTGGAAGAGGAACTGCAAGGAATATCTTGCAGAAAAGGCAAAGCAGAAGCTTGGAGAAACTTTAGGTATATTCATGATTGATTTCCATTTGTCAGAAAATTATGATAATGTATGGGTATTAGATACCGCATGTGCATCTCATATTTGCAATTCGTTGCAGGTTCTGACAATGTGTAGGAGACTATCAAAGGGTGAGGTTGACTTAAGAATGGGGAATGGCGCAAAAGTTGCTGATGTTGCTGTCGGCAAAGTCAACCTACTACTACCTCGTGGAGCCGCACTTGTGTTGGATAAATGTTACTTTGTTCCCTCTATCATCAAAAACATCATTTCCATTTCATGTTTGACTAAAAATGGATATAAGTTTTTTTTGAGAACAATGGTTGTTCACTGATTTTGGATGATGAGATCATTAGTAAAGGAACATTGTTCAATGGTTTGTTTACATTAGATGTTGCTTCACATGTCATGAATGTTAGTACGTCTAAAAGAAAGAGAGATGAGGTGAACGAGGCTTACCTATGGCATTGTAGGCTAGGTCATATCCATGAGGGTAGAATTCAAAGGTTGTTAAAGGATGGATATTTAGACCCATTTGATTATGAATCATATGCAACCTGTGAATCTTGCCTTCAAGGAAAGTTGACCAACTCTTCATTTAGTGGAACTGGAGAGAGAGCTTCTGAGTTACTAGAACTCATACATACTGATGTATGTGGACCTATGTCCATACAAGCCAGAGGAGGATATTCTTACTTCATTACATTCACTGATGACTTCTCAAGGTATGGACATGTGTACTTAATGAAGTACAAGTCTGAGGCCTTTGAAAAATTCAAAGAATATAAGAATGAAGTAGAAAATCAGACTGGAAAGAGTATTAAGATTCTTCGTTCAGATCGAGGAGGAGAGTACTTGAGTACAGAGTTCACCCAATTTCTAAAGGACCATGGGATTCTATCCCAATGGACTCCTCCTCATACACCTCAGCTCAATGGTGTATCGGAAAGGAGGAATCGCACACTGTTGGATATGGTGCGATCCATGATGAGTTTTGCCAACCTACCCATGTCATTCTGGGGATATGCCCTACAAACCGCAGCTTACCTTCTGAACAGAGTTCCAACTAAGACGGTAGTGTCCACTCCATATGAAATATGGAAAGGGAAGAAGCCCGATCTTAAAGTTATTAAGATTTGGGGCTGCCCTACCCACGTTAAGAGACACAATCCTGATAAATTGGAATCAAGGTCAGAACGGTGCATATTCGTGGGATACCCCAAGGAAACTTGTGGGTATTATTTCTATCACCCCGAGGACCAAAAGGTCTTTGTTGCCAAGAGAGCAGTGTTTCTTGAGAAGGAACACATTCTTGGTGGAAACAGTGGGAGTGTGATAGAATTGAGTGAGGTTGGGGAACCTAGCTCAAGCACCATTCTGCAAGAAGAGTCTGTTCAGGTACCTATCACACAAATTCCAAATTTGCGTAGGTCAAGTAGAGTTCCTATCCCTCCTGAAAGATATGTGGGACATATCAAGGGACAAGACTCTGAAGATATTGATCCTCAAACCTACGAGGAGGCTATTATGAGCATAGACTCCAGGAAATGGCAAGAGGCCATGAATTCTGAGATGGATTCCATGTACTCCAACCAGGTTTGGAACCTAGTTGATGCACCTGAGGGTATTGTACCCATTGGGTGCAAATGGATCTTCAAGAAGAAGATTGGAGTAGATGGAAAGGTAGAGACCTTTAAATCAAGGCTTGTGGCAAAAGGATATCGTCAAAGGCAAGGTATTGACTATGACGAAACCTTTTCGCCCGTCGCCATGGTAAAATCTATCAGAATTTTATTGGCCATTGCATCATACCATGATTATGAGATCTGGCAGATGGATGTAAAAACTGCATTCCTCAATGGCAACCTCGAGGAAGAGGTGTATATGATACAGCCTGATGGATTCGTTTCTGAGAAAAATCCAGATAAGGTGTGCAGATTGCTTAAGTCTATTTATGGACTAAAGCAAGCTTCCCGAAGTTGGAACATAAGGATTGATGAGGTAATCAGATCCTATGACTTCGTTAAGAACGAAGATGAGCCTTGTGTATATAGGAAGGTAAGTGGGAGTGTTATCATTTTCTTGGTGTTGTATATGGATGACATTCTCATCATTGGAAATGATATTGGAATGCTATCCACAGTTAAGACTTGGTTATCAAAGAACTTCTCCATGAAGGACTTAGGAGAAGCATCCTACATTTTGGGGATTCAGATCTATAGAGATAGATCTAAGAGGATGCTTGGCTTGTCCCAGTCCATGTACATAGACACCATAGTCAAAAGATTTGGTATGGAAAATTCCAAAAGAGGTCTCATACCACTGAGAAATGGAATTTCTCTTTCTAAGAGTATGTCTCTAAAGACTCTAGAAGAAAGGGCATACATGGATAGAATACCCTATGCATCTAATATAGGATCTATCATGTATGCAATGTTATGTACTAGACCTGATATAGCGCATGCTCTATGTGTTACGAGCAGGTATTAGACAGATCCAGGTTTGGAACACTGGAAGGCAGTAAAGTGTATCCTTAAGTACTTAAGAAGGACTAAGGATCTTTTACTAGTATATGGAGGAGGTAGCCTCAAGGTTGAAGGCTACACAGACTCAAGTTTCCAGTCTGATATCGATGATAGTAAGTCTAACTCACGGTATGTTTTTACCCTGAATGGAGCAGCAGTAAGCTGGAAGAGTTCCAAGCAAGAGACTACTGCTGACTCGACTACCAAGGCGGAGTATATTGCTGCTTCAGAAGCAGCAAAAGAAGCTGTCTGGATGAAGAAGTTCATCATAGATTTAGGAGTGGTGTTTGGCCATGAAGAGCCAATTTCTTTGTTATGCGACAACAACGGGGCGATTGCTCAAGCAAAGGAACCTAGGTCTCATCAGAAGTCTAAGCACGTTCTAAGGAGGTTCCACTTGATCAGAGAGATTGTGGCCCGTGGCATGTAGCAGTAAAAAGAATTTCATCCGATGATAACATTGCGGATCCACTGACAAAGCCACTGACTCAAATTGTTTTTGAGCGACACCGAGGTCTGATGGGAATCAGACATGTAGGTGATTGGTTTTAGGTCAAGTGGGAGATTGCTAGTTATAGGTGCCCTGCAAGCCAATTCACGTGAGTGATGGCACTTGTAATTATGTACAATATCTTTTGGTAATATTATAATGGTATTTTCTCACTGTATATTCCATGCGTATGTATACTGTGATGTCCAGGGTCTGTGCAATGGAATTGGATCATGATGAGATCATGATAATGAGGCCGATCCTCTTTAAACATAGATCCTAAATATTCCTAGTCATAGGTTACTCAAGAAGGACATTGAGATGATCGAAAAGACCAGTGTGCCATATACCTGTCTATATGATGGAAGCAGCTGGTCTCATAGCTACTTGTGTGGAGACACTAGGGATATGGTGCAGGTGCTTATTGGAGAATGAGTTCACTGAATGATCCATTCTCGGAATGCTATATGGTTAATGATACCTGATTGTCAGATAGAGATTCCGTAGTCTCAGTTGTGTAACTGGTCCTTAGACTTGAGACACCAAAGATGTCTTGTTTGAGTACTCCATTCTTTGATACTAGATTTATAGGTCTGGATGTTCCAGGTCTAGTATAGCTAGTCATTGGGAATGGTAACCAACCTTACGAAGGCAATTATGTGTCAATAAAGGATCATCCACTCTCGGTATCATGAGAGGAATATCCCATATTGTCTTACTCAGGCAAATCCCTAGCCAGGGTCAATTGGATTTAGTGAGAAGGAGTTCTCTGGGAGAATCCGATAAGAGTTTGACTTTAACAGATTCCATATAGACCTGACAACACCATGCCTAATATATGGTCTCTGGGATAATAGATAGATGAGGGACTACAGGTACAAGGTAACTGTGGGCAAACAGGTCTAATGGATTTGATCACTCGTATCATCTGGGGATTATGGCATAGTGTCCTAGTATGTTCATAATCGATGAGTTGAGTGAATTATTATAGAGATAATAATTCACTAAGTCAAAAGGAGTTCTAACGAGTACAACTCACGGCCAGCTCGATATTGGTTCTAGAGGGTCACACACAAAAGGTGGATAACGCGATGAATAGAGGATTGGATAAAAGTTATCCAATAAGCCTTATTTAACCCATTATGGACCTATTGGGTAAGACCCAATAAGCCTTGATAAGGATCCATTAAGGGAGCATACCAGGATCATGCCACCTCACCCCTTCTGGAAGGAGGACACCTCATCATCATTAACCATCATTACATGATGAGATGTCCCTGCGAGGTGTCCCTTGTCATGATTACATGACGAGGTGTCCTTGCAAGGTGTCCCTCTTGTCATCATGACATGATGAGGTGTCCCTGCGAGGTGTCCCTTGTCATGATTACATGACGAGGTGTCCTTGCAAGGTGTCCCTCTTGTCATTATGACATGGTGAAGTGTCCCTGCGAGGCATCCCTTGTCATGATTACATGACGAGGTGTCCTTGCAAGGTGTCCCTCTTGTCATCATGACATGGTAAGGTGTCTCTGTGAGATGTCCCTTGTCATGATTACATGACGAGGTGTCCTTACAAGGTGTCCCTCTTGTCATCATGACATGGTGAGGTGTCCCTGCAAGGTGTCCCTTGTCATGATTACATGATGAGATGTCCTTGCAAGGTGTCCCTCTTGTCATCATGACATGGTGAGGTGTCCCTGTGAGGTGTCCCTTATCATGATTACATGATGAGGTGTCCCTCTTGTCATCATGACATGGTGAGGTGTCCCTGTGAGGTGTCCCTTGTCATCATGACATGATGAGGTGTCCCTGATAAGGTGTCCTTTAGGCTCTCTATAAATAGAAGGGGTTCTCTTTGGAGTTCATGGGCTAGAGCTTGAGAAGAGAAACCACCTACTTCATCCCCCCTTCCCGTCTCTCCCTCCTGTGCTCTCCCTAGGCAAGAGGAGAACTTGGAGGGTCGAGCCCTCTTGTTGTTGCTGCTACTTGCTGCTGTTGGCCGCTGTGTGGCGTTGCACGACTAGGAGGAGTGGCACCACCGGTGTAGGAGGGGTCATCGTTATCGCCGATCATCCACTGTGTGGATACCGCTAGAGGGAGTCTCACGAGAGCTCCTTCAAACAAGGACTAGTTCTGTGCTTCAAGGGATATACGATCTCCCCTAGGTGAGATTGTCTCACGCCTTATTTGTATGTATGTTTACATGCACCGTACATCATAGCCCGATCAAGTACATAAATGGAAATCGATTTTTTGTTTTACTTCCATTGTGCATGTGATGCCCCAAGTCGATTTCCAACAGTACCATGTTAAGTAGTTCAAATTTGCAAAGATTAATTATGAAAAATATTTTACAGAGCCCAGAAAATCATGAAATTTGGCATGTGTGTAGTATGATCTGAATCAGAATTACTGTCAAAATTTTGGGATTTTGAGATCACTATGCATACTGTTATGATTTTCTGAATGATAAAATGCATATAGAATTCAATGAATATTATAATGTATATACATGATGAATTTTGATAAAAGTAGAACCATGATAGGTTGTTGTATTACAATAGAGTTTGATTTCAGAACTAAGAAAGTCATGCTATGTGATGTTGCATTATCATCTTGATAAATTATGCATGAATGTATGAACGAACATGATAGAATTGTATGAAAATGTAAATTGCATGAGTGCATACATGTTAATGCATATGAACTGAATTGGCCAATAAGACATTGCTATGATAGACATAACTACAAGGAACTACACCATGGAATGCCCTTATGGTAATGGTTCACCTACATGAAATGACTACATGAATCCGTGGGCAACGCATTGAAATCCTGAAGGTAGACATGTTCTACTAGTTAAGGTGGGAAGGACTTTCCCCGGTATTGCGCACTAACCTAGACTTCATCACTGCTTTGCCTAGGTGATAAGTGAATGACTACATGCTACATGATCTCTATTAATAGTATGGGCTATGTCTTGGCAATTACATGAACTAAATGACTACATGAACTACATGTCTACATGATAAATGACTACATGATACATAATCTACATGTTACATGCCACATGAACTACATGTCAATTGTTTTACATGCTACATGTTAAATTGACTTCTTGCTACATGATAAATTATTACATGTTACATGATATAGATTAAAAGAACTTGAAATTGTTTACATGTTGCATGGCATTAGATATATACCATTGAAATTTGATTACATGCCATGCCATATGAACATATTTTAGATCGGTTGCTATAATGTCAGATGTAAGTTATATATTACATGAATTGTTCTACTTCCATGATAAAATAACCATGCTATGTAAAGAGTGATTGCTAAATGACTTAGATCATTTTGATAGGAAGAACTATATGATATCAAGAATGTGAAAGAAATATGTTACCATGTTTTAAACCTAGTATGTATTATATCTTGAACTGTCTTTCATGTGACTTGCTGGGTCTTGTAGACTCACACTTGACTAACATTTCAGGAGAGACAGAGGATACTCTGGAGTTAGTACATTCTGACTCGGAGCGTGAGGACGTGGAGGCTTAGTGTTTTGCTTAAGAGTGTTAGAGGGATCTTGTATGTGAGGAAAATATGTACCTTTGATTTTACACATTTGAACTTATGGATTGTAATAAGTTTGGACTATTGTTAACCTTCTTTTATACTTTAGACTTAATATTTGAATATGATGTTGATTCCAAGGTATTGGTTCCATGTTCTGTTGCATCTTATTGGAATTAAATTGTCATTTATGTATGTCTCAATCTGTACCATCCATTGATGGATATGTTCCACTGTAACACCTTTATTAGATCCTATGTGAGTTGGAATAACTGTACTGGGTCTAAGAGGGCCGTTACAATTTCGATCTGTTAATCAGTTTAGGATGAAAGGCAGTGCTAAATTTCAATTTGGTCCCCAAAGCTTCTTGTAGTTCCTTCCAAAAGTGCGAAGTGAACCTTGCATCCGATTAGAGATGATATCCTTTGGGATTCCATGCAATCAAATGATCTCCTTTAAATATAATGCTGCCAGGACATTGACAAACCATTTGCTCTTTACATCAAGGAAATGAGCTGACTTGGTGAGCTGATCAATTATTACCCATACGGCATCATATCCCCCACGAGTTTTGGGTAATCCGGTGATTAAATCTATGCCCACGCTATCCCATTTCCATTCGGATATTCCTAGAAACTTCAATTTTCTTGTCGATTTCTGATGTTCAGCCTTAATCTTTTGGCAGGTTAAACATCTTGCTATGAAATTTGCAATGTCTTTCTTCATATTACACCACCAAAAATTTCTCTTGAGATCTTGGTACATCTTGACAGTTCCAGGGTGTATAGTGTAATAAGTTCAATGTGCT
Source organism: Colocasia esculenta (assembly GCA_014218235.1). Taxonomy (NCBI): domain Eukaryota; kingdom Viridiplantae; phylum Streptophyta; class Magnoliopsida; order Alismatales; family Araceae; genus Colocasia; species Colocasia esculenta. The sequence continues at coordinate 92,899,768 of CM024753.1, read as the reverse complement.
TTTTCCAGTATTTGCTTCGTAATCTCTGAATCGTCTGGCACACATATTCTTGTTCAAAATCGAAGACTTCCTTGTGAATCAATTCAATCAGATTTGGAGTTTAAGTTCTCCTTGATCTTTGTCAGCATGGGATCATTGTCTTGTTGTGCTTTGATTTGTAACAAAAGGTTAGATTGACTTTCAAGTTTACTATCATGACCTTATCTTCCTGTGGTTTGGCTTCTAAATTTAGTGTAGAGAATTCTTCTAAAATTCTCCATTATTTGACCATCAAACACGCCATTTGAGCCATAGGGTTTCTACTGAGAGCATCGACAACAATATTACCCCTTCTAGGGTGGTACTCAATTTTAAAGTCATAATCCTTGATAATATCCAACCATCTTCTTTGCCTCATGTTTAATTCTTTTTGAGAGAACAAGTACTTGAAGCTCTGATGATCAGAGTATATAATGAATTGATTGTCGTAATGATAATATCTCCACAACATCAGAGCAAAAATCACTATCACAAGTTCCAAGTCATGAACTAGATAGTTGTTCTCGTAGTTTTCTACTATCTGGAGACATAGGCAATGACCTTTCTTTTTTGTATTAAACACATCCCAGCCCAATGGTTAAAGCATCTGTGTAAAATTCAAAACTTTTTCCCACTACGGGTAAAGTTAGGATTGGTGCAGAGATCAGACATTCCTTTAATCTCTAGAAGGCATACATACATTCATTGCTCCATACAAATGGCATTTCCTTCCAAGTTAGCTGAGTAAGTGGTGCAACAATTCTGGAGAACTTTTTGACAAATCTGCAGTAGTAACTAGCCATACCCATAAAACTTTGGACTTTAGTAAGAGTCTTAGGTTGTTCCCAATGTTGGATGGCTTCAACGTTGGAAGAATCTATAGCCAATCCATCTCTAGAAATAACATGACCCAAGAAAGTCACTTGCTTCATCCAGAATTCACATTTACTAAACTTGGCATATAACGTATGATCCCTTAATAATTGTAGGGCAATCTGTAGGTGTGCCTCATGCTCTTCCACACTTCTTGAATAGATCAAGATATCGTCGATGAATATACAATAAACTGATCCAACTGTAGTATGAAATATCATTCATTAATCGCATAAATGTAGTAGGGGCATTAGTCAATCCAAATGGCATCACAACAAATTCATAATGCCCATACCTGCTTCGGAAAGACACCTTGTGGATATCCTCATCTTGAATTTTCAATTGATGATATCCAGACCTGATATCAGTTTTTGAGAAATCTTGAGCTCCTGACAACTGATCAAATAAGTCATCAATCTGGGGAAGTGGATATTTATTTATTATTGTGAGTTGATTCAGTTGTCGATAATCTATACATAATTGTAAGGTTTTGTCCCTCTTCTAGACAAATAGGACCAAAGCACCTCGGGGAGATGTACTGGGTCTGATGAACCCTCCATCAATTAATTCCATGAGTTGTCTTGACATTCTATATGACACTCGAGAAACTGGTGTAGCTCCAGAAATTAATTCAATAGTGAAGTTTATTTTCCTATTAGGAGGTAAACTGGGCAGTTCTTCCGGAAATATATCAGCAAAATCTCGAACTCACTATGCCAAATTTGATTTTTAGCAGCAATTTATCTGGCAGCCAATTTATATTTGTTGTTAATTAATAGCATTTTTTACAAAATAGCTTCTAATAAAACTACTCGATAGTTACCGTGACTATTACATTTAATAGCAATAATAATTAGCTATTAATAAACAACTTTTTTAAATGTTGGCTACTAATTATTCTAACCAGATGACGATTATCTTTTACAGCATATTTATTAGCTATATCATATCATTTGGAGTACATAGATATTTTGGGGGGAAAGTTAACTTTTGTGGGAAACCTGCTCCCGTGGGATTTAGCAGAAGAAACCTACGTGACGAATACCCCCTTAGCTGCCATCACACAACAAGCCCCGTGAAGCCTCCTCCTTCCTCAAATCACCATCCAGGATGAAAGCCCGGCCGTCGTCGCATACCAAGCGCCGTGAAGCCGGCCTCCTCCTTCCTAATATCCCCGTACGGGACGATTATCCCACTCGGCCGCCGTCGCAATCCAAGCCCCGTGAATCTAGCGGCCTCCTCCTTCCTCGCATCCCCGTATGGGACGAATACCACGCCCGGCCGCCATCGCACACCAAGCCCCGTGAAGCCTCCTCCTTCCTCACATCCCCGTACGGGACGCATACCCTGCCCGGCCGCCGTCGCACACCAAGCCATGCAAAGCTACGAGTAATCACTACCCAGTCGGCGTTCTTTCCTCTCGCGGACGACTGTGGCCCTGCACGCTTCGGAAGTCTTCACAGGAGCCATCGACATCCTTCATGATCGCCCCAGGCGTGGACGGGTGATCGCTACCCACGGCCTACCCAGTCGTTGACCGCTCCTTCCTCTCGTGGATGACTGTCGGCCCTGCACACTTCTCAAGTCTTCGCAGCAGCCGTCGGCGCCTTTGTGATCGCCCCATGGGTCGACAGGTGATCGCCACCCAGGGCCACGGGTGATCACTACCCAGCAGCCGCTCCTTCCTCTCGTGGACACTTCCGGCCCTGCACGGTTCGCAATTCTTCACAGCAGCCGTCGGCGCCCTTCGTGATCGCCAAATGATTTGAACATGCCATGCGTCGACGTGGCCGCCTTGCACGCACGAGCAACCGCTGGCATCTGCCTTGCCCTTCGGCGCCATTGTTGATTGCGAGTGGAGGGTCCATCTCCACGTAAGGCTGGTCCTTCTACGTGCATGCTGGAGACACTCCTGTCACCACCTGAGTGCATGCTATAGAACTTGTGCACACACCTTCGTCGTTCAACGTGGCCTCTCGCTGACAGGCACAGTACATTTGTAGTTCCCTCTCACGCTTTGTTGCACATGTTATTTTACCTTTTTTGCAGTGCATGCAGGTGGCCAAATCAAGATTTTTATTATCTTAGGAACACATAAGGTGAAGAATATTGGCTTCTGCCGGCTAGTTTTACTACTACAGTAGATTCATTAGATCGTTTTCTGGTTTGTAGTGTTTATTCCCTATTAAGATTATGCTCATGACTATGCATATAAAAAGTTACTGTCTCAACAAGTGATAATGCGTGTCAATGCAGTCGTACCTTAATTTGAGGGTGAACAAATAAGAATTATATTAACACTCGACGTCCCTTTTGGTGAATCACCTGCAACATGAGACCTCCTACCGGTGGCGGCTCTAAATATGGAGATAATATATCAAGTTCTAACAACAAACGTGGGGATCGAACTTTTGTCCAAAGTAAACATGTGGGAAGAGGTGGTTACAATCGGTCGACAACATCTACCCAATAGAGTATAAGAATCACATGTGGGATCTTGTGAAGGTACTAATATATAATTATTTAAATCCTTTACAATTTGTATGTTGATCTCTATATTCTCTCAAAACTAATGAACAGGAGAAGTTTGAGGTCGATGATGCCTTATATATATGGGCAATGAAAAGCCTTAGAAATAAATGGAAGAACTTCAAATGCAGTCTTAAGAAAAAATATGTGGATGCTATCAATGTTGGTGATGATGTTCTAAATATATCTGATCCACGAGTAGATCCAGCACAATGGAAGGACCTTGTCAACTTTTGGAGGACTGAAAAAAGTCAAGTATGTAATAAACATTTGAAACTCTTTAATATAACAATATATCTATGTATTCTCTAATATTTCTTCTAAATTTCTAGCAACGAAGTGCCAGGAACAAGTTGAATCGTGAAAAGCAAATAGTAGGTCATACTACTGGTTCAAAAAGCTTTGCAATGATACGTGAGGAGATTGTAAGTGTACCATACAACATTGTCATGTTTGTGACACACATTATATATTTTGTCTTGATTGATTTTTTTTCATTATCTTTGTTACAGCGTCAAAAAAAAGATGATGCAAGAAATCCTTCTAGAGCAGAATTGTTTAGTATAAAACATACTGGAAAGGATGGTCATCCAGTTAATGAAGAATCAGCTAGAGTTATGGTAAACGATTTATTAACATATAAGGCCTTTCCTTTTATTATTAAATGATGTCTAACTTTTTATTAATTTTATTAGGGTATGTTGTAAGAAATGATGGCATTGTTAATGGAAATAATTTTGTAGCCTTATAGATTGGTGATTATGTGTGTATTTCTATTTTGTACTTACAATCCAGAGAGCTGCATGTAGATTGGACTATGTTTGATTTAGTCTAACCCTATCTTTTGAAGGCATTTCCTCATACTTGGCCTCATTTATTTTTCCATGTTGTTTTCCAATTCAGTGAAGCCAACCGTAGACATCAGATGATGCTCTTCTTTTGTATGAAACCAGAAAACATGTGATGTTGTTTTGTTATAGCACTTTTGCCACTTGAAATCACTAGAATTTTGCTTATCCTCCAGGACTGCAAGTGGGCGCCGGTTGTTTGTTTTTTTGATGAGGGCAGATTCACCTCCCTCCATTTCTTTCATGAAAGAGTTTGAGCACCACTCCATGATTTTAACTACCCTTGTCAATGGCTCTCAAGTGTTAATGAATGATATTTCATCTTACTCTTCTTCCTAGTTTTTCTTTTCTTTTTCTTTGTTCTGAAACTTGCACCTTTTCTTTTCACTTTTACAGCAACACTATTTTTAGTATGCTATTTTGTTAAAGTCATTCGATATTTTCATGATGTTTGAAGTACTTATCATCAGGGAAGGGTCCTCTGTAAGAGCCCTGTAGGTGTGGAGGTGAAGGGTCATGCACATGATGAAGCTTCTTTCCATCAACATGGAGAAGCTTGCTTGCATGAAGCATGCGATGTTGTTCATCTTCCATGACTTTGATGCATCCTCCCCATAGGCCACCTAAACAATTTATAATATGTAAAGCTGTAAATGATTTTTTTTTTGGCCTTATATATCAGTTTTTTTATTATATGATTAACCGTTTTCTACTTATTTGATAAAGTCATCCATGTATGGATTAGACCATTTCTATATTCTGGTGAATCCCATCCTCCCTTGGCAAACTGGTCATTATTTATTTATCTAGAACAAACCTTCTTCCCCCCCCCCCCCCTTCCTTTGTGGGAACAGTTGCATCAAAGTCAAGTAGAACTCTACTTGGTAAATGATTTATTAACATATAGGTCTTTCCTTTTATTATTAAATGATGTCTAACTTTTTATTAATTTTATTAGGGTATGTTGCAAGAAGTTTCCTCTCCAGAAGAAAATACATCTCCTAAGACAATGAAGGATAACCTTCTATCCCAAGTATTAGGAAAAGATAAGCCAGGGCATATAAGGATGCTTGGATTAGGTCCTACACCTTCTAGTGTATATGGCCCTGTGCCCACTCGTGCTCAAGCTCTACAAATGGTTAATCAAGTCAAGACATCATCTGAGACTGTTATATCTAAAATGTTTGAAAAAATAGAGGAAATGAAGGTGAACACGAAAAAATGAAGGAATCATATGAGAATCGTCTTAGCAATTTGCATGCAGAAATTGGTACACTTAAAGACTTGATGCAGCAAAATAATGAAATTATCAAGTAAAATTTTTAATTTATACCATCTTGCATGCAAATTTGTTTAATGATGTATAGAATAAACTTCTTTGTTTTGTTTTTCTTAATCAGGCACATGATGGTAATGCATCGCCTTCAATTCATTCATCTGCTTCAAGTAATGAAGTACAGCATCATAATGTGAGAATTATGTCTATTTTTATGCATATTACTTGATGTAATTCTCTTTTTTAATAGCATTTAATTTCATCCAATCATGACATAGGTTAGAATTCCCATCCAAGGCCCTCGTGAAATTTTTTCAAAAAGGACAACACAATTACATAGTGAGGTACATATTTGACATATCACTATTGTTTTGAAACCATATTTTAAAGATCTTGTTGAATGAATTATCTTGTTATCCACAGGTGCAACGAGGATTAAAGAAAAGGGGAAGAAATGATGACAAAGTGAATGTTCAGGTAAATACAACTCTTAATGTTATTGTTTGTTAGTGTATTATGATTAAAAGTTCTTTTTCTTCTTTTTTTTTTTGACAGGGAAAAGCGATGGTTTACTTAAAGAGTTTCAAAAAGTCTCTTGTCAACATGGCTCTTGCTACTATTGAAAGTAAAGATCCTTTAAAGAAGGTTAGAGGTTGTGACTTAGGATGTGAATACTGGGAAGTGGCTATAAATGTTGCACTTGTTTATAATGAACCTCTCCCAAGACCATATGGACAATTCAAGACAATTGGAGATGTAATTGGGGCAACTATTGCTTGGCCTTTTACTCTTGTACGTTTGTTCAATTGTACATATTTCAATATTAATAATGTTATCAATTCTATGCTAAATATGTCTTTTCTCTTGCAGGTCACAAGGGTAGAAGAATGATCTACATGAAGACAACTTGAAATGAAACATTTTGTCATCTCTTTTTTCTTTTCTCCTTTGGACATTTCATGATGACCATGTCAGAACCACCTACATTTTGGATGTTCATTGAGACAATGTTTGGAAAACATATTTTACTCTTTTGCATTCGTCATTTCTAAAAATGTGTGATGTCTTGTGAGAATGGATGTACATGATGTCTTTTTCGTGGAAATGGATTAATGGATATGTACGATGTTTTGTGGTAGGTTTTTGCCAATGAATCATAAATGTTGTGGAAAGATCTATCGAATACAGATAGAACAATGTACATTTTGATATATTTGTATACAGGTGGTGTTGTATAATCAACTATAGTGATAATTTTAAATGTCACTATTATAAACTTTTAGTAGCAAATATATATGCTAGTATATGTTATTATATACACTTTTAGTGGCAATTATATTTGTTGTTAAAATATCTATTAGCAGCCAATTACTCCTTTTCAATAGCTATTTAAATTGCACATATCTAATCTTCAAAAGCAATAAGAAATGTTGTTAATACGTATAGTGACAAATATGTTCTAATTTTAAAAGAATAAATAATAGCCATTATATTAGCTTCTAATGGTATACAATGGAAGCAATTATATTTGCTACAACAAATAAAAATGATAGCCAAAAGATTAGCTACCAATAATAAATATATTTAGCAGCAATTTTAAATGCTTATATTGCTAATTATTGTAGCCATTTAAATGGCTATCAAAAGTTTTTGCGACACTTAGACAACAAATAGAGTACAATTGTGCATATTTATAACAGCTTTTATAAGTGTCATTAAAGATTCGTTTTAGCAGCTATGATTCTGAATGGCTGCTATTTACTTTTAGCGACGGGACTTATAACAACCAACTTTTGGATGGCTATTAAAAAGATTTAGTAGCAATTATTTTAGCTATAGCAGCATATAAAATTACTACTAAACGTCACATTTGTTGTAGTGACTATGGGAACATGCTCCAAGCCTATGACATTCTGGTTTATTATTACCACTGATCCTAAGTAACATTGGCATCCATTCTTCACCAGCTTACATACTTTAACTATAGATATGAGTGGTATACCTTGTGCACGAGAATTCTTAATGCTTACAGGTGGAATTTCCTTATTCCTAAATGTTATTTGTCTAGAATGGCAATCCAATCTGACATGATGTTTGGATAGCCAATCAGCCCCAAGGATCACATCGTAATCCCACATATCCAAACATATTAAATCTCCAAGAAAGTTATGTCTTCCAATTACTATTGAACTAGTGGGGCAGTAGCAGTTAAGTTCCTTTCTCTTACTAAGAGGCATAGCTATTGAACCACTATTATATTTTACCCTCATATTTTAATGATAACAAAACTTATGATTAACTTAAATATTATGAATATATTTAATAACATGTTAATGGAACAATGGTTTATATTTAATATCATGTTTTTCTAATATATATAAGTTTATGGTACTATTGCTTCATGATTTGCACTGGAAAGCCTAATCGATTGTTGTTAAATGCACATCGATTACTGGCTAAGTGCCACATTGATTTCTATTCAAATACATTGATTACTGTCTTTAAGTCCACATCGATTACTATGTAAAAACATCAATTTCATTAGAACATCGATTTCAGCTGAACACGGACTTCACTTAAGCATCGATTCTGTTGAAACATCGACTTCAGTTGAACATCAATTTCGTTTAAACGTCGACTCTTGTTGAACATCAATTATGTTTAAACATCGACTCTCTTTGAACATCGATTGTCTTTTAACTCAAACATCGACTCTGTTGAACATCGACTTCATTAGAACATCGATTTCAGTTCAAACATCGATTTATGTTTAAACATCGACTACATACATGCATTACATTGAAACAACGATTACATTAGAACATCAATTGTCTTTCACATCGACTCTATTATACATAAACATCGATTTCCTTTATATTTTAGATGTTTCAAAATGTCTTTGGCGCCCAAATGAAAAATCAAATATACTTCATATGTTTATCTTATTATTTCTCTATCTAACTAAAGATCTTCTTCTTGTTTATCCTTCAGGGTAGATGAGATATTGTCAGCAAAGATCATGGACTTACACATAAGAAGATATGGACTTTCTGTCCGAAGACTCTTCTAATCTAACCTTTTCTGCCTTGCATTTAATGCTTGTAGGTCCACCTCTACACATAGTCAACATCTTGGACCTGTTGTTGGCATCCTTGGAAGTACGCACCAGATAGAACATTTTCCTCCATTCCAAGTAGCCAGTAGGCTCAAGAAGAAATCCATTAGACAACAGAAGAAGAAGAAGAAGAAGAAGAAGAAGAAGAAGTGGAGATGAGCAATGGATTAGAGTGCTCCAACGGCCATCTGTCAACGGATCTGGTCAAGCTGCTCCATAAAAGGGAGAAGGAAAAGAAGAAGAAACTAAGTGTACTAGAAAATCATTCAAAGAGTGTACATCTAGTGAGCATCCAAATCTACACACTCAAGCAATAAAGGAAGAGAGCTAGAGCCTACTCAAGCTGAAGCATTCAAGCGATCTTCCCTCTTACTCATTCTCTCTCTGTGCATCATTGTAAATCTAGGAGAGTCTATGAGTTGAGAGCTAGAGTTCCTAGTTTTCATCTTGTAATAGCTCTCAGCCTGTTCTTTCTTTTCCAAGAAAGATTTTTGTCCAACTGTAGGACTGTATACAATATTTCTCTTCTTGTGTGGAGAGAAGGCCAGTTGAGTTGCTGGCGGATTCTGTCCAGCTAAGGGACTGTTCTTAGCACTTTCTTTTGGGTATGGGAAGAACCTAGCTGGGGTTAGTGTCAGCAGAACCGCATTGGGGTTTATTCTAGGAGGTTGGCTTCTAGACCTGTTATAGAAGTGAGTTTCCTTCCTACTCGAAAAGGAAGAGGACCAGCGGGGTGTTGGATCGAGATGGTACCATAATTGTCCTAGAGGGGGAGTGAATAGGACTTCTTGCACTTTAAAAATTTTATCTAAAAGATAAGCAACACTAAATAATGTTGTTAGTTCCTAGTGTAATGTGTGTGAAATAAGTGAAAACTTGGCGGAATCAATCACACAAGAATGCACAAGGATTTTATCCTGGTTCGGCCCTTCCCACATGGAAGTCCTACGTCTAGTCCCCAAGAAACCACTTGGGATTTCACTAACTACCAAGAAATACTTGGCCTTCTCTAAAACCTGAGAGGAATTACAAGCCCACTTGCTTCCCAGCAAGTCTTCCCTTAACCAAGGGTACAAAGACCATCTACACTTGTAGATCTTCCCTTCACAAGAGGGGAACTGCAAGATATAAACCTCCTGTGGGTTTCCTTACACAGAAGTATGAAAGACTTGTGTGTATGCTCAATAACAATGAGCAAACACAGAGATTCAGAAAGAGAAACAAATGAAAGTGGAGCTCAGCTCTTTCTGAAAAGAGGTGGACTGAAGAGATTCTGAAATGTAGTAATCCACCAAGTGAAGAAGACTTCTAATTGCCAAAGGAGAGCATGAAGTCTAAGACTGAGGAGTGGCTCTTTTTCTCTTTGAGTGGCTCTTCTAGCTTTCGAATGGGAGTGAAGTGTAAGCTTCTATGTCTTCTATGTATGTGTCTATGTGTCTCTTCTCTTGTGTATGTTCGACTTCAAGCTTCGGCTTCATATATATGAACTTCAAATTTGACCGTTTGAGTTTTGGTCATTGGAAGCTAGCCGTTGAAGAATGATAGTTGAGAGAAGACTTTGATCTTCTTAGTTTCGTCCATCAAATCTTTAGTTCCATGAGTCCCAATGTCTTTAGGCTATATTTTGTAGCTTCATGCTTGAGAGACACTTTCATGATTTTTCTGTAGGTTTCATGCTCAAGGCTGAAGGTTAGGCATGCTTCATTAAATGTTCTGCAATCCTGAAAGGACAAGACGAAAGCATATGCCTCCATACATACCTTCGGAGGTAGGTAAGATAAAGGATATAAAGTATGAAAAAAGTTCAGACAGAAGTTCAAAACACTTAAAGAATGAACAGACAGTTGCACACGATTTCTTTCTAAAAGTCATGTGATTTCTGACAGTAGCAGGTACGTTCTGACAGATAGCCCATACAACTTATACTTATCAAGTATTTAATTCTTGACCATCCGTCAACAAGAGATCAGCTTATCTTTCTGTCAGTGAAAGGGATAACAAATATATCTCATATATTACAGATCCCAAAAAGGATACTTCTCAGAAAAAATATTATTGAATAAAAAAAATTCCCACCAAAAAGATAATTGATTTTTAACTGAGGCAAAAACATTTTAAGAAAACTATCTTAATGTAAAAGATATTTCAATGTAAAAATTATGTAATGATGTATATTAATTTGTACTTACTGATAGAGGCTTGAAATAACATCTAAGTACAGATATACAGAAGTTGATATGAGATACTTCGACTTGAGTAGGAATATAACTACTTCGACTTCATTGAAGTCAGAGTAAGAAAGTAATGACTTCGACTTATTGGGAAGTCAGAGTGCCAACTAATACATAGCAGACTTTGACTTATATGAAGTCGGAGTACATCCAACTTCGACTTTTAAGGAGTCGGAGTGAGGCTCAATAGATAACCAATAGGTACAAAGACTTCGACTTTTCAGGAGTCGGAGTATTGCCAGACTTCGACTTCTCAGGAGTCAGAGTATTGCCAGACTTCGACTTCTCAGGAGTCAGAGTATTGCCAGACTTCGACTTCTTAGGAGTCAAAGTGTTACCAGATTGTTCATCACTTGAAGCATTACTTCTTTGAAATTTTGCATAAGATTTTCAAAGAATTTGTTGAGTGATTCATTAGTAGATCCAAAGATAATATCATCAACATATATTTGGACAATTAAGATTCCTTATGAAAATTTCTTAATAAATAATGTGCTATCTACTTTACCTCTTGAAAAATCATGTGATATAAGATAAGCACTTAGTCTTTCATACCAAGCTCTTGGAGCTTGTTTCAGACCATATAATGCTTTCTTCAAATGGAAAACATGATTTGGATATTGAGTATCTTCAAAGCCTGGTGGTTGCTCAACATAGACTTCTTCTTTTATAAAACCATTTAGAAATGCACTCTTGACATCCATCTGAAATAAGTTGATATTAAGGGAGCATGCATAAGCTAACAAAATTCTAATTGCCTCTAATCTAGCAACTGGGGCATATGTTTCATCGAAATCAATGCCTTCCTCTTGGGAGTATCCTTGTGCTACTAGTCTAGCTTTGTTCCTTGTGATCACTCCTAATTCATCCATTTTTTTTTTGAAGACCCATTTGCTCCCAATAACTGAATGGTCAGAAGGTCTAGGGACAAGTGCTTAGACTTGGCTACGTTGGAACTGGTTAAGTTCCTCTTGCATAGCTAGGATCCAAGATTCATCTGTAAGTGCATCATGGATTGTCCTAGGCTCTATTTGAGAAACAAATGCAGTAAAGTTATAGGGAATGGTCATACCTCTTGTTCTTACCTTGTCTTGAGGATCACCTATAATGTTTTCTTTTGGATGATATTTGTGATACCTCAATCTTTTAGGTAGTTCTTCCTGTGTTTTTTCTTGTTGTTGAAGTTGTTCTAGTGGAGGATCTCCTTTATCTTCTTCTTTTTCTTCAAGAGATACTGGTTCTAGATCCCTGCACAGTTCTTCAACAATATCTTCTTCTTCTATTTTCTTAATAGAAGGGTTAGTTTCATCAAATAAAATGTGAGCTGATTGTTCTATAATTAATATTCTTCTATTAAACACTTTGTAACCTCTAGTTTTTGAAGTGTATCCTAACAGGAAACCTTCATCGCTTTTAGCATCTAATTTACCTAGATTATCTTTACCATTATTTAAAATAAAGCACTTACAATCAAAGGGTCTAAGATGACTGATGTTTGGCTTCTTTTCCTTGTAGAGTTCATAAGGTGTCTTCTTCAAGATAAGTCTGATCATACATCGGTTGACAATGTAGCAGGCTGTGTTGACTACTACTACCCAGAAGTACTTTGGTAGGTTATATTCTGTGAGCATTGTCCTGGCCATGTCCAGTAGTGTTCTATTCTTCTTTTCTGCTACTCCATTCTGTTGAGATGTTCTTGGTGCAGAGACAATGCCATTTTCTTCACAGAATCTGACAAGTTCGTCATTCTTGAATTCTCCACCATGATCGGATTGAATACTAACTATTTGAAATTTTTGGTTCTTCTGTACTAATTTACTAAACTTTAGAAAAGCTGAGAATGTTTTTGATTTGGCCTCCAAAAATGATACCCAAGTGTACCTTGACTAATCATCCACGATTATATAGCCATAAACTTTTCCTCCAAGACTAACTGTTCTCATTGGTCCGTTGGAAGCTAGTTATTGAAGAATGATCGTTGAGAGGAGACATTGATCTTCTTAGTTTCATACATTAAATCTTTAGCTCCATGAGTTCCAACGTCTTTAGGCTATAATTTGTAGCTTCATGCTTGAGAGACACTTTCATGATTATTCTGTAGGTTCCATGCTCAAGGCTAAAGGCTGGGCATGCTTCATTAAATGTTCTGCGATCCTGAAAGGACAAGACAAAAGCATATGCCTCCATACATAACTTCGGAGGTAGGTGAGATAAAGGATATAAAGTATGAAAAAAGTTCAGACAGAAGTTTAGAACATTTAAAGAATGAACAAACAGTTGCACACGATTTATTTCTGAAAGTCATGGGATTTCTGATAGTAGCAGGTATGTTTTGATAGATAGCCCATATAGCTTATACTTATCAAGCATTTAATTCTTGACCATCCGTCAACCAGAGATCAGCTTATCTTCTTGTTAGTGAAAGAGATAACAAATATATCTCATATATTACAGATCCTAAAAAGGATACTTCTCAGAAGAAAAAAAATAATATTGAATAAAATAGATTTCCCGCCAAAAAATAATAGAATTTTAACTGAGGCAAAAAGATTTTAAGAATACTATCTTAATGTAAAAGATATTTCAATGTAAAACTTATGTAATGATGTATATTAATTTGTACTTACTGATAGAGGCTTGAAATAACATCTAAGTCCTTATATACAGAAGTTGATATGAGACACTTCGACAAGAGAAGGAATATAACTACTTCGACTTCATTGAAGTCGGAGTAAGAAAGCAATGACTTCGACTTCTTAGGAAGTTAGAGTGCCAACTAATACATAGCAGACTTCGACTTATATGAAGTCGGAGTACATCCAACTTCGACTTTTAAGGAGTCGGAGTGAGGCTCAATAGATAACCAATAGGTACAAAGACTTCGACTTTTCAGGAGTCGGAATATTGCCAGACTTCGACTTCTCAGGAGTCGGAGTATTGCCAGACTTCGACTTCTTAGGAGTCGGAGTGTTACCAGATTGTTCATCACTCGAAGCATTACTTCGACTTTACAAGAGTCGGAGTTAGCAGTCGGAGTTAGTGTGATATATAGTGTACGTTGTGGACTTAGAAAAAATTTCGTTGTGATGATGCTTAGGTTCTGTGTAAGCATAGTCTTTGGCAGAAAATATGTTTGTAAAAATAAGAGCTTTTGATTTTCATAAAGGTAATGGCGAAGATATTAAAAGGTTTTGTCATAGCAAAAAATATTATTGATAAATGTTTATAGGGTGTTTGGTTGCAGTTTTTTACCTATTTTTTCTCTAAAATTTAAAAAAAAAAAAAAAAAAAGATGTTCATTAACACATGTTTGGTAAGACAAATTTTTTTTAAGGAAAAAATTTCACCTATCTAAAACTCTCTAAAAAAAAAAAAACAACTCTTGACCAGTTTTTTTTTAACTCTTCCGTCCGTGCCCCGTCCTCCCCCCCCCCCCCCTGCCCTCCTCCTCCCCCGGGCCAGCGCCCCCCTGCGCCTCCCTCCTCCTCCACCCCCCCCCCCCCTGCTGGCACCCTCTGTGCCTCCCTCCTCCTCCCCCCCCCCCTGGCCGGCGCCCCCTGCACCGCCCTCCTCCCTGGCCCCCAGCCCGACCCGCCCCTCTCCGGAACCCCCACCCACCCCAGCCCTCCTCGCCCGCCTGCGCCCCCAACCCCCGCCGCCGCCCACCCTCCTCCATGCTCCCTCCCCCCTTCCCCTTCCCCTCCGCCCTCCTCCCTGCGCCCTCCCCCCTCCTCCCAGGCCCCCAGCCCCACCTGCCCTCCCCACCCGCCCACCTGCACCCCAAGCCCCCTCGCCACCGCCCGCCCTCCTCCCTGCTCCCTCCCCTCCCCCCTCCCCTCTGCTCTCCTCTCTGGCCCCTCCTCCCCAGCCCCCAGCCCCACCCGCCCCCGCCCTCCCCACCCACCCTCCAGCTCCCCCAGCCCCCCCCCCCCCACCGCCGCCCGCCCTCCTCCCTGCGCCCTTGCCCCTCCTCCCCCCCCCCCCCCCCCGTCGCCACCTGCCCTCCTCCCTGCACCCTCCCCCCCCCCTCCCCGGCCCACCCACAGCCCCACCCCACCCCCTCCCCTCCCCTCCGCCCCCTCCCCCGCCCCGGCGGCCCCCCCGACGAACACCCCCCACCCGCCCTGCGTCCCAAACACATCAATATAAATTTTAAAATTGTTAAAATTTTTACCGAACAAATAACATCACATTTTCAAAATTTTAAATTTAAAGTTAAAAACGAACACAACATAATTTTTTTAGGTAGAAATAGTTTTTTTTTAATTGCTCCCAAACACCCTATTAGCAATTAAAATAGATAGGAAAAGTTGCTCAACACAGGGAGCTGGGGGTTTGTATATCCTTGAGGGGATTGTACCCCGGTTAGTGAAATCCCAAGATTTGCTTGGGGACTAGATGTAGGTATTCTTTTTGAGAAGTACCAAACCAGGATAAAATCTCTATGTTCATTTGTGTGATTGTTTAAATTTGCTTCTGCACTGCTACTCTATATCACACACTATCACTTTCACTAACCAAAGTTTATTAAGTTGCAATTTCTATGTTTTAGTTTCAGAATTTCTGTAGTTATTCTATTCACCCCCCCCCCCCCCCTCTAGAAAGCTAGCTACCAACCGTAAGTGGACCAACAAGCGGTATCAGAGCCAAGCTCTTCAAGCAAGCAGATCTCACAATCTAAAGAGCAAAGATCAGATGGCAGCTGAAGCTCACCACTATGAAGGTCAGTCAGTTACCTGACCACCATTCTTCGATGGTGAGGACAACCAATACTGGAAGATGCGAATAGAATGCTTCATCAGAGGTACAGGCTTTGATCTGTGGCAGGTAATTGAACAAGGTGATTTCATTATTGCTCCTGTTGAAGGTACTACTGAAATTACAACAACTGATAAAGCTAAACTATCTCTAAATTTTAAAGCAAGAAATTATCTATGTTGTGCTTTATCAAAAAGAGAATTTAATATAATATCAACATGCAAATCTGCAAAAGAAATGTGGGATAAATTGCAGGTAACATATGAGGGAACTGATAAAGTTAAGCAAACTAGAATAGACATTCTCATTTCACAATATGAACAATTTAAAATGTTGCCAAATGAAAATATCACTCAAATGTATAACAAATTTTCACATATAGTAGTTGGTTTATGCTCTCTTGGAAAAGATCTTTCTGATGAAAAAACTATCAGAAAAATTTTAAGATCACTAACTCATTCATGGACCCCTAAGGTGATTGATATTGAAGAAGCTCATGATTTAGCAAAACTTCCCATTGATAAATTAATCGGTTCACTTATGGCTCATGAAATAAATATGGAAAGATTTTCTAAAAGTACTTCAAAAAAGAAAGTCACTAATGCTCTCAAAGTTATAGCTGCTCCTTCCGCATCTTCCTCTTCTAGTTCAAAAAATGCAGGCTCTGAAGACAGTGATGTAGATGATGTATTATCAAAGCTTCAGAAAACTCTTAAGAAGATGAAGAATGGATCAAGAAGGATCCAAAAGGAGAAAAAGGAGAAAGAACAAGTTTGTTATGAATGCAAAAAAACATGGACATCTGAGACTAGATTATCCAAGACTCAAAAAGACTGGTCAGGTAGAAAAGTTCAAGAAGAAGCACAAGAAATTCAAAAAAAAAAGCCATGGTTGCTGCTTGGGACAATGAAGAAGTCACCACTTCAAATTCATCAAGCTCAGATTCAGAAAAAGAGCAGATAAGTCTAGCCCTCATGACAGGACTAGATGAGGTACATTATGACCCATCTTTTAATTCTTCTACTAATTCAGGGTCAGAATCTGAAGACTTAGAAGATGTCTTTAATGAACTTTATGAAAAACATAAAGGTGTTGTAAAAAAATTAAAGTGTAAGGCCATGGGCCTTATTGGACCCTTAATGGGCCCTCTTCTGGAACAGTGCCTGTTGACGTCAAGGGATGCTGACGTCAACAGTGGGTTGACTTCAAGGGAGTTGACGTCAACAGCTGGGTAGACGGCAAGGGTGCTGCCATCTACTAGGTCTTGGCGTCAACAGATGTTGACGTATACTGAAGTTTCCAGAGTCTTCCCGTACATGAACTATGCAGCAATCGATGTTGACGTCAAGTTTTACAGTTGCAAGTTGACGTCAACCTGCCCGGGCCTGTTTTTATGAAGGCATCTGAGGCCCCTTATTCCCCTATTTTCCTCCCTCTCCTTCCCACCACCTCCACCCTTGTTCTTCTCCACTACCTCCAGCAGCTGACGGGAGCCTGTGGGGTGGTCGTGGTGCGCACGGCGGCGACATATCGGGCAATAAACGATGGTTGGAAGGATCGTCCTCGCGGTGGAGCTCCGGGGTAATCGCCGAGATTCGAGGTTCTTGTGGGAATTTCATTGTGTTTTGAGGTAGGGACTCTGCCCCTTGACTCCCCTGTGTTGCAATGCCATGATTGTATGTGTATGATTTGCATGAAATCATGTTTTTTGGGGAGGGTGTCTCCATGCCGGGTTTTGGGGTAGATTTAACGATCCAAGCATTGGATCGTCGTTTTCCAGTTTCCTGATAGTGTTTTGTGATGAGGGAAAGTGTTTCCCATCATCGAACCGCAGGTTTTGGGGCTGGATTGCCCGTGGGAACAGCCTGGGGACGTTTCAGCTGCTAGAAGCTGAAGAACTTAACGTCAACATCGGTTGACGTCAAGTTCTTCAGGGAGGAACTTGGAGGCAAGATCCCTTGCCGTCAAGATGGGGTAGACGGCCAACATGTTGCCATCTACTTTCTGTAGACGGCAAGGGTGTTGCTGTCTACCCCTGGTTGGCGGCAATCGATGTTGCCATCAACCCCACAGGTAGGTCCCAGCAGGCTGAACTCTCTTTCTGTGGTGTGAGGTGTTGACACACAGTATCCTCCTGTTGGCGCAGTGTGCCGGATGTTGAGAGCGTCTCCGTTTGTGCTTGCGTTGTGTTCTTTCGTGCTTGTGTTGTGTTCCCCGGACGTTGAGGTGAAGGCTCCGTCTGGATGACTGGCGTTGAGCTATTCCGCTGGTGAGCCTGGACGACGAGTGTGACTCTATCCTGTGCGTGCCCCTTGTGGTGGTTATGAGCCAGTTTCCGTGGGGCTCCTTCTCCACCGTTTGAGTACGGCATAAGGGAAAATCGATCGAGGACCAGACGTGTAACGATACGGTCGTTCGGATCTGGGTTTATTGGGTCTATGTGTGGAGCTCTTGACCAAGAGATGGTCAATGGGCTGTTTTCGTGGTTTGTGTGCACAGGGTGAGCAGTGTGGGCCGGTTATCCCAGCCCATTTGCACTACTAGTTCACTGTCTGTAATCACGGTGGAGGAAGGCGACGCGATTATGAACGCGGCAGCCTTGCTGGACGTGATTCCAAGTACCACCTCTGTGACACGTGGCTTGGGTTTCCGTTTGGCGTCGGACATGGGGGACGCATTTAAAGGGTTTAAACGCGGCTTCGGCCCTAGACGCGACTTCACTCAGAGTGTTAAAAGCTTCGTTTCGGCCAGATAGAGCAGGGGAGGCTCTGCCTGGCATAGGGGAGAAGTTGTTGTGGCTTCTACGGCGATTTCCGATGGGTTTCGGCTTTCGGTGGTTCGTGCGGCGTGGGAACCACGCGAGGACGACGTTCGGAGTGTGGGTGTGCCGTCGGCGAGGAGGTTTTGGCATTTTTCAGTTGGTAGGGAGACTTCCTACCTTGTGTTACTATTTTAAAGCATGTTTGGTTTGGGTTAAGGGTTGGAGCATGTGAGGGTGGTTTGTCCTTATTGTGTTTTGCATGTTTACCGCTTTGCACGAAATGGATATTTGGTTTTGGTGATGGTTTCTCCCATGTGGGAGTGGGGGGTTCGGCCTGTGAGCTGACCTCCCTGTGAGCATTGAAATGCGGCCACGACAGCAGATGCGTTCATGTGAACGCGACACACCGAGCTGACGCATTCTGCTTCCCGTTATGTTTGTTGAGTCAGTTGTCTGGTCGCGACCTTGTGGTCTGTCGCGTTAGCATTAAATGCGGCGACAAGGTCGGACGCGTCTTGGATGTTGACCGAAGGATTGATCGGCCTGGGTCTGGTGGCGTCGTGTCGGGCCGACGCGACCTGGTTGCATCACTAAGGCCTATCGTGACAGCCTTTTGAATAGCGTCTGGAGGGGCCGACGCGACATGGTTGCGGTCTTTGGCCCTACCTCGACAAGGTTTGGAATGGCGTCCAAACTGGTCGACGCATTTTGTAAGCCGTCGACTGTTGTCGATGCGTTTTGGCTTCTGGGATGGTTCTGCGTTGGGTGTTGGGCAATGAAGGTCTAGTGTAGACCTAGTATAGATCTGTGGTAATATTTAAATGTGTTATGTAGTGTGAGTTGCCATGGAGGTCACGAGGTGACCAATGACAGGCGAACTTATGTTCCGGTATCGGTATGCTTATGTGTTGTGTTAAGCAAGCCTATGTATTAAGATTGTGTTCCGATAAGGTTAATGTGTATACAACTAATGTGTGGTCTTGGTGGTCATGTGATGACCCCATTAATGAGCGGTTGTGTGTAGGATGGCTTGAGGGTCACAGGGTGATCGGTGCTAAGCCATTCCTTACACTTGTGTACTATGGGTTGTACATAAAGGTCGTACAAGTATATATACCGTGCTTTGTGTGCTTACCGAGTCTGGTAGTTCGGTGCCTAATCCGGAATACCTCTCTAGTCGGTTACCCTAGCACCGGGTGCTTAGGGCTTGTCCCGATACATGTGTACCGTAAAGGTCTGAGTCATTTTCCTGGACACCCTCCTCTTGTGCTTGAGTAGTACGTCCGGCTGAGGGGAAAGACGACTAGGGGCAGCGACTTGTGTTTGTGGGTGTGCAGTCACTTGTAGCACGCTCGTGGTTGGGGGTACGGACACCAGTAGACGTACTGGTCCCCAGCTAGTCCTGTTCCAGTGCCTCACTTTAGGGTTCTCGGCCGGAGTCCCTAAAGGTGTCAGGCTTGGGCCTGCGGGGTGTGTGGCCTACAGGTTGTGGTGGTTAGTTAGTCTCCACTATTCTTGGTTGTTGTGTGGAGCGGAAGTTGGACCTTCCATCCGTGACTGCGAGACTAGGAGGTGGTTCTTGTGCTTTGTTGTCCGGGTTGGATACTGGCGTCATGAACTAGTAGACCGTTCCCGAGTAGTGGCATCGTCTCTGTACCGACTCGTGTTTGACCACTGGTTGTGGTTTGTGTGTGATCCACTGGTTAAGGTATATTTGTGAAACCGTTAACCGTTGTGGTGTGCCCTGGAGGTGGCACAGTTTTGTGGTTCAGTGTTGTACCTCGTGGTAGCAGGTACATATACCCCTTGTGAGTAGAGTTGTGTTGTGGTACATGAGTCCGACCTCAGCTGGTGCTGAGGTGATACCGTGCGTACTGTGGAGGTCTTGTGGTGTAATTCTCCACGTGCTAAATAGATTGGTTTCCGATTATGATGTGGTTTACAGTTGTTGGCTGGTTGTCGCCAATCCCGAAGCTCCGTGTGTGATGGTTAGCCTGTGAGACCGTAGCCTAGGCAGTGGTTTTTCAGTGAGGCTTGTGGTCGAGGTGTTTTAGTTGAAGGGTGGACTAGCGGTGTTTAGCTAGTCTTGTGTTTCCCTTTACTTTTCAAGGACCGGGGTTTAACCGGCATGTTATGATTAGTTGTAGTTTAACATGCTTGTGTGTGCATGTTATGTTCTGGCTACCGGTGTTGCCAGTGAGACCCTTTGGGGTTGAGGTCTCTTCGAGTAGTTGTGTTTTCTTTGTGGGAGGTCCCTACTGAGCCAGTGACTTGTAGAGGCTCACTCCCTTACAATCTGTTTCAGGTGTTGGCCGACTTAGCAGGCGTTGGCTAACTTCGACATGGTTTACGCAGAATAGTGCAGACTTGTACCACCAGCAGTAGAGTAGTTGAGTCGTTTGAGCTTGTGCTCCCTCATGGTATGCCCCAGGTAGTTGTACTCTTTAATTGGACATGTAATATTGTAAATGTGGACTATTGTACATTGTGGCTACAGTTATATACACTTGTACTTTCCTGTGTTATATACTATAATTGTGGTCTTTATGTTCGTACTGGACACGTGTTTGTGATATCCCTTGCGAGACCTCGGTCCGATCGCGAGAGACGGATCTAGATATGGACCCATATTGGGTATGAATGTCCAGGGCCGTTACAGTTGGTATCAGAGCAATGGTCCAGGTAGAATATGAAAAGACATTTAAGGTACAATGTCCCAATACATGGATTAATGTCCACTGCTAGTAGTAAGTCTGCAGTTTTGTGTGGTGTCAAGTGGTTTTGGTGTGGGTTTTTGACACGTAGATCGTGTGTTTCTGCTTGTTGAGCTGACAAGTGTTGGCAGTGGTTGAGAAACAGTGTAGGTTGTGTTGAGAATTGTGTGGTTTTGCCACTAGTGTGCCAGTCTGCAATGAAAGAATAGTTGTTTAAAGGTCGTTGGTTACAGAAATTGAAGAGTTTCGAGAATTCAGATATGGAAACCAGTAAGGATGTTATAGTAAGAACCAGAGTTGGCAGAGACAGGTAAGAGGTAATAATGGGATAGTAAAGTAAAGAAACAGTGTTATTGACATGGAATAGTTTGTGTTACGATTGTTGCATGTCTAGACCATGGTCAAGAACTTTGGTAGAGGTAATTGAGTAATGAAAGGTGTAGTGAGAGCAGCATTGTAGTGTGGAACAGTACATGTGTAACTAAGGAATTGTGATTAAGGAATTCAGTAAGGATAACCACTGTATTTGAGATCTATGCTAGCTAGCAAGCGTTAAAGAGTGGTTTGAATGATCATGTGATAAGGTACTGGTAAGCAGAGGATCAAAGATAGCAGAGGGTTGAGAGTATATTGTAATTAGAAGCAGATAAGCCAAAGAGTTTGAGAATTGTGCTGTTATGAATTAATATGGTGATAGAAAATTAGAGTTAGAGATTTATGTAAGTTCGTGCCGAGGTGATCATCTGAGTAAAGAGAAAGTAAAGGAAGATTTGTGTACAGTCAGTTTTTATGAGAATTTCAAAAGGAAAGATGTTTTCTCAAAAAATGGCAGTTTGTCAGGGTTTTATAGAATGTTCTGTTAAGGGTAGTTTAATTAAAATAAATAAATAGTGTCGTCTAGTAGTTGGGTGCAGCCTGAGAGGAAAGAGAGATAAAGGTTGAGTCTGATAAAGATTAAGAATGAGGTTAAGAGTGATGGGAATGAGACTGAGTTGTGCGAGTCAGAATAAAAAGGAAATAAGTCAGTTGAGAAGCAGATACAAAATATTAAGCTAAGTGGACTAGCAGGGCAGATTGCGAAAGAAATTTAAGTAAAGATTTGAATGGAAAGAATATTAGCGGATATGTTGTAGCTGTGGTATTTCAGTATTTGAGAATAAAGCAGTAATGCGGAATAGAGAAAGTAGGCATAGCAGATTATTGTATTAAGGAAATTGATTTCAGGTTTTGGCTTTGACGGCATTTGAATGAAAGATGACTAGGTATCAGCGAGAATTGCAGTGTAGCTGACATAGTGAGCTTTGCCAGATAGCAGAGTGGTTAAGAGAAAAGTTTGTAGAAATGATATCGAGGGTCGTGCAATTGGCAGAATAGAATCGAGAATGAGAAATATGATGCAAATAATTGGAATGCATAAGCATAGAAAGAAAAGTAGATCAGCAACTCCAGTGTTTTAGGCCAATGGCAGTTGATGGAGCAGAATAAATAAAGAAATATGTGAAATGTGAATTGAGTTCAATTGGGATTCGAGTAATAATGAAAGTCGAAAGTAAGTAAAAGTAGAAACGAAACAGAAATTATGAAAGATTGTGCCAAATGATCAGTATAATCAGAGTAGCACAGCGGAAGCGTGGTGGGGCTATACCCCACAGGTTCATTTGTTTGAAAAGGGAATTGCAAGATTTTAGCACAATTGGGAGAGAAATCGTGAAATTCAAGAAATATGAGTTAAAGAAATGTGAAGCAAAACAATATGAAAAGGCATGAAAGTCAGAAATGATAGTGAGTTTTCTGTGAAAAGTTAGCAGTTGAATGTATAAAGACAGAATAAAGAAAGATAAAGTAGAGAAATAGATAAGGCAGAATAACAGCAAACAATGATAAACAGAAATGAAATGGCACCGGAAATTTTGAGAATTTAAAAAGAGGTTATGACATGGTAAAGCACTACAGAGGAGCAGTGTTTAGTAAATGATTTGAGGAAGTAAAGCGGCCCAGAAAAGGAATGTTGCAAGTACAATCAGAAAATTGTGGAAGTAGGTTAAGTCAAAGGAGATAAAGCACCAACAACAAGATAGAATTGTTTACAACTGAAAGATATAGAAAGAGCGGACTACAGTAACCGAGCAGAACAGCTATGAAAGAAAATAAAAAGAAAGGAAAAGCGAAACGGGCATGGAAACAGAGCAGATGGACATGGTTAGAAAGGCAAGAACGAAGAATATATCCTACTTGTTCTGTTTACGGCTTTGTTTCTTTTTAGGTGTTAGTCTACTTTGCCCTGGTTTTGTCCTTAATGTCGAGGACGACATTTCTTTTTAGGTGTTAGTAATGTAACGATACGGTCGTTCGGATCCGAGTTTATCGGGTCTATGTGTGGAGCTCTTGACCAAGTTGACGGAATATGATTTGGATTACTGGATTGGCTTGGGCGTTGAAATGACGGATCTAAAAAAACCCAAGTGTAAAGGGTCAAAACACACAACCCGGGGGTCCAAAATCCCAAATAGTGATCAGATCGGTGTGACGTTCACTCCGACACGACCGGGTGGATTAAATTGACGTGTGCGAACTGACGGAATACGATTTGCATTCCCGGATTGGGTTGTGCGTTGAAATGACGGATCTAAAAAAACCCAAGTCAAAAGGGTCAAAACACACAACCCGGGGGTCTAAAATCCCAAATAGTGATCAGATCGGCGTGTCGTTCACTCCGACACGACCGGGTGGGTTAAATTGACGTGTGCAAACTGACGGAATCCGATTTGGATTCCCGGATTGGGTTGGGCGTTGAAATGACGGATCTAAAATAACCCAAGGCTAAGGGGTCAAAACACACAACCCGGGGGTCCAAAATCCCAAATAGTGATCAGATCGGCATGCCATTCACTCCGACACGACAGGGTGAGTTAAATTGACGTGTGTGAACTGAAGGAATCCGATTTGGATTCCCGGATTGGGTTGGGCGTTGAAATGACGGATCTAAAAAAACCCATCTAAAGGGTCAAAACACACAACCCGAGGGTCCAAAATCCCACATAGTGATCAGATCGGCGTGCCGTTTGATCCGATACGACCGGGTGGGTTAAATTGACGTGTGCGAATTGACGGAATACGATTTGGATTACCGGATTGGGTTGGGCGTTGAAATGATGGATCTAAAAAAACCCAAGTCTAAAGGGTCAAAACACACAACCCGGGGTCCAAAATCCCAAATAGTGATCAGATCGGCGTGCCGTTCACTCCAACACGACCGGGTGGGTTAAATTGGCGCGTGCAAACTGATGGAATACGATTTGGATTCCCGGATTCGGTTGTGCGTTGAAATGATGGATCTAAAAAAACCCAAGTCAAAAGGGTCAAAACACACAACCTGGGCATCCAAAATCCCAAATAGTGATCAGATCGGCGTGCCGTTCACTCTGACACGACCGGGTGGGTTAAATTGACGTGTGCGAACTAACGGAATACGATTTGGATTTCCGGATTGGGTTGTGCGTTGAAATGAGGGATCTAAAAAAACCCGTCTAAAGGGTCAAAACACACAACCCGGGGGTCCAAAATCCCAAATAGTGATCAGATCGGCGTACCGTTCACTCCAACACGACCGGGTGGGTTAAATTGACGTGTGCAAACTGACGGAATCCGATTTGGATTCCCGAATTGGCTTGGGCGTTGAAATGACGGATCTAAAAAAACCAATCTAAAGGGTCAAAACACACAACCCAGGGTTCCAAAATCCCAAATAGTGATCAGATCGGCGTGTCGTTCGATCCGTCAAGACCGGGTGGGTTAAATTGACGTGTGCGAACTGATGGAATCCGATTTGGATTCCTGGATTGGGTTGGGAGTTGAAATGACGGATCTAAAAAAACTCAAGCCTAAAGGGTCAAAACACACAACCCGGGGGTCCAAAATCTCAAATAGTGATCAGATCGGCGTGTTGTTTGCTCCGACACGACCGGGTGTGTTTAATTGACGTGTGCGAACTGACGGAATCCGATTTGGATTCCCGGATTGGCTTGCGTGTTGAAATGACGGATCTAAAAAAAAATCCAAGTCTAAAGGGTCAAAACACACAACTCGGGGGTCCAAAATCCTAAATAGTGATCAGATCGTCATGTCGTTCACTCCGACACAATCGGGTGGGTTAAATTGACGTGTGTGAACTGAAGGAATCCGATTTGGATTCCCGGATTGGCTTGGGCGTTGAAATGACGGATCTAAAAAAACCCAAGTCTAAAGGGTCAAAACACACAACCCGAGGGTCCGAAATCCCAAATAGTGATCAGATCGGCGTGCCGTTTGATCCGACACGACCGAGTGGGTTAAATTGACGTGTGCGAATTGACGGAATATGATTTGGACTATCGGATTGGGTTGGGCGTTGAAATGACGGATCTAAAAAAATCCAAGTCTAAAGGGTCAAAACACACAACCCAGGGGTCCACAATCCCAAATAGTGATCAGATCGGCGTGTCGTTCAATCCGACACGACTGGGTGGGTTAAATTGACGTGTGCGAACTGACGGAATCTGATTTAGATTACCGGATTGGGTTGGGTGTTGAAATGACGGATCTAAACAAACCCAAGTCTAAAGGGTCAAAACACACAACCCGGGTGTCTAAAATCCCAAATAGTGATCAAATCGACGTGTCGTTCGCTCCGACACAACCGGGTGGGTTAAATTGACGTGTGCGAATTGACGGAATACGATTTAGATTACCGGATTGGGTTGTGCGTTGAAATGACGGATCTAAAAAAACCCAAGTCTAAAGGGTCAAAACACACAACCCGGAGGTCCAAAATCCTAAATAGTGATCAGATCGGCGTGCCGTTCAATTCGACACGACCGGGTGGGTTAAATTGACGTGTGCAAACTGACAGAATCCGATTTGGATTCCCGGATTGGCTTGCGTGTTGAAATGACGGATCTAAAAAAACTCGTCTAAAGGGTCAAAACACACAACCCGGGGTTCCAAAATCCCAAATAGTGATCAGATCGGCGTGCCGTTCGATCAGACAAGCCCGGGTGGGTTAAATTGATGTGTGCGAACTGATGGAATCTGATTTGGATTCCCGGATTGGGTTGGGCGATGAAATGACGGATTTAAAAAAACTCAAGTCTAAAGGGTCAAAACACACAACCCGGGGGTCCAAAATCCCAAATAGTGATCAGATCGGCATGCTGTTTGCTCCGACACGACTAGGTGTGTTTAATTGACGTGTGCGAACTGACGGAATCCGATTTGGATTCCCGGATTGGGTTGGGAGTTGAAATGACATATCTAAAAAATCCATGTCTAAAGGGTCAAAATACACAACCCGGGGGGTCCAAAATCCCAAACAGTGATCAGATCGTCATGCCGTTCACTCCGACACGACCGGGTGGGTTAAATTGACGTGTGTGAACTGAAGGAATCCGATTTGGATTCCCGGATTGGCTTCGGCGTTGAAATGACGGATCTAAAAAAACCCAAGTCTAAAGGGTCAAAACACACGACCCGAGGGTCCGAAATCCCAAATAGTGATCAGATCGGCGTGCCGTTTAATCCGACACGACCGGGTGGGTTAAATTGACGTGTGCGAATTGACAGAATACGGTTTGGATTATCGGATTGGGTTGGGCATTGAAATGATGGATCTAAAAAAACCCAAATCTAAAGGGTCAAAACACACAACTCGGGGGTCCACAATCCCAAATAGTGATCAGATCGGTGTGCCGTTCAATCCGACACGACTGGGTGGTTAAATTGACGTGTGCGAACTGGCGGAATCTGATTTGGATTGCCGGATTGGGTTGGGTGTTGAAATGACGGATCTAAAAAAACCCAAGTCTAAAGGGTCAAAACACACAACCCGGGGGTCCAAAATCCCAAATAGTGATCAAATCATCGTGTCGTTAGCTCCGATACGATCGAGTGGGTTAAGTTGACGTGTGCGTACTGACGGAATCCGATTTGGATTCCCGGATTGGGTTGTGCGTTGAAATGAGGGATCTAAAAAAACTCAAGTCTAAAGGGTCAAAACACACAACTCGGGGGTCCAAAATCTCAAATAGTGATCAGATCGGCGTGTCGTTTGCTCCGACACGACCGGATGGGTTAAATTGATGTGTGCGAACTGACGAAATCCAATTTGGATTCCCGGATTGGGTTGGGAGTTGAAATGATGGATCTAAAAAAACCCAAATCTAAAGGGTCAAAACACACAACCCGGGAGTCCAAAATCCCAAATAGTTATCAAATTGGTGTGCCGTTCACTCCGACACGACAGGGTGGGTTAAACTGACGTGTGCGAACTGACTGAATCTGATTTGGATTCCTGGATTGGGTTGGGCGTTGAAATGACGGATCTAAAAAAACCCAAGTCTAAAGGGTCAAAACACACAACCTGGGTGTCCACAATCCCAAATAGTGATCAGCTCGGAGTGTCGTTCAATCCGACACGACTGGGTGGGTTAAATTGACGTGTGCGTATTGACGGAATATGATTTGGATTACCGGATTGGGTTGGGCGTTGAAATGACGGATTTTAAAAAACCCAAGTCTAAACGGTCAAAACACACAACCCGAGGGTCCAAAATCCCAAATAATGATCAAATCGACGTGTCGTTCGCTCCGACACGATCGGGTGGGTTTAATTGACGTGAGCGAATTGACGGAATACGATTTAGATTACCGGATTGGCTTGTGCGTTGAAATGACGGATCTAAAAAAACCCAAGTCTAAAGGGTCAAAACACACAACCCGGGGGTCCAAAATTCCAAATAGTGATCAGATTGGCGTGCTGTACAGTCTGACACGAAGGGGTGGGTTAAATTGACATGTGCAAACTAACGGAATCCGATTTGGATTCCCGGATTGGCTTGCGCGTTGAAATGTCGGATCTAAAAAAACCCGTCTAAAGGGTCAAAACACACAACCCGGGGTTCCAAAATCCGAAATAGAGATCAGAACGGTGTGCCGTTCGATCCGACAAGACCGGGTGGGTTAAATTGATGTGTGCGAACTGATGGAATCCGATTTGGATTCCCGGATTGGGTTGGGCGTTGAAATGACGGATCTAAAAAAACTCAAGTCTAAAGGGTCAAAACACACAACCCGGGGGTCCAAAATCCCAAATACTGATTAGATCGGCATGCTGTTTGCTCCGACACGACCGGGTGTGTTTAATTGACGTGTGTGAACTGACGGAATCCGATTTGGATTCCCGGATTGGGTTGTGAGTTGAAATGACGGATCTAAAAAAATCCAAGTCTAAAGGGTCAAAACACACAACCCGGGGGTCCAAAATCCCAAACAGTGATCATATCGTCATGCCGTTCACTCCGACACGACCGGGTGGGTTAAATTGACGTGTGTGAACTGAAGGAATCCGATTTGGATTCTCAGATTGGCTTGGGCGTTGAAATGACGGATCTAAAAAAACCCAAGTCTAAATGGTCAAAACAAACAACCCGGGGGTCCAAAATCCAAAATAGTGATCAGATCGGTGTGCCGTTCACTCTGACACGACCGGGTGGGTTCAATTGACGTGTGCAAACTGACGAAAACCGATTTGGATTCCCGGATTGGCTTGCGCGTTGAAATGATGGATCTAAAAAAAACCCGTCTAAAGGGTCAAAACACACAACCCTGGGTTCCAAAATCCTAAATAGTGATCAGATCGGCGTGCCGTTCGATCCGACAAGACCGGGTGGGTTAAATTGATGTATGCGAACTGATGGAATCTGATTTGGATTCCCGGATTGGGTTGGGCGTTGAAATGACGGATCTAAAAAAACTCAAGTCTAAAGGGTCAAAACACACAACCCGGGGGTCCTAAATCCCAAATAGTGATCAGATCGGCATGCTGTTTGCTCCGACACGACCGGGTGTGTTTAATTGACGTGTGCGAACTGACGGAATCCGATTTGGATTCCCGGATTGGGTTAGGAGTTGAAATGACGGATCTAAAAAAATCGAAGTCTAAAGGGTCAAGACACACAACCCGGGGGTCCAAAATCCCAAACAGTGATCAGAACGTCATGCCGTTCACTCCGACACGACCGGGTGGGTTAAATTGACGTGTGTGAACTGAAGGAATCCGATTTGGATTCCCGGATTGGCTTGGGCATTGAAATGACGGATCTAAAAAAACCCAAGTCTAAAGGGTCAAAACACACAACCCGAGGTCCGAAATCCCAAATAGTGATCAGATCGGCGTGCCGTTTAATCCGACAAGACCGGGTGGGTTAAATTGATGTGTGCAAATTGACAGAATACGATTTGGATTATCGGATTGGGTTGGGCGTTGAAATGACGGATCTAAAAAAACCCAAGTCTAAAGGGTCAAAACACACAACTCGGGGGTCCACAATCCCAAATAGTGATCAGATCGGCGTGCCGTTCAATCCGACACGACTGGGTGGGTTAAATTGATGTGTGCGAACTGACGGAATCTGATTTGGATTACCGGATTGGGTTGGGTGTTGAAATGAAGGATCTAAAAAAACCCAAGTCTAAAGGGTCAAAACACACAACCCGGGGGTCCAAAATCCCAAATAGTGATCAAATCAACGTGTCGTTCGCTCCGACACGATCGAGTGGGTTAAGTTGACGTGTGCGTACTAACGGAATCCGATTTGGATTCCCGGATTGGGTTGTGCGTTGAAATGACGGATCTAAAAAAACTCATGTCTAAAGGGTCAAAACACACAACTCGGGGTCCAAAATCCCAAATAGTGATCAGATCGGCGTGTCGTTTTCTCCGACACGACCGGGTGGGTTAAATTGACGTGTGCGAATTGACGGAATACGATTTGGATTATCGGATTGGGTTGGGCATTGAAATGACGGATCTAAAAAAACGCAAGTCTAAAGGGTCAATACACACAACCCGAGGGTCCAAAATCCCAAATAGTGATCAGATCGGCGTGCCGTTCACTCCGACACGACCGGGTGGGTTAAATTGACGTGTGCAAACTGACGGAATCCGATTTGGATTCCCGAATTGGGTTGGGCGTTGAAATGACGGATCTAAAAATGCCCAAGTCTAAAGGGTCAGAACACACAACCCGGGGGTCCAAAATCCCAAATAGTGATCAGATCGGCATGCCATTCACTCCGACACGACATGACGGATCTAAAAAAACTCATGTCTAAAGGGTCAAAACACACAACTCGGGGGTCCAAAATCCCAAATAGTGATCAGATCGGCGTGTTGTTTGCTCCGACACGACCGGGTGTGTTTAATTAACGTGTGCGAACTGACGGAATCCGATTTGGATTCCCGGATTGGGTTGGGAGTTGAAATGACGGATCTAAAAAAATCCAAGTCTAAAGGGTCAAAACACACAACCCGGGGGTCCAAAATACCAAATAGTGATCAGATCGGCGTGCCGTTCACTCTGACACGACCGGGTGGGTTAAATTGACGTGTGCGAAGTGACGGAATACGATTTGGATTCCCATATTGGGTTGTGCGTTGAAATGATGGATCTAAAAAAACCCAAGTCTAAAGGGTCAAAACACACAACCCGGCGGTCCAAAATCCAAAATAGTGATCAGATCGGCGTGTCATTCACTCCAACACGACCGGGTGGGTTAAATTGACGTGTGCAAACTGACGGAATCCGATTTGGATTTCCGGATTGGCTTGGGCGTTGAAATGACGGATCTAAAAAAATCCGTCTATAGGGTCAAAACACACAACCCGGGGTTCCAATATCCCAAATAGTGATCAGATCGGCGTTCCGTTCGATCCGACAAGATCGGGTGGGTTAAATTGACGTGTGCAAACTGATGGAAACCGATTTGGATTCTAGGATTAGGTTGGGCGTTGAAATGATGGATCTAAAAAAACTCAAGTCTAAAGGGTCAAAACACACAACCCGGAGGTCCAAAATCCCAAATAGTGATCAGATCGGAGTGTTGTTTGCTCCGACTCGACTGGGTGTGTTTAATTGACGTGTGTGAACTGACGGAATCCGATTTGGATTCTCATATTGGGTTGAGAGTTGAAATGACGGATCTAAAAAAATCCAAGTCTAAAAGGTCAAAACAGACAACCCGGGGGTCCAAAATCCAAAATAGTGATCAGATCGTCATGTCGTTCACTCCGACACGACCGGGTGGGTTAAATTGACGTGTGTGAACTGAAGGAATACGATTTGGATTCCCGGATTGGCTTGGGCGTTGAAATGACGGATCTAAAAAAACCCAAGTCTAAAGGGTCAAAACACACAACCCGAGGGTCCGAAATCCAAAATAGTGATCAGATCGGCGTGTCGTTTGATCCGACACGACCGGGTGGGTTAAATTGACGTGTGTGAATTGACGGAATACGATTTGGATTATCGGATTGGGTTGGGTGTTGAAATGATGGATCTAAAAAAACCCAAGTCTAAAGGGTCAAAACACACAACCCGGGGGTCCACAATCCAAATAGTGATCAGATCGGCGTGTCGTTCAATCCGACACGACTGTGTGGGTTAAATTGAAGTGTGCAAACTGACGGAATCTGATTTAGATTACCGGATTGGGTTGGGTGTTGAAATGACGGATCTAAAAAAAACCCAAGTCTAAAGGGTCAAAACACACAACCCGGGCGTCCAAAATCCCAAATAGTGATCAGATCGGCGTGTCGTTCACTCTGACACGATCGGGTGGGTTAAATTGACGTGTGAGAACTGACGGAATACGATTTGGATTCCCTGATTCTGTTGTGCGTTGATATGACGGATCTAAAAAAACCCGTCTAAAGGGTCAAAACACACAACCCGGGGGTCCAAAATCCCAAATAGTGATCAGATCGGCGTACCGTTCACTCCAACATGACCGGGTGGGTTAAATTGACGTGTGCAAACTGCCGGAATCCGTTTTGGATTCCCGGATTGGCTTGGGCGTTAAAATGATGGATCTAAAAAAACCCGTCTCAAGGGTCAAAACACACAACCCGGGGTTCCAAAATCCCAAATAGTGATCAGATCGGCGTGTCGTTCGATCCGACAAGACCGGGTGGGTTAAATTGACGTATGCGAACTGATGGAATCCGATTTGGATTTCCGGATTGGGTTGGGCGTTGAAATGATGGATCTAAAAAAACTCAAGTCTAAAGGGTCAAAACACACAACCCGGGGGTCCAAAATTTCAAATAGTGATCAGATCGGCGTGTTGTTTGCTCCGACACGACCGGGTGAGTTTAATTGACGTATGCGAATTGACGGAATCCGATTTGGATTCCCGGATTGGGTGGGGAGTTGAAATGACGGATCTAAAAAAATCCAATTCTAAAGGGTCAAAACAAAAACCCGGGGGTCCAAAATCCTAAATAGTGATCAGATTGTCATATCGTTCACTCTGACACGACCGGGTGGGTTGAATTGACGTGTGCGAACTGAAGGAATCCAATTTGGATTCCCGGATTGGCTTGAGCGTTGAAATGACGGATCTAAAAAAACCCAAGTCTAAAGGGTCAAAACACACAACCCG
The DNA here is from genome assembly GCA_014218235.1 of Colocasia esculenta. NCBI lineage: Eukaryota > Viridiplantae > Streptophyta > Magnoliopsida > Alismatales > Araceae > Colocasia > Colocasia esculenta. The sequence continues at coordinate 92,867,170 of CM024753.1, read as the reverse complement.
AGGGTCCGAAATCCCAAATAGTGATCAGATCGGCGTTCCGTTTGATCCGACACGATCGAGTGGGTTAAATTGACGTGTGCGAATTGACGGAATACGATTTAGACTATCGGATTGGGTTGGGCGTTGAAATGACGGATCTAAAAAAACCCAAGTCTAAAGGGTCAAAACACACAACCTGGGGGTCCACAATCCCAAATAGTGATCAGATCGGTGTGCCGTTCAATCCGACACGACTGGGTGGGTTAAATTGACGTGTGCGAACTGACGGAATCTGATTTGGATTACCGGATTGGGTTGGGTGTTGAATTGACGGATCTAAAAAAACCCAAGTCTAAAGGGTCAAAACACACAACCCGGGGGTCCAAAATCCCAAATAGTGATCAAATCGACGTGTCGTTCACTCCGGCACGACCGGGTGGGTTAAATTGACGTGTGCGAATTGACGGAATACGATTTAGATTACCGGATTGGGTTGTGCGTTGAAATGATGGATCTAAAAAAACCAAGTCTAAAGGGTCAAAACACACAACCTGGGGGTCCAAAATCCCAAATAGTGATCAGATCGGCGTGCCGTTCACTCCGACACGACCGGGTGGGTTAAATTGACGTGTGCAAACGGACGGAATCCGATTTGGATTCCCGGATTGGCTTGCGTGTTGAAATGACGGATCTAAAAAAACCCGTCTAAATGGTCAAAACACACAACTCGGGGTTCCAAAATCCAAAATAGTGATCAGATCGGCGTGCCGTTCGATCCGACAAGACCGGGTGGGTTAAATTGATGTGTGCGAACTGATGGAATCCGATTTGGATTCTCGGATTAGGTTGGGCGTTGAAATGACGGATCTAAAAAAACTCAAGTCTAAAGGGTCAAAACACACAGCCCGGGGGTCCAAAATCCCAAATAGTGATCATATCGGCATGCTGTTTGCTCCGACACGACCGGGTGTGTTTAATTGACGTGTGCGAACTGACGGAATCCGATTTGGATTCCCGGATTGGGTTGGGAGTTGAAATGACGGATCTAAAAAAATCCAAGTCTAAAGGGTCAAAACACACAACCCGGGGGTCCAAAATCCCAAATAGTGATCAGATCGTCATGCCGTTCACTCCGACACGACCGGGTGGGTTAAATTGACGTGTGTGAACTGAAGGAATCCGATTTGGATTCCCGGATTGGCATGGGCGTTGAAATGACGGATCTAAAAAAACCCAAGTCTAAATGGTCAAAACACACAACCCGGGGGTCCGAAATCCCAAATAGTGATCAGATCGGCGTGCCGTTTGATCCGACACGACCGAGTGGGTTAAATTGACGTGTGCGAATTGACGGAATACGATTTGGACTATCAGATTCGGTTGGGCGTTGAAATGATGGATCTAAAAAAACCCAAGTCTAAAGGGTCAAAACACACAACCCAGGGGTTCACAATCCCAAATAGTGATCAGATCGGCGTGCCGTTCAATCCGACACGACTGGGTGGGTTAAATTGACGTGTGCGAACTGACGGGATCTGATTTGGATTACCGGATTGGGTTGGGTGTTGAAATGACGGATCTAAAAAAACCCAAGTCTAAAGGGTCAAAACACACAACCCGGGGGTCTAAAATCCCAAATAGTGATCAAATCAACGTGTCGTTCGCTCTGACACGATCGAGTGGGTTAAGTTGACGTGTGCGTACTGACGGAATCCGATTTGGATTCCCAGATTGGGTTGTGCGTTGAAATGACGGATCTAAAAAAACTCAAGTCTAAAGGTTCAAAACACACAACTCGGGGTCCAAAATCCCAAATAGTGATCAGATCAGCGTGTCGTTTGCTCTGACACGACCGGATGGGTTAAATTGACGTGTGCGAACTGACGGAATCCAATTTGGATTCCCGGATTGGGTTGGGAGTTGAAATGACGGATCTAAAAAAACCCAAGTCTAATGGGTCAAAACACACAACCCGGGGGTCCAAAATCTCAAATAGTGATCAGATTGGTGTGCCGTTCACTCCGAGACGACCGGGTGGGTTAAATTGACGTGTGCGAACTGACGGAATCTTATTTGGATTCCTTGATTGGGTTGGGCGTTGAAATGACGGATCTAAAAAAACACATGTCTAAAGGGTCAAAACACACAACCCGGGGGTCCACAATCCCAAATAGAGATCAGATCGACGTGTCATTCAATCCGACACGATTGGGTGGGTTAAATTGACGTGTGCGTATTGACGGAATACGATTTGGATTACCGGATTGGGTTGGGCGTTGAAATGATGGATCTAAAAAAACCCAAGTCTAAAGGGTCAAAACACACAACCCGGGGGTCCAAACTCCCAAATAGTGATCAGATCGGTGTGCCGTTCACTCCGACACGACCGGGTGGGTTAAATTGACGTGTGCGAACTGACGGAATACGATTTGGATTCCCATATTGGGTTGTTCGTTGAAATGACGGATCTAAAAAAACCCAAGTCAAAAGGGTCAAAACACACAACCCGGGGGTCCAAAATTCCAAATAGTGATCAGATCGGCGTGCCGTTCACTCCGACACGACCGGGTGGGTTAAATTGACGTGTGCAAACTGACGGAATCCGATTTGCATTCCCGGATTGGGTTGGGCGTTGAAATGATGGATCTAAAAAAACCCGTCTAACGGGTCAAAACACACAATCCGGGGGTCCAAAATCCCAAATAGTGATCATATCGGCATGCCATTCACTTCGACACGACCGGGTGAGTTAAATTGACATGTGTGAACTGAAGGAATCCGATTTGGATTCCGGGATTGGGTTGGGCGTTGAAATGACAGATCTAAAAAAACCCAAGTCTAAAGGGTCAAAACACACAACCCGAGAGTCCAGAATTCCAAATAGTGATCAGATCGCCGTGCCGTTTGATCCGATACGACCGGGTGGGTTAAATTGACGTGTGCGAATTGACAGAATACGATTTGCATTCCCGGATTGGGTTTGGCGTTGAAATGACGGATCTAAAAAAACCCAAGTCTAAAGGGTCAAAACACACAACCCGGGGGTCCAAAATCCCAAATAGTGATCAGATCGGCGTGCCGTTCACTCCGACACGACCGGGTGGGTTAAATTGACGTGTGCAAACTGACGGAATCCGATTTGGATTCCCGAATTGGATTGGGCGTTGATGTCACGTCCCGAGAATTATGCAGCGGATATTAGTTCGAATAATTCGAGTAGATATTTTGAGACGTGAACAGTCGGCAAATAAGCATCTAACTAGCACGCACTAAATGTGTATCAACACCACATCACAATAGAGCCCACATATTGAACTCAATATAAATTGTATTCAAATCTCAACTTATTGTATTCAAAGTGGAAACTATTACAAGACTAAGACTCAATAAAGCAAAAGTACATGATACCTCACTTCCTACTACAAGAATCTAACACTCAAAATAAACTAACTATAGGTAGACTCATAATTGGAACGCTCATCACTCTGACGCATTCCCATCCTCGACTTGCTCTTCTTCTTGAACTTCATAGTCACCTAGATTGGGTATATGGTAGGGGATGAGCAAACTAGCCCAGTAGGATTTATATCTCAATGTGCGGGCAATGATATAAGTGATTAGCATTTTAGAACTAGGTAAGCACGATGAATGTCATGATATGCATGTGCGAATAAAACTCATTAAAACACAATACATGAAACAAGCTAGAGAGAATGATTATGGTAGAACAAGAGTTGTGAACAAGGTGACGAGATAGAACTAGCAATAGATCACTTTGTACAAGCACGCAAGATTTCAATTGATGTCAAGAACGCAGGATATCACTAATTGTATTAAATGCAGGATGGCCATATCAAGCAAGCAAGAATGTACGAGCGCGATCAAGTAACACTAATCCAGCACGTAGACACTAATGTACACCGAGAAAAGATCCATCAAGAATGTACACCAGGACACGTGTATGTGGTATTGTATCTATCATTCAACAAGCAAGAAAGTACTCCCAGCGCAGATGCAATGCCAGTAATCATTATACCCCATGGTTAACAGTATATTTATGACTCGCCGTCATTGGGGCTAGATTGGAGCCCTTGGACACACACCGTGCCCTGTCAGCATCTCATGTAAATTTTTAAATGTAGATACCCACAGTCATTAATAATGGCCAATGAGAGTTTCAAAACGTAGCATGTGTAATGTCATGTTCATGATGATGATGAGAAGAAGTAATAATTAAATTGAACATGATTTCATGAGAACAATGGTCAAGAGATAAATTTGGCAGCATAACGGTACAATTTATACTTTCGTTCAATCTTTACATTAATGGCTTTAGTCTAGTTTGTAAGTCACACTCACGAGATCAAGAAGAGAAAGGAAGTGCACGCTATCTCCAGGGAACTTCAATGGTACAACCAACTCGTCGGCCATGTGGGAATCCATGGTCAGAGGAGATTTACGGAGGCCTTGGTGAAAAGGTCGCTAGTCTACCGATTCGGAATGACTGGTAGAGAGTTTCCAATTTCCCAAGAAAAGGGCTGCTTAGATGTGCAAGTGTGTAGTGATGTATGAGTGTCTCAATTCACAAAGCATCGGTCTTAACTCACGGAAAGTACTTAAAATGATGGCATGACATGAAACTATGCACTTTAACAAATCATGGTTTGCAAGATTTTTATGGCAACAAAATTATCATTTTAGTCAAGCTAGAATAGTAAGAAGAGTAAATCATAAGTTGCCTGAATGATCAGGTCATTAGGAGAGCAATTAGAATATCGTTCATGTAATTATAGATTTTAAATGTGTTAATCACTTTTAAGCCATTAAAAGACATCATGTAATGCTCAGACACAAGATATGTAATTTACACACTGGACACCATGTTAAACTGACCTCGGGTTAGCATGATAATACCTTGTAGAACCTTTCTATAATAGTTCAAAACTCACACATATGAAGAGTGGCATAAAACGACAGAAACCGGAACATATGCCTTTTAGGAAGTAGATGTAGTCCCAACCCTTCCACTTCTAGAGTCATAACTCACTAATTTCAAATGAAAATCTGACACATGAATATACCACATTGAAGCCCTTTGAATAAGGAATCCAACAAAAAAAAAACGGCTCATCAATCTGAGGTCTATAGAAAAAGTTACAGCCATTTAAGCGAACACTGCGCAGAGGCCAGGTCGCGACACGAAACCAGTCGCGTTCTGAATGCGACAGGACGATACGTCGCCTTCTAGAGAGAGGTTTTGGGTTGCCAAATACACCCAGTTCGACTCATACTTGGACTGGGTTGATATAGGGAACTTATATGGCTCATAACTCCTAATCTAGTGCTTTTGGGATAAAACTTTCAACATAAAAATTGTCAAGAACATCTAGTAGAAGAACTTTGATGTTGGTGGTTTTATCTAATTCGATCAGGAATCTCATGAAAAAACATGAAGAACGAAAAAGGAAGTGCAACCCGAAAATGCAATTTCCTGTAGCGGCTTTCTTACAACGCTTATAACTCTCTAACTAATGATATTTAGACAAAAGTCTCAACATAAAAGTTGTAGGGAACATGAAATAGGTGCGAACTATGATTTTTAAATAATTTTAAACGACCTCAAGATGTATGATAAATTGACTTGAACAGGAAAGGACCCTGACAGGCGTGACTTTGGCAAAAGGCCTATAACTCATGATGTACTAAATGGAAAATGATGAAATCAGTGGGAAATGAAAGTTAAATTGATGCTCTACACATTGGCATAGGATATGTTAAGGTTTGGCCCGAGAAAACCTACCTTTTGGGTTGAAGAAGTCCCGTTATTCCAGAAAACCTGTGTTCAGACCATTTGGAGGAAAACGCTTACTACTCCGTGTATACTGCATGGAATTTAGGCATTCCACTTGGGCTAGAACGTAGACTTGACCCTCTTTCCAGGGGTATAGGCCTTGCAAGGTTTGATTTAGGTTTGACCCACCTTTGGTCGACTTCAAGAGGGTGGTTTGTGCAGGCCGCAGCAGACAAGAAGGGGAAGAAGAACGGCTTGGTGTGGACGATCTCCTGCTCCCCAGCCACCAAGAACTCCTCCACACGACCCCAGCAAGTTCTAAACTCATCCATAGGGTTTGGGTGAAGAGTATTTAAGTAACCATGGTGTTTAGGAGTCCTATTATAACTAGGAAAGGAGGGTTTCAGGATTGGCATGTTGGTTTCCTATTTTTGAAGATTTCTTCCTCCCTTTGAGTGTGTGAGGCATTAGGAAACCTCCCCTCATAGTTAGGCACGAATTTGGGTTGCCATGAATGCATGATTGCATCCCAATTCAACTCTAATTGCCTCTTTTTAATTTGAGCTTATTTATGGTTACGAATTTCTATGTATTTTCTAGCTTTATTTGATTTTTGGGCCAAATGTTGCCCATTGGCCCAACTATGATAATGGGTCATCAATATATAATGTTGGAAGTCTCCCCAACACTTTTATTTAATTTTTGATTGCGTCGTATTTCCGTGTTAACGGTTTTCCGACTTGTTTCCTTATTTAGATAATCGGTCGCAATAACTCTTAAACCTAGCCCAAATGATTTTTATTGAACCAAATTCCTTGATGGGTCATTAGAGGATATTATTTAAAGTCCGTATATGATTTTTATTTAATTTTCTGACTCATCCACGTACGTGTGATAAGGACTTTACGACTTATTCATGAATTACGATAATAAGTCGCGAAACACTTTAGACTAGGATGATCTGATTTTTCTTGGCACAAATATCTTTGTGAAACATTTAGTAATAATATTTAGGGTTGATTTATAATTTTTACGGAATTTCTCGATGCGTTTTAGCACATACGATAATGATATGTATGTTTTAAATACTCCGATATTATGAAAATTATTTATTTCCATTTATTTGAGTTTTAATGTAGTTAAAATTTTTGGGGTGCTACAGTTGAAATGACGGATCTAAAAAAACCTAAGTCTAAAGGGTCAGAACACACAACCCGGGGGTCCAAAATCCCAAATAGTGATCAGATCGACATGCCATTCACTCCGACACGACATGATGGATCTAAAAAAACTCATGTCTAAAGGGTCAAAACACACAACCCGGGGGTCCAAAATCCGAAATAGTGATCAGATCGGCGTGTTGTTTGCTCCGACACGACCGGGTGTGTTTAATTGACGTGTACGAACTGACGGAATCCGATTTGGATTCCCGGATTGGGTTGGGAGTTGAAATGACGGATCTAAAAAAATCCAAGTCTAAAGGGTCAAAACACACAACCCGGGGGTCAAAAATCCCAAATAGTGATCAGATCGTCATGCCGTTCACTCCGACACGATCGGGTGGGTTAAATTGACGTGTGCAAACTGACGGAATATGATTTGGATTTCTGGATTGGGTTGTGCGTTGAAATGACAGATCTAAAAAAACCCAAGTCTAAAGGGTCAAAACACACAACCCGGGGGGTCCAAAATCCCAAATAGTGATCAGATCGGCTTGTTGTTTGCTCCGACACGACTGGGTGTGTTTAATTGACGTGTGCGAACTGACAGAATCCGATTTGGATTCCCGGATTGGGTTGGGAGTTGAAATGACGGATCTAAAAAAATCCAAGTCTAAAGGGTCAAAACACACAACCCGGGGGTCCAAAATCCCAAATAGTGATCAGATCGGCATGCCGTTCACTCTGAAACGACCGGGTGGGTTAAATTGACGTGTGCGAACTGACGGAATACGATTTGGATTCCCAGATTGGGTTGTGCGTTGAAATGATCGATCTAAAAAAACCCAAGTCTAAAGGGTCAAAACACACAACCCGGGGGTCCAAAATCCAAAATAGTGATCAGATCGGCGTGCCGTTCACTCCAACACGACCGGGAGGGTTAAATTGACGTGTGCAAACTGACGAAATCCGATTTGGATTCTGGATTGGCTTGGGCGTTGAAATGACGGATCTAAAAAAATCCGTCTAAAGGGTCAAAACACACAACCCGGAATTCCAATATCCAAAATAGTGATCAGATTGGAGTGCCGTTCGATCCGTCAAGATCGGGTGGGTTAAATTGACGTGTGCGAACTGATGGAATCCGATTTGGATTCTCGGATTGGGTTGGGCGTTGAAATGACGGATCTAAAAAAACTCAAGTCTAAAGGGTCAAAACACACAACCCGGGGGTCCAAAATCCCAAATAGTGATCAGATCGGCGTGTTGTTTGCTCCGACACGACCGGGTGTGTTTAATTGACGTGTACGAACTGACGGAATCCGATTTGGATTTTCGAATTGGGTTGGGAGTTGAAATGACGGATCTAAAAAAATCCAAGTCTAAAGGGTCAAAACACACAACCCGGGGTCCAAAATCCCAAATAGTGATCAGATCGTCATATCGTTCACTCCGACACGACCGGGTGGGTTAAATTGACGTGTGTGAACTGAAGGAATCCGATTTGGATTCCCGGATTGGCTTGGGCATTGAAATGACGGATCTAAAAAAACACCCAAGTCTAAAGGGTCAAAACACACAACCCGAGGGTCCAAAATCCCAAATAGTGATCAGATCGGCGTGTCGTTTGATCCGACACAACCGGGTGGGTTAAATTGACATGTGCGAATTGACGGAAAACGATTTGGATTATCGGATTGGGTTGGGAGTTGAAATGACGGATCTAAAAAGACCCAAGTCTAAAGGGTCAAAACACACAACGCGGGGGTCCACAATCCCAAATAGTGATCAGATCGGCGTGTCGTTCAATCCGACACGACTGTGTGGGTTAAATTGACGTGTGCGAACTGATGGAATCTGATTTGGATTACCGGATTGGGTTGGGTGTTGAAATGACGGATCTAAAAAAATCCAAGTCTAAAGGGTCAAAACACACAACCCGGGGGTCCAAAATCCCAAATAGTGATCAAATCGACGTGTCGTTCGCTCTGACACGACCGGGTGGGTTAAATTGATGTGTGCGAATTGACGGAATACGATTTGGATTACCGGATTGGGTTGTGCGTTGAAATGATGGATCTAAAAAAACCCAAGTCGAAAGGGTCAAAACACACAACCCGGGGGTCCAAAATCCCAAATAGTGATCAGATCGGCGTGCCGTTCACTCCGACACGACCGGGTGGGTTAAATTGACGTGTGCAAACTGACGGAATCCGATTTGGATTCCCGGATTGGCTTGGGCGTTGAAATGACGGATCTAAAAAAACCCGTCTAAAGGGTCAAAACACACAACCCGGGGTTCCAAAATCCTACATAGTGATCAGATCGGCGTGCCGTTCGATACGACAAGACCGAGTAGGTTAAATTGACGTGTGCGAACTGATGGAATCCGATTTGGATTCCCGGATTGGGTTGGGCGTTGAAATGACGGATCTAAAAGAACTCAAGTCTAAAGGGTCAAAACACACAACCCGGGGGTCTAAAATCCCAAATAGTGATCAGATCGACGTGGTGTTTGCTCTTACACGACCGGGTGTGTTTAATTGACGTGTGCGAACTGACGGAATCTGATTTGGATTCCCGGATTGGGTTGGGAGTTGAAATGACGGATCTAAAAAAATCCAAGTCTAAAAGGTCAAAACACAAAACCCGGGGGTCCAAAATCCCAAATAGTGATCAAATCGTCATGCCGTTCACTCCGACACGACCGGTGGGTTAAATTGACGTGTGTGAACTAAAGGAATCCGATTTGGGTTCCCGGATTGGCTTGGGCGTTGAAATGACGGATCTAAAAAAACCCAAGTCTAAAGGGTCAAAACACACAACCCGAGGGTCCAAAATCCCAAATATAGATCAAATCGGCGTGTCGTTTGATCCGATACGACCGGGTGGGTTAAATTGACGTGTGTGAATTGACGGAATACGATTTGGATTATCGGATTGGGTTGGGCGTTGAAATGACGGATCTAAAAAAACCCAAGTCTAAAGGGTCAAAACACACAACCCGGGGTCCACAATCCCAAATAGTGATCAGATCGGCGTGCCGTTCAATCCGACACGACTGGGTGGGTTAAATTGACGTGTGCGAACTGACAGAATCTGATTTGGATTACCGGATTGGGTTGGGTGTTGAAATGACGGATCTAAAAAAACTCAAGTCTAAACGGTCAAAACACACAACCCGGGGGTCCAAAATCCCAAATAGTGATCAAATCGACGTGTCGTTCGCTCCGACACGATCGAGTGGGTTAAGTTGACATGTGCGTACTGACGAAATCCGATTTGGATTCCCGGATTGGGTTGTGCGTTGAAATGACGGATCTAAAAAAATTCAAGTCTAAAGGGTCAAAACACACAACTCGGGGGGTCCAAAATCCCAAATAGTGATCAGATTGGTGTGTCGTTTGCTCCGACACGATCGGGTGGGTTAAATTGACGTGTGCGAACTGACGGAATCCAATTTGGATTCCCGGATTGGGTTGGGAGTTGAAATGACGGATCTAAAAAAACCCAAGTCTAAAGGGTCAAAACACACAACCCTGGGGTCCAAAATCCCAAATAGTGATCAGATTGGTGTACCGTTCACTCCGACACGACCGGGTGGGTTAAATTGACGTGTGCGAATTGAGGGAATCTGATTTGGATTCCTGGATTGGGTTGGGCGTTGAAATGACGGATCTAAAAAAACCCAAGTCTAAAGGGTCAAAACACACAACCCGGGGTCCACAATCCCAAATAGTGATCAGATCGGTGTGCCGTTCAATCCGACACGACTGGGTGGGTTAAATTGACGTGTGCGTATTGACGGAATACGATTTGGATTACCGGATTGGGTTGGGCGTTGAAATGACGGATCTAAAAAAACCCAAGTCTAAAGGGTCAAAACACACAACCCGGGGTCCAAAATCCCAAATAGTGATCAGATCGGTGTGTCGTTCACTCCGACACGACATGTTGGGTTAAATTGACGTGTGCGAACTGACGGAATATGATTTGGATTCGCGGATTGGGTTGTGCGTTGAAATGACGGATCTAAAAAAACCCAAGTCAAAAATGTAAAAACACACAACCCGGGGATCCAAAATCCCAAATAGTGATCAGATCGGTGTGCCGTTCACTCCGACACGACCGGGTGGGTTAAATTGACGTGTGCAAACTGACGGAATCAGATTTGGATTCCCAGATTGGGTTGGGCGTTGAAATGATGGATCTAAAAAAACCCAAGTCTAAAGGGTCAAAACACACAACCCAGGTGTCCAAAATCCCAAATAGTGATCAGATCGGCATGTCATTCACTCCGACACGACATGACGGATCTAAAAAAACTCAAGTCGAAAGGGTCAAAACACACAACCCGGGGGTCCAAAATCCCAAATAGTGATCAGATTGGCGTGCCGTTCACTCCGACACGACCGGGTGGGTTAAATTGACGTGTGCAAACTGACGGAATCCGATTTGGATTCCCGGATTGGCTTGGGCGTTGAAATGACAGATCTAAAAAAACCCGTCTAAAGGGTCAAAACACACAACCCGGGGTTCCAAAATCATAAATAGTGATCAGATCGGCGTGCCGTTCGATACGACAAGTCCATGTAGGTTAAATTGACGTGTGCGAACTGATGGAATCCGATTTGGATTCCCGGATTGGGTTGGGCGTTGAAATGACGGATCTAAAAAAACTCAAGTCTAAAGGGTCAAAACACACAACCCGGGGGTCTAAAATCCCAAATAGTGATCATATCGACGTGGTGTTTGCTCCGACACGACCGGGTGTGTTTAATTAACGTGTGCGAACTGACGGAATCTGATTTGGATTCCCGGATTGGGTTGGGAGTTGAAATGACGGATCTAAAAAAATCCAAGTCTAAAGGGTCAAAACACAAAACCCGGGGGTCCAAAATCTCAAATAGTGATCAGATCGTCATGCTGTTCACTCCGACACAATCGGATGGGTTAAATTGACGTGTGTGAACTGAAGGAATCCGATTTGGATTCCCGAATTGGCTTGGTCGTTGAAATGACGGATCTAAAAAAACCCAAGTCTAAAGGGTCAAAACACACAACCCGAGGGTCCGAAATCCCAAATAGTGATCAGATAGGCGTGCCGTTTGATCCGACACGACCGAGTGGATTAAATTGACGTGTGCGAATTGACGGAATACGATTTGGACTATCGGATTGGGTTGGGCGTTGAAATGACGGATCTAAAAAAACCCAAGTCTAAAGGGTCAAAACACACAACCCAGGGGTCCATAATCCAAAATAGTGATCAGATCGGCGTGTCGTTCAATCGACACGACTGGGTGGGTTAAATTGACGTGTGCGAACTGACGGAATCTGATTTAGATTACCGGATTGGGTTGGGTGTTGAAATGACGGATCTAAACAAACCCAAGTCTAAAGGGTCAAAACACACAACCTGGGGGTCCAAAATCCCAAATAGTGATCAAATCGACGTGTCGTTCGCTCCGACACGATCGAGTGGGTTAAGTTGACATGTGCGTACTGACGAAATCCGATTTGGATTCTCGGATTGGGTTGTGAGTTGAAATGACGGATCTAAAAAAACACAAGTCTAAAGGGTCAAAACAAACAACTCGGGGGTTCAAAATCCCAAATAATGATCAGATCGGTGTGTCGTTTGCTCCGACACGATCGGGTGGGTTAAATTGACGTGTGCGAACTTTCGGAATCCAATTTGGATTCCCGGATTGGGTTGGGAGTTAAAATGACGGATCTAAAAAAACCCAAGTCTAAAGAGTCAAAACACACAACCCCGGGGTACAAAATCCCAAATAGTGATCAGATTGGTGTACCGTTCACTCCGACACGACCGGGTGGGTTAAATTGACGTGTGCGAATTGAGGGAATCTGATTTGGATTCCTCGATTGGGTTGGGCGTTGAAATGACGGATCTAAAAAAACCCAAGTCTAAAGGGTCAAAACACACAACCCGGGGTCCACGATCCCAAATAGTGATCAGATCGGTGTGCCGTTCAATCCAACACGACTGGGTGGGTTAAATTGACGTGTGCGTATTGACGGAATACGATTTGCATTACCGGATTGGGTTGGGAGTTGAAATGACGGATCTAAAAAAACCCAAGTCTAAAGGGTCAAAACACACAACCCGGGGGTCCAAAATCTCAAATAGTGATCAGATCGGTGTGTCGTTCACTCCGACACGACCGGGTGGGTTAAATTGACGTGTGCGAACTGACGGAATATGATTTGGATTTCCGGATTGGGTTGTGCGTTGAAATGACGGATCTAAAAAAACCCAAGTCAAAAATGTAAAAACACACAACCTGGGGGTCCAAAATCCCAAATAGTGATCAGATCGGTGTGCCGTTCACTCCGACACGACCGGGTGGGTTAAATTAACGTGTGCAAACTGACGGAATCAGATTTGGATTCCCGGATTGGGTTGGGCGTTGAAATGACGGATCTAAAAAAACCCAAGTCTAAAGGGTCAAAACACACAACCTAGGGGTCCAAAATCCCAAATAGTGATCAGATCGGCATGCCATTCACTCCGACACGACATGACGGATCTAAAAAAACTCAAGTCTAAAGGGTCAAAATACACAACCCGGGGGTCCAAATTCCCAATTAGTGATCAGATCAGCGTGTTGTTTGCTCCAACACGACCGAGTGTGTTTAATTGACGTGTGCGAACTGACGGAATCCGATTTGGATTCCCGGATTGGGTTGGGCGTTGAAATGACGGATCTAAAAAAATCTAAGTCTAAAGGGTCAAAACACACAACCCGGGGGTCCAAAATCCCCAATAGTGATCAGATCGTCATGTCGTTCACTCTGACACGACCGGATGGGTTAAATTGACGTGTGTGAACTGAAGGAATCCGATTTGGATTCCCGGATTGGCTTGGGCGTTGAAATGACGGATCTAAAAAAACCCAAGTCTAAAGGGTCAAAACACACAATCCGAGGGTCCGAAATCCCAAATAGTGATCAGATCGGCGTGCCGTTTAATCCGACACGACTGGCTGGGTTAAATTCACGGAATCTGATTTGGATTACCGGATTGGGTTGGGTGTTGAAATGACGGATCTAAAAAAACCCAAGTCTAAACGGTCAAAACACACAACCCGGGGGTCCAAAATCCCAAATAGTGATCAAATCGACGTGTCGTTTGCTCTGACACGATCGAGTGGGTTAAGTTGACGTGTGCGTACTAACGGAATCCGATTTGGATTCCCGGATTGGGTTGTGCGTTGAAATGACGGATCTAAAAAAACTCAAGTCTAAAGGGTCAAAATACACAACTCGGGGGTCCAAAATCCCAAATAGTGATCAGATCGGCGTGCTGTTTGCTCCGACACGACCGGGTAGGTTAAATTGACGTGTGCGAACTGACGGAATCCAATTTGGATTCCCGGATTGGGTTGGGAGTTGAAATGACGGATCTAAAAAAACCCAAGTCTAAAGGGACAAAACACACAACCCGGGGATCCGAAATCCCAAATGGTGATCAGATTGGTGTGCCGTTCACTCCGACATGACCGGGTGGGTTAAATTGACGTGTGCGAACTGACGGAATCTGATTTGGATTCCTGGATTGGGTTGGGCGTTGAAATGACGGATCTAAAAAACCCAAGTCTAAAGGGTCAAAACACACAACCCGGGGGTCCACAATCCCAAATAGTGATCAGATCGGCGTGCCGTTCAATCCGACACGACTTGGTGGGTTAATGTGATGTGTGCGTATTGACGGAATATAATTTGGATTACCGGATTGGGTTGGGCGTTGAAATGACGGATCCAAAAAAACCCTAGTCTAAAGGGTCAAAACACACAACCCGGGGGTCCAAAATCCCAAATAGTGATCAGATCGGTGTGTCGTTCACTCCGACACGACCGGGTGGGTTAAATTGACGTTTGCAAACTGACGGAATACGATTTGGATTCCCGGATTGGGTTGTGCGTTTACATGACAGATCTAAAAAAATCCAAGTCAAAAGGGTAAAAACACACTACCCGGAGGTCTAAAATCCCAAATAGTGATCAGATTGGCGTGCCGTTCACTCCGACACGACCGGGTGGGTTAAATTGACGTGTGCAAACTGACGGAATCCGATTTGGATTCCCGGATTGGGTTGGGCGTTGAAATGATGGATCTAAAAAAACCCAAATCTAAAGGATCAAACACACAACCCGAGGGTCCAAAATCCCAAATAGTGATCAGATCGGCATGCCATTCACTCCGACACGACCAGGTGAGTTAAATTGACGTGTGTGAACTGAAGAATCCGATTTGGATTCCCGGATTGGCTTGGGCGTTGAAATGACGGATCTAAAAAAACTCAAGTCTAAAGGGTGAAAACACACAACCCGAGGGTCCAAAATCCCAAATAGTGATCAGATCGGCGTGCCGTTTGATCCGATATGACCGGGTGGGTTAAATTGACGTGTGCGAATTGACGGAATACGATTTGGATTACCGGATTGGGTTCGGCGTTGAAATGATGGATCTAAAAAAACCCAAGTCTAAAGGGTCAAAACACACAACCCGGGGGTCCAAAATCCCAAATAGTGATCAGATCGGCGTGCTGTTTGCTCCGACACGACCAGGTGGGTTTAATTGACGTGTGCGAACTGACGGAATCCGATTTGGATTCCCGGATTGGGTTGGGAGTTGAAATGACGGATCTAAAAAAATCCAAGTCTAAAGGGTCAAAACACACAACCCGGGGGTCCAAAATTCCAAATGGTGATCAGATCGTCATGCCGTTCACTCCGACACGACCGGGTGGGTTAAATTGACGTGTGTGAACTAAAGGAATCCGATTTGGGTTCCCGGATTGGCTTGGGCGTTGAAATGACGGATCTAAAAAAACCCAAGTCTAAAGGGTCAAAACACACAACCCGAGGGTCCAAAATCCCAAATAATGATCAAATCGGCGTGTCGTTTGATCCGATACGACCGGGTGGGTTAAATTGACGTGTGCGAATTGACGGAATACGATTTGGATTATCGGATTGGGTTGGGCGTTGAAATGATGGATCTAAAAAAACCCAAGTCTAAAGGGTCAAAACACACAACCCGGGGGTCCACAATCCCAAATAGTGATCAGATCGGCATGCCGTTCAATCCGACACGACTGGGTGGGTTAAATTGACGTGTGCGAACTGACAGAATCTGATTTGGATTACCGGATTGGGTTGGGTGTTGAAATGACGGATCTAAAAAAACTCAAGTCTAAACGGTCAAAACACCCAACCCGCGGGTCCAAAATCCCAAATAGTGATCAAATCGACGTGTCGTTCGCTCCGACACGATCGAGTGGGTTAAGTTGACGTGTGCGTACTGACGGAATCCGATTTGGATTCCCGGATTGGGTTGTGCGTTGAAATGACGGATCTAAAAAAACTTTTTTTTTTTTGGTAAGTAAAAATTCATTAAAGAAAAGGAAATATAGTACAGAGCCCTATGGCCATGAGGATGGCAATATAGGAAATAGACTCCTGATGGAGGACAGGAGAGTGTACCCTACCTCAAAGAGGTAGAATATTCACACTCCACCGCACACAACATTAGGATGTCAAAAGTGACCTCTTCATGACCACACAATCTGTGGACTATGAATGGATAAATGTAATAAAAATGCGAAATCACAAGAGATTACACAGAAATGTTAAATCTTCTAAGTATGTCCTTTTCTCTGTCCGATTTGGCTTCCCCTGTAGCGACCCTCATTATACCGGTACGGTTGTACCAACCCACGTCGGTATAGTGAACGTTGCCACAGCGGGACATTTACCCAACAATAACATTCAGCTGAGATACACGTGAATATAAGAACAGAGTAGCGGAAGTAAAAGAACCATTGTCTTCATTTCATTCATCATCCACATTTAACATACATGATTGCAATAACATTTAAGGAACTAAAAGTCCACATAATTACATTGCTGAAAATCAAATACATAATTGTCCACACTTAAACATTTTTTTCCATGATAATGCTAGTACAATGTTGCAATTACATACTATGAAATCAAAATATCGCAAGGTACACCAACGATCTAATCTCCACGCTCGGAGTCGGTCTCCACTGCCTCCTCCGCAAGGGTGTCGTCACCAACTACGCCTATACGCCGAAGCAAGTAATGAGTCTAAAAGACTCAGCAAATAACACTACATCTATCATACATGTACATATCATAGAAGGTTTTACATACACATTTACAAGACACCATCATGTAGCATGCTTGTCATTGAAATTAACTCCTATCATGGTAATTCTATTAATGAACACATGATTCATACTTTCAGATTTTCTAAATCAAAATCTCCTATCACATGCTCTCTAATCATTCCAACACATGAAAGGTTTACTTTCAATTAAACTAAGACATGAAAGCAAGTTTAGCATGACTACTTTACATACATGAAAGAAAACATTGCTAACATGGTTACTTCTCATTCTTACGCATGCACATAACCATTTTACATGCTTTAAGCTTGCTGTTTTGACATTATTAAACACTTTACAATCTAACACATGAAAGCTATGTTCTCATTCAAACCACAACATGAGAGTAAACACACATGGAATGGGTTACACATAAGTAAGGATTGTCCCTAGCATGGATTCTACGCATTGTACACATATAACACATGATCATAATCACATTTATGTTGCTGTTCTAACATGATTTCAGATCATCATATCATGGATTTCAATTTCACATCCTCACATTTTGGTTCCACATTTTTACACAATTTCTAATTCACATACTTCACTTTTTACACATTGCACATTTACACATTCACATTTACACATTGTTCACACTACACAATTTGCACATGATCACAATCACATTCACATTTTACACTTTAGTGCTGTGACACATAGTCCAAACCACCATAAGAAAGACACATCACATCACATACACATAGACGTCACCTAGGCAATACAGTGACAACTCTTGGACTGCGCAGACCGGGAGAACAAGTCTCCACCCTAACCAGTGGTACTTGTCTACCTCCAGGATTTCATCCTAATGCCCTTAGGATCACAACACATTGAACCTTCCCATGGGAACTTTTCCATGGTACGGTTCCACAGCACACTATGGAAGCAGTATCACACATGGCACAGTTTTACACATTACACATATCGATTTTTTTTTTTACACACATTTTACACATGACACTCACATCTCATTCATTCTCTCATTCGCAACATGACTCTGTTTTTTCTAATCAAGCCACTACAGATGACAGAATTTATCATTCAGGAAATTTCACTAATCAGGTTGGATTACGCAGAAATTAAATCATTTCACAATGGCATACATTAATTACCCATTTTTGCATGGAAAATTCATATTGTATGGTATAGTTGTTCAAATGACTTGAGAATTTAACCACATGATGATTTTGGGTTTAGGACCCCACATGAAATTTTTCACATTTTTTTGATCCAAAATGCAATCGCAGAAAATTTAACATAAATTCCCGTATTATTCAAAATTCAATTTATCATGGTATATAACATAAAAGTTTAGTTTAACAGATCATAACCCTGAACCCAATATACACAATACCACAGGAAATTTTTTCGGATTTATTACACAACACACGATTTACTGGAATTTTAACAATCCTACACATGTTTTTTTTCTAATTCCATTTCAGAAAATTCAATAAATCAGAGGAGCATGGAGAAAATTCCCAAAAATTCAGAACATGGACTGATTTACCCACTCACGGTTTAGAAAATTTTAGGGCATCCAACTTCACATGAATTGCACAAACGATAAAGAACATGGTCTAGGTCTCATCATGCATACATTCTCCATAATAAAACCATTTATGCCAAATCACAGAAATTACAAAGATCTCACCACACATTTAGACATCCATATTATATATCATAATGGGTTTACCATATATTCTCATCGAAAACACATCGAAAATAATTATATACCAGGAAGAACAGCTCAATGTTCTGTCCTGGAGAACTTAACGGCGGTCTCTGGCCGTTCCAGGAGTGGACGGCAAGATCGTTGGACGCACATTAGGGATCTCGGCGTCAAGGGCATTGACGCCAAGTTCCTGTCTGTGCAGAAACACAGACCGAACTTCAAATAAAAAGGTGAATGGGGGATCTAGGACACGAGGAAAAATACATAAAAATGATAAAACCCTACTTGACATCTACATGGATGATAGGGGTAGGTTACTTGCCTTCCAAAAATCTCCAGAAGGATCAAAGGTGGCGGTGAAGCTCTCCTTGGGCAGTCTCAAGAAGCTCCCAAGAAAGCCTTCCTCCGGGTTCTTGAGCAATCTCCACAGCAGGTCGAGGTCGGGGATGCCTTCCTCGATGTTCCAGCTACCTCCTTGTCGTGGTAGATGGCCGGAACAAGCTTCAGATCGCCGGATTTAAGGTTGCAAAGGGTGGGGTTTTCTCACAGTTTTTTCTAGGGTTTTTCTTCTCCTTTGTCTCCTCTTGCAAAGAGAGCCAAGAGGGGTTTTTCTGGTTGCAAAGGGGTTCAGATATAGGAGAGAGGCCTCTCCCATTCCCGCAGGGTTGATGTGAACCCTTTCAGACCGTTGGGGACAGCTCCCCAATGGTTGGGGTAGCTTGTTCATGGGATTTCCGGCTCTGCAACGCATGCAGGCCAGAGAAATTAGCGTCAACATCGCTGGACGCTCGGATTAGTGTTGGCGTCCATATGGTTGATGCCTACACAACACAAACGTCCATTGATATTGACGCCAAGCTGGCCTTCGGCCAGAACTCAAAACATGCAGGAAACCATGCATAACCTACACATATATACATGCATTATGTATACTATCACGTACATGCTACCAGCATACCATTCATACATTATTTACAACTAGTTATACACATGCATACACAAGTATACTAACTAGTACTTACGTAGATATTTACATACGTACATACACAAACATAAAGTATTCACATGCAATACAAATAATGCAACAAAATTCGAGGGCCTTACACCCTCTCCCCCTTAAAGAAACTTCGTCCTCGAAGTTAGAACGACACTACTCAAACAAAAGGGGATACTTCTTCTTCATCGCATCCTCAAGCTCCTAAGTAGCCTCCTCTCGTGAGAAGTTCTGCCATAGAACTTTCACCGACGCAATACTCTTGTTCTGGAGATGCTGAACCTTCCGGTCAAGAATAGCTACTGGTTGCTCAACATATGACAGATCTGGCTGAATCTCCACTGGCTCATGACTAATCACATGAGACGGATCTCGGACATACTTCCTGAGCATCGAAACGTGGAAGACGGGATGAACACTAGGCAAAGATGGGGGTAATGCTAGCTCATATGCCACGCTGTCAATCGTCTGAGAATCTCATATGGGCCAATGAATCTAGGGATCAACTTACTATGCCTGCCAAATCTGACGACACCTCGAGTAGGCGATATCTTCAAGAAGACATGATCGCCAACCTCGAACTCCAAATCCTTCCTCCTGTTGTCGGCGTAACTCTTTTGCCTATCCTGCGCCGCAACAAGCCTCTTTCTAATAAGCTGGACCTTATCCGAAGTTTCCTAAACTAACTCTGGACCGATCAGCTGTCTATCACCGGTCTCCTCCCAACACAAAGGAGATCTGCAAGGCCTACCATACAACACCTCAAATGGAGCCATACCAATACTCGCATGAAAGTTGTTGTTGTATGCGAACTCCACAAGAGGTAAATGACGCTCCCAATCATCCTTCCAATCCAATACGCACGCTCTCAACATATCCTCGAGCGTCTGGATAGTCCTCTCGGACTGTCCATCAGTCTGGGGATGAAACGCCGAACTGAGCTTCAGCTCCAAACCCAAAGCATCCTAAAGACCCTTCCACAACCTCGAAGTGAATCTCGGATCTCGATCTGAAATGATCGACTTCGGCACACCATGCAATCTAATGATACTGCTAACATACAATCTAGCTAAACTCTCTACTGACTGCTTCTTCTTCATAGGCAAGAAATGAGCAGTCTTCGAGAATCTATCTACAACTACCCAAATCGAGTCATTGCCCCTTCTAGATCGAGGCAAACCCGAAACAAAGTCCATAGTGACATCTTCCCACTTCCACACTGGGATCTCCATCCTTTGCATAAGGCCGGATGGTCGCTGTCGCTCAGCCTTCACTTGCTGACACACCAAACACCTAGACACATAATCCGCTACATCCCTCTTCATACCGGACCATGAAAAGGACCTCTTCAGATCCTGGTACATCTTAGTGTTACCTAGATGAATAGAGAATCGCGATCTGTGAGCCTCCGCTAATACATGCTCACGGACATCTACCAAATCAGGGACACAAACACGGTGATGAAATCTAATCACACCGTCCTCATCAAGAGCAATGCCTGCCTTGCCCACTAACTCTAAGAGTCTAGGGTCGGCTTTCTGTTGCTCGATAACCTCATCCAAAACCGAGGACCTAAGAGATAACTGAGCTACAAAAGCCTGGCATAGCAATGGCTCTAACTCAGTCACGTGCAAGCCGCATCCTCCAACATCTTCCAATCTTACTGGAGAGATGGCCTCTTTCTACTCAGAGCATCCGCTACGACATTCGCCTTCCCAGGGTGATACTGAAGGTCGAAGTCATAGTCCTTCAAGAACTCAATCCATCTTCTCTGCCTCAGGTTTAGTTCCTTTTGGGAGAAAAGATACTTCAAGCTCTTGTGGTCGGTAAACACCTCGAATCTGACACCATAAAGATAGTGCCTCCAGATCTTTAGTGCATGAACCACTGCTGCGAGCTCCAGGTCATGAGTCGGATAGTTCCTCTCATGCCTCTTCAACTGACGAGAAGCATAAGTCACTACCCTTTCCTGCTGCATTAGCACACAGCCTAAACCAATCCGAGACGCATCCGTGTAGATAGCAAAACCCTCTACACCTCTCGGTAAGACTAACACCGGGGCTGTCGTGAGCTTAGTCTTCAACAATTGAAAACTACTCTCACACTTCTCGGACCAAACAAACTTCACTCCCTTTCTAGTAAGCTGAGTCAAAGGGGCGGCGATGGATGAAAATCCCTCAATAAATCGCCGATAGTAACCCGCTAAACCAATAAAACTACGAATCTCCGAAGGAGTCTTGGGAATCTCCCAATCCATAACTTCCTGGACCTTTGCTGGATCCACTGCAACACCAGCACCGGAGATAACATGTCCGAGGAAATGAACCTCGCGCAACCAGAAATCGCACTTGCTAAACTTAGCGTACAACTTGTGCTCATGAAGAACATCTAACACTACTCTCAAATGCTGACGGTGTGTGGCCTCGTCCGGAGAGTAGACCAGCACACCATCAATAAACACTACGACAAAGCTATCTAGATAAGGCCTAAACACCCTGTTCATGAGATCCATGAACGCTGCAGGGGCATTGGTCAATCCGAAAGGAAGGACCAAAAACTCATAATGTCCATAACGGGTTCTAAACGCTGTCTTGGACACATCCTCACTCTGAATCCTCAACTGATGATAACCAGATCGCAAGTCAATCTTAGAAAAGACTGATGCATCTCGCAACTGGTCAAACAAATCATCAATACGAGGTAAGGGATACCTGTTCTTCACAGTCACTTGGTTCAGCTTTCTGTAATCAATGCATAACCTAAGTGACCCGTCTTTCTTCTTGACGAACAATACAGGTGCGCCCCAAGGGGAAACACTGGGGTGAATAAATCCCTTATCAAGCAACTCTTGCAACTGCCTCCTCAACTCGGCTAACTCCGCAGGTGCCATCCGATATGGAGCCTTCGAGATAGGAGAGGTGCCTAGAAGCAACTCTATGGTAAACTCTATCTCTCTATCCGGTGGCAATCCAGACAAGTCATCAGGAAAGACATCTGGAAAATCCTGCACTACCTCAATCTCCGCAAGAGTAGGTGACTCATTAGCCTCTGGCACTAAGGGCTAACTGCCTAGCGAACCGCTCGGAAATGAACGAGTGAGTAGCACCCATATCAAACAAAACCCGAGCGTGCACACCTAAAAGCAAAACCGTACCTTCGGTGACATGCTCCGCCTGCTCGGCGTCCTCGCACGCTAAAGCAAACACTCGAGCTGGGGCTCGAGGCCTTCCTGGTCTTCCTGTAGCTGGCGCTGCTGCCACTACCGCTGCTGGTGCTGGCGCTCCGCGCTGGACTCCCTGCTGAAGTCTCAAACAATCCTTGATCTTATGGTCGCTGCTTCCGCACTTCAAGCACTTTCCCGTAATCATCCAACATTCGGTACCACCATGTGTCTTCCCACAGTGGGGACACTCTTTCTTCACACCAGGGGAACGTACAGAAGGTACCTGAGAACTGCCGACTGCCACTGATCGTTGTTGTGTCGAGTACACCGCTTTCTTCTTGTCCTGTCGCTGGAACGTAGCTGCAGGTCTCTTCTGCGAAGCCTTCTTCTCTTCAAGGTATTGCTCCATCTCACCCTCCTGCCTACAAGCAGCGCTGAGGGCCTCGTCCAAAGTGCGGTGGTCGAACGCCACGAGCCTCGTCCTCAGTGATGGTTTCAGGCCCATCACAAACTTCTTTGTCTTTTTGCGCTCGTCTGCCACGATATGAGGAGCATATTTAGAGAGTTCAGAAAATCTTGCCTCATATTCTAGCACGGTCATGGAGCCTTGAGCCAAAGAGAGGAATTCCTGCTCCATCCGATCTTGAACATGCTCGGGGACGAACTTGGCCCGAAAGAGTGTCACGAACTTGTCCCAAGCAACATCAATAGCTCTGTCCTCAAACCGGGTACGCAGCAATGAAGCCCACCATACATCAGCTCTTTCCTGCAGTACACCGCTCATAAGCACCATCTAAACAAATCTAACTTAACAAAACATACAAGCATATAAACTAAAGCATACCTGTAGCATGTAGGTGGCTAATGTGACCTTATCCTCATCTGCACACCTGATGGCTCAGAAGATCTTCTCTATCTCCCTCATCCAGCTTTTGCCAACAATGGGTCGCTCTCCCCCTTAAAAGAGGGTGGCAGCATCCTCTTGAATCTTTCCATGGTAGAAGGTTCACCATGGTCCTGAGCTGGTACTTGAGCCTGCTACAGTACACAGCAAGCAATACACAATCAACATAATATCGCATAATCAAATAAAACAGACTATTAATCATTTATTAGTCTAACCTGAGCCTCCAACTGTGCCTGGAGTGCTGCCTGGTATGAGCCTGCGTCTGCATGGCTTGCACCAGACCTTGCATGAATACTCCATAATCCACGGGCGGCGGTGGGGGAAGTACAGGACCTTGCGGTGCCGGGGCCTGATGCTCCGCCCGCTCGTCACGTCTCGGCTCATCCTCACGGGCCGGTGCTCCGCCACGCCTACCTCTCGAAGCCATGGCTGTAATAAATTTCAGCCACCATTAGCTAGGTTACTAAGTTTTCTAACCATTTTCTTATCTACTTTTCATTCATTATTAATCAATTCTACACATGTGGACATTCCTATGTAGACTTAGCATGTAATGGGGATGATGACTTATGTATATTCATGTGTGATCTCAACCGGTCTCTCTGATACCAATCTCTGTAGCGACCCTCATTATACCGGTACGGTTGTACCAACCCACGTCGGTATAGTGAACGTTGCCACAGTGGGACATTTACCCAACAATAACATTCAGCTGAGATACATGTGAATATAAGAACAGAGTAGCGGAAGTAAAAGAACCACTGTCTTTATTTCATTCATCATCCACATTTAACATACATGATTGCAATAACATTTAAGGAACTAAAAGTCCACATAATTACATTGCTGAAAATCAAATACATAATTGTCCACACTTAAACATTTTTTCCATGATAATGCTAGTACAATGTTGCAATTACATACTATGAAATCAAAATATCGCAAGGTACACCAACGATCTAATCTCCACGCTCAGAGTCGGTCTCCACTGCCTCCTCCGCAAGGGTGTCGTCACCAACTACGCCTGTACGCCGAAGCAAGTAATGAGTCTAAAAGACTCAGCAAATAACACTACATCTATCATACATGTACATATCATAGCAGGTTTTACATACACATTTACAAGACACCATCATGTAGCATGCTTGTCATTGAAATTAACTCCTATCATGGTAATTCTATTAATGAACACATGATTCATGCTTTCAGATTTTCTAAATCAAAATCTCCTATCACATGCTCTCTAATCATTCCAACACATGAAAGGTTTACTTTCAATTAAACTAAGACATGAAAGCAAGTTTAGCATGACTAGTTTACATACATGAAAGAAAACATTGCTAACATGGTTACTTCTCATTCTTACGCATGCACATAACCATTTTACATGCTTTAAGCTTGCTGTTTTGACATTATTAAACACTTTACAATCTAACACATGAAATCTATGTTCTCATTCAAACCACAACGTGAGAGTAAACACACATGGAATGGGTTACACATAAGTAAGGATTGTCCCTAGCATGGATTCTACGCATTGTACACATATAACACATGATCATAACCACATTTATGTTGCTGTTCTAACATGATTTCAGATCATCATATCATGGATTTCAATTTCACATCCTCACATTTTGGTTCCACATTTTTACACAATTTCTAATTCACATACTTCACTTTTTACACATTGCATATTTACACATTCACATTTACACATTGTTCACACTACACAATTTGCATATGATCACAATCACATTCACATTTTACACTTTAGTGCCGTGACACATAGTCCAAACCACCATAAGAAAGACACATCACATCACATACACATAGACGTCACCTAGGCAATACAGTGACGACTCTTGGACTGCGCAGACCGGGAGAACAAGTCTCCACCCTAACCAGTGGTACTTGTCCACCTCCAGGATTTCATCATAATGCCCTTAGGATCACAACACATTGAACCTTCCCATGGGGACTTTTCCATGTTACGATTCCACAGCCCTCTATGGAAGCAGTATCACACATGGCACAGTTTTACACATTACACATATTGGTTTTTTTTTACACACATTTTACACATGACACTCACATCTCATTCATTCTCTCATTCGCAACATGACTCTGTTTTTCCTAATCATGTCACTACAGATGACAGAATTTATCATTCAGGAAATTTCACTAATCAGGTTGGATTACACAGAAATTAAATCATTTCACAATGGCATGCATTAATTACCCATTTTTGCATGGAAAATTCATATTGTATGGTATAGTTGTCCAAATGACCTGAGAATTTAACCACATGTTGATTTCGGGTTTATGGAAAATTAACAATCCACAAAATTCAATCTATCATGGTATATAACATAAAAGTTTCATTTAACAAATCATAACCCTGAACCCAATATACACAATACCACAGGAAATTTTTCCGGATTTATTACACAACACACGATTTACTGGAATTTTAACAATCCTACACATATTTTTTTTCTAATTCCATTTTAGAAAATTCAATAAATCAGAGGAGCATGGAGAAAATTCCCAAAAGTTCAGAACATGGACTGATTTACCCACTCACGGTTTAGAAAATTTTAGGGCATCCAACTTCACATGAATTGCACAAACGATAAAGAACATGGTCTAGGTCTCATCATGCATACATTCTTCATAATAAAATCATTTATGCCAAATCACAGTAATTACAAAGATCTCACCACACATTTAGACATCCATATTACATATCATAATGGGTTTACCATATATCCTCATCGAAAACACATCAAAAATAATTATATACCAGGAAGAACAGCTCATTGTTCTGTCCTGGAGAACTTAACGGCGGTCTCTGGCCGTTCCAGGAGTGGACGGCAAGATCGCTGGATGCACATTAGGGATCTCGGCGTCAAGGGCATTGACGCCAAGTTCCTGTCTGTGCAGAAACACAGACCGAACTTCAAATAAAAAGGTGAATGGGGGATCTAGGACACGAGGAAAAATACATAAAAATGATAAAACCCTACTTGACATCTACATGGACGATAGGGGTAGGTTACTTGCCTTCCAAAAATCTCCAGAAGGATCAAAGGTGGCGGTGAAGCTCTCCTTGGGCAGTCCCAAGAAGCTCCCAAGAAAGCCTTCCTCCGGGTTCTTAAGCAATCTCCACAACAGATCGAGGTCGGGGATGCCTTCCTCGATGTTCCAGCTACCTCCTTGTCGTGGTAGATGGCCGGAACAAGCTTCAGATCGCCGGATTTAAGGTTGCAAAGGGTGGGGTTTTCTCTAGGGTTTTTCTTCTCCTTTGTCTCCTCTTGCAAAGAGAGCCAAGAGGGGTTTTTCTAGTTGCAAAGGGGTTCAGATATAGGAGAGAGGCCTCTCCCATTCCCGCAGGGTTGATGTGAACCCTTTCAGACCATTGGGGACAGCTCCCCAATGGTTGGGGTAGCTTGTTCCCGGGATTTCCGGATCTGCAACGCATGCAGGCCAGAGAAATTACCGTCAACATCGCTGGACGCTGGGATTAGTGTTGGCGTCCATATGGTTGACGCCTACACAACACAAACGTCCATTGATATTGACGCCAAGCTGGCCTTCGACCAGAACTCAAAACATGCAGGAAACCATGCATAACCTACACATATATACATGCATTATGTATACTATCACGTACATGCTACCATCATACCATTCATACATTATTTACAACTAATTATACACATGCATACACAAGTATACTAACTAGTACTTACGTAGATATATACATACGTACATACACAAACATGAAGTATTCACATGCAATACAAATAATGCAACAAAATTCTAGGGCCTTACATCCCCTTTGAGATCTTCCATGCAAATCTTGATGTCAAAAAGGATGGAGATAAGCACTTGCATTTTGGATCGGACTTTATTGTCAAAACATCTCACACATCTTTCTCTCCAAATCCACCACACCGTTGTTTTAAGGGCAAGCTGAGCAAGAGATCTGACCACACTATGATTTGGAAAATTATTATAAAGCTTATCCATCTCCTTATCTAAACCATCTTCAGGCTGTCTTCCAAACTGGAACCTGCTAAGGATCTCTTTCCAAATCCAATTACCATAAGCACAAGAGAAGAACAGATGCCGATTATTTTCTTCATTAGTTCTGCATAAAATGCATTGGTTTGCTAACTGTTGACCTCTTCCTTGCAGGTAGTCTTGAGTTGGGAGTTTGTGTAATGTAGCTTGCCATAAACAGAAATTAAATTTTTGAGCGCCCGGTTTTCCCCAGTTCCATTGGTAGTCACGGAATATAGTGCTCTTACTTCTGATTTCATTCCAAACAGAGGAGATGGAAAACTTACCATTGTTGTGATTCCAAGTAATATTGTCTTGGACCTCCTCATGAATCCTTAAATTTCTGATAATGGGCCAAAGACTTAACATTTGGTGAGAAGTGGCGGTGGGCAGATTCCAGTTACCATTCAAGATTAGCTGATCAACATTGATGTTCTTAGGCGCTCCCAGATCTTGACGAATCCGATCTCCATACAATTCAAATATGCTCTTTCCCAAAATCCAAGGGTCATACCACAATTTTGTATTTGCACCATTAGAAATCTGATAAGTTATATGATCCTTTATCCAATCACGCTCCTGAAGCACTGCCTTCCAAGCATTAGAATAATTGGATCTGAACTTTATCATCCAGATACTCTCCTTAGATAGATATTTCTCATGAACCAATCTAAGAAGAAATTGCTAATTTGATGTTAAATCTCTTAAGAATAGCTTTAGGCCGACCCGAAGGCAACTTAGTGCAAGGTGCCGCTTCCATGCAAGAGCGAGTATCCTCAATGATAGCTAAAGTCACTTGAAATGTAGAAAGTGTTGACTCATCAAAGGTTCTCCAACACCTCTCATACCAGATCCACCAAATGGTAGCATGGAAAAGAATCCGAGCCAAAGAATTCCCAAGACCATCAGATTTGAAGCTAGCTCTCAAGGAGGAGATTTCTTGCAGAATATTCTGGCGGGGACTCCTTCTTATGTTCATCCGATGAAGAATCTCTTTCCAAATTTCAATAGAGTAAGAGCATTGGAAAAAGATATGATCTTCACTTTCTTCAAAAAGACAACATAGTATGCACCTGCTAGGAATGAGAATGCCACGTTTCCTCAGATTATTATGGGTGGGGAGTTTATGCGTTAAAGCTTGCCAGCACGTAAGGGAGAAGCGTTGGACAGTTGGAGCTTTCCAGACCCAATCAGCCCACCCAACTTTTTGTTGCTGTTCATGGACCTTGTTCCAGATTTCTTTAGTGCTAAGTTTGCCATACTTCCAAGTGATTGCATCAGACTGACATAGAGGAATCATTCTAATCTTCGGCCAGATGTCAAACATTTCAATAGCAGTGGGTGGTGGGAGATGCCATTGCCCATTCT
Organism: Colocasia esculenta; assembly: GCA_014218235.1. Taxonomy (NCBI): domain Eukaryota; kingdom Viridiplantae; phylum Streptophyta; class Magnoliopsida; order Alismatales; family Araceae; genus Colocasia; species Colocasia esculenta. Next base: position 92,837,842 of record CM024753.1, on the reverse strand, counting down.
GGATAAAAGCTGCACAAGTGATGTCGCTAGATACACCAAGGTGATGTCTAATACTGTCCCCAACCATCATGTAGATACTTTTACCTTCTAACCAAGGATCATGGAAGAAACTTGTGTGATTCCCATCTTTATAGGAGATAGTCACTGGCTTGTAGTGTCATCTTCTAGTTTTTTCTTCAGACTATTGGGTTTCCCAACCCATATCTTGTACTTTGTTTCATTTGATTAATTGATTGATTCTCTTTGGTTGACCGACCAAAAAAAAAAAGAGAGAGAGCTACACTTACATTTAACTACCACATGATAGCAAATTTAGCATGGGATTTTCACACATAAGAAGGAAATACCCCTAACATGGATTCTACACACTTTTGCACATATAAAACACCATTATAAACACATTAAGGTTGCTGTTTTGACATGAATCTAACATTTTCATAACATAGATCACAAGTTCGCATTTTAACACATTGATTTCACATGTTTACACATTTACACGTTCGCATTGTTCACATTTACACATTACACATTCACATGTTCGCACTACACAATTTGCACATATACACATTCACATCTTCACATTTAATTGTTGTGGCACATAGTTCGAACCACCACTAGAAGGACACATTCATATCACATAACACATAGACGCCACCTAGGCAACATAGTGACGGCTCTGGGTACTGCGCAGACCGGGAGAAGTAACCTCCACCCTAACCAGTGGTACTTATCCACCTCCAGGATTTCATCCTAATGCCCTTAGGATCTTAACACATTGAACCTTCCCGTGGGGACTTTTCCACGGTATCGTTCCACAGCCCTCTATGGAAGCAGTGTCACACATGGCACATTTTACACATTCCGATTTTTAACACACACATATCATACGGTTTACACATGGCTCTATTTTTTCCTAACTTGATACTACTGTTGACAAAATTTAAACACTCAGAAACTTACTCTAATCATGCTGAAAACACATTATCCAACCACAATCATGTTAAGTACGCATTAATAGCTCATTTTCTCATGGAAATTTCACAATGTACTCTGTTGTTGCCCAAATCATATGAGATTTTAACCACAGGCTATTTGTAGATTTCAAACCACACATGCAAATTTTCATATTTTTCTGAACTATATTAAATTTACAGAAAATAAAATATTCAACCACATGGCATTCATAAATCAGTTATCATGGAAGCATAATATCCTGGTCTGTTTTGATAGTGCACTAACCTGCATCTATCATTCATATTACCATAGAAGTTTTCCCTGAATTTATTTCACATCATACAATTTACTGTGAGTTTTACAAGAACCTACACATGGTTTCTATTTTCAGTACAGAAATTGTAATAAATCACATGATCATGGGAAAATTCCCAAATTTTTGGGACAGAGACTGACATACATACGCATGATCTAAAAAAAATATGGCATTCAAATTCTTTATGAATCAGGTGAACATCAAGCTATCCTATCCAAGATCTTTATCTAACATGCATTTCACATAAACCTAACAATTTATACAAATTACAGAAATTTACAAAAATCTCACAATGCATTCCATCATCTATATTACATAGCATATAACATTTACAATATATCCTCATGTGAAGAAATCCGAAAAATAATCTTTTTTTTTCGGTAAGTTAATCCGGAAAATAATCATATATAAGGAAGAACAGTTCCCTGTTCTGTCCTAAAGAACTAAACGGCAAAGGCTGGCCGTTCACAGAGGTTAATGGCAGCATCGTCTGCCGCCAACTGGAGATCTTAGCGGCAAGGGATATTGTCGTTAAGTTCCTGTCTGTGCAGAAACACAGACTGAACTCCAAAGATGGGGGAAATGTGGGGTTCCAGGACACGAATAAAATCCCATAAAATACCTAAGACCTACTGGACATGTACATGCACCACGGGGATGGGTTACTTGCCTTTAGAAAAACCTCCAAAGGGATCAAAAAAGGTTGTTGAAGCTCTCCTTGGGCAGTGCCAAGAAGCCTCCACAAACTCCTTCCTCCGGGTTCTAGAACGAAGTAGCCTTCAGTCCAGCATTGGGGAAGCCTTCCCCTATGTCCAATCTTCCTCCCAGTTGAAATAGCTCGCCGGAAGAAGCCTCAAATCGTCGGATCTGAGCTCTCAAAGTTCAGCTTTTCACCTGTTCTCTTAGCTAGGGTTTTCTCTCTTTGCAAAGAGCCAAGAGGGCTCTTGCAGGCTGCAAGGGGTAGTGATTTTATAAGATGGGGCTTGGGATCTCACGCAAGGCATGATGGGAGAGGTGAGAGCCATTGGGGACATCTCCCCAATCGGTGAGCAAGCCCAATCCAAATTTCGGGGTCTGCTGCGCACAGAAAATCAGAGAAGTAGACGTCCACATCCATGGCCGTTTACTTAATAGTTGGCGTCCATCGACATGGTCGTTTACTCAACATGGACGTCCATCCATGTTGACGCCAATTTGCTCTTTGGCCAGAGCTTAAACCATGCAGGAAACCATATATGCGCTATATATATATATACATGCTATATATATAGTATAGTGTACACACTACTACACCATGCAACCAACAATAATTACATCTAAACATACACATGCACACATAAGTACACCTAGCTAATATGTACGTAGATATCTACATATGCATACATAATATTTATACACAAGCACGAATCTACACACACACAGCAAAATAAAAGGACAAAATTTGAGGGCCTTGCATAGCCCTACGTCGCAAACTGAACGCGATGTAGGCGGTCGTCGCCTTCTCAAGCCCAATGTCAGCAGGCCGCCCAATGCGCGACTCATGGCGCGCATGCAGACGTCGACCGCTCAACAACGATAACAAGAACGTGACCCTTAGGGCCATCGCGTTCAGAACGCGACGCATACCCCTGTCGCGTTCACAGGCAGAAAACCTGTGAGCACTTTGGGCCCAATCTGGCGGCCCACCAAGCCTCACAACGCGCGCAACCACCTGAAACATGAACTAATGGGCTACACATTCGCCACCAAACCCATTAATCATGGATCCGCGAAGATCCGGAAAAAAAAAATGTGCGACGTTACAAAACTACTGGCAAGGGATCCCTATTCGTTCCCCTTTCCTTAAAGACCACCAAAAAGATCGGATGTGTGTTAGGGAGGTTGCGTCCTGTAGTTGGTTGCCCCTAACTTATGGTGCTGCTATAAAGGCCATATCCGGGAGACGTTTGAGCCTTATAGAAAGAAAGAGAAGAAAGTTTGAGTATAAGTCTCGTGCAAGTTTTAAAGGATAAGTTAGGCTTAGCTTCCTTCCACGGCATACCTCTTAGAGATTCAATCTGTTGAGGAGGGACTTTTGGTCACTTTATTGTGCTTGTTTCTTGTTTGGGGCATGCGTACGACCGGGCTCAAGGGCGTCCCACGGGGAACTGTACTGCCACTCTTTGCCATGCCCCTATTCCCCGATTTTCTTTCATTTGTTCTTCTTTTCTCTTTTATTTTCTTTTCTTTTGCAGGCCTGATTGACCGTCCCTATTTGAGATTTCCACTCAGCAAGGTGTGCTTAGGTCAGTCGCCACGCCCAAATAGCCCCTTTTGCCTTTACACTTTGACCAAGTAAAGAAGAGAACAGCTTTTGCACCACCTAGGTATGGCCTAAGTAGCAGCGATGTTTGCTAGAGGAGCCGACTAAGGTTGCCATGTGAGTGTGTGATGATCCTTGCTTAAGGTGACCTTTAATGACAGGGAATGAAAGTCGGTTCCTTAGCGCGGAGCAATCTCTAGCCTGAGTGCTGCAGAAGCCAAAATAAACCTAAGACTGACTCGACCACTCTAGTCATGAAATGAGATGACTCTCTTTGATGTTCTTTGTGTTGAAATAAATATTGCGACCCCTGTATTGAAAGAACGACCTGCATTAGTCTTCAAACTTTGATCTTGGTGGATTTTAATTAGCTCATTTGCAGAAAAAGGTAGGGATGACAAGAGTTGGGGTCAACTCAATCGCAAAAACAAAAGTGAGACAAGACTCTACAAGAATATGAGGGATAAGAAACTTTCTAACAAAAGGATTTACAAAGGAGGAGGAGAAAGTTAGTGAGGACTGAAACCCCGAGAACAGTGAGAGAAAGGGTCAGGACCCCGAATAGGTAGTGAAGGATGAATTGGGTCAAACTCGAGATCAAGAGGGGTTAGAAGAAGGAACTGCAAAATAGAGGGTGGAGGATCTGGAGAATCAGAGGGGGAAGTTGAAGGAAGGGAATCATGACAAAGATCAGATGTCCCTGGAGGATGTGAACTTAGCCTATAATCAGGAGGCTCGGGTGGAAGAGGAAGAGAGGAATTCTGAGCACTGGGAGGAAAGTCAGGTGACCCAGGTAAATGTGGAAGGAAACTCTGAGAATAGATAGGGTGATCAGGTGGCTCAAGAGGAAGGGGTAAGTGAGGGGAATCTTGAGTACCCAGAAGATGATAGGGGGGCCCAGGTAGGGAGGATGAAAAGATACCTGGAGTACCCCGAGGATGATCGGGCGGCTCAGGTGGAGGGAACAAGTGAGGGTCAAATGGCCCTAAAGGAGTGAAAGGGAAGGATGTGGGAACAGCCCAGGATTGTGAGATCGGATGCCTCCTCTGGAAGCAGGATTGGCCAAAATGAACAGCATTGAGAGATTAAGGTCAGAAGGTGCCAAAATAGGGAGATCAACATTTTTCTTGCGGAACTTTGATCTTGACCTCAGCCTCTTTTGCTTCTTGGTAGACGTCTTCTTGTGGTGTCGTGGCTTCTTTGCTCTTGCAGACAAATACAACTGTTTCATCTTGACATGCCTTCTCAAATAATGAGACCAAGTGGCAGATGGTCTCACTCTCCTCTGCAGCCATAGGGCTCTCTCATCAATTGTCATGATTATCATGTGTGCACTTATTTTGGGCATCTTGGTCTCTTGCCCCTTGAGTGAAGACTCAAGTAAAGATGTGGAGTTTGTACTGTTGAGAGCTTCAACTAGAGGTCGCCATGCCTGACCTTTAAGCATTGATTTCATAACGGCCCTTGCAGCAGTGTGAGATAGCATAACATTTGTAGAGAACCCCTTCTTTTGACCAGCCATATGCAACATAACTAAGTGTGGAGTGATGAGGGCATCAATCTTGTCATCTCCAATAAGCAATGTAATGGCTACCATCCTCGCTTTGGAAGTGACTGGTACTAGTGCTTGAGAAATCTTCTTGACAGCCATTTTCTAAAGGGATGCTTATCCTTCCCAAATGAGCCTGAGATAAGGACATAGACCGACATGCAGCTGATGTAACTGTAAGGGTCAAAGTGCATGACCGGGACTGTGCTACCTTTACTTGGATTATCTCGTCCTCGGGAAGTAGACTCAAGGCATGTTGCCGGTAGTGCGCAACCGCTCCATTGGGATGTGGTTGCGATGGGATGTGTGGTAGCTATGGTGGGTTTGTCGGATGCGTAGGGTTTTGTGTGAGGTGACTGGGTAGTGGCAAGGATAGGCTCGTGCAGAGAAAGCTCTTGTTCCATCTCAGAGGCTGAATTAGCCCTAAGCTTAGGAGTAAGAAGCTCTTGCCTTATCTCAGAGGTGAGTGGGGCTTATTCGAGCCTTGGTGTGGTGGTAATGGCTTGCTCAGGTGCAAGTGGTAGTGGGGTGGAGATGATGGCGAGGGGTAAGGACGGAGGGTTCATGGGAGGTGAGGGATCAATGGTTTGTGGTGCTAGGGAAGATGACCAACGGCGCGCCGACACAATACGTCGAGCGAACAGCTTGTCATCAGGGCGCGATGTAGTGTCAAGGGTAGGTGTGGTGGTGATAGCCTGAGCAAGGGTTGGTGGAGGGGGTTGTCGAGGTTGTGATGGAGCGGGTGATGCACTTGGGGGGGTAAGTAAAGAAATGCCTCTGGCCTTGAGCCTTTGGAGATGACGGCTTCCTTGATGCTTGCTCTTGTTGTTCTGACTATGGTGCTGGTTGATTGGGCAACTGTTCCGCTACCTGCGATGGAGAGGACTGCTGCCCCAGGCTTTGTGCTCTACTCTTGTCTTGACAATGCAAGATGAGTCTGTGCATTTCAGCCCAATTTATCATGTGCTCTAGATCATAGATCACATCCCAGAATTCACAGCAGTTCACGACTGTATGACCCGGATGGCGATGATATGGGCAATATTCTGATTGATCCACTGTCATGTCCCAACTTGGCTTTTCTGGAGAGAGTTGCAATGCATTAATGGACATCTGAGCCGTGAAGACATCAGAGAGGGACTCTGGCAATGGATGATAATGGGCTCGCTTTGGGCCAAGTGGACGTTGTGATGGGTGAGTAGGGGATGGCAGGGTGCTGCGATGACATGGGCGAGGGGGTTGTTCTTTGGAAGAGGTGCGAGTTGGCTTGGTGGGAGTGGTGAGGATGCATAATGGTCAGTGGAATGGGTAGGAGCGGTACGGTGGATAACATCAATTTGGGCATGGGTTTGGACTCCCTCATAAGTGGGCCCTTGAAATGTGCAAATGGGTTGTTGGGCCTCAAACAAGGATGGCACGAGGGAGTCACTGAGCTAGGTTTTAACAAAGCGAGCATGGTTGTATAATTGTTGCATGGATGTGATGTCGTTCATAGCCAAAATGTGGTGGTACATGGGCGTTGCGTTAGCAATGATGAGCTTGATCTTCTCCTCTTCTGGGATGTGCATTTGAACATGTGTGGACATTTGACGCCATCGGTCAGCATAGGTTGCAAATTCTTCATCATGCTTCATCTATTCAGTCATCAAATCGGCCATTGAAAACACAGGCCCTACCCAGCCTTGATATTGATGTATGAATCTGACCTTGACCACTTCAAAATTCTCAATTTCATCGGGAGGCAAGGAATAAAACCACTCTAGAGCGGGCCCATCCAACGACCGCCTAAAAAGGTAAGCCAATAAGCGGCGATCATGTTTGTAAGACACCGAGTCATAGAGGAACTCCTTCAGATGGATGTAAGGATCTCTGGATCCACTATATTTATGATAAACAGGGCGCTGAGAAAGTGGAGGGATTCGGAGACCATGAAAATTAGGAAGTGTATCATTGAAGGAGGGTTTGGGATTTAGTTGCCTCCGCGGGTGGCTAAGCTCTCGCTTCATGGACTCGAACTCGGATTGGAAGTCCTAAGTCGAGGTGAATTGTGGGTAGTGAGGGCCAGCTTGGGAATGAGAGCAGAGTTGAGAGCCAAGGTCTGGACTAGATTGAATATAATGGGCCAGTTGTGATGATGTGGGATGAACAAAAGGATGGCCCGATCCAGGAGTGACAACGTGAGTGGATCTAGAATGAGCAGGATAATGTGGGCCTGTTGGGCCCATACCTGAAGAAGATTGTGGAGCAAAGGTGGACAACAATTTGCGGGCCTGGTCAGGGCCCATTTCAAGTAGGAGGTGCTCCAATTCTGCAGCCTCATCGGAGGAGGAGGGTAACGAGTCGGCATGGGAAAAGGTAGCCCGATGGGCCCTGGGCTGGGTTGAATTTGAAAGAAACTCATGAGACAAGGGGTCTGCATGAGGAGGAGAGGTTGGAGGATAGGTGAAATGGAAAGGAGCCATGAAAGGATGAAGGATGAATTAAAAGAATACACTAAAATACAAATAGGGGTACAACAACAGGTACAAACACACAAGAAGGGGATGAGAAAAGGAGTTCTCAAGCAAACACCCAAGTTAACATGATACGCGTCAAGGTTTTAGGGTTATCACTTAGCCTTTTAATGGATTGATTTAATTGAAATACACTCGGCTAAAGAAGGGCCCTAATGGGTGTGTACTCAAGTACTCCGGTGACACTAAAGGGGATACACAACTCACACAGGAAGATGGCTCAAACTAGGGGTGCGATGAATACAACCACCCCGGCGAACCGCAACGTGCGTACAATCACGGGGACTTACGGAGGCCCTCGGTAGGCGGCCCTGGTCAGCCCACGAGTGCTCGCAGGTGAGAGGACCCACTCAACCAAGGAGGATAACCTAAACAGTATGGATCTGTAGTGTATGCACGGGCTTAGGTGCCCAGAAGTGTATGCAAGGTCTAATTTATGCTAACACAGAGCAACTAACAGGACTCGGCTGAAGTCGCGACGGCTAGGTACGCTACGACCTTATCGCACCCGGTAACCCAGGCGCAATATCAACAAAGTGCAGAGACCTATAATTGCATGCAAACAAAGAGCAAACAGACTAACCTGACACACACAATAGTCGTGTAACGGACTAAACAACACAGCAAGACTCACAAAACACACAAAAACCGGCACATGGATAAAAAGCAATAACAACCACTGTGTACCTGAAGATGCGACCTCTCACGAGGGCGCTACATTGTCGTGACTAAATGACATGCCGCGATAGGATCCGAAATCCAACAATGAAAACAAAAGGAAAATCTGAGTCCTATCAGGATTCTAACAAATACAAACACGAATATACATTGCACAATAGCATGAAGAGGACGTGGGAACAGCCTCAGTGAAGAAACAGTGCAGGGGGAGAGGAAGAAACACGTACCTGAAGTCGCATCCACCGAGGTCGGTGCAACTAAGTCGCGGCCGCACGATGTGCCGCGTTAACGACTGATCACAGAAATACAGAAAAAACACAGAAACATACCTAACAGGGTTCGATACAACACTTAAATAGAGGAATATGGCAGGCAAACAAGCAACAATCACGAGGCTAGCACTGAAGGTCCCACCGTGATCGCCAAAAGGTGTAATCATGGGGAATGTGCACCCCAAAACACGCGATAGGATGTTAAAACTAATGGTATGGAAATATGGATGTGATCACCACCTAGATAGTTGCCATATAAGAGAATGATGTAGGCTAACTAAGCTAGGAAAAGGAAGGAGAGAATGGGGCACTAACCTAACATCGCGACGGGGAACCCCGTCGCGATGGGCTGGTGTCGCGACGCCCTAACAGGGCGCGTCACGATTGTCGCGTCGCCCTCCTCTTCCGCGTCCTTTGCAGTGCGGGAGAAATGTGAGAGGACCTTCTTCCTGCCCTCTGGCCAGCCAGAGAGCAAGAGCTGCTCGTGGGACTTAGCTTGAATACCTGCCAAAACAACGGAAACAAGAAATAAAACCCTGTTAGAATGTGTCAAGTGTAGTAACTATTCAAAAATGAAAGAGAAATGTGAAGCATGGAGGGAACGGACCTGGGGGTGGTTTTAAACCCCTAGAGTGCATGGAAAACGTAGGATAAAAATGAGGAATGCAGCCTAACTAGAAGAAAATAACAAAATGCATGAGAAATAAGAAGAGGAAAGGAGGAAGAAGGGGCGACTCCCTGGCGTTGTGCAGTGCCCTTGGGTCGTGCAGATGTCGTGGACGAAGTGGGAGCCACCCTCCTCACTCACCAAGCTCCATAGATGAGGAGATAAGCATGGCTTAAGGTGGAAGAAGTGAGGAAAATGAGTGGTGAAGAGAGAGCTGCGGGCTAAGTGTAGATCACAAGGAATTTCGGCAGCCCTTCGGAGTGAAAATCGGGCTCCCCCCCCCCCCCCCCCCCCCGCTCATAAGGAAAGGCCTTGCTTTTATAGACAAAAGAGAGAGAATATCTCGTTTTAGGTGATAATGACCGAAAAAAGATGATAATATCATCTAAATCCGGATGGGAGAGTCCTAGGGAGTTCCCAAAGTCTCCCACAACCCCAAACCACAGCTAGGAGGGTTGGGAGGTTACATGGGATGAGGATAAGGCCATTGGAGGATAAAGTGGAGGTGGTTGCGGAGGCCTGTGCACACGACTGTTGTCGTGACGGATCGTATGGGCGCGACAGGGATGAACGCGACGGCCTGGAGGGATGTGACAGTAAAGCCACGTGCATGGATATGCATGGGCTGTTGCGGCGGCCAAGGGGGGGCGCAACAAGACTAACGCGGCACCCCGACCCGTCGCGTTAATAAAAAATGATTATTTTTGAATTATTGGCCAATCAAATGGGAGAATAATGGGCATTTAAGGCTCAATGACTCTTTTAAGAGATAATGGACAGGATATCAAGAAAATTGGGCTGTTAATGGGCTCAAAGCAAGGCTAATGGTGGGCTCAAGGTGAGTGACCAACTTGGGGCTCACTTAGATAACAAGAAATATGGTTTGACTTGCAAGCCAGAATCGGGTGTCTACAGTCGCCTGTGAAGGCGACAGACCCTTCTGTCGTGACCAGGTCGCGACAGGTCGACTCATCGCGTTAGGATTCTCTAACGCAACATATCGGGGTGTCGCGATCTGAATGTGACAGTACCCCACAACGCGACCTCAGCCATGAGGTCTTTTTGTGCATGTTTTCAAGGTACGATTATCCGATTATTTGTTAAGTGTTGTGCATGGCACTGGCTAGTGGTGCATTAGCACTTTGCAGTGCTCGTAGAGCATGTTGCTCACGGGGTGAGCGTGTTTTTAGGTGGTTAACGTATTGCTTGTGTTGTATGTGTGGAGTTTACGTGGTTTGGGTGTGTGCATGGCACATACTCTATTGTGGTCTAATATGTTAATCGTAAGGGTTGGGCAGTGAGGTTCCAACGTGAACCTAGCCTCAGTTATGTGACGTCTTTTATAGGCTGATAAAGATGGTTTAACTAGTATTGTTTGAGTAAGGGTTAGTGTATGACATTTATACATTGTGTTTATGTGGCTACGGAGGTCATGAGATGACCAATGATAGGCCGAATTGTAAATGTTTAATGTGATTTATGGATATGTCTGTGTAGGTTAGCTTGTGGGTTACGAGTGACCAGGCCAAGCTATTCCTCACACATGTACCTTGGTTTGTAATAAAAATTATATATTAAATATCGTGGTTTGTGCGTTGACGAGTTTGGTGGTCCGGCGCCTGTTCCGGAATACCTCTACAGTCGGGTACCCTAGGTTCTGTGTGAGCCAGGCACGTCTGTGTGAGCCAGGCACGTGTGTTTGTTGTGCTCGGGATTTGTCTCGGTACTTGTGTTGTACCATCGAGGTCTGTGTCGTCTGGGGGTTCTCTCTCTAGTTTCCTAGAGAGAGAAGCTCTGAGGAAGTGAGAGTTTCGTGGTTTGTCGGGCTCCTCCCGCCCTCCCGGCGGTGGGGGGGCCTCTGCTGCTCGATTCTTCCTGCGGAGTGAAGGGGCTATGGAGGTTTTCCCGGTGGGGGTAGCATCAGGAGATCAATCTCTTCCATCTTCGGGAGAGACTTTGATATCCGCTGATGCAACCGTGAAGGTCGCGAGCGAACTGGGTCAGGGACTTGGTTCCTCACGAGATCTTCCTGCCCGCCTTTCTCCTCGTCGTCTTCCCTCTCGTGGGCGATCCCGTGGACGTTCTATCTCTAGAGTCCCGGTGCATACGGTCTCCTCTTCTAAGAAAGCCTAGAGCGATCTCTTTGAAGGAGCTGCATCAGCACCGAGTGCAGGTTTGAATTTGAACTTTGTTGAACCTATCATGCATGGAGAGCGGCTTGTTGCATCTTATTGCTCTCAAGATTCGGAAGACCTGGCTAGTACGTGGAAATATGCTGTTGTTGGTTACATAGTGGGGATCAAAGCAGCTTATAACCCACTAAAGAACTTCATAGATAAACAATGGAAACCCAAAGGTAGCTATGATCTACACTTGCGTTTTGGTGGTTTTTTTGTTTGTGTTTTTGTATTGGAAGAAGACATGCAGTCGGTTCTTGAAGGGTTTTGGCACATCCGTGGTCATCCTTTTATCATCCAACGTTGGAATAGGGATGTAAAGATGGAGAAGGCCATGCTTACTTCTATCCCTCTGTGGATCTCCTTTCCCAACCTCCCTCTTCATCTCTAGTCCCATACTTCTTTGAGTAAGATGGGAAGTGCTCTTGGGAAGCCTCTTTTCATGGACAAGATGACTGCCTCCAGGAAAAGACTTGCTTTCGCCAGAATTTGTATTCTCTTTTCATCTGATTTCAAATATCCATCTGAGATTAAAGTTCTGCATGATACGGGGGATACCAAAGATGTTCTGGTAAATTACGAATGGCAACCGAAATCCTGTTCTCTTTGTTCGTCCTTCGGTCACCCTGATGGATCTTGTTCTTTATCTTCTGCTCGAGCGAGTAGTCCTCAAGTTCGTCCATCTAGGCGTGAATGGCATCCTAAGAAAGTTTCAGATGTTCCCGTGGGAACCCAGTCTGCTGTTGTCTGTGACCAAGTCACTACGAAAGATCCCATTGTCTTGGATACTTTGGCGAGTGCTTGTTCTGCTGATCAGGGTATGAAGGATTCAAACATTTCCTCGGTGTCTAATAGCACGAATACCAGTTCCAGTGCTATTGGTGTAAATCTGGTTATGGTGGACGCTATTCCTGTGGAAAACCAGTTTTCCGTTCTTAGTGATCATGTTACTGGTGATAGTTTGGAGATCTCATGTTCAACTGTTGAGTATTCGAAGGAGACTATTATTTCTCCGGTGACTAATAGCAAGATCATCCCAAATCTTGTTACTGGTGTAAATCCGATTTTGATGGAGGGTAGATCCGACAAGGACCAGCTTTCTTTATCTACCAATAGAGATTTAATTAGCCAGGCTCTTTCAAAAGAAGATGTTTGCAATCAGTTATGTGATTCTACGGTGACCAACCTTGTTGGTGTAAATCCGGGATCTCTTCCTGTCGAAGATTCCATTGCCTTGGATTCGAGAGTCACGGTGGTTGACAGCTCCACTTCAGTCAGCATAAATCCGGCTCCTTCCTTCATTAAGGATTTGAAGATTGGCGTATCCGCTACTGATCTGATTCCTCCAAAAGAGAATATTAACATTGTTAGCAATACCTCCTGCAAGTCTACGTCAGCTTCTCCTGGTGAGACAGAGGTAAGTTTACCGCCTCCATGCAATACCTCTCCTAGTCAGGACATCTCCAAATCTGCGCTTATTTCTAATGCTGAGCAAAGATATGCTAAAGGGAAGGAAGTCCCTTCTATTGTCCATTCTTATCAGTCAAAGCTGGCAACTAATGACAAAGGGAAGGAAATTCCTATGGATCCTATCCGTGGTAATTTGTTAAGCATTCACACTCCTTCAGAAATGGCCTTCGATATCCCTAAACTTAAGGATGTGGATCGGATTCACAAGTTAGACTGTAATAGACTATCTCACTCAAAGCAATAATTATGCAGATTTTATCTTGGAATGTAAGAGGTATGAATAATAAGGTTAAGCAGTTGGCAGTTAAGAAAGAATTGCATCACTATAAATGTGGCATTGCTATTCTCTGTGAGACTAAGGTCAGGTATAGTAACTTTGACATTGTTAAGCAATCTATCTGGCCTAACTCTGAAGCGTTACATAACTACAATAGTTCTTGGAGGGGTCGCATATGGATCCTTTGGAACCCGAATGTAGTGGCTGTCACTCTCCTTTCTGAAAGTGCTCAGTATATTCATGTTAAGTGTTCTAATCCTAAAACTGATGAGTCTATAGTGCTTACTGCGATCTATGGATCCAATTTTATGCATGACCGGCATATTCTTTGGCAAGATCTGCAACACCTTTCTCAAAGTATATCTGTTCCTTGGATTATCTTGGGGGATTTTAATACTGTCAGAAATCCTAATGAGAAGAAGGGAGGGCGGCCTATTGTTGCTTCTCATCTGTCTGAATTTCAAAGTTTTCTTGAAGATGCGTCCCTTATTGATATGCCCCACAAAGGCAACCAGTTATCCTGGTGCAATATGAAAAAAGGTCCTCAGCGTATATCAGCTCGCCTGGACAGAGTTCTCATTAATCCTGAGTGGACCAACAAGTATGAGAATGCTTTCTTGAATTATGAGAATATGTCAATCTCAGATCACTCTTTGCTTCTCGTCAATCTGAATTTGAGGTATCAGACTAATGATAGACCCAGACCTTTTAAGTTCTTTAATATGTGGACATCCCACCATAACTTCCATTCCATAGTTCGACATGCCTGGAATACTGATGTCAAGGGCTCTTTCCTTTACCAAGTTTGCAAAAAGCTTCGGCTTGTTAAGTTTGCTCTTCGTGACTGGAATAAGAAGGAGTTTGGGGACATTAATACTACTACTTCCATTTCTCGGGCCGCCCTTCTTCATGTCCAGAAGCAGCTGATAGATAATCCTCTTGATGACACAATCCATGATCGTGAGAAGGTTTGTATAAGTGATTATCTCAAAGCTTTGGAAATTGAAAAGATGTATGCAAAACAAAAGTCTAAACAGCAATGGCTCAGTCTTGGTGACTCCAATACAAAATTCTTTTATGCGGCTATCAAAGCTAGAAGAATCCATAATTCTATCAAGCACTGTAAATCCAAGGACGGTTCTATTCTTACATTTGATGAAGAAATTAGAAGCCACGCTTTATCCTTTTATTCAGATTTGCTTAACCAAAACCATGAAAAGTGCCAGCCATTGGTTCATGTTCGCTCCTGCCTCAATGTGGAGGACATTGCTAAACTTAACTCGTCCTTCACTCTGGAAGATGTCCGCCAGGTGGTCTTCAGTTCTCCTAAGGATAAGAGTCCTGGGCCGGATGGGTTCACTGCTGAGTTCTTTACTAGCTATTGGGAAATTGTAGGAGATCTATTCTCCAAGGCGGTTCTTTCCTTTTTTGAGAATGGTCATTGGGAAAATCAGATTAACTCTACTTTCATTGCTTTGGTTCCTAAGAAGAGGAATGCTCTACTTTTTTATTCATAGTCCACAACTTGTGTGGTCATGAATTGCTTTCATTAGTGATCCTAATGCTGTGTACGGTGGAGTGAGAATATTCTACCTCTTTGAAATGGGGTACACTCTTCTGTCCTTCATTAGGAGTCCAATTCCTGTGTACCATTCTTATGGTCACGGGGTCCTGTATACTATCCTCTTTTCATTTATGAAATTATTACTTGCCAAAAAAAAAGAAGAGGAATGTTGAATCTCTTGATCAGTTCCGGCCCATTTCTCTTTGCAACTTTAATTACAAGGTGATCACTAAGATGATGGCAGATCGCATGAAAAATGTGCTTCCCATTGTTATTAGTCCTCATCAGGCCGCTTTCATCCCTGGAAGGAAAATTCAAAGTAATATCCTCCTAGCTAATGACCTTGCCAAGGATTTGCATTCTAAACATAAAGGTACTCGTATCTGTCTTAAAGCTGATCTTTGTAAGGCCTTTGATTTTGTTTCCTGGGAGTTTGTGTACTACATGACGAAACAAATGCACTTCCCTGAAAAATGGATCCAATGGATTCAGCGATGCCTGGAAACCTCTAAATTTTCTGTTTTGGTTAATGGAAGTCCTGAAGGATTCTTTAAAAGCTCGAACGGTATTCGCCAAGGCGACCCTTTGTCACCCTACCTCTTCACCATTATCATGGAAGGATTTACCTGCCTCATTGAAGATGTTGTTCGGAATAAGAAGATCAAAGTTCCTTCTGCTGGTAGCATTTCTATCTCTCATTTTGTGTTTGTAGATGATCTTATCATTTTCTTCAAGGATGATGTTGCCTCAGCTTAACACTAACAAGAGCAGGCTTTACATGGGCGGTCATGTTAAGAACAAAAAAGACATACAATCTGTTTTGCATGTTCCTCAAGGTAAACTCCCAACACCTTATTTAGGTCTTCCCCTTGTGAGTTCCTCTCTTAACAAAGTCCACTGCCAACCAATCATTGACAAAATCAAGAGAAGAATTGAATCTTGGCGTACTTGTCTTCTATCCCGGGCTGGTAGATTGGAGTTGATCAAATCTGTTCTCTCTTCTTATTCAATATACTGGTCGGTTTCCTTTATTCTTCCTGCTACTATAATTAAGGAAATTGAAACTACTCTATCAAACTTTTATTGGAATGGGCACTCCTCTCAATGATCTCCTCATATGGTAAGTTGGAAGACCATCTGTGCGCCAAAGTCTGAAGGCGGGCTGGGCATCAGAAGATTGAAGGACTGGAACCTGGCCTGTGCTACTAAAAATCTTTGGGATATTCTTCAGTCTTCTAACTCCCTTTGGTCTCAATGGATTCGGCAAAAATATTTGAAGAAGGAATCAATCTGGAGTATTAAGAAGAAGTCTTATCATTCGGCATCCTGGAAGGGTATTCTCAAGCAATGCAATTGGATCCTCCAACATATCAGTTATAAGGTGGGTCGGGATAGTAACTTCAGTTTTTACTATGACCCTTGGGTTCAGGGCAAAAGTCTTTACATGATGGCTGGAGATCGTCTAAGGCAGCATCTTGGTCTTCAAAAAAACACCACTTGTTCTCTTTTCATAAGCAATGGGCAGTGGACTCTCCCACCTTTAACCTATATAGACATGTTTGACATTTGGCCCCTAATTCAGAGGACTCCAATTTTTACATCTGATGAGATCAGCTGGACACATGGCAGATTTACTACTCAGAGTGCTTGGAACTTAATTCGTGATCAGAAGTAAAAGGTTGGCTGGGACAGTTGGATTTGGAAAGGGCCTACTATTCAGAGATGCTCACTTACCTGTTGGTAGGCTGTTATTCATAAGCTACCTACAATCAATAACCTCAAGAAACGTGGCTTTCAGATTCCTAGTAGGTGCATTCTTTGCTGCGCTTCTGAGGAATGTGAAGATCACATATTCTTCAAGTGCCCGTTTTCCATTTTTGTTTGGGCGGAAATTCTGAATCGGATGAACATCAACAGACCTCCTCGCCATACCATTTTGGAGGAAATGCATGCATTGAGACTTAGCTTCAAAACCGATGGCTTTGGCACCTCCCTTGCTCGCCTCCTCTTCAGAACTACTATATGGTGGATTTGGAAAGAAAGATGCAGCAGAACCTTTGAGAACATGAAAACTTCTTATATTCACACGGTTCTCTCCATTATTAGCGATGTTCGGAGTTGTATTGAGTCAAGGCCGCAAGCCTGGGCTCTTTCCGGTCAGTCTAAGATCCTTTGTGAGAGATTCAACATTATAGTAAATAATGCAATGTAGTCCCAACTTGTGGTGTCACATTGCTTCTTGTGTTTATGGGTTACCATCAGTTTGTGGTGGCGGTTCCCATATTTTATCTTTTGTTGACTATGAGGTGTCTGTGCCTTCTTAGTCCTTTGTAATCTCTCCCCTCTATTAATTGATTCTTTTCCTTGGTTGACCGACCAAAAAAAAGATGTTGCCTCAGCTATTACCCTTAAGAATTTTACTTCAAGAGTTCTATCACTACTCTGGGCTTAAATTAAATACTGAGAAGAGTAGATTATATATTGGTGGCAAAGTGAAAAACAAAACTGCCATTCAAGAAGCTCTTAACATTCCAACCGGGAGTCTTCCAACTCCTTACTTGGGTCTTCCTCTAGTGAGTAGTTCCCTCAAGAGAAAGCACTGTCAGCCAATTATTGACAAAATTAAGCAGAGAATCGAATCTTGGAAAACCAACTTTCTTTCAAGAGCAGGAAGACTGGAGCTCATAAAGTCTGTTCTTTCGGCCTACTCCATTTACTGGTCTATTTCCTTTCTTCTCCCTTCGGCTATCCTCCATGAAATTGAGCAAATCCTCTGCAAGTTCTATTGGCAGGGATCCTCTTCTCAAAACACCATTCATATGATCAGCTGGAAAGATATTTGTAGGCCTAAGGGAGAAGGTGGTTTGGGCATCAGGCAGCTTTCTGATTGGAACATGGCGTGTGCTGTTACAAATTTGTGGAACATCTTACAGAATCAAGATACTTTGTGGATAAAATGGGTCCATGAGAGATATCTAAAGAAAGAATCAATATGGACTATTCAGCAAAAATCTTACTTTTCTACTGCTTAGAAATCTATTTTAAAGCAGCGGCATTGGTTACTCCAACATCTAATCTTCAAAGTTGGTATTAGCAACCATCTGAGCTTTCTTTATGATCCTTGGATCCACGGAAAGAGTATATATATGATGATGGGTGATAGAATTCGCCAGCACCTCGGTCTTCACAGAAACATTACTTGTGCGGCGTTCATTCTTAATGGTTAGTGGAACTTACCACCGCAGACTTCCATTGACATGTTTGAGATTTCCCCTTTGATTCAAAGTGTCCATATTTCTCATAGTGATGCTATCATTTGGAATCATGGTAAGTTCAGTACTAAGGATGTGTGGAACCTCCTTAGAGACCAGTATCAGAAGGTGGGCTGGGCGGACTGGGTCTGGAAGGGGCCGATAGTCCAGAAGTTTTCTCTCACTTGTTGGTAGGCCATATTGCATAAGCTTCCAATCATTAATAATATAAAGAGAAGGGGGTTCCAACTTCCTAGTAGATGTATTCTTTGTTGCTTATCTGAAGAATCTGAGGATCACCTTTTCTTTCAATGCCCTTATTCTAATGAGGTTTGGAGCGACATTCTTCACAGATTGAATATCCACAGGCCTCCTCGTTTATCTATTCTACAGGAGATGCATTCTCTAAGAAACAGTTTCAATAAAGATGGGTTTGGCACTTCCTTGGCTCGACTTCTTTTTAGGGCCACTATTTGGTGGATTTGGAAAGAAAGATGTACTAGAACTTTTGAGGGAGTTTGCACTTCCGCCATTCACATATCCCTTTCAATCATTCAGGATTTTCGGAGTTGTGTTGAAGCTTCTACTTACGCCAAAAGCTTATCTGGTTGGTCTAACTCTTTATGTAAGAGATTCAATATCCAAATCAATATTGCTTCGTAGATTCCTTCTTTGAGTGTTTTATTGGGTTATTTATAGAAGATAGTCACTGGCTTGTAGTGTCACCTTCTCTTTTCATATTTTGGTTATTGGGTTTCTTAACCCATCTTGTACTTTGTACATTCCTTACTTTAATTAATTGATTCTCTTTGGTTGACCGACCAAAAAAAAAAAGGGTCTGTGTCATCTGTCATGGACACCCTCACTCCTGTGTTTGAGTTGTACGTCCGGCTGAGGGAAAGACGACTAAGGGCAGCGACTTGTGTTTGTGGGTGCGCAGTCGCTTGTAGCACGCTCGTGGTTGGGGGTACGGACACCAGTAGTCGACACTGGTCCCCAACTAGTCCTATTTTCCAGTGCCTCACTTTAGGGATCTTGGGCCAGAGTCCCTAAAGGTGTCAGACACGGACCTGCGGGGTGTATGACCTGCAGGTGTGGTGTTGGTTGGTCTCCACTGTTCTTTGGCTTATGTTTGTGGAGAAACAGTTGGACCTTTCGTCTGTGACTGCAAGACTGAGAGGTAGTTCTTGTGTTATGCTGTCCGAGTTAGATACTGGTGTCATGAACCAGTAGTCCGTTCCTATGTGGTGGCGTCGTTCCTTTCCGACTCGTGCTTTGCCACTGGTGGTGACTTGTGTGTGACTTGTTGGTTGAGGTTTGACTCGTTGGGAGTGCCCTAGTGTTGGCACGGTTGTAGTTGTGGTTAGTGGGTGAAGACTCACTGGTTGTGGTTTAACCTGTGTGGTGTGCCCGTCGTTGGCACATGTGTTAAGGTTTTGCCCATGGTGGAGTGCCTTGTGATGCCACTAGTTTGGTTGTGGTTTCCGTGGTGGTACGTTGTGTACCAGCCTTTTTAGATGTTGTGGTGGTGCTCCGTGGAGGTCGTGAGGTGTGACCTTCCACTTGTTGTGTTTTACCCTTCCTTGGTAAACTTTTTTTTTTGGTAAGTAATACCAGAATTTTGTATTAAATATGGCAAAGAAGCAATATGTACAAGAGTAAATTCATGCTATCACATGCCGATAGCTATGAAATAATAGAAGGTGATAAAGACTCACTGAACGAGAGGGAACAAAGGTATATAAAGAAGAGCTCAGTCTACTTAAAGTCTTTGGATAATGAAGTTCCTCAAAATTCTATTTGTCTTGCAAGTAGAGGGGGCCATCTGGATATGAAATTCAGCAATACTTCGAATATCCGAAAGAATGGAAAGAAGAACCTGCATTCGGCTGCGATTCTTGGATTCAAAAATACGCATGCATCTCTCCTTCTAGATCCACCAAAGAGCAGCTCTGAAGGTAACGAAAGCCACTTTTCTCCTAGCACCAGAAGCACAGAAACTTTTGATCAAACTTTCACTTTCAGCAAGGATCGTATCTCTCGATTTCCGATGAATATCAAATCTATGCAATAGTTGATGCCAAATCCAGGAGCTATAAGAGCACTGAAAGAAAAGATGATTGATATGCTCTTCATGCTGATTACGTAAAACACAGATATTAGGACCATGCAGGCCACGCTTCTGGAGAGCATCAAAAGTCGATAACCCACCCATAAGGTTATAATGTGTGATGGATTGGCGTCATGGTAGCCAGTCCTGTTACTTAAGTGTGATATTTGATATATCGTGGTTTAGGGGTATAAAAGACTAGCTCTTGGTTAGCAGTCATGTTACCCATGTGTTTGAGGTTTGCCTGTGAAGCTTGTAGCTTAGGCAGTGGTTTGTCTGTGTGGATTGTAGCTTAGGCGACCAGTTGTTGAGGTAGTATCCTGTGAGGCCAGTGGCCTAGGCGTATCAGTTGTTGAGCAGACTAGTAGTACTGTGCTAGTCCTGTGGTTCCTCTTTCTTTCCAAGGGATATGTATTTGTTTATGATTTACTGTTTAAGTTGTTATTTATTATAACTGTTGTGAGCATGCCATGGTTTGGCCTTTAGAGTTGCCAGTGAGACCCTTTGGGGTTGAGGTTCTTCAGTGTTGCGTGTGGTTTTTGGGTGGCCCCTACTAAGCCTGTGACTTGTTGAGGCTCACTCCCCTATAGTTCATTTCAGGGCTTGCCGTTTGTGTGGCTTGTGGAGATGTTGTGGCAGACTTGTACCACCGGCAGTTGAGTTGTAGTCATGCTGTGTGAGCTTGTGCTCCCTCAGGGTATGCCCCAGGTAGTTGTACCTTTAATTGGACATGTAATAATGTATTGGGACAGTTGTATATGTGGTTTACAGATGTAAGCACATGTACTTTCTTGTGTCTTATAGTTGTTGCCTTTTATATTCTTACTGGACATTTGTGTGAGATATCCCTTGCGAGACTTCGGTCCGATCGCGGGAGGCGGACTTGGATATGGGCCTTATTGGGCATAAATATCCAGGGCCGTTATAGTAATTACTTGAAAGTGTATGTAAATGTGCTAAATAGTGTATGTGTATAATGTGAACATGTGATTAAGTGGAATGTGTAAATTGTGCCGAGATTGACACTGCTACCATAGAGGGCTGTGGAGCTGTACTGTAGTAAAGTCCCTATGGGAAGGCTCAATGTGTGTGATATCATATGGGCATTAGGATGAAATCCTGGAGGTGGACAAGTACCACTGGTTAGGGTGGAGAGGGCTTCTCCCAGTCTGCGCAGTACTAAGATTCATCACTATGTTGTCTAGGTGACGGATATGTGTTATGTGTATGTGATGTGTGTCCTTCTTAGAAAGATCCTTTGTGAGAAGAAGCAGTGGTCTCTCTCTCTAGTTTTTCTAGAGAGAGAAGCTCTGGGGTTTTGCAGCGCCGGTCTGAGGGAGTCTTGGCTCTCCCCCGCCGCAGGGCGGAGGGGAGACCTTCTCCGGTGGAGTTCTTCTCCGTCCGGTCCTCCCTGGTGAGGTTCTTGTTCTCCTGTCAAGGACAGCCACCTATGGGAACTCCTCCCATAGGGGTCTACTTCTTTTGAGAGTTGAGTCGGGCTGTTGAGATGCCTTCTTCGGCTGGTGAAGATGTCCCTTCAGGTTTGGACGCTCATGCCTCAAGAGGTCGTCTACTGCAGCGTGGAGATCGTGGTCTGCAAACCAGGCGCTCACTCTCGAGAGTTTCTCAGGTTCGTAAACCATGGTCTTCTTTGTTTGGTGCCACTGTGATGGAAGGTGATCGACAGCATGGATCGGCCCTTGAGTTTATAGAACCGGTTCTTCATGGTGATAAGAAGGTAGCTGTGTTTGATGGTGATGATGCTAAGGAGCTCCAGGAGACTTGGCGCTTTGCTCTCATGGGTTACTGCATCGGGTTGAAACCCTTATACACTGCTCTTCGAAGCTTCATTCTTTTGATGCGAGAAGGAGGCTTCTTCGTTTTCAACCAGGAGGAAGATCTTCAGAGGGCTTTAGATGGTTTCTAGAGTATCTGGGGGCATCCTTTGATCCTCCGACGATGGACTCCTAATCTTCAGATGGAGAAGGAGTCGTTGTGTTCTCTGCCTATCTGGGTTAAGTTCCCAGGCTTACCTCTTCGATGGTGGACCAACAAGGGACTCAGTAAGCTGGCTAGCCTTTTGGGACGTCCTCTTCACATGGATTCACTTACTGCTAGCAGGAAGAGGTTACTTTTTGCTCGGATATGTGTTTTGGTTGACGTAGATGCTGTTTTTCCCACTGAACTTGATGTCTTGAATGCGTCACATGGATACTATCATTGTTGAGTATGAATGGAAGCCTGTTCTTTGTAAGGAGTGTAACTCCTTTGGCCATGGTATAGGAGAATGTCGAACAGAAATTAAGAACCAGAAGAAAGTTTGGCGAGTTAAAGAAAAATCTGCTTTTATTGATAATTCATCTGGTTCTTTGGTTCGTGATGGTGCTATGGATGATGGTAATATTGAGAAATCACCTGGTTCTTTGGTTCGTGATGGAGCTTCTATTCTTCGGCAGGAGGAAACCGCCAATGGAGATGGAATCATGCGTAGCTTTCACGGTCAGCATCTGATTGCTAACCATACTATAGATACTTCTTTCATAGCGGGGAAAGTGTTGGAATCCAATCGCAATGGCCAAGGGAAAGATGATAATATGGCAGTTGTGGGCAATTCCATAGGGGAAACTGAAGATTCAGCTAATATGGACAAATCGATAAAAGGTGGGAATGATGTTGATTGCAATCGCCCTTTACAAGGTGGGTCTAATACATGGCAAGGAAACACTTTTGAAAATTCTATGCAATCTGAAAAGAAGGAATATGATCTTGCATACTCTAAATGGAACGGTGCAAAAGGTGGGAGCCCGAGCTGTTGAGAAAGGCCTGTCCAATGGAGGAAAATCTACAAATAGATTTGCAGCCTTGCAAGATTCCAATATGGAAGCTAATGCTTACGTCCCTCCCTCCTTTGATTCTAATGGAGGCAAGGACACCATGCATCCTAAGGACCGAGATGGAGCGCCACCTTATACGTCCATGCATGGACGCCATGCATCCATGCAAAGCCAAGCAACGTCGACAGGTATATCCATGGGTCTTAAAATGGATAAGCTGCAAGCTAGAATCCGATCTCTCTCCCAAAGCCAATAATGAAGATCATCTCTTGGAATGTTCGGGGACTGAATAAAACTGTGAATAGACGGAGTGTCAAGAATTCAATCTTGATCTCTAAGGCAGATATTATTGTGTTACTTGAAACAAAGGTTAGTAAAGATAGAATGGATAATAGAAGGCTTTCTATTGCTTCTCATCTCTCTATGCTTCATAATTATGAGGACCACCCGGGTGGCCGGATCTGGGTTCTTTGGAATGGTAGTGCAGTGCACATGCAATGCATTAAAGTTACCTCTCAACTTATTCACATAGAATGTAATGAGTTAGCTACTGGGCATTTGTTCCACCTTACTGCAGTATATGGTTCGAACCTGGCTCATGAAAGAAAGATTCTCTGGCAGGATATTCTAGCTCTCTCTACAAGCATCTCTTTACCATGGATTCTTGTGGGTGATTACAACTGTGTGAGGTCTCCAGATGAGAAGATTGGAGGTCGAAGGCTGACCTCCTCATTCCTTAGAGACTTTAATGATTGCATTGAGTTATCATCCCCGCTGGACTTGAAGAGTGTTGGTAATACCCTTTCATGGTGTAATCGCTCGTTGGGGAATAGAAGAATTGCTTTCCGCCTGGATCGGGCTTTGATCAATCACAGCTGGTTGGACACCTTCCCTGGTAGCTTTGTTGCTTATGGTGATAAACTTCATTCAGACCATGCTCAACTCACTATCTTCACTGAAGAGAGTGTTGGGAGAGGTCCCAAGCCTTTTAAATTCTTCACCATGTGGGCGCAGCATGACACTTTTTTTCCTACTATTGAGAAAGCCTGGAATACCTCCTTTCGGGGAACTCCACTCTTTGTTCTTTGTCAAAAACTTCGTGCAGTCAAAGCAGCCTTGAAGGTATGGAACCGTACTGATTTTGGTGTTATTTATCGTAGAATAGAACGTGCAACTGATGTCCTTCACAAGGCGGAGGAGGATTTGGCTGATGAACCCATGAATAATGATCGTATTGAAAAAGAGCAGCATGCCCGGGATGAGTATCTGCGTTGCTTGCGAATGGAGACCTCTTATGCAGAACAAAGAGCTAAGCAACACTGGTTAACTCAAACTGATGATAATACTAAGTTCTTCTATGCTAGCATCAAAGGGAGGAGAATGATAAATACCATCAGAAGATGCAAGTTGCCATATGGAAATGTAACAGATGATATGGAAAAGATCAAAGATCATGCCCTTGACTTCTATTATAACCTTCTGAACCAGCATCATACTTATGTCAATCTAGAGTTAGAAGCACCTAGAGTACTTTCAGAGGATGACAGAAGAAGGATCATGAAGCCTTTCACTGACTCAGAAATTAAAGAGGTTGTCATGACTGCTCCAAAGAATAAAAGCCCTGGGCCGGATGGATTCCCTACTGAGTTCTTTCAAATCTGTTGGAGTATTGTGGGAGAAGATGTTCTTGCTGCGGTACATTATTTCTTCAAGGGAGGTAGATGGCTTAGTCAGGTAAGCCATACTTTCATTTCTCTTATTCCCAAGAGTGACAATGCAGGCTCCTTTGATCAGTTCAGGCCCATTTCTCTATGCAACTTCCTCTATAAGATCTACTCAAAGCTTATTGCTAATCGTATGCAAAGACTTATGCCTTAAATCATTAGCAGTAATCAGTCAGCCTTCATTAAGGGGCGCAAGATCCAAGATAGCATCCTCCTGGCCAATGACCTTGTTAGAGATATTCATTCCAAAAGCCGAGGCAGTTTATTGTGCATGAAGGCTGATCTGCGAAAAGCTTTTGATTCAGTGAATCGCAATTTTATTCTTCTAATTCTTCAGAAGATGGGCTTTCCTGAGCAGTGGATCAGCTTATGCAGAACAAAGAGCTAAGCAACACTGGTTAACTCAAACTGATGATAATACTAAGTTCTTCTATGCTAGCATCAAAGGGAGGAGAATGATAAATACCATCAGAAGATGCAAGTTGCCAGATGGAAATGTAACAGATGATATGGAAAAGATCAAAGATCATGCCCTTGACTTCTATTATAACCTTCTGAACCAGCATCATACTTATGTCAATCTGGAGTTAGAAGCACCTAGAGTACTTTCATAGGATGACAGGAGAAGGATCATGAAGCCTTTCACTGACTCAGAAATTAAAGAGGTTGTCATGTCTGCTCCAAAGAATAAAAGCCCTGGGCCGGATGGATTCCCTGCTGAGTTCTTTCAAATCTGTTGGAGTATTGTGGGAGAAGATGTTCTTGCTGCGGTACATTATTTCTTCAAGGGAGGTAGATGGCTTAGTCAGGTAAGCCATACTTTCATTTCTCTTATTCTCAAGAGTGACAATGCAGGCTCCTTTGATCAGTTCAGGCCCATTTCTCTATGCAACTTCCTCTATAAGATATACTCAAAGCTTATTGCTAATCGTATGCAAAGACTTATGCCTCAAATCATTAGCAGTAATCAGTCAACCTTCATTAAGGGGCGCAAGATCCAAGATAGCATCCTCCTGGCCAATGACCTTGTTAGAGATATTCATTCCAAAAGCCGAGGCAGTTTATTGTGCATGAAGGCTGATCTGCGAAAAGCTTTTGATTCAGTGAATCGCAATTTTATTCTTCTAATTCTTCAGAAGATGGGCTTTCCTGAGAAGTGGATCCAGTGGATTGATGTTCTCACCAATTCTGCAACTTACTCTGTGTTACTTAATGGGAGCCCGGTTGGCTTCTTTCACTCTTCTAATGGTATTCGACAGGGAGATCCTCTATCTCCTTATCTTTTTTGTATTGCTATGGAAGGCCTTTCTTTGATGATTGAGAAGAAAATGAAGGAAGGACTGTTACATGTTCCTACCTATGGTAACACCAGGCTTTCTCATCTGGTCTTTGCTAATGACCTTCTTCTTTTTATGAAGCCTCGTATCTCCACAGCTCGATGCATTACTGACATCCTTGATGAATTCCACAACTATTCTGGTCTTCAGTTGAATGTTTCTAAGAGTCTGGTTTTTATTGGTGCGAAGATCCAGCACAAGGGACCTCTTCTTGATGCTTTGAGAGTTCAAGAAGGGTTCCTACCTTCCACCTATCTTGGTCTCCCATTGTTCTCCACTAGGCTGACCAGCGGCCATTGCAACTCCATCCTTCAAAAAATCAGGCGACGTATTGCTTCTTGGAAGTCGAGGCTGCTTTCTAGAGCAGGTCAGCTTGAATTGATTAGGTCTGTGCTAAACTCTTGTGCGCTTTATTGGACAGCCTCCTTCTTCTTACCTAAGGGGCTGATTGGTGAAGTGGAGAAATTAGTGAGAAATTTCTTTTGGCATGCTTCTGGTGAGTACAAACATTTTCATCTTGTGAAGTGGGACCATATTTGTAGACCAAAGGATGAAGGTGGTCTGGGCCTTCAGAGTCTACAAACTTGGAATTCTACGGTTATTACTATGCAACTTTGGAGACTCCTCTGCAATCAAGACACGCTTTGGCATCAATGGGTGAATAATAGATATCTCAGGAAGTCTTCTATCTGGACTGTGCAAGCTAAACCTTACCATTCCCATGCTTGGAAAGGCATCCTTCAGGTTAGGGACTGGTTACTTCCTCATGTAACCTATGCAATTGGTACTGGGGAAAAGATCAATCTTTGGGATGATCCTTGGATTGATGGGCACTCCATTCACTCTTTAGGAGGTCATTATGTTCGAACCCTGCTTGGTCTGCCTCTTTCTGCACCTCTTAGTTCCTTTATTCATGAAGGGCGATGGTGCCTACCTACCCCAACCTCCTCCGAAATGATGGATCTCTGGCCTCGGATTCTACAAATTACCATCTCTGCAGACCGAGAAGATTCTATTGTCTGGAAGAATATTAATGGTGTCATCAATAACAAGCATATTTATGACTTGAAGAGGGTGAACTATCCTAAAGTCCCTTGGTGTCAAATAGTCTGGCTTCGTCCCACTAATCAGAAGCATTCTCTTCTTACCTGGCAGGTTATGATGGGCGGTTTACCGACCTTTGATGTTCTTCAGAAGCGTGGCTTGCATGGTCCTAATATCTGTGTTCTTTGTAATCAGCATGAGGAGTATATCAATCACCTCTTCTTCCAATGCCCTTATAGCTCCTGGATCTGGTTACAGCTCTTGCATAGGTTGGGTATCCATCGAAGGCCAAGAGATTCCATCATTGCTGAAAGTGAAAGTTTGGCCAGAAGTTTCTGTCATCGTGGTGCTAGGAGGATGGTGGCTTTCGCTACCTTTAGAGCAGCTATCTGGTGGATCTGGAAAGAGAGATGCTCGCGTATCTTTGATTCCAAAAAACGCAGCAACATGCAGGTTCTTCTTTCCACTCTATCGGATATACGGAGCATCACCGAATTCCATATTCAGAAAACTCCCTCTTCTTGCAAGACTAAAAGAATATTGAGGAACTTCATTATCCAAGAGCGTTAGCTTCTCTGGTCTCCTTTTGTTTTGTTTTTTTCTCAATTCTACTTTCTTTTTTTTTGTCGGTCAACCAACGAAATGAATAAATTAATGATGAAGAGAGATTACAAGAACTAGTGAGATGAAAGACATCTCCTAGTCAAAACAGAATATAAGAAAAAGGGAAGTGTCACCACAGGCCGATGACAACCCTTAGAACACTAAAACAATGTGACACCACAGGTTGGGACTACATTGTATTATTTAGTCTAATATTGAATCTCTCACAAAGAAGCTTTGACCGACCAGAAATAGCACAGGCAAGATGCCTTGCCTCAATACAGCTCCGAACATCATTGATTATGGAGAGCACTGTATGAAAATAAGAAGCTCTGATGTCATCAAAGGTCCTAGAACATCTTTCTTTCCAAATCCACCAAATGGTAGTTCTGAAAAGAAGGCGGGCTATAGAAGTATCAAGACCTTCAGTTTTGAAGCTCGATCTCAAAGCATGAATTTCCTCAAGAATAGATTTTCATGGGGGTCTGTTAATGTTCATTCTCTTCAGCATTTCCTCCCAAACAGAAATGGAATATGGGCACTTGAAGAAAAGGTGGTCCTCACATTCTTCAGAAGCATAGCAAAGGATGCACCTGCTGGGAATCTGAAATCCACGCTTCTTGAGATTGTTAATGGTTGGTAACTTATGAATGACAGCTTGCCAACAAGTAAGAGAGCAACTCTGAATAGTAGGACCTTTCCAAATCCAACTGTCCCAGCCAACCTTTTGATTCTGATCACGAAGTAAGTTCCAAGCATTCTTAGCACTAAATCTGCCATGCTTCCAACTGATTTCGTCAGAAGTGTATATAGGAATGTTCAGGATCAAGGGCCAAATATCAAACATCTCCGTGGAGGTAGAAGGAGGAAGAGTCCAGTGGTCGTTGCTTATGAAAAGGGAACAAGTGGCATTCCTATAAATACCAAGATGCTGCCTAATGCGATCCCCAACCAGCATATAGAGACTTGTACCATTTATCCAAGGGTCATAGAAGAAACTGAAGTTACTATCATGACCAACCTTATATGTGATGTGATGGAGTATCCAAGTACGTTGTTTGAGTAGTCCTTTCCAGGCCATAGAATGATAAGGTTTCTGCTTTAGACTCCAAATAGATTCCTTCTTCAGATACTTGTGACGAACCCAATTAGCCAAAAGAGAGTTAGAGTTCTGCAGAATATCCCAAAAATTTTTACTAGCACATGCAAGGTTCCAGTCCTTCAATCTCCGAATACCCAGCCCACCTTCAGATTTCGGTGTGCAGATATTCTTCCAGCTCACCATATGGGGTGAGCGTTGAGAGGAGTGCCCATTCCAATAGAAGTTGGACAAGATAGTATCAATCTTCTTAAGAATAGCAGTAGGAAGGATGAAGGAAACTGACCAGTAAATCGAATAAGAAGAAAGCACTGACTTGATAAGCTCCAGTCTACCAGCTCGAGATAGCATACAAGTACGCCAAGATTCAATTCTTCTCTATAGCTATGGAATGTTTGACTTGTATGCTTGAGAAAGAGGTCATCAATGGCAGTCTTCGGGTTCCCTCTGCTGGTTCTTTGAGTGTCTCGCATATCACCTTTGTTGATGACTTGATCATTTTCCTTCATAATAACATGAGTTCAGTTCATAAGCTTGCTACCATTCTTAAGGAGTTTGGTGACTCTTCTGGTCTCAAGCTTAATCACTCCAAGAGTAAGGTCTATGTTGGTGCTGGAATTCGGAACAAGCAAAGTATCATAGACTGTTTAGGGGTTGCTGAAGGTACGCTCCCTTGCCCCTACCTTGGTCTTCCTCTAGTTTCTACTGGGATCAGAAAAAACCCACTGCCATCCGATCATTGAGAAAATTCAGAATCGCCTTCAGTCTTGGAAGGTGCGGCTTTTATCTAAGGCATGGAGATTGGAGCTTATCCGGTCGGTTCTTCAGTCCTATGCTATCTATTGGTCTAATGCTTTCCTTCTCCCCTCTGGGCTGCTTCATGATATTGACAAAATTCTTTGTAACTTCTTCTGGAATGGGAATGGGGACAGCAAATCCATCCATATGATCAAGTAGGAGAGTATTTGTACTCCTAAGGAGAAAGGTGGTTTGAATCTTAGAAAGATTAAGGACTGGAACATTGCTTGTATGGTTAAGCAACTTTGGGAGATTTTACAGCAATCCAATACCCTTTGGATTCATTGGATTAATCACAAGTATCTTTCAAAAAGTAACATCTGGCAGGCGATTCCTAAACCTCACCATTCTACTGCTTGGCGTAGTATTCTTAAAGCTAGAACTGTTATTCAAAGCATATTACCTATGACATTGATGATGGTAAAACTACCAGTCTTTGTTGGTATGACCCCTAGGTGAATGGCAAAAGTATTAATCAACTGTATGGAGACAGGATAAGGCATGATCTTGGGGCTCCAACCGACATCACTGTTTCTGAATTCATTCATAATGGTACTTGGAGACTTCCTACTCCAATTTCTGCTGACATGTTCACTCTTTGGCCTCTTATAGCCCAAATCACAATTCACAACAATCACATTGATTCTGTTACCTGGATCCATGACCGGGGTAAATTCAGTGCAACTTCAGCCTAGAATCAAATAAGGACCAAGGATCAGTATTGGATGCCTTTTAGGTGGACTTGGGATAGCCCACGCAACCAAAAACACTCTTTAAGTACCTGGCAGGCTCTTCATGGAAAGCTTCCTACCTTGGACAACATGCAAAGAAAAGGTTACTCCATTGCTAATAGATGCTGCTTATGTCTCTCTGCAAACGAAAATGTGGATCATCTTTACTTTGAGTGCTCTTACACCAATTGGATTTGGAAGGAGATCTTGAAAAGATTTGATTTCAACAGGAACCCAAAGAATAGCATTCACCTTGAGTTGAATACTCTTATGCAAGCTTTCCCAGGGAAAAGTAAACTCACTAGTTTGGCCAAGGTTGTTTTCAGATGCACTATTTGGTGGGTTTGGAGAGAGCGATGTCTGAGGATTTTTGAAGATCAGAAAAGAGATAAGATGAGCATTCTCATTGATATTCTGTTTGATACTAGATGCATTATGGAGCTTCATTTAAAGAAGGATTGCTTAACCAAGAGAGAGAAAGGGGTTTTCACAAGATTCAATTTTTCCTTAAGATAGTTAGAATCGGGTCTTCTTCGACTAGTTTACATATGATGTGTCTTTTATTTTGTCTCCACACTAACGGTTATCTCCAGAATGGATTCTTTTGTTCTATTCTTTCTTTGCAGGTGGCTGCAATTGTTTTCTGGATATCCTGTTTGAGGTTGCTGCCTTGGTCACTGCTTGAAGAGCTTCATTTCTATACCTTTACTGTAGGGTATTTTGCTGGTTTTTTCATGTCAAAGGAATCGCTTGTGTGGCCATGTATTCCTAAACTCTTGTTTCCTCTATCCAAGGGTGATTTCTGGTGGAGTGAGTTCATTCTTCCTCTTTGAGGGAGGGTGCACTCTCCTAGATCCCTTTTGGATTTTTTGGCTAAAATCTACAACCTGTGTAGATATGGCTTTTTGTACATTATATCCATAATCAATATAATTTACTTTTACCTATCAAAAAAAAAAGATTCAATTCTTCTCTTAATTTTCTCAATGATCGGTTGGCAGTGGACTTTATTAAGAGAGGTAGTAACAAGAGGAAGACCCAAGTAGGTTGTTGGTAGTTTACCTTGCGGCACATGCAAAACAGATTGTATCTCTTTTTTGTTTTTCACATGACCACCCAAGTATATCCTGCTCTTATTGGAGTTAAGTTGGAGACCAGCAAAACTATAAAAATCCTCTAGCAGCCGATTAATGACAATGGCAGAAGACACATCATCCTTGAAAAAGATAATGAGGTCATCTGCAAAAATGAAGTGAGAAATGGGTACACTACCCGCAGATGGAACTTTGATAGATTTATCTTGAACAGCAGCTTCAATAAGACATGTAAAACCTTCCATGGCAATAGTAAATAGATAGGGAGAAAGGGGGTCTCCTTGATGAATACCATTGGAGCTATTGAAGAATCCTTCCGGGTTGCCATTAACCAGAATCGAGAACCTTGCGGACTCCAAGCAACTACGGATCCAACTGATCCAAGATGGAGGAAACTTCATCTTTCTCAACATGTAGTATATGAAATCCCAAGAGACAGAGTCAAAAGCTTTGCACAAGTCAGCCTTTAAACAAACTCGAGTACCTTTGTTTTTAGAATGAAGATCTTTTGCTAAGTCATTAGCAAGAAGAATATTGCTTTGTATACTCCTGCACGAATGAAAGCTGTCTGATGTGGGCTGATAATAGAAGGAAGAACCAACTGCATCCTATTTGCCATCAATTTGGTGATCACCTTATAAATGAAGTTACAAAGAGAGATTGGGCGAAACTGATCAAGAGAATCCGCATTAGGCTTCTTTGGAACTAATGCAATAAAAGTTGAGTTAATCTGCTTTTCCCAATAACCCTCTTGGAAAAAGGAAAGGATAGCCCTAGAAACAAGATCACCAACTATCTCCCACGAGCTAGTGAAGAATTCCATAGTAAAACCATCTGGACCAGAACTTTTATCTCTAGGACAGCTGAACACCACTTGGCGAATTTCCTCTTTACAGAAGGGGCGCATAAGAGTAGATATTTCTGCCTCAGAAAGGGTAGCCCGGACGTCAAAATTGGGAAGTCTTTTAGCATGAGATTTATTTAGTAGAGATTTATAAAAGGATACAGCATGAGCCCTAATCTCCTCATCACCATACAGAACAGTGCCTTCGCTGGTCTTACAACTCTTGATCAAGTTATGCACTCTACGAGCCTTAATAGCTGCATAAAAGAACTTTGTATTTGAGTCCCCAAGAGAAAGCCATTGCTGCTTGGACTTTTGCTTTGCAAACATTTCCTCTCTCTCAAGAGCTTGAAGATACACCATGCGGCAGAGATCCTCTTTATCTTTTAAACCCATGTTATCAGGGTCTCCCTCAAGAAGTTGTTGATAATGGATGAGATCATCCCGAGCTACAGAAGTATTGGACTGGACGACTCCAAAAACTTGTTTATTCCAATCACGAAGAGCACTTTTCACAAACTTGAGTTTTTGACATACTTGGTATAAGAGAGTTCCATGCACATGTTTGTTCCAAGCTCCAAGAACAACAGTCTGGTAGCTTGGGTGAGTAGTCCACATATTGAAGATTCTAAAAGGTCTTGGTTTAGAAGATCTTCTGTCATCTCTAGTTTTCACCAGAAGCAGAGAGTGGTCCGAGACAGTCTTGTTTTCATAAGAAAGAATAGCATCCTCAAAAGTATTGGTCCACTGGGAATTGACCATGACCCGATCCAATCTAGCAGAGATGCGCTGGCCACCTCCTTTTTTATTACACCAGGAGAATGAGTTCCCAATATGAGGCATGTCAAGGAGTTGAGCATTATCCAAGAAAGCCTGGAAATCTGACAGGTGATTAGGTAATATAGTGCGGCCTCCTCTTTTCTCATCAAAGTAACGAACAGTGTTTAGATCACCTAGGATAATCCAAGGTTGGGAAATAAAATGAGAGAGTTGAAGAAGATCACCCCAAAGCTTTCTTCTCTCACCAACCAGATTTGAACCATAGATAGCAGTGAGAATAAAAGTATCATTTGAATTTCTGTTAGTACAACTAACATGGATATGCTGAGGACTCTCTTGAAGAAAAGTTAAGGAAATGAGATCCGGCTTCCAGATAATCCATACTCTACCCTTGGAGGAACTATTATAGTTGTGAAGGATACTGACATGAGGACCAAAGAAGTTTTTAACCTGCTCAAAGTTTGAATCTCTAATCTTGGTTTCACACAGAATAGCTATATCCCAGTTGTAATGAGAGAGCTCCTTCTTAATCGCCAACTTCTTATTTTTATTATTCATACCCCTTACATTCCAGGATATAATATGCATGGAGATTATTTGTTGGATGCAAGCTTTGGTCGAACCTTAGAACGACCTAACTTCCCAACTCGATCCACATCCTTCAATTTGGATGTATCAAAATGAGTATCCAGACATAAAGGAGAATTTGAAGTAGAAGTCTGGTTGTGAGCTGTAGATTTAGCTTTATTTGTCTGATCTCCCATTAAAACTGGTATCAAATTGGTTTCCTCATTTGCCATGGAAGCAGACCTCACCTTCCCATCATTGTCGTTGGTTTCCGTGCAGGATTCCGGGTTTACACGAGCAGCAATATAACTGTCAGCCACCGTAGATCCTGTCTCCATAAATCTTGTCGGATCTCCAATAGTGGAATGTCCAGGTAAAGCCCCCAGAATTGAAGGTTTACTTGTGATGTGCTTCGAGCTCGGGGATGGCAGGGAACCACCAGAATCTTCATAAAAATCGTTTGCATGGCAATCACGTGTCAGCGAGATATCAGAAGAAGGAGTATAAATTTGCTTGGATACCGGCATGCACATATCGACGCTAACTACCTTTCCTTCTGATTGAAGAGCCACCGTGGACCAAATCGGATTTACGCTAATTGGAGGTGGGAGCTTGCATGATGTATCACACGGATCTTTAGCTTGGATATTTCCAGGAATAGGAAGTAAAGAAATAGCAGCACTTGCATTAGAATATCCTGCCACCGTCGCATCATTAGAGGTAGCAGATGCCGAATTTATGCAAGAATGTAGGATGTCTTTATTTGCAGAATCAGTAGGAAGAGAGTGGTCGATTTTGTTGCCTTGATCCGAAGAACTCATAACAGGAATATTTTCTTTGGAAGGGTTAGGGTTTGCTGAGTCAACTCGGCTTGCTTGCGAGTTACCTGTAACAACAACCTGCTTAGGTTTCCATTGCAAACTTGAGCTAGTGTGTTCCTTCATAATTTCTATAAATCATAGCTATCGGCATGTGATAGCCTGAATTTACTTTTGTACATAATTCCTTCTTGTCATATTTAATACAAAACCCTGGTATTACTTACCAAAAAAAAAGATGTGTGTCCTTCTTATGGTGGTTTGGACTATGTGTCACGACAATTAAGTGTAAAAAAATGTGACCATGTGAGTATGTGAAATGTGAAAATGTGAAAAGTGAACATGTGAAAGAGTAATGTGAATATGATAGCATGTAGAAAGATGTGAATTTGTATAGATGTGATTTATTTATGTTAAAACATCAAGCTAAACATGTGGTTAATTGTTATAATTGCATGTGAAATTGATTAGATATCATGCTAGGTGTGTAATTTATCATGTACATAGTTCCATGTTCTAATTGTGCATAATTGTGAAGTGAATTGAATGAAATTTGAACCTTTGAACCATGCTGGTCATAATGTGTAGAAACCATGCTATAGATTTTTATGTTTAATTGTTTAAGTGACATAAAGCATGCACCATGATTTTTCCTAAATGTTTAAACGACTAGTATGTGTATGTGATATGTATAAGGTTGAACCATTGGATTGCTTGCTGAGTCTTTTTAGAAGACTCATACTTGCTTTAGCGTACAGGTGAGACAGGTGCCTCCATTCCTGAGGAGGACTGTCACGTCCCAATAGCAGCAGAAATATCGAGGCGTAACAGATTAAAACGATAACTAACGAAGCATTTATTACGATATACAAGTTGGCATAATGCCTGAGTGTCTCGGGATACATGAAAAGCTATTTAGACAAAGCTCATTAGAACATCTTGGACATACTAAACATGACATGACTAACTAAACTTTATTACAATAAGTAGAGGGTCTCTCTCGACGCACAACCCTACCCGCTATGTTCAATCTTGATTGTCACCTGAAAAACGTGAGAAAATAGGGATGAGCAAAACTTGCCCAGTAGATTCTTTAAGTTAAATTCAATCACTAGCAGTATGCATGACAAGATGAAGATTTAAAATAACACGAGAGTTCACGTATTACAGTATAAAAGAACTAACGCTACTAATTGCATATCTCAAGTGTAAAACACATAAACAAGTAAATCGAATAATGAACACGATCACTACTTTTGTCGAGATAAAATCTAAGTTTACCACTGAACACCTCCATAACAATCATTTTTCACGAATTTTGAATTGTTAGCCAGATACTATAAACACTTCACTTATGGTGTATGCCAAGCACCAGGCCATTACTCTCCATATGGTACCACTGGACACTAAGAGTATTCGGGATCTTCTCGGGACTAGACCATAGCCCCCTAACTGGCATCACTTTCACTTTTGAGTTCACGATTTTTTTTTTTGGTAAGTAATAATGGGTATTTGTATTAAATAAAGCAAAGAGATAATATGTACAAGATGAAATTCATGCTATCACATGCCGATAGCTATGAATTTATAGAAAGTGATAGAACACAGTGAATAGAAGGGATCAATGGATATAGGCAAATGTGATCCCGCTTCTTAAAGTTTTCTGATAATAAAATTTCTCAGAGTTCTATTTGTCTTGGGAGATGAAGGACCCTTTTGAGTATGAAACTCAGTAATACTCCTAATGTCAAATAGAATGGAAAGAAGAACCTGCATGCGGCTGCGATTTTTGGAATCAAAAACACGTGAGCATTTCTCTTTCCAGACCCACCAAAGAGCAGCTCGGAAGCAAACAAAAGCCACTTTCCTCCTGGCCCCTAGAGCACAAAAACTTTTGATTAAACCTTCACTTTCAGCAAGAATTGAATCTCTCGATCTTCTATGGATATCCAATCTATGCAAGAGTTGTAACCAAATCCAAGAACTATAAGAGCACTAGAAGAAAAGATGGTTGATATTTTCTTCCTGTTGATGACATAAAAAACATATGCTAGGTCCTTGCAATCCACGCTTTTGGAGAACATCAAATGTCGGGATACCACTCCTCAAAGCTTGCCAGACAAAAAGAGATTGCTTTTGATTGGTAGGGCGTTGCCAGACAAGTTGATACCAAGGGACCTTAGGGTAGGTAATTCTCCTCAAATCATAAATGTACTTGTTGCTGAAGACACCTCCTTTTTGCTTCCAAATAATAGAGTCCTCTTGATTAACAGAAATGGGGATGTGAAGAATCCACGGCTAGATTTCCATCATTTCAGGGGAGGTTGGAGTAGGAAGGCACCATGTCCCATCTTGAATGAAGAAGCTAACAGTGGTAGAAAGTGGCAGCCCAAGAACGGTTCTAATATACTGTCCTCCTAAAGAGTGAATAGAATGCCCATCTATCCAAGGGTCTTCCCAAAAATTGATACTATTCCCGGAACCAACCACATAGGTAACATGAGGGAGTAACCAGTCCCTAACCTTCAGAATACCTTTCCAGGTCTGAGAGTGGTAAGGTTGAGGTTGCACAGACCAGATAGAAGCCTTCTTAAGATATCTGCTATTCACCCACTGGTGCCATAATGTTTCATGAGTAGAAAGAACTCTCCAAAGTTGCATGGTAATAACAGTAGAATTCCAAGTTTCCAGACGCCTGAGGCCCAGTCCATAGTCCTTTGGCCTACAAATCTGATCCCACTTCACTAAGTGAAAGGGCTTGTATTCACCAGAAGCATGCCAGAAGAAATTCATCATCAACCTCTCCACTTCACCAATAAAACCTTTAGGGAGAAGGAAGGAAGCATCCCAGTAAAGTGCATAAGAATTCAGAACTGATCGAATCAGTTCCAGGCGGCCTGCTCTAGAGAGCAATCTAGTTTTCCATGAAGCTATGCGCCTGCTGATTTTTTGGAGAATGGGCCTACAATGAGTGCTTGTTAAACGGGTGGAAAACAAAGGAAGACCCAAATATGTAGATGGCAGGTGCCCTTCTTGAACTTTCAAGGCATCAAGGAACGGTCCCTTATGTTGGACCTTCGCGCCAATAAAGACCATACTCTTAGAGACAGCTGTAAGCCAGAACAAATGTAGAAATCTTCAAGAATGCTAGCCATGCAACGTGCTGAGGGGATATGTGGTTTCATGAAAAGGAGCAGATCATCAGCAAAAACCAAGTGAGACAGGCTTGTACCTCCATAGGTCAGAACATGCAAAGATCCTTCTGTTATTTTCTTCTCAATCATAAGGGAGAGGCCTTCCATAGCAACACAAAACAGATATGGAGATAAAGGGTCTCCCTGACGATGCCATTAGATGAGTGGAAAAAACCTACTGGGCTACCATTAAGCAACACAGAGAAGGTAGCAGAGTTAGTGAGGACATCAATCCACTGAATCCGTTGTTCAGGAAAACCCATCTTCTGTAGAATGAGGAGGATAAAGCTACGGTGCACCGAGTCAAAGGCTTTACGTAAATCAACTTTCATGCAAAGTAAACTACCTCGATGCTTGGAGTGAATATCTCTCACAAGATCATTAGCCAGGAGAATGCTATCTTTGATCTTGCGCCCTTTAATAAAGGCAGACTGATTATTGCTAATGACATGAGGCATTAACCTTTGCATACGATTAGCAATAAGCTTTGTAAAGATCTTGTACAGAAAGTTACACAAAGATATGGGTCTGAACTGATCAAAGGAACCCGCATTCTCACTCTTTGGAACGAGAGAGATAAAAGTATGGTTTACCTGTCTTAGCCATCTACCTTCATTGAAGAAATAGTGCACCGCAGCAAGAACATCTTCTCTCACAATACTTCAGCATATCTGAAAGAATTCAGCAAAAAACCCATCTGGACCTGGGCTTTTATTTCGAGGTGCAGACATGACAACTTCAGTAATCTCTGAGTCAGTAAAGGGTTTCATGATTATATTCCTGTCATCCTCAGAAAGCACTCTAGTAGTTTCAAAATATGGATCTGCATGGGCATGGTTCTGGTTCAGAATATTGTAGTAAAATTCAAGAGCATGGTCTTTAATCTTCTTCATATCATCAGTCATACTTCCATCAGGCATTTTACATCTTCTAATAGTGTTTATCATCCCTTTATGCTAGCATAGAAGAACTTTGTGTTGTCATCAGTCTGAGTAAGCCAGTGTTGCTTAGCTCGTTGCTCAGCATAAGAAGTCTCCATTTGTAAACAATGGAGGTATTCATCACGGCTTGCTTCTCCTTCACAATATAATCATCATTCATGGGATCGGCAGCCAACTCAAGTTCAGCTTGATGGAGAGTATTTGTGGCACATTCCACCTTACGATATATAATACCAAAATCAGTTCGATTCCAGATCTTTAAGGCTGCCTTGACTGCACGGAGTTTTTGACAAAGAACAAAGAGAGGAGTTCCATTGATGGGAAGATTCCAGGCCTTCTCAACTGTAGACAAGAAGGTGTGATGCTGCGCCCACATAGTGAAAAATTTAAAGGGTTTTGGACCCCTTCCTATCATCTCGTCAGTAAAGATAGTTAGCTGAGTGTGATCCGAATGAAGCTTATCTCCATAAGTGACATAGCTATCAGGATAAGTATCCAGCCAACAGTGATTGATCAAGGCGCGATCCAGCCGACAGGCAATTCTTCTAGACCCAACAGAGCTGTTACACCATGATAGTGTGTTTCCCACACTTTTCAAGTCCAACAAAGATGTGAGATCAATACAAGTATTAAAGTCTCTAAGGAAGGAAGTGGTCAACTGCCTGCCTCCAACCTTCTCATCCGGAGACCTAACACAATTATAGTCACCTACAAGAATCCATGGTAAGGAGATGGCACTAGAGAGAGCAAGGATATCCTGCCAGAGCATTTTTCGCTCATGAGCCAGATTAGAACCATAAACAGCAGTAAGGTGAAACAAATTCCCAGTAGATAAATCAGTGCAGTCAATATGAATAAGTTGAGAGGTGATTTTTGCACACTGCATATGAACTGTAGTATTATTCCAAAGAACCCAGATCCGACCACCTGGGTGATCACTATAGTTGTGCATCATGTTTAAATGAGTAGCAATAGATAGTCTTCGATTGTTCATATTGTCCTCACTAACTCTGGTTTCAAGAAGCACAATTACATCCGCATTAGAACTCATGATAGAATTCTTAACACTTCGCCTATTCACATTTTTGTTCAGACCCCTAACACATCCGCATTACTTTTGAGTTCACGATTTCAATGTAGCAAGCTGACAACTTAGAGTCCGCAGAAAAAGGAGAAGTAGTCTAGTAATATATTTTAGCATAAGGTGGCATGCCATATGAAAAACTAAATCGGCAGTATTTCGGCATAGAGAGGGATACTGAGAAATCAAACGGATAGCCTTCCAGCGTAGAGAGAGATTTTGAGAAATCAAACAGACGGCATTCCAGAGAGGGATCGTGAGAGATCAAACGGACAGCATTCCGGTGTGGATGAAAATCTCGAGAATACAAACTGACAGAGTTTTGGTATAAAGAAGGGTTTCAGGAGAAACATACCGATAAATCTTGTTCATAGAGAAGGGTTTTGAATGAACAAACCAACATAGAGAGAGATTTTGAGAAGAAGATTCGGCAGTATTCCGGTGTTGCGAGAGACTCCGAGAAATCGAATCGGCAGCACTTCGGCGTAACGGGAGATTCCGAGAAAATAAACCGACGGCGTTTCGACATAGAGAAGGATGAGAAGAACACAACAAGCAGCACTTTCACTCACTAGGGATCTAGAACTAACTTAAAAGAACCTACTTTTTGGCAGAACTTCGAGATGAGCACTCCTTCTCTCTTTACTCTCTCTGGAACTCTAGCCTAACCTCTCCCTCCCTTCACTTGGATAGATGGAAGGGGAGGAGAAGGGGGTATATAAAGGGAGAGGGGAGAGGGAGGGGGCGGCCCCCTAGGGCTCCTTGGATGGGGACATATGTCCCTTAAGGGATAAGGATGCCTTGGATTGGGACATGTGTCCCTTAAGGGATAAGGATGCCTTGGATTGGGACATGTGTCCCTTATGGATAAGAATTGCATGGATGGGGGACAAGTGTCCCTTAATTAAGGGGTAAGCATCCCCTAACCATTGAGTCATTAGCATTTTTACCTTTTTCTTTTAGAAATTGGAGATATGTCCATTCCTAACCTCCGATTGGCTGGGGTCAATAGAAATTACATCAGGGTCCTTAGAAAAATTATCATTTGCATGAAAAACCTCATATTTTTATAATTGTAGATATGCCCTTCCTATTTACGTTTATACTTTTCTTCTTATTTTATTCTGGGCTCAGTGTGAATAGGGATGTATCCATATTCTAACCTTTACTCTTACCATTTTTCTTTAGTAGTATCCTTTAACAATATCATTATTATTTATCATTAATAATATCCTTTATCAATAACAGTATCCTTTAACACATTTTCAGTTCAGCCTTAGATATATCTGGATTTGCTTAATCTCTCCATCCGCTTACAAACGGCATTACGTTTTCTCGACCATTTCTCACTTATTTATCATTTTATACCGTGGGGTATTACAAGGACATAGCGAGGAGCGACTCCGAGTGCGAGGAGTAGCTCTACTTGTGGACGTGTTACACATTTACTTCCTTTTTCATTAGTATGCAAACTTTGAAATTGTATAATTCATATGGACAATGTATTTTATTTGAAGTTGTAATAATGTGGACATTGGTAGTTCTTTTATTGCTATATAGACTGTGGATATGTGACGATGATGGAACGAGAATGAGAATAATTGTTTATTTCCGCTGTTCACTTATGATATTTATGTACATCTCAATCTATTGTTTAGTGTTGGGTAAATGTCCCACTGTGATGGTGTTCTTTGTACCGACGTGGATTGGTATAATCGTACCGGTATAAGGAGGGTCGTTACAAGCACGACCAGCCAGTGTAGAGGAGTCTAAGGCACTAGTGAAGAGGTTTTTGTGGTTGCTGCCACCTACTTACTCCGGAGGTCCAAATCCAAACACGGCAGAGCACTGGGTACACGAGATAGAGAGAGTTTTTGTTACCATGAGATGTCCACAGGTTGATAGGGTGATTCTAGCTACCTACCAGTTGCGTGGATTTGCACAGGAGTGGTGGAGGTTAAAGATGCAGATAGTGTTTGCTGGAAGAACAGAGGACACCATCACCTGGCCAGAGTTCTTGAGGGTATTTAATGATACATTCGTTCCAGTCCAGATACAATAGGCAAAGAGAGAGCAGTTCAGGACATTGCAGTAGGGAAACTTGTCAATATTAGTATGTCAGATGAGGTTTATGGCACTGAGCAGATATGCACCCTATGTGGTCACTGATAATGCTATGATGGTGGTATATTTTATTCGAGGATTGCGACCAGAGTTACAAGATGCGGTGATCCCCCTTATGTGTAGGACGGTAGAGGAAGCAGCGCAGAGGGTAGCTATTCTTAGGAGGACTGTACGAGCTAGGCAGTCAGGTGGAACAGACAGCTTCCGGCTTCCACAGCAATCCACAGGTATCAGCAAGGATAAGGCACCCTCGGGAACATCATCATCATCTGGAATTGCTAAGTGGGGTAACAAATTAAAGAAGATATTCAGTGGACAAGGTGGTGGTAGGCAGCAGGGTTTCCAGCAGGGTTTTTAGCATGGCCGAGGTTTTAGGCCAACTTCAGAAGAGTCACAGCAGAGCACAGCAGGGCAGCCCGTAGCTTTTCTAGGTTTCAAGTGTTATAATTGTGGGCAGCCAAGGCAGATGCCAAAAATTGTCCGCATCCTCGAGAATATAGTTATGGCAGAGGGGCACAACAGCAGCAACAGTCATTCCAGCAACCAGTAGTAGAGCGAGGTAGAGGTCCACCTTTCCAGAGGGGATGAGGACGGGTTATGGCTGTTACCAGAGCACAGGCGGAGGCATCCAACCTGATTGAAGGTATATTACCTCTCTTTGAATTTTCTGCTAGAGTATTGATTGATCCAGGTGCATCGCATTCATTTATTTCTGAAGATTTCATGGATAGCATGGTTCATCCCTTAGAGGAGAGACAGTGTGAGTTAGTTGTGGAGGTTCCTTCTGGTGGTTTTATGCTCACCTCTTGTTATTTAGATGAAGTTTCGATAATAGTACAAGGAAATCAGTTGCCAGCAAGGTTGTATGCACTATAGTTGAAAGAATATGATGTGATTTTGGGTATGGATTGATTGGAAGCTTATGGGGAAGTGGTGGACTATAGGAAGAAGAGAGTTAGATTTTGTCGACCTAGTGGAGTTGTGTTTGAATTCCAAGGTATGCCATTCTATACTCCTAAGTTTATTATTTCTGCACTTAGGGCTAGGAGGTTGATCAATGCTGGGTGTGTAGCTTATCTTGCTTCAGTTTATGTTGATGTTTCTTCTTAAATTTCGAGGATGAATTTTCTTTTAGGTGATAGTAATATAACGTAGCGATCATTCAGATCGAGGTTTATTGGTTCTAGTGGTCAGTGTGTGGCCTTTGGGTTGGTGTTTGGAGTGTTCCGTAGGTTGTTTGGGCACTATGGGCCGAGAATTCAGACCCAAAGTGCATACTGGTTCTCTATCTGTGAATGCGACGGGGGTGATTGTCGCATTCTGAACATGACAGTTCAGGACATCGCGCTCATGTTGCCGCTGTTTGGGGTCATTTGGCTACACGCCCGCCGCATGACGTGTGTAGGGCAGCCGGCTGGCGTCAGCGGTGAGAAGGCGACGGTCTATACTGTTGCGTTCCTATCGCGACAGCCAGGTGCGTCGCATTCTTAACTGTGTAGGGTTAAGAACTTAGGTCAGCCAAACAGAGCTCAGAAAGCTCTGCTCGGCCAGGAGAGGGGTTTGCAGCTGGTTCTTGGGCGATTTGAGGTTTTGGAGTTGGTTTTGGCGTGCTCTCGTCGCGAGGACGTGGTACAGAGTGGGGAAACACCGAATCGTTATTGTTCTTCGGGTACTTCGCGCAGGTAGGGAGATTCCACCTTGTTTCTCATTATAGATAGTTTGTTTAGCATGTTTAATCCATGGAATGAGTTTTAGATGTTAGATGGCATGCTAGTGTAACTGTTAGACTGTTTATAAATGCTTTACACAGGTGTTTATATGGTTTGTGTGGGGTTTCTGGAGATGGAACCCCAGAGTTGGGGCTCTGTCTGTGAAGGCGACGGCCCAGGGTGTCGCGTTCAGAACGCGACAGCCCAACCCGTCGCGTT
The DNA here is from genome assembly GCA_014218235.1 of Colocasia esculenta. Taxonomy (NCBI): domain Eukaryota; kingdom Viridiplantae; phylum Streptophyta; class Magnoliopsida; order Alismatales; family Araceae; genus Colocasia; species Colocasia esculenta. The sequence continues at coordinate 92,794,201 of CM024753.1, read as the reverse complement.
CTTCTTCAGAACGCGCCGTATCGAGGCATCGCATTCTTCTTCAGAACGCATCGTATCGAGGCGTTGCGTTCTGAAGGCGACAGAGCACCCCGTCGCCTTCTGGATTTCGAAGGCTGTAAGCTTATGCATGGTTATGGGTTTATCACATGGTTTTATCTTTTATTCGTAGTGTTGGTAGGCGGTGCATTGACACACGTCGAGGTTGAGGAATGTCGTGTTTGCTTGGTTTGTGAGTACGTGGCAAGTTGAGTAGTACGATGCCTACCGCGGTTACCTCTCTAGTCAGGTACCCCAAGTTTTGTGTGAGCCAGGCATGTTAGTGCTCGAGGTTTGTCGCGGTACTGTGTGTACGATCGAGGTCTGTGTCGTCTTTCTAGACACCCTCACTCTTGTGTAGAGTTGTACGTCCGGCTGAGGGAAAGACGATAGATGGACAATGACTTGTGAGAGTTTGTGTTTAGTCGCTTGTAGCGCGCTCATGGTTGGGGGAACGGACACCAGTAGACATACTGGGCCCCAGCTAGTCCTGTTTTTCCCAGTGCCTCACTTTAGGGAGCTCGGGCCGGAGTCCCTGAAGGTGCTAGGCGTGGGCCTGCAGGTGTGGTGTTAGTTGGTCTCCACAGTTTTTTGTCCTTGTTGTGGTGGAGCGGCAGCTGGACCATTCGTCCGTAGCTGCGAGACTGAGAGGTAGTCTTGTGTGGTTTGTCCGGGTCAGTTGCTGGTGTCGTGAACCAATCTTCGTAACCCGAGTGTGGCGTTACTCTACTCCAGGTCATACCCTTGGATGAGGTTTGCCGTTTATTTATTAAGAGTTGATTCTATTAATAGCTTTCAGATATTTGTTATTTACAATTATAGCATCATGTGTAGACATTACTATAAATTGCCTAATGTAGTTTCTTATTCCTACACTTTGTGAGTTTGGCTTTGTATGGCTTTTGGGAGAGTTTCCCTACTGAGACAGTGACTTGTGAGGCTCACTCCTACTCCTTTTAGATGAGGGAGAGTAGGAGGGTTCCCGTCCCTCGTCTAGTTCGGAGCCGCACTGTAGCGGAGTTGGACCTGCACCTCCAGCAGTGTAATCTTTACTTTCTATTCACCTCGGAGTATGCCCCAGGTTGTTGTGCTATGTATTTTACTCTAGTTGAGGACTGGCTATGTATATTTCATGTAAATATTTGTGAGACGTGGAATCTTATATATATTTGATGTGTTTCTTTTATATTTTCACGAACATGTGAATGATATTCCTTGCGAGACTACGGCTCGTTCGCGGGAGGTGGAGTCGGATCAAACTCGTTATTAGGTTAACGGGTTTGAACGGTGAGGACCGCTACAACTGAGGCATCACATGACATCATGGTCATTGTTGTCAATAGTGTTGACGACAAAAGGACCTGTTGTCAAAAATATCTAACAACAACAATTGCTGCCGTCAGAACAATATTGATGGCACAATTTGTTGCCGTCAACAGTGCCTAATGGTAAGCTATCCTACTGATAGGATTTCCTGACGGAAGTAAGACATGCAGTCAAGAAATCAACAACCAGAACATCTGAAAAAATTTCAAAAAAAAAACCAAATAAATGTAAAAAATGGTAAAAATATAGAGCATCACAATTATTTTTCACAATTATGCTCGAAGACCTATACGACAAATGATTGCAATGATTTTGTGTCATTTAGAGATGGCTTTTCCCCTAAATATTTTTGATATCATGGTACATCTACTCATCTACTTGCCAGATGAAGCAAGGCTTGCTGGCCCAATACATTATCGATGCATGTACCCCATCGAAAGGTGTGTATATAAAATTTTTATTAAAAATATTTTTTGGGGATTCATTATGTGCGTACATTCCTTAAAAAAATTTAAGCTATATTATTAATAGATTTTCTGGTGATATTGAAGTCTTATGTGCGCAATAGAGTACGTCCTGAAGGTTCAATTGTAGAAGGCTATTTAGCAGAAGAGACTGTTATATTTGCCTCAAGATATTTAGACGATGATGTTCAAACATGGTTGAATCGGCCCTTAAGAAATCAAGACGATGGTGGCCTTGAAACTGAGAAGGGATGGGAGAATTTCAATCTTGAAAATGAGGAGTTGAATCAAGCCCATCAATATGTTTTATTCAATTGTGAAGTAATGGCTTCATATATAATGTGACATACAAATTTACTATTCTCATATATTTTTAGAATATTTCTATCTTAATTATATGCATTATTATAGCGCTCATCTTGAGTTGATTCAGAAAGAACAACCTCGGTCCTTACAAATGGAGATAGAATGCATTCATTTCCCACATTGGTTTAAGGCACATGTAAGCCATGAATGTGTTGTTAATATTGTATAAGATTGAACATAGGTTGTGATTTATTTATATTTATAAATCTGAGCTACATTTGTCACTATGTATAGGTTAATGATTTACAAGAAAAAAAATAAAGAAGCATTACCAACGAATCTCTATTGGTTGAAGGATCGCCCCCTAAATTTAGGGTCCGTTTGTTTCAACTGAAAACTCCAATAGGAAAAGATTTTCCAAGGAAAACTTTATTTTTGAGTCATCTGGTATTCTAGAAAATTAAAATCGAGAAAATTTTATCCAAAAGAATTCGGATTTTGGCATCCGCTGTAAACGTCCGGATGCCATTTTCTTGAACCGCCTTTATTAATGTACCTACAGTGCCAACCTGTGAGGCACTATTCATTTAAGTTGTTTTTTATTTTTTTCACCTCATTTAAGTCACATTTGTCAAATCTAATTATTTTTCATTAGTTGTTTTGATTTTTAATTTTTTATTAAAATATCTGTAGAACACTATTCATTCAAGTTAAATTTTTATTTTATTTCTCCTAATTTAAATTGTCTATGCCAAAGTTATTTATTTTCCACTATTTTTAAATTTTCTATTTAAAAAATCAAAATAAATAAAATAAAATACAATTTTGATGAATAGTGCACTAGGGGTATGTGGCCCCTCTCATTGGAGTGGACCATAATATCCCATGTGTCCCAATGTAACTCTCTAATAAAAGCTTACATTTAATGCCGTTGACTTTTCTTCTTTTTTTAATCTTTTATTTACACAAATAACCAGTGAATACATTTACCTAAGAACCAAATAGATAATTACAGTTTTTATTTTCATGTAAAAGTTATTACATGGAAAATTATTTTCTAATGAAAATATTTTACATGCAATCAAATGCATCCTTAGTGAAAATATTTTATGCATGTTTGGTGGATGGTAGGGCTGCCAACGGGTCGGAGTCGGAATCAGAAATGGGTGTTTCCGCTTCCGCTTTCTATAAGAAATTTTGGAGTCGGAAACAAAAACGGAAAAGGGTGTTTCCGCTTCCGCATCCATTTCCGCTTTCAATCGAAAAATCGGAAACGGAAACGAATCTAAAATAGGTAATTCGGAAACATCTATGTCACATTAACATATGAATTGATACAACTATAAATGTAAATATACTAATCCACATTGTAACATTTTGATAAATATAACAAATTCATGCACAATGTATATAGATGTCTAGATTTATAATCTCAAATCATAAAGAACTCGATGCAGGAAATATAACAAATTCATGCACAATGCAGAAAAGTTTTCGAAGAAAGAAGAAAAAGCACCTGATAAGACCATTTCTGCCAAGTTAGGTTCCTTCTTCCTTCATCCAGACCATGAAGAACAACAGGACCTAGAACTCCAGTGTTCCAATTCTCATAATGTGTTCCAACATTCTAAATTAGTAAAGGGTGAAAGAAGATTAGTGCAAGTTTATTTTCCGGTATTTTAGTTTCCTCATAACTTAGATCCCAAATAAACAGGAAATAGAGGTAGGGGAAGCAAACTAACTGGTAGTCCACAAGCCACACTCATGAGAGCGATTCTATTTGATCCAACACGTAACTTCACATTACCATTGTATGTAAACCTTCTGTTCTCCCTGTTCCCATAGGCAGATCCTGTTGGAATCACAAAACTAGATATTTACTTTTACAAGATTTACTCAAAGGACTCAGAATTTGGCCAGAATGGGAAATGGGTAATCCACGTGAAAGCTCGCCATTGACAAAAACATGCAAAGCATGTCCAACAGACTGCACAATGATAACAGGAAGCTCCCCGCCATTTAGATAACCTTCTGATGCACTAATGTCAACGCTGGAATGGAAGCAGTCAAAACAGGTCAGTAAAAAATCCTGGCGAAAATGAATCTATCTGGTGTATACAAATTGAGACCAAGCAGCACAGAGATCCATGACATTCTGTCATTAGGTTTCCACCAAATATAAGATATGTTAAACTACAATTTGTGATGAATCGCAAAAGCTACAAGTAGAGGAAGAAGATACATAGAAACTAAAGTTGTTCAATCCACAAATTACATAGTCTTAAAGTAAATTGATCAATCCACAAATTACATAGTCTCAAAGTTATGATAACTATTACAATACTAGATTTAACACACATCTCCAATCACATTCTCTCCATCTCTCATTCCAATGTCCCCTACAAAATGAAACAAATGAAAATCAAATTAATAAAAATATATAGTCACGCATGACATGGCACATGAGTGAAAAAAATAAATACCTCCTTAGATGAACATTTATACCCAAATTAGGCTGTGATTAATTCTCCATATCATAATCAAATCTACAAAAATAAGATACTTTACACATGAGCTATAAACACACAAGTGCTATATAAATAAAGAAATGAGTGAGTAGAGAAATTAATGATTACCTAGAGAAACTTAGATCATCATCTTCCTCATCACATACATTTTCATCCACTATAGTCGTACTTCCTTCCTCTCCCTCATCAGAACATTATGAATCTATCTTTTGAGCCATCGATATGGTAGAAAAATTTCCAACTAATGTACTAGAAGGTGGGACTAACAAAATTCATGCAATCAGCTAGTTAGTTTTCAAACTATAAGAATACAAAACAATAAAAAAATTATAATACCTTCTAATGATTGTCGTAGCCAGTCTTGACAACAAATCAAGCTTTCCACAGTTGATGGGTTTAAAGAACTTCGATAAGAATCAAGAATTCTCCCTCCAGTGCTAAAAGCTGACTCAGATGCAACAGTGGATATAGGAATACCTAAGATATCACGAGCCATCATAGCAAGAACATGATACTTTCCTTCATTATCTTTCCACCAAACTAAAATATCAAAGTTCTCATTGCATGAACTCAGAACAGGAGTATCTAAGTATGAATCCAAATCTGATTTTGTAACTTGACTTGAAGAATTCTCTTTAAGAAAAGATTCAAGCTCCAACAATTCACTCATAACTATAGAACAACCAGAAACACATCTTACTCTAGCATTCATAGAATTTATTCCATCTCCACTTGCAACATTAGAATGACTAAATGTATCAGCTCTTTTTGCCATTTGATCCACATACACATTGTACAATTGAACAAAAGAATCTTTGATATGATGAATTCTTGTTGCAACTTCATTCCCAAAGTCATCATTATAAATCTTCTCAAAAAAGAATTCAATTGACTTCATTTTATATCTAGGATCCAAAATGCATCCAAAAGATAATACTAAACTCAAAGTGCTCCAATACTTGTTAAATTTCTCAAGCATGCAAGTAGCCATAGCTTGCACAAAAGGGTGTATAGAATGCAACCACTTTTTCAATGTACAATGAACAAGACATATATCATTAAAATAGAGATTTGCAGTAGGATATCTTATTTCTGAAAATTTAGTTGTCACATCATTAAACAATTGTAAACAATCTTTTGCAATTTTCACATTTTTCCATTCTTCAGAAGATGGAGGACCTTTGTAATCTTCATCAAAATAAGACAAACGATCAAATGCACCACAAAATTCATATGCAACTGTAAGCATCTTGTATGTTGAATTCCATCTAGTTGACACATCTAAGATCAATTCTTCTTAGGAACATTTGCTTGTTCTGCAGCTTTTCTAAAATGTTCTAATCGAGCATGTGAACTTCTCACATGCCTTACACTTTCTCGAATTTTTGTAATTGTTTGTGATAATGGACCCAATCCCACTTGAACAATCAAATTCAGCATATGACAACAACAACGAACTCGAAACAGTTTGCCATTCAAAAGCAGACAACCACGAGGTAGAAGAATATCAGAAAGCTATCTTGTAAGCACATTATTTGAAAAAGCATTGTCCAAAACTATACTGCAAAGTTTTCCATCTATATTCCAATCAAACAATTTACTATGAATAACTTTAGCAATATTTGCACCACTATGAGATTTCACATTCAAGAAATTCAGAATCCGTTTTTGGAGCTTTCATTCTTTATCAATATAATGGCAAGTCAATGCTAAATATGAATCAGAACAAGCAGAAGTCCACAAATCAGCAGTGATACTAACTCGAGAAGATGTCTCTTTAAGCATGCAATACAAGTTTCTCTTCTCTTCCTCATACACTTTCATGCAATCAGCTTTAAATGATGTGCGTCCAACAAGCTTAAAGTGTGGCTGTAAATTTGTTAAAAAATAGCTTGAAATAGTGTTGCTCAACAAACATAAAAGGAATTTCATGCATGATCACCATTTTTGCTAAAAGATCTCGACATGTTTCTTGATCAAAGTGAACACATTCAAGGCTATTACTTCCATCACTATTCGCACCATGAGCAAGAAGCATTTGTCCTACATCAGTTTGTCCTTGTTTCTTTGTCCTCTTAAATGCAGAACAATGTTGCAAATGTGATTTAAGATGTGTAGTTCCCATTTTGCTATTTCCAGTTAATTATTTCTTGCAATGATGACATTTAGCAACTGCACTTCCATCTTGTTTATGAAACTTTTCAAAATCATTCAACACTGATGATCTTAACTTTCTTTGCTTTAAAATGGGAGGAGTTGCTACTGGAGAATCACTCTCAACCTCAATTGCAACACTTTCTGCCATTCTGATAATAAATAAAAGAGTTGAATAATTTTTCCACAAAGTAAATATTACAATCACTTAGTCAACAAATATTGTAAAGTTTGAATTTAAAAAAATACCCAGGGGTAGATGCAATTGTTTCTCCGGTTGATGTCATCGGCACTGCTGCAAGAGAAGGCGAAGTCCTCCTGCAAGAGAAGGCGTTCTACAGCAATAGAGTCAAACTAAAATTCAAGTAAAAAAATTTCAAGAAAAAATCGTTCTGCCACTGCCCTCATGCATGTTGATCAGTGATGAGTGCTCACCCCTAACCTCCACCACCATCTGCTTGCTCCTCCCCTCCTCTTATTTAGACACAACACCACTCGGTCCACTACTCTTGTAGTAATCAAATTAGGCAAAATAAAAAATATATGAGCAATACCTACGATAATGGTTGAGAAATCTCCCAAATGACCACCAAGGGAGATGTGGAGCCGATTGTTGGCTGGCGTGCATGCTATTGTCATCACGAGCAAGGGGGAGCTTGGAGCAGATCGGTCGCTTGGCCGCCCGACCGAGGAGCAGAGTCAGCAGACCAGCAGAGTCAGCAACCTGGAGCAGATCGGTCGCTTGGCCGCTGAGAGGGGGAAAGCCGTGAGTTGTGGATGCCCGAGCGAGAATGGCCTGTTGTCAAGGTTGTTGTCGTCGCGAGCAAGGGGGGCAATAGATCGGTCAGATGAGACGTGGAGGGAAGATTCGACGAGCAGAAGGAGGTCAGACGGGGCATGGAGGGAAGCTTCGGCGGGCAAGGGGGCAGCAGATACCTTGATCGCCATCGCCGACCACCTGAGCTGCTGAGGAAAAGGAGGTCAGATGGGGCGTGGAGGGAAGCTCTGGCGAGCAAGGGTGCAGCAGCACCGTCGCCGACTGATGCAGGGCCAGCCGGTTGCGACTGCTCGACATGCTCCGGCGGACCGGCGACTACTCGACGTGCTCGCTGGCGGCTGGGGAGTGGGGGGACGGCTGCGCTGCGCGAGCCTCTCCCACGAAGCGCGAAGCGAAGCGGCGAACACGATTAGTTTTTTTTTTTTTTTTTTTCCGGTAACCCCTTTTGTCCTTTCCTGTCGTCCCTCGCCACATCGGGTTCGGAATCAGACTTGCGGATCCGGAAACGCCTCTTTCCGTTTCCGACTCCGATAAGATTCGGAAACCCGAATCCGATAACTTAACGAACTCATTTTTTCGGAGCTCCGAGTCCTATAAAAATTGCGAAAACGGATCAGAATTTTGGATTTCGAACATCCATTGGCAGCCCTAGTGGATGGTTTCAGATTTCATACCCGAACATGGAGCAATGTAGAGCAACTCAAAATAATGGAATTGTCATGTTTGTGAGAACCTCTAATTTTTCAAATTCAAAAGATAGACTCTCATTTATGGAGATGTGACATACTATGTGGTTTTTAATGAAATAATAGAGTTAAACTATTATGGAGAGACGGAAGGTCTTACTTTATAAATTGATTGGGTCCATACTTATCAAGGCGTGAAGGTTCTTCCTGCGTCTAACAATCTATAGAAACAGATTTATTGACTTGAGCATGAATTCTAATTGCCATGAATGACTTAATCTTTCCTAATTTGCTTGAATCATCAACTTGTCGAAAATGGTAACTTATTAAATCTAGACATGCATTCAAGTTACTATGTTTTAAACGATTATAAATGATTTGAAAATTTATTTACAGGATTGCACCTGCCATATACGACATCTACTCTTTACCTGGTATTCCTTCAGATTATGACGTCTTCACGAGAGACCTCCATAAACCTCTTTTGACCACGGAATCTCACGTGGACGAGTTAGTTGCACCGTTAAAATCCTGAACCCATTGTCTGAAAATATGTCCGATATTATTACATGTTTCACTTTTTTGTTTTTTTGAACTGAATGACATGTTTCACTTGACCTATGCATGTGTTTGCTCTGATTATAAACGTGTCAAACCTTTAGTTCTCATAAAAACCCTAATTCTCCACCGACCTCCTCCCCGCAGTCGGATCCTGGTCGGCCCCCAGTGTTCCTCCGTATTCGTCCCTGCTCTAGTTGCTTGTATAAAATTATTCTCTCCCTAACTGTGGGTAGTTCGAGTTTGAAGGGAATCTCGCTTTTTGCTCCGCGGCTCGCGTATGTCCATTCGTACGAGCGGCGTCGTTATCGCCGACGTGTGCTGCTGCCGGGATTGTTTACTAGCCGAAGTGGGTCCTCGGGATTCCTCTGGTCTTGTCAGCTTTAGGTCACCCACCTCGCAAGTAGTTGGTATCAGCTCTGCTTTGTGTTCTTCTGGCCCCTGGTGAACCTTGCTTTGCATGCTCCAATGCCGGAATTCTACTTTTTTTCTGCTCTGATCAGTCTGGTTTGATGGGTTGTTAGGATGGAAGGGAACGGCAAGAGGGTCCTGGTGACCTCCGACGGGGATGTGATATCCAAAGGCATAGCCTTTCACTTGGCCAGGTGCGGTTGCAGGTACCATGTTTGGGTTCTATCATTGTTGTTCCCCGAACAAGACCATTCTTGTGGAGTTTGTCTGCCAACCAATGAGTTTGTTTCTATTTCCTTGTCCTGCCATTCATGTTTTGAATTGTTGGATAACTCTGGTGACCCCTTTGCCTTTGTGTTACCTTTTCCTTATGATTTTATCTTCTCCCTTCGTTGCATGTAGTCCAATGTGTACACGGTTTCCCTTTTCCAGATATGAGCAGGGAAGAAAAACGAGTCCAGATAACCTGTGCTACTTCCTGAAATGTATTCTCCAAAGGAATGGAATAATGAAGCTAGACTTTTTTTTCTTTCCAGTGGTGCTAACATAATGTCACTGCTACTCTGGAATTGTAGTCCATAGAACGAGTGTTACTATGTACTTTAATTTCATGGTCTAAAGATTAGTTATAGGAAAAGCCAGATAATTCATTGTTCAATACTTGATTATGAACGGACCATGGTGTTTTTATTCTATAGTATAAATATTTCAGTGTTTTTCTCTCTGTAAGAGGAAAGTGTACATAAACAGTGGTGTTTATAGATACATAACTTTATTTTTAATTTTATAAGATTTTTTGTCATTGCTATTCGGAATTTCCATGCACAATCGTAGAACATAAAAACAGTTCAGGATTCAAGGGATCACAAGATGGTATTATAATTATAGTTTTGTTATAAGTCATGTTTTTACCAACATTAGGGAGTCATAAACTTTGCAACTTATGTTTGTTATTTTAAAAGTATCATATGTTACTATGATATGCAGAGTCTATAATATAAAACAATTTGAATTCCTTTTTCTGAAAGAGGAATGTAAATATAAATGATAGTTGGTACAAATGTTCTTACAAAGTTGATCTATTTTTTAGTCAAACATGATATTTTATCCCCATTATCAGAGGACAAGGAAACCACTCACCTTCATAAGTAGATTCCATGGGGTTTGCTGTCATCAAGATGTTTGATTTGTGGGAATTGTTCTCTTAGCTTGTGTCACACCCTGACAGCACTGGAAAATGTAATTGGGACACGACAGACAAAAGAGGCAGGCAGGGACAGTTAAGCAATTGCAATGAAACATAGGATCTCGAAACTTAACCAGTCATTATACGTATACAGGAGTATTTCAGGAGTAATCGGTGCTATAAACACACTAACAAGGTTCTCTTCCTTTAAGAAGGGAAGACCAAGAAAAATTAGACTAAAAATCTTCTAATCTAATCTACATTCAACAGTTTTAGGTATAGGTGTGTCTTCTCAGCACTTATCCCCTCCTTCTGTTGGCTAATCTTGGGGGTTACCTGAAAAATTAGGGAAACACAGGGTGAACACTAAAGCTCAGTAGGAATTACCCTCTAGCTACTCTAAATCACTTGGTTAACAGTTATCAAGCTCAATAGGAAATGTAAATAACAGGATCCGGTACTGAAGAGTTCAATAAGAAAGTCAAAATAAATATATAGGAACAAGATGGTGACTATAGAACAAGTAATCAGGATCAAGCGAACTCAATCCAGTAACAATCTAGTAATTAAGATGGTGTCATGCCAAAACATCAGATCATTGTTCTCCGTGGCCAGTTAGAATATTCGGGTGCTCCTCCCAGGACCAAATCAGGGCCCCATGGCACAGACATTAGTCCAGTTATGTCCAAGATGCCAGTAAAATACTCTCTTGACAATTCAATTGTTCAGGAAATAGCCAATTAGGCTCCCACTCTCTAGCTGGCCAGTAAGAACTTGCGAATGCTCTCCAGCTGGTCTATAAGAGCAGCTGGCCAGTAAGAGCTTCAAATGCTCTCCAGCTGGACAATAAAAGCTTATTTGCCAAGGAATTCAAGGGAAATAAAGGCAGGAGAACAGAGTAGATATCGGGTTGGAGACAGGACAATCATATAAACCATAAGCTATATTCTTCTAAAGAGATCAAGGAAAAGCTCTCAATGAAGACCCAATTAAACACAGGATTATGGCTTCTATACGCTTAACAAGAGCTTAATCAAGGGATTAAAATCATGAATTGACAAGGGTTCAGGATAGGAAGGGAACTAAACAAAACACTAATTACAGACTTACTAGAGCACCTAAAGGAAAACTCACTAAACTATACCAAATTAGGACAATTAACATGCTAACTAATGACTTAGAGAAGATTACAGGAACCTACCTTAAACCTGAAGTCTGAAGAAGCCTGAGAGCCCTTGAGACCTCCTTGGAGCTCCCTCCTTCTTCTCCTCCCCTTGCTTGGGCCTTGAGCTCTTGTCTTGGGGGAGAAGAGGAGGCAAGGGGTCCTATTTATAGGTGTCTTAAGGCGGCTAGGGGAGGTGCTTTAGGGCGGCTCCCAAGGGGCTAAGTGGTCCTGGTGGTGGGGCCCACTAGGCTTACTTAGGGGATAAGTAACCCCAATTTTATTTAACACCTCATAACTTTTAACACTTTAAATTTTACCTTATAGTTTCATAAATTGTACATGTGCCCTTCCTGAACTTTTAAAAAATGCATTCATGCCCTGGTAAATTTCTGGGGTATTACAGATTGTGGCACACAAGAATGCGGAGGTATCAATTGGAATCAGCAAGTGCACTATCCCTATGTTTTGACTCAGAGTTCTTTATTCACATCTGGAGAAATGATTCAAAGGGATCCAAATGCAGACTATTCTTGCCATATCTTTAACAGCCATGGTGTAGATTTTTTAGGATCCTTTCCGCCTTTTACTTGGCTTATTGTCTATCTTGATTTAATAGAATTGGTTGTATAGTTCATTCTTCTTCAGAAAACAGTCTCTCCTATTTGTTTCTATATTTTTCATGCCCTGAGGAGTTATTTGATAGTCTTGTTATATCTCTTTAAATTAGTATATCTGCTGTATCTTTTCCTTCTAAATTGTTCTGGTAGAATTAATTTTCTATCTTAGCATGTGGCCTTTTCATGAATAATTAATTAGAAAAATACTATGATCGTTTACAAATTTCATCTTTGTGTTTGTAGGCTAGTTTTAATGGGTGATTTAAATGTCCTGGAAAGCATTGCAAAAGATATTACCAGTTCCTTGGGATTAGATTATCCCATTGAAGTGGTTGGACTGGATATGGCAGAAGAAAAGGAGGCAATTTTTGATGAAGCAGTGGATGAAGCATGGAAAATTCTGGGATCATTGGATGCGTTTGTTAACTGCTATGTCTATGAAGGTGCCCTTGAATGTATTTTTAACTCTTCATGCGTCAAAATTTGTTCAATGCTCTCATTTTATTTTTGTCAAGGGCACCTGTTACTACCTTCTTACTTAGATCTGTTCCTTAGTTATATTCACCTCTGTGAACAAGACATGTACCTTCTTAACTGTCATTTCTCACGAGTCATTTACAAAAAATTGCCTTTCTGAAGGATGCACACAATTATTGCACTCTTTTCTCATTGCCATCTTGCTGCTACATGGTACCTTGTGGCTTGTACACTACTCATATTGCCATGTCTTTCTTTTTGTTCCCAAATTGTGTAAGTTTGCCAACATCATGTTACTTGCCAAAATAACGTTGCTGCTGAGTTAGGCCGTTTTGTTTATATCGCTTCCATTGATTTTGCAATGGCTGATGAGTTTGATAGGGATCTCTCAGATAGAAGTGATAATGTAACAAAAAAGAGGATGCTTGGATCCAAGGAGTTATTATACTTATAACACTGGGAAAGTTGAGATGGATATGGGTGTAGGTGATGTTAGCACATCAGTATTCTGGGAAAACATGGCCCCAGGAAGGATCTTAAATCGGCAAAAATTCTGACGACTTCATGAAAAAGTATGTCAATATTTTGAACATATATGAATGTTTAATATATTAAAAACTATTTAGGAAAGCATGATTGTTGACTCTTTTATCTCCTTGACTATATATTTTGGTAATAACATAAAGCTCAAAATCACATGTCTTTAGCAATGACTATATCCAAAATTCATATCCTCATATCTAATGTACTCATCTGTTCAATCACATCTGTATTCTCATCATTGGTGTCGACTTGCATAGCACATGTGTCGATAGATAATGCATAGGTGTCGACCTGTGTAGCACATGTGTCGACAGATAATGCATTGGTGTCGACCTATGTAGCACATGTGTCGACATGATGCATTGGTGTCGACACACTACTCACCTATCATTCTTGATTAAGTTTATATTCATCTTATTCTTAATGATCTTGATGATGTTTTGCCTTAATATTTATTTTTCATTAAGTCTGTCAACAGGATAAACAAGACTCAAGGATCATTACTGTCAGTACTCTAACGGTTCAAATTAATTCCATATTATTTGCTTCATAGACAAATTTCTATTTAATTCCATATTTCTTAGTTATACCCCAAAACTTAAAGCTTATAAAATATTTAATAGAAAAACTTTATTGATTGAGCAAACCATTCATGTCATATTTGATGAGGTTAATCTATCTTTAAGAAAAGAAATTGATAATGATGATGAAGGTACAGGAGAACTAGCAGCAAAGCTAAGGGATGTCACCCTTAGAGAAGACAAGGAGGAGCCACCATTGGAAGATCTTTTCCAAAATGAACCATCTCATAAAGATCTTCTTGGGGAATGGAAATTTTAGAAGGATCATCTCAAAGAAAACATCATAGGTGATCCAAGTCAAGGGGTAAGAACTAGAGGTAATGTAATTTCTTACGATTACCTAGCATTTGTTTCTCAAATTGAGTCTAAGACAGTCACTGACACACTGACTGATGAATCTTAGATTTTGGCCATGCAAGATGAACTTAATCAGTTCAGGAGAAACCATGTTTAGACTCTTGTACCTAAACCATCAGACCATTCAGTTATTGACACCAAATGGATGTTCAGAAATAAAGTGGATGAGGCTGGTGTCATTACTAGGAACAAGGATAGGCTGGTAGCTCAAGACTATTCCCAAGAAGAAGGCATAGATTTTGATGAAACTTATGCACCAATAGCCAGACTTAGGCAATCAGAATCTTACTTGCATATGCATTTACTTCAAACATAAAATATTTTCAAATGGATGTAAAATCTGCTTTTCTGAATGGTTTTATCAAAGAAGAAGTATATGTAGAACAACCCTCTGGTTTTGATGATCTTGATTTCCCAAATCATGTTTTCAAATTGCATAAGACAATGGTCTGAAACAAGCTGTAAGAGCTTGGTATGAAAGATTAAGTGCATTTTTTCTTAACCATGATTTTGTTAGAGGTAAAGTAGATATCACTTTATTCATTAAATCATAATCCCAAAACAACTTAATTGTGCAAATCTATGTTGATGACATTATTTTCAGAGCTACTAATAAATCTCTTTGCAAGTATTTTGAAAGGTTGATGCAAGAAGAATTTGAGATGAGCATGATAGGGGAATTGACTTATTTCCTCGGACTTCAAATCAAACAAGGTAAGGAAAGAACTCACATCAACCAGACCAAGTACATCAAGGACTTGTTAAAGAAGTTTGGATTCGAACAAGCAATGTCTTTACCCACTCCAATGAGCACCTCCACTAGGTTAGACAGTGATCCTCAAGGGAAGAAAGTGGATTAGAAATCTTATAGAGGTGTATGATTGATTCTCTACTTTATTTAACAGCTAGTAGGCCTGACATCTTATTTAGTGTATGTATGTGTGATAGATACCAAACAGATCTTAAAGAATCACATTTAATGTCAGTTAAAAGGATCTTTAGATATTTAACACATACAAGTGAGTTAGGTTTATGGTGTCCTAGATCATGCAATATTGATTTAATTGGATATTCTAATACTGACTATGCTGGATGCAAAGTATATAGAAAAAGTACCAGTAGATGCTGTCAATTTCTTACAGGATGCTTGATCTGTTGGTCCTCAAGAAAACAGAACTCAGTGACCTTGTCGACAACTAAAGCTGAATATGTCGCTGCTGGGAACTGCTGTACTCAACTACTATAGATTAAGCAACAACTTGAGAATTATGGAATCAACATCAAATCAGTACCCATGCTATGTGACAATACCAGTGCAATTAATCTTACAAAGAATCCAGTGCAACATTCAAGAACCAAGCATATCCAGGTCAGATACCATTTTATTAGGGATTATGTAGCACAAGGTAATATAGCCATTTCATTTATAGATATTGCAAATCAGTTGACAGACATCTTCACAAAAGTTCTACTTGAAGAGACATTCACCTCTATCAGAAGGGAACTGGGCACGTGTAATTTGTAGAAGATTTATTTTTGTAATAATTGAATAATATTAATTTTTTCAGAGTTACTTGGAACGATGCATGACTTTTATTTTATAATCTTTGGATTTCTCTCACAAATTGGCACTCACCTGCTATCTTGTTTTTGCAGTTGGAACACAACCTTAAAACACTTCTGTCATATATGTGTTCCCAGCCTTTATTATCAAAATCATTGTATGTAGGGCTGCAAACGAGTCGAGTCGAGTCGAGCCGAGTATTATGCTGCTCAAGCTCTGTTCGTTAATTTTTAATCGAGCTCGAGCTTTATCGAGTATGGAAAATGGTTGTTCAAGTTTGGTTCGTTTAAATACTCTCGAGTTCGAGTTCTTAACGAGTCTAATTGAATTTGCGAGTTATATATATATATATATATCCATATTATGTATATATATAAGTCTAATTCAATTTACAAGTAAAAACCTAATTGTTTATAAGACCCAAATTTATCTTATTTCAAGGTCATACCCCAAGATCTTTCATAGGTTACTTGTTTAATTATTTTAGTATAATATTTAAAATATTTAACAACTATATTTGTAATTTTTATAATTAAAAAATTAAACAAATTTGTTTACGAGTTTAAACGAGTCGAGTTGACATTTGCTCATACTCGGCTCGTTTATGAAACGAGCTTAAATTTTTATTTGAGCTTGACTCGTTTACTTTACTAAAGGAGCCGAATTCGAGTAACATCCAAGTCGAATTCGAGCTACTTGTCGAGTGTATTAGTTTGTCTACAACTCTTCCTTTCATAATTTGTATATTTACACACTCATATTTAATCTTTTATATTTTAGTATTCATAAGTATTTCGTACCTTAACAAAAATTCTTTAAAAATAATAAATATTAATATTTTCATATTTATAATAAGAAATTAATATAATCTGAGTATATTAACGAGTAACTAATCGAGTATTTTAACGAGCATATTATCGAGTATCTTAATGAGCTATTCGCGAACGTATTCGAGTCGAGCACATCTCTGTTCAAGCTCGACTCGTTTATGAATCGAGCTTATATTTTTGTTCAAGCTCGGCTCGTTTATCTAATAAGCAAGTCGAGTCGAGTTTTTATCGAGCCGAGTTTCGAGCTACTTGTCGAATGTATTGGTTCGTTTGCAACCCTAATTGTATGCTTCCTCAAAAATTGAAAGAAACCATCTGTTTACTTCCAAATCCGTATCATATATACTTTCTCTTGTTTCCTTTCAGAAATTGGAACATAGACATGAATCACTCATTTCTGACCAGTCTCCTACATTTGACTCTTTTCTCTTTTGAGATTGACATGGACTCACGGGGAGCCTTGGAATAAGTGGGAGCTTCCATTAAACTTTTTCAATCTCTTGATTTTTTAACCCCTCGTACTTTTAATTCTCATTGGTCATGCTTAATTCTTTACTTCTTCTTTTTAGTTATTGACAAAAAAGAGGAGAAATACTACTATAAAATATATATCATTTAGCATCACCTTAGCTCATTTGTTATCATACTATGCTAAAATAAGGTTTTAGAAATGTCTTTATTTCAATTTTTTTTGAGTTTTGTCATCACTGAAGAGGAGATTGTTGACTCTTTTATCTCCATGACTATATATTTTGGTGATAACAAAAAGTTCAAAATCACATGTCTTTAATCATGACTATACCATACCCAAATTCATATCCTCATATCTAATGTACTCATCTGTTCAATCGCATCTGCATTCTCATCATTGGTGTCAACCTGTGTAGTACATGTTGACAGATAATGCATAGGTGTCGACAGATAATACATAGGTGTCGACCACATGTGTCGACACATGATGCATTGGTGTTGACACACTACTATCCCATCATTCTTGATCAAGTTTATATTCATCTTATTCTTAATGATCTTGATGATGTTTTATCTTAATATTTATTTTTCATTAAGTCTGTCAACAGATAAACAAGACTCTAAGGATCATCACCATAAGTACTCTAAAGGCTCAAGTTAATTCCATATTATTTGCTTCATAGACAATTTTCTATTTAACTCCACTTCGATTGAAGAAGAAATATTTGATCAGTCGAAGTTACCAGTTGAAGTTCCACTTCGACTGACAGTATTATTTTTTTAGTCTACTGTGTTATTTTCAGTTCCAGCTGAAGTCCCACTTCGACTGACTGTTTGATATTCTTAGCAGTCGAAGTTTATATCTTGACCAGTCGAAGTTTCAATAAATAATTGATTACTGACCAAGTGTTCCGATTGGTGTTAAATTTCATTTCGATTGATGTTTATAGGTTCTATCAATCACTGTTCAACGATATTGATTGAAGAACAAATTGACTTCCGATTGGTGTCATAGAGTCTATTAATTGGTGACCAAGTGACTTAACCCAATTGATGTTGTTCCTAACAATTGATGAACAAATGACTATTTATACTATATCCTATCGATTGACAATCAAAATATCGAATTGCTGTTATATTTTGTCACCGATCGGTGAACATTCTATCGATTGGTGTTATACGCTGTTATGACTTACTATATCTTATCGATTGGTGATCAAAATATCTATTGTTGTTATATTTTGTTCGATTGGTGAACATTCTATTGATTGGTGTTATAAGTTGTTCCGATTAGTAACAACTCATAACGATTGATGTTATTTCACATGTTTCTACCAATTGATGTCATTTTTATTCCGATCAGTGATCAAAATAACGATTGATGTTATTTTCCTTCCGATTGGTGAATAAATACTTATTCTGTTCTGATTGGTGCTATTTTCATACCGATTGATGCTTACTTGTCTACAGACAGTCGATTGATGCTCACTTAAGTTCTGTTTCACATCGATTGATAAACAAATTCCTTTGGCACCTAAATATGCTTTATTTCAAATTTGGCTATCATGTTTTTACATAAGATCTCACACATATTTCTACATTAAATGCTCAGTCAACATTTTTCAGACCCAGGCTGTGTGTTCACATCTTGAACTTGTTACTGATGGCCTTTCTTTCTTATCAGACAAAAAGGAAGACACTTGGAATAGAAATCTGTCAACATTATTTGAGGACTTCTGCAGCAGAGGTATGGATGTTTGACTGTTAGATGAAATCTCACCAAACATCTTGATCTCTGTGCAATAAATGCTTGCAGATGCTCAATACGTATACAAATTGAACAAAGTTGGAAACATACAAGCTATAAGACTCAAATATTGCCTACGAATAGAAAACCTACAAGAACCTCTATTAAAAATCCAATAGCTACTGAAGATGAGTCTAACGACTGGATTACACAGAGGCAACGGGAAGTTCTATTGTGTAACAGATAGAAGAGCAGAAGAGAAGAAGAAGAAGTTGGAGCTAAAGACTCACCAATTATCTTCTGCCAAGAGTCTATGAAAGAAGAGAAGGATGCAGTCACAAGATACCACTCTCCATTAAAAAAAAAGAAAAAACATCTAAAGTTTCAGAGCATATGAACGCCTACATTCTTTCTGAACCTGAAAAGAAAGTAAGAGTTGTTGAAGCCATTTTGTTTAGCTCTCTCTCTCTCTCTCTCTGTATAGCCTTCTGGTCATATTTCTGAAAGAGAGAGTCAGCTACTTGCGTCTAAGAAAAGATTTCTTTGTTCATCTTCTACTCTCTTGAGCGCTGTCTCAGATCAAGTCCTGTTGTTGTAAGCTTGGTCTAGGGACCTTGTAATCTCTTTGAGATACATGTTGTACCTGTTCTTGGAAGAGAAGGCTTGCTGTGCAAACATTTGTTTCTCTTGTAGAAGGAAAGACTAGTAGGGAGCTGTGTGTATTTTACTTCTTGGTTGAAGGGAAGACTTGCTTGGGAGCAAGTGTTGTTTGCCCCTTTCTAAGGGAAGACCAAGGTCTGTTTGGTGGCTTAGTAAAATTCTAAGTATTCCTGGGGATTGGACATAGGGCTAATGTAACACCCCAAAATAAAATATTGAAAATTGAAAAAAAGGTAATGAATTTTTTTATAAAACATAATCACCATAATTCTCAGAAAAATATACTAATTCTAAAGACAAATATCCTAAATTGTTGATGCATAAATATCGAGATTAAATCGACCCAATGATGTTTTGGTAATTTTTACTAAATGAAAAATTATGTCGAAAATTTAAACTAAAATCACCATAATTTGTAAAACCGTTCAATTAACTTATGTTTGAAATTTCAACTTGATCAAATATCATTTAGATACAAAAACATAAGGCCAAAGGATTTGGATGAATTAGCTCCCAATTATGAAACCCATTTCGGAATATTTTTACTTACGTAGTCTTGGCTACGTAAGGCACTTGCCTCTTGTAAATTGGTTACGCGTACCACAATACGTGTTGAGGACTCTAGTAAACATGGCTAAGCAGTAAAAAGTAAAGTTTTTACAGCAACATGTGTGTGTTCTACGTGCTGTACATACACAACACCTGGAAATCCATTTATACCTTCCCTTGCTCACTTTTAGGAGTGTTTGCTCATTGGTACATACATCGTTCCGTACTGCTGCTTCGACTGCTGTTGCTACTATTGCTACTGCTACGACTGTTGCTGCTACTACTGCAACTACTACGGCTGCTGCTGCTGCCATTGCAACTTTTGTTATTGGATCCTCTTACTGGGAGTAGAGGAGGATTTGCGTTTCTCTTTTAGTCAGGTAGGATTTTCTTTTCTTTCTTTCCCTCCTTCAATTAGAATCTTTGAGATTAAGCCTCCACCTTTGTTATTGTCTTCGACTTGTGTACAATAATCTTTTTAAGTGTAGGATTTCATTCTTTCTTTTCACTCCATTCCTATCTTTAACAATTGTTCTTGTACACTTGTTGTGAGGTTTCTTCTAATTCTCAGAAAGAATCTCAGGTAGGATCTACCTTTTCTCTCTCTTCTATATCCCCTACAAGCCGTCTGTTCTGTGAAGATCTCCTTACTTCGTCCTACAAAGTTTGTTTTCTTAATGTTGAGATCTTATGCATATGAACGTGCCCCAGACCCAAAAACCATTGATTGATCTTCAATAGAGAGTGGAATTACTTTGAAAGTGTTCTTCCAACTCGTTTCTAACCTCTCCCAAAATAAAGTCAACTGTTTGTCGACAAATAAATTGTATCTGTCGACAGATACCTATGATCACAGAACCCAGAAATTAGAGAAACAGTAATTGTCGACAACCAACTAGTACTTGTCGACAACTACAGACCAAACTCATGAATGTAGTTCTGGATGAAACAGTAGCTGTCGACAACCAACCAGTACTAGTCGACAACCTCTCGTATCTGTTAAGTTCCATTTATCCACCAGTCGAAGTTGGTCTTGCAGTCGAAGTTGATCATGTTAGTCGAAGTTGATCATGACAGTTGAAGTTGGTCATGTCGGTCGAAGTTGACTTTGCCACTCGAAGTTATTAGTCGAAGTTGGCCTTCTAGCCAGTCGAAGTTGGCCTTCTTACCAGTCGAAGTTATCAGTCAAAGTTAACTTTCTAACCAGTTGAAGTGGCCAATCGAAGATGTTATACTTGGTCAATTGAAGTTATTTTTAGTCGAAGTTATACTCGGTCAATCGAAGTTCTTCTTTGGCTAATAGGAAGTATTATACTTGGTCCGTCGCAGTTCTTCTTTTCGGTCGAAGTTATGTTTCTAGTCAGTCGTAGCTATCCTGCTGGACAGTTGAAGCTGTTGTTAGTTGAAATAGTTCTTCTTGTCAGTTGAAGCTGTTCTTCTGGTCAGTTGAAGTGATTCTTCTTACCTGTCGAAGTTGTTATACTCCTAAACTAACTAACCAAGATGCCTTTCTTATTTTCTTGGGTTCTAAAGTTATTTCACCTAACATGGTAACCTTTTTACTGTACACCAGACCTCATTGAAATAACCTTGACCATCTAATTACCTATTCTTGATTCTCATATTTTTGGATTCTTTTTTTTTTGAAATATTAGTTTATAATAATTCATCTTTATGATATTATTTTACTCCTAATGAGTGTCCAAGTACCATATATACATGTTTATCAAAAATGGAAATGGGATGACAACCTTGGGTCTTTGGACAATTTTAACATAATGTCTGTGCAAATGGGGTCGATTTAGTCCCGGGAGCAGCACCCGAATTCGTTTACTGGCCGTGCGAAACGATAATGGATCAACTGGGTGTTTGACATGACACCATTATATTCTAAATTGGTCGACATTTGCATAAATTATGTTGAGACAAACATTTATTACTTATTTGTGGAATGGATAGGGTATCTCTATACATGCATATTCTCTATTTTCTTTTGAACTATTCTTCATACGCTCCTGCTCTGCTATTTCACTGATGGTCACCATATGTCAGTTCATTGACATATCATTTTATTCTTGTCACTATTTGATAATCATGTTTCACTTCATCTACAACCTGATTTCTATCATTCTCCGTTACTTGTACCTCGTACTTGTGACCTGCCTATATGACAATTGTCTTTGACTCATGTATAATTCTATATTTCTTAATTTTGGAGGATAAGTCTTACTGAGCGCAATTGCTCATTAATTCTTTCTCTCTTTCAGGTGATCAGGAAGAACCTAACTCTTAGAGGCGTGTGCTGAGCGTGTCAACCAATTTTTGGATCTTTTAAGTATATTTTTTAGAACAATAGTTATAAATGTAAATATTATATTTTCTTTTTCTCACTCCCCTGTGAACTTATATAAGGAGTGTTTTGTAATTCTGCTGTAATGAAGACATATGTTTATATAATCTAAGTTTTACTTCTTATATTGATTTTTTGTCATTTTTTGATAAATAGTTATTTATTGGGATGTGACAGGTTTAATTGGTATCAGAGTATTAGGTTCCGTAAACCTTGGAAATGACCAGTGAGTTGGGATAAAAATTTGGGATTAGTTATAAAGGTAATAGAAATTTTTGTATATATATACACTTAACTTGTTATTTGTGACAAAATGGACATAAGTACTCGAGATCGGTTACTGATTGCAATGGAATTATTGCGCCAAGATATCGAACTATATGCTCAAGCTCAGAGGGAGACACATATGCAAGTAAAGGAAGAAGTACTGAGGTTGACCACTGGGGCATTTTTAGCAGGAAATCCCCTTGCTTCCTTAGAATCTATGATTCATGTAATGGCTAGTTTGGACAACTTGAAGGCAGGTCAAGACATACTTTTACACCAGTTTGAAGAATATTGGGAGGTGATGTCTGATGCAGCAAGGGAGCTGTATTATAATCCTGATGGAAATCGACAGCCATCTGCGGAATCTGCTACACTTACATGAATCATGCTAGGAAGTTTGGGAAACTTACTTTTGTTAACCTCTCATTTTGATAAATAGTGAGTTTGTATGTATGACTCCCTATGTATATATGATGAGAGGATAAATATGATAATGTAAATACTCTCGGTTTATTAATGAAAAGTATGTATGTTATGTGGTAAAAGAAAGTCTGTATGTGATGAAAATATATATTGGTTTTGGTGATTATATTAATGTATGAATTGTTAGATGTCTCAGATAACTCTTTAAAATAGTCATGGAAGGAGATAATGCAAATTGGAAGATGGAAAACACCATGCATGACTTAACCCGAGTAATGAGGATGGTGGCCAGAAACAGTACTCATAATGGAACAAATATGTTTAAAGACTTCTGAAGTTTAGATCCTCCAAGATTTGCAGGTAGCACGAATCCTGACGAGGCAGAAAATTGGATAAAAGATATTGAAAGAATTGTTAGGGTAATCCAATGCTCAGAGGAGGATAAGATTCGTTTGACAACATTTCAGTTGGATCGTGATGCTCGAGCCTGATGAGAGACTGTGGAGTCTACTTTAGAGGACTCAAATCAGACGCCAATATAAGTTGAAAATGAACCCCATGAAATGCGCTTTTGGCGTGTCAAATGGAAAGTTTCTAAGATTCATTATTCGCTATCGAGGCATCAAGGTTTGCCATATCGGATCTCGGCTTCGTCTCGGGAGGGTCAAAGAGAAGAGATCTCGGAGAGATCTCGGGAGATCAGGATAACATAAAAGTGTGGATCACATAGGTTCACATGGATAATTCCTTAAGGAACATAGATAATTACATACATTCTCAAGCCTCAACCTATGTCACATATATCATACAACAAGAGTGTGAGAATTGGACTTCGAGATGTGCATTTTGATTTTTCTCTCCTTAGGATTCTAGTTTATTTTCTATTAGAAAGTGAAAAATCTCATGAGTTTAGGTGATGATAGCTTAGGTTTGACCAAATCCTGAGAGGTCTCAAGCAGACTAAGTGCTGTCAGTAGGAGAGTGGCTCCCTTGGAGAAGTCATATACACGTTTGACTTTTTTTACCGGACTTTAGATTTTTAGTATTCTATGTTTATTTGAATTATGAAATTTTTAGATATGCCAAATTATAACAAATTATGAAAGATTAGAAAGTCACTATTTTGATTGGAACCATCGAAATCACGATTTTCTTCTTGGATGAGAGAGTTGACTTTTTATTTGTAAGAGATATGATTTTTTTGATATTTTTATTGGATTCAAATGGGGGGTACTTCCTTATTTACATGTAATATCTTAAGTAAATGAAACAATAAAATTGTTTCATTTACTTAAATGATATTCAGGTAAATAAGGAGTCCTGACAACCCTACCTGAAGAGGATCCTAACTGACAACCCTGCCTGAACCCTGAAGACATATCTCGGCCATCTCGTTTCTCGGGGAGGGGCCGAGACCGAGAATCTCGCGAGATTTTCGCGAGATTGCATACCATGCGAGGCATTGAAATAGATCCCAATAAGATCAAGGCCATTAGGGAACTGCCTCCCTTTAAGACACTTACTGAGCTTCGCTCCCTCCAAGGTCGTCTGGCTTACATTAGGCGATTTATATCCAACTTGTCAGGAAGATGCCAACCTTTCTGCAAATTGACAAAGAAATGAATCCCGTTCATTTGGGATGAAGAATGTCAAAATGCCTTGAACAAAATCAAAGAATATCTTCTCAATCCGCCCGTACTGGGGGCACCCATTAAAGGGAACCTTTAATTCTATACATTGCAGCCATGGATGCTTCACTGGGGGCATTGCTTGCTCAGGAAAATGAAGAGGGCAAAGTGCAACCCCTCTATTATCTCAGTCGGATGCTAGTCGGACCAAAACACCGATATGCACCAATGGAGAAATTATGTTTGGCATTGGTTTTTGCCGTTAAGAAACTAAGACATTATTTGCTGGCATATGAGGTCCAACTCATCTCTCGATGTGACCCTCTTAAATTCACTCAAACAGCCAGTCCTGTCAAGGAGGCTGAGAAAGTGGGCACTACTTCTCATGGAGTTTGATATCTCCTATGTGCCGCAAAAGGCAATTAAAGGGCAAGGCATGACAGAGTTCTTAGCAGCCCATCTAGTGCAGAAGACTCCTCTCTGAATACAGAATTATTTGACGGGGAGGTGCTCCTCGCTCAAGAAACTTATGAAGCACAAGAAACCCAACTTAAATATTGGCAATTATATTTTGATGGGGCTGCACGGGCTTCTTTGAAGGCTGATAACACATCAACAAATATGGCAGGGGAAGGAATTGTCTTCGTGACCTCAGAAAAAAGGATAATGCATTATTCATCTGCTCTTATGGAATCCTTCACAAATAATGAAGCAGAATATGAAGCCCTCATAGTTGGCTTGGAAATCGCCCTAGAAATGGGCATAAGATCTATCGAAGTATTTGGCGACTCATTATTGGTTGTCAGACGAATGTTGGGCATTTTTGAAGTCCGAAAAGAAGAATTGAAAGCCTATCTTGAGGCAGCTACAAGACTCAGCGACAAGTTCTACCACTTCAAAATAGAACATGTCAGGAGAAGTCAAAACTCGCAGGCTGATGCGTTGGCCAAATTGGCATCAGCCCTTAAACTTCCCCCAGAAGGAGAACGGGGAATTACCATAAAAAATAGAAGATTGCTTCTAAGCACCCTAAATGGCCATGATGGTCTGACGACTTTCGAGGCAAATGTGATGGAAGAAAACGAAGATCAAGAAGAAGTAGATGCTTGGCGTGTCCCCATCATCAAAATAAAAAATGGTTGGCTGCCAGACAAAAGGGGGGAGCGAGTGCAATTGTTGCGAAGAGCTGCTTCCTACAAGTTGATAAATGATGCATTATATAAGTTTACACCTGAAAAGGACAAGTCGGTAATGCTGAGATGCCTGTCCCCGAAAAAAGCCAAGATGGTCATGCGGGAGGTACTTGTAGGACTGTGTGGAGCCCATCAATTTGGCTCGAAAATGAAAATCAACATAAAAAGCAAAGGCTTCTATTGGCCAATAATGTTTGCAGATTGTGAGCGGTTTGCTTGAACCTACCCCTAATGCCAGGCCTATGGGCCTATACCAAGAAAATCTCCAAACAAAATCCACCCAACTATGCCGACATGGTTGTTTGCTGAATGGGGAATGGACATAGTTGGTCCCCTCCCGACATTACCCAAGGGATAGAAATATATACTCGCTGCTACCGACTATTTCTCACGGTGGGCGGAAGCTATCCCGTTAAAAGAAACAACCGGAGAGGTCGTCTCCCGCTTACATCATATATCGATTCGGTGTTCTGAGTCTGATCATATCTGATAATGGTACTCCATTAAAAAATCAGACAATATACAAGTTGACAGCAAAATTTCATATTGATTGGAGGACATCAACGGTTTATTACCCCCAAGCCAATGGGTTAGCCGAAGCCTTCAACAAAACTTTATGCAAACTCATGGTCAAATTGGTAAATGGTCGAAAGTGCGATTGGGACGAAAAGATGTATGAAGCTCTATGGGCCTATCACACCATCTACAAAACTCCTACAAGATTCTCCCTTTTCCCTAGTCTATGGGGCTGAGGCAATCATTTTTGTTGAAATAGAGCTATTATCTTATAGGGTAGCTCTCCACTACGGGCTTTCTACTGAAGAGGGAAGCGAAATTGAAAGACGGCTTGAAGAGTTGTCAAATCTGGAAGAAAAATGTTTGGTTGCATACCAACGTCTTCAAAATTATTAAGCACGGATGTCACGCGCTTTTCACAAGCTAGTAAAAGAAAGAGCATTTAGGAGATCTTGTCATGGTCAAGCAAAAAGACGTCATGGCCTCTCGACCCAAAAACAAATTCATAGCCAATTGGCTGGCCCATATGTGGTCGACAAAGTGTTTGAAGGTGGTGCTTACACAGTAATGGACCAAAAAGGAAATGTTATGTTTCCGCCTTTAAATGGCAGGCACATGAAACTGTACCACGCTCCCGAGTGTAGTACATCTGCACAATGCAACAGATGGATCTGGATCCAGTACACACCGGAGACAGAGAAGCGATCTTGCTGCAAGATCTTCCAAATGAATAAAAAAAAAGAAAAAGAAAGAAAAGAGGGGTTAAAAACGAGGTGCCCCGACAGACTTGGTCTATCATTTCATTATGGAGGACTAATATGGCAAAAAAGCTTAAAATCCGGCTGAGGTGAAAATCCGAAAGGGCGCTTCAGGCAAAAATGGGAAACCCCGTTGCATGAAAACCCGAAAGGACGTGCAACCAAAAGTAAAAGGGGGCTAATTGTGGTGAAAACCTAAAAAAGGCATCACAATTGGTATATAAAAAAAGAGGGGGACTATCTCGACCTTTTTTAGAGCGAAATTGAGACATCTCACATTCCTTATAAAAGGAAAGACACAAGAGTTGTCAATGACGAAAGAACTCCCAAGTTCGTTCGAACGAATAATCAAATTCAGGGGCTACGACCGAGATAACGATGATTGTGCCTTTCCGCCCTTATAAGAAATGTGGGAAACTCGAACTCTACTCAAAGAAAGAGAGAGAAGGTGAACCCAAACAGAAGAGGAAACTATCATTTCCTAAACAAATCAAAACCCATGTCTTTTGGCTAACAAGCCGTTAGGACCAGTCAAAAGTCAAATCCACGTCCTCTTGGCTAACAAGCCGTCAAGGCCAGTCAAAGGTCGAAATCCAGTCTTCTTCGGCTAACAAGCCGTTGAGGCCAGTCAAAAGTCTAATTCCAGTCTTCTTCGGCTAACAAACCGTCAAGGCCAGTCGAAAAAGTCAAATCCACGACCTCTTGGCTAACAAGCCGTCAATGCTAGTCAAAGGTCGAAATCTATGTCTTTTGGCTAACAAGCTATTGAGGCCAGTCAAAAGTCAAATTCCAGTCTTCTTCGGCTAACAAGCCGTCAAGGCCAGCTGAAAAAGTCAAACTCATTCTTTTGGCTAACAAGCCGTTAAGGCCAGTCAAAAGTCAAATTCACGACCTCTTGGCTAACAAGCCGTCAAGGCAAATGTCAAAATCCATGTCTTTTGGCTAACAAACCGTTGAGGCCAGTCAACAGTCAAATTCCAATCTTCTTCGGCTAACAAGCCATCAAGGCCAGCCGAAAAAGTCAAACCTATGTCTTTTGGCTAACAAGCCGTCAAGGCCAGTCAAAAGTCGAATCCGTGACCTCTTGGCTAACAAGCCGTCAAGGCCAGTCAAAGGTCAAAATCCATGTCTTTTGGCTAACAAGCCGTTAAGGCCAGCCAAAAGTCAGATTCTAGATCTTTTGACTAACAAGTCGCTAAGGCCAGCTAAAGATCGAAATCCATGTCTTTTGGCTAACAAGTCGTCAAAACTAGTCAAAAGTCAAATCACGGGCCCTAGAGGAGCCTCAATCCTCTAAACATATTTACGGCTCTCAGGGAAGCCTTTAATTCCCTACCATACATAAATCCAAACTCTTAATCCATGGCTCTCAGGAAAGCCTCTAATTCCCTACCAACTATAAACCCAAGTTTTTGGTCAACACACCGTCAAGGTCGGCCAACCCAGTTAAAATCCAAATTCAAATTCTACGGCTCTCAATGAAGCTTTTAATTCCTTACCGCATCCAAAGCCTCATGACTCTCAGGGAAGCTTTTAATTCCCTACAAAAAAAAAGAAAATAAATAAGTAAAATAAATAGGAGCTTAAAAAGAGGTGCCCCGACGGACTTGGTTTATCATTTCATTATGGTGGACCAAGGGTAAAAAGATCTAAAACCCCACTGAGGTGAAAACCTGAAAGAGCGCCTCAGGCAAAAATTGGTAAACTCCTCAACGTGAAAACCTGTAAGGGCGCGTTAGAAAAAGTTAGAGGGGGCCAATCTTGGCGAAAATTCGAAAGGGCGTTGGGGTTGGTAATGTGAACAAAAAAAAAAAAAATCTAAATCATGTGCCCGAGGAAGTCTCAATCTCCTCACCAAAAGTACGGCTCTAGAGAAGCCTTAATTCAACACAAAAATGTTGTGGCCCCAGAGGAGCCCTAATCCTCTAAGTGAAATATCTCACGGCTTTTGAGGGGAAGCCTTAAAACCTCTTGTTATCAATAAAAAGCATGTGCTGACGGCGAAAGTCGAAAGCATAATGTATATAGCAAATAATGGTCCTCGTCCTAAGACAGGCCCTTGGGATAGCCCAAGAAAGAGAAATCAAAATAAGTGGACAGCACATGCTGATATCAAACAACATCTCTCAAGCAAGTCTATGCTTCGGTGTCGCCAGCCCTCAGAAGGTCGACCTCAATCTCCAAAGCAGCAATCATAGCATGGATCCCTGCTCTGCTCGGCCTCCAAAGAAGGCAATCTAGCGGCTAATGCCATAAAGTGCTGCACATCCTCAGCAACTGACCGGTCCAAGTGCGACGCCAACACACGTAGAAGAGTTGCACTAGCTGATTTATCTCGCTGTGTGAGGAGAATAGATGCCTGCTGGTCCCGCACCATAGAAATTTGGCTGGTAGTGTCAACGGCCTCGCTACGCAGAGCGGCCAACCGGACCTCCAAAGCTCCGAGAGCCTCTGGGGACTGGCCAATCCTATGAATTCAAAGATCCAAAAGTTGAATTCATCTCAAATGAAAAGCAAGAAAAGAATTTAAAAGAATAAGGGGCAACAAGGAACCTGAAGTGGCCAGAGAAGGATGTGAAGACACTTCGGTGACGTCGCAGGCAACCTCAAGAGTGATGGACAGCTATTGAGTCTCACCCGATAGAGGCTCAATAATCTCAACGTGATCACCAGAAATCACACAAGTCTCCGAGGAGGCAGGCTCGTTGGCAATCAAGGGCGAGGTCGCCCTTGAATCCTCCTTGTCTAGAAAGGCATGAGCGGGGGATGTTATTCTCATGTTAAAAATTTATAGCAAGTTCGAAATGAAAAAAATACACACCTGAAGGACACCCAGAAGGTTTGACAGGGACTTCTACTTCCTTAATAGCCACTGGGAGGTCCGATACAAGGGGCAGGGGCACAAAAGAACCTCCTTCATCATTATTTGCCACGCAGGGTCTGGCATAGGCAATGGATTGCCCTGGCCGGTCACAGCTGCGAGACATGAAGAAAGAGATATATAAACAAAAGAAGAGGAAAAGAGAAAACCCCAAGTAACTGTGAAATGCAGGACAAAAAGCAAATAGCAAGACAATACGCACCAGGAGTCAAGGAGTCCTCCGTAGGAAGGGCGGCAGGAGCGTCAGCTATGACTGGCCCAATAGCGGCACCAACATCCTGGGATGCCGCTTGATTGATGGTCGGCAAGAGGTCTCGCATCATCTCCATCAAGTCATCAAAGGGTATATCTAAAAAGAGGCAAGATATAATCACATCCAAGAATGTTTGACAGGCCTATGATATGAAGAAAGCACAACTTACTGAAACGAGGATCATCGGGATCCCAATTTGGATCTAGGATTGGGATATCCGTCACATCTAGCTCGTAATCCCAATCATCTATGTCATCATCCTTGGAAAGCTCTTTATGACTCTCTAGTGCCGAGGGTAAAAGCACGACATCTTGATCATTGGATTAAAGGGAGCTCAGCAGTGGCTCTACAGGATCTGTTAAAGCCATAAGAAGAATAAACAAATGCATGAATGGGAAGCCAACAAGCTGAAAGAAAAGGAATAAAATTGGGGCTGATTGCTGGTTACCAATATGCACTGCATCAGATGAAGTCCCGTGTGCAGAAATATGAGGAGAAAAGGTCATCTCGTCTACATACAAAGACAATGATGAGATGAGATAAATATGTGACAAATATATATTCCAAAGAAAAAGAAGGATGATGATGAAGTTCTTTACCTGTGCCACCAGGGGACCCGGTCGTCTCAGGGACAGAAGCTGCACAGGCCTCAGACGACTCTACATGGGTAGGAACCTCAATGCTATGACCAGAAGGCCCTGTGTTATCCAAAATAAAGAAATGAGAATAGTTTCAATTTAAGAAGCAGAAAGCAATAAAGCAAATAATATCTAGTGCCTGTACCTTCAAGGAGAAACTGTGGAGGACGTGGGATCATGGTACTCCCACAAAGTCCCAACTCTCTAGCAGCAGAAGACACGACAGTCCACACATTGTCTAGGTAGCAGGCTCGCCTGATAAAAAACACCTCTCGGCGAGGCCCAAGGGAAATGAGTGTCTCACTCAGAAACTCTATCCATTGCTGTCCTAGATCGGCATTAAACGATTCAGGAGGCAATCAAGAACTCATTGGGGCCTTCCGGTGAAGTCCACAAGCCCTGAGAAAATCCGGCCACCACATATAG
Source organism: Colocasia esculenta (assembly GCA_014218235.1). Taxonomy (NCBI): domain Eukaryota; kingdom Viridiplantae; phylum Streptophyta; class Magnoliopsida; order Alismatales; family Araceae; genus Colocasia; species Colocasia esculenta. The sequence goes on along the minus strand of CM024753.1, from coordinate 92,762,874 downwards.
GTGTGCTGAGATGATCCTGCACTGGAATGAGTCTTCTTTCTCAAAGGCTTTCTGGCTGCCATATAAGAATCATCCTGTCGGTCCATATCAAGTTGGTCTAGAGGGCGCTTCTGCAACTTGTCCCTTGCTTTAAAAGCTTCTATCACCTGAGTGGCTAGGTCGGAAAAATACTTCTTCAAATATCTCTCCCTAATGTGGAAGTGAGGGCGATCCAGTCTACGCAAGTAATCTTTCTCGACATGGCGATTGGCAACAAAACGCTATGTAAAGCTACCACCATGGCTGGCCCACCAGTCAACATATCTCAGTGACAACCCCTCGCTGAGAAGAGGGTAAAATCGGAACATCCAATGTAGGAATGTTCTGCTGAAACAAATTCCACCACATGCGGATCTGCAAGTGAACATTCCGCTAGCGTAAAGCACGAGACAAGCCTGGAAACTCAAAGTTTGAAGGAATCCTCTGATCATAACCGAAGTTCCTTGCAAACCTGTGCGGATAATAAGGCTCCAGAATAATGGTCTGACCCCGCCTAAAAGCCAATACCCCAGGATGGGTACACTGTATCCAACTCAAGAGTAGGCATCTCTCAGCAAAATCATGAACTACCTGTTGTGTCCAGGGATCAAACCAACCCGGCTGTCCAGAAGGTGAATAATCCGGAAAGGGCCTTGTTGAACCCGAAATAAATCGGGGCTTAAACAAACCCCGGGCGACAAATACGCTCTGGGGGAACCGGGAACAAACTCCCGACCTCTCCCGCTCGGACGTCGGAAACAAACGAGTCCGAGTACTCGCGGCAATACGTACTCCGGGTGTCGGAAAATCCGCGTCCGGAATGAAGTTCGAAGCCGCGCCCGAAGCCGAAGAGTTCCGGGAGGTCAAATGCACGTGTCCCTAAAAAACGAGGACAAACGCACGTGGGATGGCCGAGGAAGCACGAGCGGTGCACGTGTGCACGTGCGCGGCACGGCCGTCAACCGACAAACTAGGCACGAGAGGCCCACAGAGTTCTCTCCCGAATTTTCTCCCGGAAAGTACGGAGAAAATGGCCAAAGAAATGAAGGAGGCCCACTTATATAGTGGTGGGCCAAAGGGAGGCCCCATGAGGGCCGCCGGTCAGCCCCCTCGCCAGTGAGGGGGGCCGTCGGTTCGCGCCCCCCATAGGGGCGCCGGTTCGGCCCCCTGGCAGGGGGCCGCCGGTCAGCCCCCCGCCAGCAGGGGGGGGGCCGCTGGTTCGGCCCCCCGCCAGCAGGGGGGGCCGCCGGTTCGGCCCCTCGCCAGCCAAGAGGGCCGCCAGGCAGGAGGGGCGCCGGTTAGGGCACCTGACTGGCGGCCCCCTCCGCCAGTCCGACTCTTTGCGAAGCACTCCCGCCGGTCGCTCCGCCTCGACGCTCGCGCTCGCCCTCGACGCTCGTGCCCGCGAGGCCTCCGCCGGGGAGGGTACCCCCGCCGGTTAGCCCCCCTCAAATCCTATAAATAGGGGGGCATACCCCCATTGCAACACACGCCATTTCGGCCGAAAAAAACTGGAAGACGCCACCTGCAAACATTTCGGCTGGTCCGTGCGTGAGCTTACATAGGCCGCACGTGTCGGGAAGGGTCTTCGACACCCGTTGGTGCTTCCTCTTCGCGGTCGAGCCCTCCTGCGTTCGCCCGCACAGAGACGCCACAGGTTGTTACAAGACTTCCGTTGGCCATGTTCTAAGCCCTCCGGTGTCATGAAACGACACACGTAGAGGCACATGTCTAAGTCCTCCGGTGTCATAAAACGACACACGTCGAGGCACATGTCTAAGTCCTCTAGTGTCATGAAACGACACACGTCGAGGCACATGTTTAAGTCCTCCGATGTCATAAAAGACATACGTAGAGGCATGTTACCCCGTGGAGGCACAAACACCCCATTGGTAACGCAAATGTACTCATTACCATGTAAATGTCTGACGGAGGCACAAACACCCTGTCCTCGACGCCACGTACATGACTTGTTGTATACATGCCCAGTGGAGGTACAAAACCCCATTAAAGGCGTAAATGTAAATGTCATAAATATAAATGACATGAGCTTGAATAAAATTGTGGAAATTTATCTGTCATCTGCCTTTCTTTAAATTTCGGCATACGGTCTTTTAACAAACATTACGCATCCGAAAGTATTCGAGTGTTATACTCGATGTAAATGAAACACCGACTTCGGTTGGTGGGGAACGGTCCAGTATACGACCACTCCAATCGCCCTGAACGCGAGCGCATGCGGAAAAAATAAAGAAATGAAATGAAATTCGAGGGTATCAGGGTTCGCACCTAATACCCCTCGTAAAATAAATCTTTGTCTGTTTCTCGTAAACAGTCTGGCACGCCCGCAAAAGAAAGCGAAAGGAGAACAATGAACGAAAATCCTCCGGGGTGACCAAAGTTCATTTCTCCACGCAAAAAGATATAAAATTGAAAGTAAAGAATATTCCGCGTTCCAACAATCTGGCACGCCCGGTGGGACTGTTCCTGCCTTCCATGCATATGTAAAAAGACCGTATGCCGATATGAAAATAAAAGATGACTAATTTCCACTGCACAGGTACAAGGAGCGAAAGCCGGCGTCAAAAGCCCGTCTCCACCTGCAGCTCAAGCTTGCCCGATGGCCGCCGTCACCTACGGCCCTCAAGTCATCGCATGCCACACCAAATGTGGCTACCTCGCCGTCCCGCTCGTGTGTTCGGCGATTTTCCTGCAGTGGTGGGATCCCCTACTTCCTAGGGGTGGTCCCTGCCGTCCAAGCTACTCCAAAGGCGGCGCCCAAAGCTCTTGCAACTAGGGGCACCAAACCCCGTTCAAGCCAAGGCCGAGTCTTCTCGGTGAACACCATCTCTTGCGTCGCAGTCCCTAGAAAACGGGGACAGCGCCAAGGACGCAGGGGCAGCAAGCCCCACGCGGTTGTCTCCAACTTCGGCAAAACCGTGCTAGTTGGAGACATACGCGTCAGGCTCGATAGAGGCGAGCCGATATTGCCCCGGGACAGAAGCGTCCCCACAGTGGCAACCTCCAACAAATACGCTCCCCTCCAAGGGATGCGTCAAGAAGATCGGGACTCCCCAAAAGGAGCCCGACAGGGGCAGGCATCAAGCTCGGCGCCCCAGCCGCCTCACAAAATGAGGCAAATGTGGGTGACCAAGCAGGAAGCCTGCCAAATCAAACAGGCTAGAGCGGATCAACCCGCCGAACGCCCCAAGAAGGCAACTCCTAAGCGAGAAAAAGCTCAGGACCCCGAACCTCCTCGTCCTCGCGGGCAGAAAAGGAGGGGTGTCTACCGGAAGCCCAACTTCGTCTCCACCCAAGCGGAATCCGCTGAAGGGGAAACCGCGAGCCATGCTGGAGCTTCCGCACCTCGAGTCTCGGTCTTTGAAAGACTGAGCGCCTCGGTCTTCACCAGGCTGGGAGCGGCAATCCGTCCAAGCACTCAGAAGCCCAAGAAGCGGAGAGTGCAGCAGACGTTTGAAGAAGGTGGAGGCATGAAAATATTCACCTGCTATGCTTCCGGAAGGGAAGCACTTGGGCCATCCGGCATCCCTGCGGGAGCGCTCAGGATAAACGAATCCGGACAGGACGACGAAACCGTCCTCCGGTACGCCCGGAATGTTGCCAGAAGACTTCCCCAAGGGCAGCAAGGCAGTCAAGCCGGGCCCCTGAATCAGGGGCAAGTTCTCGAGCCTCCACTCGATCATGATCAAAGACCCCTTCCGGGGCAGGTCCAGCTGGACCTCGAAGGAGGGGAAGAAGACGAAGTCGCCAGCCTCCACCTCGGAGATCAACAACTGTCGGCTGACGGGGAGCAAGCTGAAGTGTTCCTCATGCCGCCAACCAGAGCCGCCTTCCAAGCAATGACGGACGACGCCAAGTATGATTTCATACAGTGTTGGCAGGCTGAAATGGCCAATCTCCTGACGGAGCGAGGACAACAGGCAGGGGCAAATGCGCCACGCCGCCAAGTGCCGACGGCAAACCAAAATGCTCGGACAAGACATCAACAAGGCGACCTGCCCGATGTCAATCCACGCACAGCCGCGGTCAACGACTATACCGTCGATCCGGTCCAACAGCCGCGCAGGGGCATAAACTCCCAAGCCTTTGCGGCCGAAGATATTGTGGCCCAGCGGCGAATGATTGAAAAGATCGTGGACGACCGCTTCGCTCAATGGGGCGAGGGAACTGCCACTGTAGATCTCTACAGTGTGCCATATCCCGTCCACCATCAATTCAAGAAGCTGCCACCGGACTGCCCCAAGGCGCTAAAGTTGCAGAAGTTCGACGGATAGGGCTCGCCAAACGAGCACCTGGCCTACTATATAACGGCTATGGGAGAGTTGGCATTCGACGAATCCTACCTCCTCCTTTACTTCGCAACGTCCCTGACGGGTACCGCCTTCCAATGGTACTCAATGTTAAGGCCCAATTCCATTGTCGATTGGGCTGACCTCCAAAAGAAATTCGTCGACCGTTTCCAAACGGCCGAGAGAAAGATGTCGCTTGCAGAGCTGTGCTCCCTCAAGCAAAGGAAAGGAGAAACGACACTCGACTTTATCAAGCGGTGGCGTGACTTCAGCATGAGGTGCGACAATCCCCCGACGCAAGAAGATGCCATAACCATCTGTCGACGGGGCCTGGCGGCGCAGATAAGTGAAAAGCTGCTGGGAACAAACATCAAAGGCTTTGACCAGCTCAATTCGGTCGTGGCGGAGATCGAAATGTTCTTCGCCGATAACCCGATGCAAGCTCCTCCGAAAATCAAGCAGAGCAAGGAGCGCGCCATCGGCAAAGAAGCCAATGCTGTGGACTTCGCTCCGCAAAGTAAGGGGAAGAAGATCATGGCCTCCGGCGCTCCAAGCAAAGGAAGAAAAACCGCCTCCAACTTCACTGCCACAGCGTATGAGCACGCCGTATTCCTTCAAAAGGGACCATACGAAGATGCTCTTCAAGCTGTGCATGAAGAATGACTTGCTCACGCTTCCGGCGTTGAGAAGACCAAGCGAAGCGGATAGAATGGATGAGCCGAATTATTGTCTCTACCACCGCATGCTGGGCACTCTATCGAAGACTGCTACGTCTTCAAAAATGAAATACAGAAGCTGATCCAGAGTCGCCTCATCACCATGCATGAACATTTGGTCGACCCTCCACAGCCCCATGCTTGGGACCAATCGAGGCAGTCGGCCAATGTCATCCATGTCAATGCGCCGGCTCCTGAACCGGAAGACCCCGAAGCAAATCCTTGAGACGCTCATTCCACGAATGGATGGGAAGGGGATTATCCCTCAGCCTCGGAGCACAGGACATGGTCGGAGACAGTGCAAAACCTGGAAAGGCAAGTTCAATCTCTGCGGCATGGTCAGCGCCAAACGCTGATGTACCTGAGGACCATGCAAGAAAGTCTGACGACTCTCCAGCAAGTACTCCAGGGGCCCGTAGGCACACCTACGCCCCGGACGCGCCCTCCCTGCGGGGGGTGGATCTCAGAGGAGTCTTCAAACCCGTCTAATGACGAAATCGCCGGAAGATTATACTCCTTCCCGCGCCATCGGACACTGGCACTCTACTGTACCCGCCTGCGAGCAGGATTATTAGGCTGCCAGCCGCCAACTAGCGTCCCGCCAAACTACTGCATATACCATCAAGATGTAGGGCACGCGTTAGAGGACTGCCACGTCTTTAAAGACAAGGTTGAAGCATGGGTCAACCAAGGAATTATCGACTTGGGCAACGCCCGTGTCAACCCGCCGCAGCCTCACATTCGCGAATGAGCAGACCATTCAGCTGACGTTGTCACGCATACAGTCAACGTCATCGACCCACCGGAAATTTATACACCGGTGGCCTTCACTTTCCCGGACCCGGATATGACAGAAGGCGGCTCATCTGGCGAAGCCCCTACCTGGTGGTTCCCGGGAGGGCGAATTCCTCACCACAATCGCTTGGCGACCGAAAATGTTGGGGAGATCTTCGAAAAGCTCCTGCAACGAGGTGTCGTGATGGCCCACACACCGCCACCGACGTACACTGAAAGGGAGTTGAATCACCCCATGTACTGTCGATATCACGCCATGCTGCTGCACCCTATCGACAGGTGCCCTGATGTCCGGGATTGGATCGAGTCCCTTATCCGAAAGGGGAAGATCGACCCGGAAGGCAATTCTATGGTCCTGGTGAGAGCCAGGGAAGCAGCCCAGCGGGAAATGGAGGAAAGCGACTACATGCGCTTCAAGAACCTCAAAGCCCCCGAAGCTGATGAACAAGGGTGGCTCATGCCGCCGATGCGGTCCACGGCCAATATTGAAGGCTCGAGCCTGTGGCAACGCTTTGGGAGCATATCCCTAAAGGAGGAGCCCAGCTTAGTATGCAATCAAGGGGGTCCGGATATGACAGAAGTCGGCTCCTCTGACGAGGCCCCTGCCCTATGGTACCCCGGATGGCGAGTCTCCCCGAATCCCTTTGCGACCGCAAAGACCGGGGAGATCTTCGAAAGACTCTTGCAGCAAGGCTGTGTAAAGGCGCATAGGCCGCCACCAACATGCACGGAGAGGGAAATAAACCACCCCATGTATTGTAAATACCATGCCATGTTGCTGCATCCTACGGATATGTGTCCGATTGTCCGAGACTGGGTCAAATCCCTCATCCAGAAGGGAAAGATCGACTCGGAAGGCAACCCGATAATCCAGTCCGAAGTCGGACAAGAAGCCCAGTAGCAACCTCCTCGGCGAAAGAAGGGGTCTCGACAACATCAAGTCTCCCCTCCCCATGAGCAAACTCCGGAAAATAGGAGTAGGGGGTAGCGCTTCGAAAATACGCCTCCGCAAATACCCAAGCGGCAAGATAAAGACCGCAGGGGCAAGCAGCCAGCGATGGAGCCGGCCACCCAAGAGGCGAGCCCCTACTGGGCCGAATTCCAAGAATTGCCGCCCGAAGTAATCGAGCAGGCGATCGATTCTACTTTTCAACACCAGCAAGATGAAGCTGGCTGGACCACTGTGGCCTCCATAATGCGCCCCTTACTGGCGTTTCCTAAAAGGGGAGGGTCACACGGCCGCCCTGCCCGAGAGGACGCCTCTTGGGCACCCAAAGCAGCAAAGGAGCTCACGCCGCTTGAAATGGCGCGGGCGCTGAAACGAGAGAAAAACAGGCAAAAGAACATGAAAAGACGTCTGAAGGAGCGAGCCGAGCAAGCAGAGGCCGCAACGACCCCAGCAGAGCTCACTCCACTCCAGAAGCTGCAAAAGCTCATTGATGAGTTGGAGGCCCCTCCAAGCCCACTTGGGGAGTCCCTTTGGACATATACATCCCGTGGGAAGAAATGGAGCGCAAAACAAGGCTTAAAAGCTGGCTCCACCAAATGCTACAAAGGGCTCAAGAAGGCGAGAAGCTGCCTCTGCCCGAAGAACTGGCCATCTCTTATAAGGAAGATGAAATCACCATTGAGAAGTTGGAAGAAATGCTAAAAGACTTCTCGTGCAACATGGTGTCGATACTGCCGCCGGCAAGCTTGCAATCACCGGCTGTTACGCCTCTTGTGGCAACGTATCGGCGCCGCAACCGAGGCAAAGGGAGGGGCCGCGGACGAGGAAAGAAATCCGCCCCGTCCCTCAGCGAGAAAGCCAACTCGCCCGACTTGAGCAAGACTATCGTCTTCCGAGGAGAAAAACCTTAGCCTGCCCCGGAAATGGAGGTACGGGCGAACTCCTTCATCTTCGACCCATCTGACGAGGAAGAAGAAGAGCAGCAGGATATCGCTAGTGGGCTCTCCGACCGGAGGGCCACCCAGCCAGTCCTCTTCGTCCTGTCCGATGAAGAAGAGTGTGGGGGATGGGCGATCCCCAACAAACCCTCCCACCGGAAAACTCCTGAGTCGGTCGTCTGGCCCACTCCATCCAAAAGTGGCAGAGAGGAAACTACTGCCCCGGAGGAGGATAGCCTGAGCTCGTTGTTCGAAGAAAAGCCGGACGGACAGCCAGGGACAAGACGGGTCAACCAATTCGGGAAACCGATAAAAGCCCTGGAAGATATTGTCCCGCCATTGGATCAACTCCGTGCCCGGGCTGACCGCAAAATCATACAGCATATGAAGCGGTTTCCAACCAACATCACCATATGGGACGCCATCGCCTGGAGCAAAAAGTTGAGAACGACGCTCGTCAAAATCTTGCAAGAGCCCGAGGTATACGAAGCTGACGCGACCGAACTCCAGGCCCAAGCCCTCGAAGCACTGGTGGCGGAGGTGACCTTCTCCGACAAGGACATGCTGTTGCCAACGCTATACCACAACCGCCCGTTGTACATGCAAGGAAAAGTCAATGGGCACGACTTCAACCGCATCCTGGTTGACCCCGGGGCGTCGATCAATATCATGCCTCTGAAGACTTTTAAGTCTTTATATCTCACGCCCTACTTGCAAAGGGTAAATGATGTCAGAATCGCTGGGTTCAACCAGAATTCTGAAAACGCCTTGGGAAAGGTGGAAGTGCAGCTGGCCATGGACGGCCTCACTACTAAGGTCGTGTTTTACATCATCAATGCTAACACGTCCTACAAAGCCCTCCTGGGAAGACCCTGGCTCCATGAAAATCGGGTCATCCCCTCGACTCTCCACCAATGCATAAAATACATCAAAGAAGGAGAGCAGCACACGGTCTTTGCCGACCGGGCCCCGTTCCGCCCAAATGAATGCAACCTGGCGGATGCTTAGCTATACTTCGGCGAGCCTCCCGGCAAGCCAGCAACCGCGTCAAAAGGCAAGGAAAAACAAAATGCCGACGCGAATCAAGCAAGCCAGGATCAGGAGGAGGAGGAGCTCTTCACGGTCAATAAAGACCTCCTTGAAGCTCACCGACTCGGTCGCCTCGCCGAATCCACCACGCCCGGGCCAAGTTGCCCAGAAAGGCGTGAAATCAACTATGAAGCAAACACCGTCGACGAGATCATCAACCGAAGCATCTCTTTGCCGCCGGCGTACATGCAGCTACCCTTCCATAGGGAGGAGCAATGGGTGGAACCAAGGTTCAAAATCTCGGGGATCGGGATCGGATCGGTCGGCCCAAAACCGATCCGACCCGGCGATCCCGAGCCCGGCTCGGCCGATCCGGGCCGAGCCCGACTGGGTCTGGCCAAGCAAAAGGGGGGTGGATCGCCCCCCTTAAAAAAATTGAAAAAAATTAGAAAAAATATGAAAAAATAGGAAATATATGAACATTGTATTTATGAACTGAAATACATGAAAAAATGTATTTATTGGAATCGTACATTATATTGTGTGGACATAAGGTTTACATAATCTGTCCAAGACATATAATGTTGGTAATATGCCTCATATTGAGTCAAATATTGACTATAGGCATCCGTGTTCGCATATATGATAGTGATAGGTGTGTAGCCCGGTATTTCAGGCACTTGATATGAGCCATATGACTCATATGAGTCATGTGAATGTGAATCGGACTCAATGGATTGTGCATATGCTCCACCAAGGCCTCCAAAGGCTCCAAAGAGCCATTTCTGGCCGTTGGGGAACAGTCCCCAACGGCTAGAAAACGGCTAGTTCTGAACTAGTCGTTGGGCCGCGGATCGCCCCGGTCCGGGCCGATCCGCGGCGGACCGGCCCGGGCTCGGCGATCCCGCCGAGCCGAGCCGAGCCCGACCGATCCGAGCGCAGGGGACCGGACAGGTTACCCCGGCTCGGATCGGAGGGGCCAAAACCGAGCCAACTCGGGCGATCCGATCCCGAGTTGGCCGAGTTTTGATTCCTTGGGTGGAACGACTAAAGACATTTATTGTCACCCATTACAGAAATGATAGTCTCAAGAAAGGCGAGACGCCGAAGCCGATCATCTTCTACAAAGGAGACCCGCTTCCATATGGGCCCTTCTCCTCATGGAGTTTGATATCACCTTCGTCCCAAGAAAAGCAATCAAAGGGCAAGGTATGGCGGATTTCCTGGCGGCGCATCCGCTCCCAGCAGGCTCTCCTCTCGAGTTCAAGTTTCCGGAAGAGGAAACGCTCTCATCCCCCCACGGGGAGGGGACCCAACAAAAAGAAGTCCCCATTCAAGAAAATGGGAATACTCTCGCCATAGAGTTACCACATTGGGAACTCTACTTTGATGGCGCTTTCCGGGTGCTCAAGCAAACTGACGGCACCACAACTTATACCTTCGGAGCGGGCATTGTCCTGGTGACTCCACGAGGGGGAATACTGCACAACTCATGTGCACTCATGAAGCCGTTGACCAACAATCAAGTTGAATATGAGGCGCTGATCGTGGGACTTCAACTGGCTGCCGAAATGGGCATTAAATGCATAAAAGTCTACGGAGACTCGCAGCTGGTCATCCGTCAAGTGCTGGGGGATTACGACATTCGAAAAAAAGAACTGATCCCCTATCATGCCAAAGTGATGAAGCTCCGCGAGAGATTCTACTTGTTCGAAATCGGACATGTCCCTAGAGGGCAAAACTCTCAGGCGGATGCGCTAGCCAAACTGGCGTCGGCTCTAAAGCTCCCTCCTGAAGGAGAACTGGGCATAACCGTCCGATATAGGAGGCTGATGCCCAGCGTTCTTGAGGACGACTCCGACCCAGAAAATGCAGAGGTCAACGCCCTCGAAGAAGAAACCAGCCAAGAAGAAGACTGGCGCTGGCCGATCATCCAAATAAGGAACGGTTGGCTACCCCCGGATCGGGATGAAAGAGTCCAGCTCCTGCGGCGGGCCACGTTGTATCAAATGATCGGGGACCAACTATATCGGCTTGTCCATGAAAAAGACAAGTCTGTCCTCCTCCGATGTCTCTCCCCCGGAGAAGCCAAAGTCATCATGCACGAAGTCCACTCTGGACTGTGCGGAGCCCATCAAGCGGGAGACAAGATGAAAATCAACATCAAGCTAAAAGGCTTCTTCTGGCCGACCATGTACACGGATTGCGTCCAATACGCCCGTACGTGTCATCAATGCCAGGTCTTCAGTTCGGTGCCAAGAAAGCCGCCAAACGAATTGCACCCAACTACCCCCACATGGCCCTTTTTCCGAATGGGGAATGGATGTCGTGGGACCATTCCCACCATCCTCTGGCGGCCACAAGTTTATCCTGGCAGCCACCGACTATTTCTCCCGATGGGCAGAAGCAATCCCTCTTCGGGAGGTAACCGGGATAGTCGTTGCCAAATTTGTCAAGTAACACCGGATTTACAGGTTCGGCACCCCTCATCGGATCGTATCAGATAACGGTACGCCCTTCAGAAATAAAACGATATATGCGTTGGCGGCCAAATTCCAGATAGATTGGAGGACGTCAACGGTCTACAACCCTCAAGCCAATGGTCTGGCGGAAGCCTTCAACAAGATCCTTTGCAAACTGCTTGCCAAGATAGTCGGCAACCGCAAACGGGATTGGGGGGAGAAAGTGCACGAAGCGCTCTGGGCATACCGGACGGTCTACAAGACCCCTACGGGGTGTTCTCCCTTCTCTCTGGTGTACGGAGCTGAAGCCATGCTCCCCATCGAAATTGAAATGTCATCCTACAGGGTAGCCGTCTATACCGGTCTTCAGCCCGAGGAGCGACAAGAAATTGAAAGAAGGTTGGAGGAATTGTCCGACCTGGAGGGCAAAAGGTTGGAAGCATACAGACACCTCCAATCCTATCAAGCCCGCATGACTCGAGCCTACGACAAGTTAGTCAGGCCCCGTGTCTTCAAGAAAGGTGACCTCGTCATGGTCAAGCAAAGAGAAGTCATGGCAGGCAAATCAAGTGGTAAACTCCAGCCAAACTGGCGCGGACCGTACGTGGTCACCGGAGTGTATGAAGGCGGGGGATACACGCTGGCAACACATGCCGGCGATCGCCCCTTTCCACCACTAAATGGCAAGCATTTGAAAATGTACTTTGCCCCTGAGCATGAATTCCCTGGGCTACCGCCCTCTGATCCCCTTATAGCCGAATCAGGCTAGGGTTGGGCATATGCGCCCACGTCAAAAAAAAAAAAACAACAAGGGAAGGGACTGAAAGAAAAAAAATAATGACGTCCCGGCAGACTTGGTCGCTCCCCAAAAAGGAGTGCCCAAGGGCAAAAGAGCCTACAAAAAAAAGGTCGGCTAAAACTCCTCCTTGGTCAGCAAACCATCGTGGTCGACCGAGTCAAACCTTTAGCCAGTAAGCCCCAAAAAGGTCGGCTAAAACTCCTCCTTGGTCAGCAAACCATCGTGGTCGACCAAGTCAAACTTTTAGCCAGTAAACCCCAAAAAGGTCGGCTAAAACTCCTCCTTGGTCAGCAAACCGTCGTGGTCGACCGAGTCAAATCTTTAGCCAGTAAACCCCAAAAAGGTCGGCTAAAACTCCTCCTTGGTCAGCAAACCATCGTGGTCGACCGAGTCAAACCTTTAGCCAGTAAACCCCAAAAAGGTCGGCTAAAACTCCTCCTTGGTCAGCAAACCATCGTGGTCGACCGAGTCAATCCTATAGCCACAAACCCAAAAAAAAAGGGTCGGTTATAAAACCCTTTCTTGGTCAGCAAACCATCCAGGTCGACCGAGTCAAATCCTATAGCCACAAACCCCAAAAAGGGTCGGTTATAAAATTCCTTCTTGGTCAGCAAACCATCCAGGTCGACCAAGTCAAATCCTATAGCCACAAACCCCAAAAAGGGTCGGTTATAAAACTCCTTCTTGGTCAGCAAACCATCGTGGTCGACCAAGTCAAACCCTTAGCCAATAAACCCCAAAAGGGTCGGTTAAAACTCCTTCCCGGTCAGCAAACCATCGCGGTCGACCGAGTCAAACCTTTAGCCAATAAACCTCAAAAAGGTCGGCTAAGCAATGCCCCCTCAGCCAGTACACCTCCATGGCAGGCTGTGCCGTCTTTGGCCCACTAATCATAATGGTGGGCTAAAGCCGAACGGTAAATTCTCTAGCCAAGGTCCGCGACCTCGCTTCGGATCCCAAGCTCAAAAAAAAAAAGGGAAAAAAGAAAAGAAGGGACTAAAAAATAGAGATGTCCCGGCGGACTTGGTCACTCCCCAAAAGGGGTGCCCAAGGGCAAAAAGGCTTAAAATCCAGCTAAGGGTGTCAATTGGGCCGGGCTGGCCCGGAGGCCCGGAAGCTCGGCCCGGTTTTAACCGGGCTTGGGCCGGAAAAATGAGCCCGCTAAAAGTTTTTGGCCCGGCCCGGCCCGGAAAAAAATAGGGCCGGGCTTGGGCTTTGTGAGGCCCGGCCCGGAAAATATAAATATAATTTATGTTAAATATAAAATTTATATTTAAAAGAGAATTATATTCATTTTTTCCACAATAAATCTACTCCAAATATAATCTTTTATAAATTAAAGCTATGCACCCAATTTTCTTTTAATTTTTTTTTTAAACATTTCTGATACATAACAAAATCGTCTAAAATTTTCTAAAAAATTGATGGCAAAAAAGAGTAGAGCTTTTCCGGGCAGCTTTTAAAAAACTGGGCCTGGGCCGGGCCCGGGCCGACTTTTAGAAAACCGGGCCTAGGCCGGGCCTAACAAGGCCCGGTCCAGGCCCGGCCCATTGACACCCTTAAATCCAGCTGAGGTGAAAACCCGAAAAAGGCGCCTCAGGCAAAAATGGATAACCCCTCAACGTGAAAACCCGAAGGGCGCGTTGGAAAAGCTAGAGGGGGTTGGCTTCTGTGAAAACCCGAAAGGGCGCAGGAGTCAGTTATGTAAAAAAAAAGAAAGAGAAAATCAAAATCAAATCGTTACTTATCAAGGCATGTTTCGTGCGGCCAGTAAACAAAATGCTAGGCTGTGCCCCTATTCTGCTTGGTAGGTAAATCGAAATGGTAGATCCAGCCATGGTTCCCTTTGACCCAACAAACCCCGTGTCGGTCAAACCAATCCTTAGCCAGCAAACCCAAGAAGGTAGGCTATCTCTTTGACCAATAACCTCCGTGGTCGGTCAAACCCAAATCCTTAGCCAGCAAACCCCAAGAAGGTAGGCTATCTCTTTGACCAATAAACCTCCGTGGTCGGTCAACCCAAATCCTTAGCCAGCAAACCCAAGAAGGTAGGCTATCTCTTTGACCAATAACCTCCGTGGTCGGTCAAAGCCCAAACCTTAGCCAGCAAACCCCAAGAAGGTAGGCTATCTCTTTGACCAATAAACCTCCGTGGTCGGTCAAACCAAACCTTAGCCAGCAAACCCCAAGAAGGTAGGCTATCTCTTTGACCAATAACCTCCGTGGTCGGTCAAACCAAATCCTTAGCCAGCAAACCCCAAGAAGGTAGGCTATCTCTTTGACCAATAAACCTCCGTGGTCGGTCAAACCCAAATCCTTAGCCAGCAAACCCCAAGAAGGTAGGCTATCTCTTTGACCAATAAACCTCCGTGGTCGGTCAAACCCAAATCCTTAGCCAGCAAACCCCAAGAAGGTAGGCTATCTCTTTGACCAATAAACCTCCGTGGTCGGTCAAACCTAAACCTTAGCCAGCAAACCCCAAGAAGGTAGGCTATCCCTTTGACCAATAAACCTCTGTGGTCGGTCAAACCTAAACCTTAGCCAGCAAACCCCAAGAAGGTAGGCTATCTCTTTGACCAATAACCTCTGTGGTCGGTCAAACCTAAACCTTAGCTAGCAAACCCCAAGAAGGTAGGCTATCCCTTTGACCAATAAACCTTCGTGGTCGGTCAAACCTAAACCTTAGCCAGCAAACCCCAAGAAGGTAGGCTATCCCTTTGACCAATAAACCTCCGCGGTCGGTCAAACCTAAACCCTTAGCCAGCAAACCCCAAGAAGGTAGGCTATCCCCTTTGACCAATAAACCTCCGTAGTCGGTCAAACCAAGCCCCTTTAGCCAGCAAACCAAAGTGGTAGGCTAACCAAAATCTCCTTAGCCAGCAAACCGCAATGGAAGGCGAGGCCCAAGTGGTAGATCCCATGGTCAATTGCCCCAGGGTCCGGCCCCGGGCCCTAAAGTAAGAAAAAAAAAAGAGAGAAAAGAAAATGGACTAAAAATAGAGATGTCCCGGCGGACTTGATCATCCTCCAAAAAGGGATGTTCGAGGGCAAAAAGGCCTCAAACCCGGCTGAGGTGAAAACCCGAAAGGACGCCTCAGGCAAAAATGTGCAACCCCTCGGTGTGAAAACCCGAAAGGGCGCACCGGAAAAAGCTAGAGGGGGCCATCCCCGGTGAAAACCTGAAAGGGCGCTGGAGATGATAATGTGAAAAAAAAAAATGAATGAAAGAATGCAATGAAACCGACCCCTCTGAGGGGAAGGGAGTGTCGTTCGGGCTAACGGGTAACACCCGTTGAACGAATTGAAATGTGAAGCGATTGTTGAGCTAAGCCCAAACAGGCCAGCCTCGACACCGGACTCTTGCATCAAATCTTGAAGAATGCCACAAATGCAAAATTCAAGGAGCGATGCTAATGAAAGTCTGAGAAAAGCCAATAAGGTAAATCTCAGAAAGAAGAGATATCAAATCAGGGTCGAGGAGCAAAGCCAGAAAAGGCAAGCCCTCTCGACTAAGGATCAAAGTCAGATTGCTGGACAAAGCCCCGAGAAGTCCAGCCCCAGCACCCGAAATGTTGCACCAGATCTGGAGGAATGCCAGAAATGCAAAGTCCGAAAAGAAAAGGACACCGCTCGAACCCGCCAGTCCAAGAAACTGGGGAAGGGATGGGACAAGCCAAGCCAAGCCTCGGCGACAAAAGCTCGTCCCGAGTACCAAAGAGTGCTAGAAATACCGCGCCCAAAGGGGGGAGTCCCAAACGAAGCCCCTAAAAGGTCACCTGAATGCAGACAGAAGTTGCAATAACGTCAAAGAAAAGTATTGGCAGCAACCTGTGGTTTGTCATTCAACTAAGTATGAAGGAGCCCGAGACAAGCCCTCGGGGTAGCTGGTGAAATATATACATCGGCCACGAGCAAAAAAGGAGAGGAAAGAAGAAGAACTACAAAGCCCCTCCTCTCGGGGAGTCCGCCAAACTGGCCTGGAGAGCAGAAAGCGCGGCCTGGGAATCCGCCACTCCCTCGGCCAACCCAAGAGACGCAGCCTCGCGCTCGGCGAGGCGTGACGAGACCTCCTCAAGCGTCCGTCGAAGAGCAGCGATATCCGTATGACAACTTCCGGCTAGCCCTCAAGGACTCGACGCGGCTGACCACGCCCCCTCTTCGCGAGCGAAGAGCCTCGAACCTCTGCTCCGCCAAGGCAATCTCTGCCGTGAGCTTCTGGATTTTGTGGCGTGCCGCCTCCTGGTGCCTCCGCCTCACCTCGCTCCAAAGCGAGTCAACAACAGCCATCCAGGGATCTCGGGGGCAGCCCATCAAGTGGTAGGCGACGGTACTCATCTCTAGGAAGTCCCGCACCGCGTCCACGGATGGGGGACTACCCTCCTCCATGACGGTATGTGCAGACGCCGTGAAGAGGTCGAGCATCCCTTCAACCCCGCGCGCCTGACCCCTCTGTGGAGCGTCAGGCCAGGAGATGCCATGCTCCGGAAACAAGAAGGGTCCCTCAAGCGGCGCCTCGCTCGAAGACGGCGGAGGTAGACCACCACTGACAGCTGCCAAAAAAAAATGAGTAAAAGATCAGCCCGAAGAAAGGGGGTGGCGCGATCACAACACACGAAGGAAAGCAAGGGCCGAAGAGCATAAAAAGCTTGGGATCCGGGTCACTCACCCTGCGTATCGGATGGCAAAGAAGCACCATCCGCACCCTCCGGTGGAGGCAGGGTACCCGCTGCGGAAGAAAGAGGAGCCTCGGGAGGACTTGTTTCCATCATCTCCGCCGCAATCTCGGCGCCATCTGCAAAAAAGATGAAGACAAACACTAAATGTAAGGGCACTCGCCTTCCCGCTCACCCGAGCAAACGTTGAGCCAAAGAAACAGAAAGGCGAAAAACTTGCTGTTGTGGAGAAACACCCACCATCGGCGTCCCCCGCTACTCCTTGGGCGACTTCGCCCTCTTCCGACGGAGAAGAGGTAGGAAGCACGGCCGCGGAAGTAACCGCCACTAAAATGCAGAGAGGGCAAAGGTCATTCGTTGCATAAAGAATAAAAAGCAGAAGCAGCGGAAAGGCGGGACCAGAGGAGCGGGGATCACTTACTCGCGCTGTGCAGGGCTCGCTGCCAACCCCCTCCCTCGAGTATGTCTGGCGCAAAGTCAGAAAAGCTGGGCAACTCCATCTCCGACCCGGACAGCAACAGGTCCTGAATGGCCTGTAGCGAGGGAGTATCGCCTGTAGCCAGTGCAGCCTGAACCGGGTGCTCAATGCCCTCTGCGACAGCAACCTCCACCGGAACGTACCCTGTAAAGAAACAAGGGTGATACAGACTTGAGCCACGTATGAACACCATGCTAGCTAAATAAGTAAAGAGGGGTAAACAAGGCCGACTCAAGAAAAGGATGCGCATCCTACCCGGCTCGGCAGAAGCTACCAGAAGAGTGTCTGCCCCCTCAGGAGAGGGCGTCCCATCAAACGTGGGATTGTAATCCTCGTCGCCCTGAGGAGCCACATCCTCCCACGGAATGTCCTCCGCTAACTTGTCGCCCCCCGAGGTCGACGTGCCTGTGCAAAAAAAAAAAAAAAAAAAAATACAAACGACAAATCCCTCGTTAGAAAGAAAAAAAAAAGAGAAAGAGGGGAAGAAGGCGACAGAGGATGTGAAAACCCACCACCCACGTTCGGGGAAGAAGGCTTGGGGGTCCTCCCTCGAGCCGCCGGTTGCGAAGGACCGGCCTCCCCGCTCGCACGCCTCTTCTGGGCCGGCGGGGTGTCGCGTTTCGGCAAATCCTTCGGAGAAATAAAGCTCTCTGCTCAAACCAACAAAGGAAGGAGAGCCCAAATCAGCGCCACAAATTCAAGAAAATGCAAGCCAAGCTCATGAAGAGGGAGGCAACATACCGCGGGGGGCCTCGGAAAATGTTGGCGGAAGCACCACTCAGTTAAAAGGGACCTTCACGGCCTTGCCCGCCTCGGCAATCGCATTCCAGAAATGCCGTAGGGTGGTGCCACTCTCGATCCAGCTAATATGCTCCCTCGGCTCGACACGGACGATGGAGCGCTGAAGGTGCCCCTCCCAAGCCCGTGATACGCTCGGGAGGATGGGACTGGTGAGCGCCGCGTCCACAGGGTAGCCGCAGTCCAGCAGGAATTGGCGCCACCAAAAGTAAACAAGTGGCGGCTCCCCGCGGTCTCCGGAAGTCGCCAGGCTGCTCTCCGGGCGCGACAAGGGTTTCAAAGCCCCCGCGGAAGCCTCGCTGTCTGCCATGCTAGCGGCCTGTGCCACCGCACGGCGGCGACCCATAGTCGTCACCGTCTTGGCTATGTCAGCGAACTCCCTCTGGAGAAACTCCGGCGCGATCGTGGACACAGGGGCGCCCGCCCGGGACAAATAATCCCTTTCCGCCTTCTTGATGTCGTCGGCACGCTCTCAGAACGCTTGGTTGTGCCGGGACCACCACCGGGCATATGAAATGCTCACTCGCCCCTCGTGCCGCAGCTCAGGGATAAAGAACTCGGGAGCTGGGTCGCGCCTGATGAAGTAGCACCACCAGCTGGAGGCTACTAGATGGCGGTCCGGGCACTTATACGCCTGGGTCGGCAGTGCAAAGTCAGCATTCGGAGGCACATCCTGGTCGTACCCGAAATTACGAGCGAAGCGGTGCGGAAAATACGGCTCCATGAAAAGGAAACTCCCCTTGCGGAAGAGCAAGATGCTGGGGTGGATACAACAGAGCCAGTCCTTGCGAAGTGTAGCAACCGGTGCGGCATGGTGGGGGAGGCGATAAACACGGCCCCCCTGGCCTTCCTCCACCCAAGGCCTAAAGCCAAGCGAGTAGTAAGCAAGGTCAAGTCCTGGCTGCCCGGCCGCCGGCACAAAAGTTAGCCGCCAGCGCGCCTCCCTCAGCTGCTTCTGCTGCTCTCGCTCCGGACGATTCCTGCAACATGAAAATGAGCGGCATGGAGGGGCGCTCTAGACTGATGTTGTAGCACAGCTCCGGCAGCAGAAGACCGGCCCAGGCGCCTAGATAATGCGTCGCCAAAGTGACGCTCTTGTCGCGAGGAGAAGGGCTCGTGGTAAGCTCGCCCAAGCCGCCTAAAATGTTGGCCAGAGCCGCCGGGGCCAAAGCTAGTTGCACGCCGCTGGCCAAGATGCAAGCCGGGTAAATAGCCTCCGACCTGATATTTCCCTCCTCCCCAAATGGGAGGACAAAAGTGCACAACCAGTACACAAGGTAGGCTGCCAGATGGGTGCGGTCCGGGAGCCGCCTCGGGTTCCAGTTGACATCTTGAGGCGCATAAAGATACCTGGCGCCATCATCAAGGTGCACTTTCAACTGCATATAAACCGCTGGGTCGTAGTTGTCGCCGGCAAATTCCTTGTGGAAGCAAAATGGCTCGTTGTAGAAGAAACGGACCCAGGCGTCACAACTCACCCGCACTGTCCCCTTCGAAGCACTGGGGCAGTCGCTCCTCCCACATCTGGCTAAGTCGCGCCAGACCCGCGCCAGATAGCGGAAGCTGTGGGACAGGAAGTAAGAGCCAGCGCCGGAAGATCGATCCCTGTCCAGATCGCTCAGGCAGGCTTCCTCGTAAAACTGACCGGAAATCGGGAGGCCAGAAATACTGTGCAAAGCCCACAAGTCGAGGCTGGTCTCCCCCTCAGCAACCCCGAAGGTGTTAAACCTCCGGTTAAACCTCTCCGCCAGGGCCTGCAGAAGCCCGGGGTTGCAGGGGTAGCTGTGAAGGGCAGCGACGACGGCCTGAAGAATGCCGACCCGCTCAAGCATCAGGTAGTAATGGTACAAGATACCCATCAACCACTCCGTCGCGCCAAAGCGGAACCGGTGCGACGAAACGACCGACCACCGGTCATACCAGCTGGCGGTCCCTCCACCCAAAATCCGGTCCAGAAAGCACGACCGGTCGTAGCCGTCCTTCACGAAGTCACGGCCCGAGGGTGGTAGAGTGTGCCCGATGAAAGTAACACCGGTCTTGGGTAGCCCTTGCATCCCACAGGCCCTGGGAAAGCCGCAATTCTGTCACGCGGCGAGCCGGCTCGGGCGAAAACAACCCCAGCAAAGCCGTATCGGGGAAATGTGCCTGCGCTTCATGGTCGAGAGGAAAGCTGGGGTGATGCGAGCTGCAGGTCCCCATCATGCTGTCACGGCCGGCCAAGATTGCCCGCTCCAGCCGCACCCGCTCGATAACAAGATCAGCGGGACCCTCCCAGTTGGCCGGCGTGAAATTCTGGATGAACGGGAAGAGATGTTCGTCCAGTGGAAAATGCTTCGGGTAGTCGGCTCCCCGCCGATAGCGGTAAATCAAGCTGCTACGGTCTATCTGGCCAATGTCTACCTTGCCCTCGACGGGCGAAGGCTCCTCCAACGGACCGCGGACGCACGGCCCAACACTGCTCTCGAGTCGGTCTAGGTCTTCCACCCGGACCGGGGACAGAGTGAAGCACGGCATGAGGTCGTCGGTTCGCTCGACATCGTCCTCCGTGCGACGCGGTGCCTTGCTGCCCTGGCCGCTCTTGTCGCGACCCTTACGGGGCATCGTCGACCCTGTCGAACAAATAGCGCAACCGTTAGACAAAAGGACGTTGCAATAAGGCAGGGAAGAGTAAATGCAAAGGAAAAGAAATCCATCTCAAAGGTGCCACGGGATACCCCCCGTCGCCTTCGTCTCCGACGGATATCCCGTGGGGGGCATTTGTTGAACCCGAAATAAATCGGGGCTTAAACAAACCCCGGGCGACAAATACGCCCTGGGGGAACCGGGAACAAACTCCCGACCTCTCCCGCTCGGACGTCGGAAACAAACGAGTCCGAGTACTCGCGGCAATACGTACTCCGGGTGTCGGAAAATCCGCGTCCGGAATGAAGTTCGAAGCCGCGCCCGAAGCCGAAGAGTTCCGGGAGGTTAAATGCACGTGTCCCTAAAAAACGAGGACAAACGCACGTGGGATGGCCGAGGAAGCACGAGCGGTGCACGTGTGCACGTGCGCGGCACGACCGTCAACCAACAAACCAGGCACGAGAGGCCCACAGAGCTCTCTCCCGAATTTTCTCCCGGAAAGTACGGAGAAAATGGCCAAAGAAATGAAGGAGGCCCCACTTATATAGTGGTGGGCCAAAGGGAGGCCCCATGAGGGCCGCCGGTCAGCCCCCTCGCCAGTGAGGGGGGCTAGGGCGCCGGTTCGGCCCCCCGCAGCAGGGGGGCCGCCGGTTCGGCCCCTCGCCAGCAAGGGGGGGGGGGGCGCCGGTTCGGCCCCCGCCAGCAGGGGGCGCCGGTTCGGCCCCCGCGCCAGCCAGGAGGGCCGCCGGTTCGGCCCCCCCGCGCTGGTTCGGCCCCCCGCCAGCCAGGAGGGCCGCCAGGCAGGAGGGGCGCCGGTCAGGGCACCTGACTGGCGGCCCCCTCCGCCATTCCGACTCTTTGCGAAGCACTCCTGCCGGTCGCTCCGCCTCGACGCTCACGCTCGCCCTCGATGCTCGTGCCCGCGAGGCCTCCGCCGGGGAGGGTACCCTCGCCGGTTAGCCCCCCTCAAATCCTATAAATAGGGGGGCATACCCCCATTGCAACACACGCCATTTCGGCCGAAAAAAACTGGAAGACGCCACCTGCAAACATTTCGGCTGGTCCGTGGGTGAGCTTACATTGGCCGCACGTGTCCGGAAGGGTCTTCGACACCCGTTGGTGCTTCCTCTTCGCGGTCGAGCCCTCCTGCGTTCGCCCGCACAGAGACGTCACAGGTTGTTACAAGACTTCCGTTGGCCATGTTCTAAGCCCTCCGGTGTCATGAAATGACACACGTAGAGGCACATGTCTAAGTCCTCCGGTGTCATAAAACGACACACGTCGAGGCACATGTCTAAGTCCTCCGGTGTCATGAAACGACACACGTCGAGGCACATGTTTAAGTCTTCCGGTGTCATAAAAGACATACGTAGAGGCATGTTACCCCGTGGAGGCACAAACACCCCATTGGTAACGCAAATGTACTCATTACCATGTAAACGTCCAACGGAGGCACAAACACCCTGTCGTCGACGCCACGTATATGACTTGTTGTATACACGCCCAGTGGAGGTACAAAACCCCATTAAAGGCGTAAATGTAAATGTCATAAATATAAATGACATGAGCTTGAATAAAATTGTGGAAATTTATCTGTCATCTGTCTTTCTTTAAATTTCGGCATACGGTCTTTTAACAAATATTACGCATCCGAAGGTATTCGAGTGTTATACTCGATGTAAATGAAACACCGACTTCGGTTGGTGGGGAACGATCTAGTACACGACCACTCCAATCGCCCTGAACTCGAGCGCACGCGGAAAAAATAAAGAAATGAAATGAAATTCGAGGGTATCAGGGTTCGCACCCAATACTCCTCGTAAAATAAATATTTGTCTGTTTCTCGTAAACAGTCTGGCACGCCCGCAAAAGAAAGCGAAAGGAGAACAATGAACGGAAACCCTCCGGGGAGACCAAAGTTCATTTCTCCACGCAAAAAGATATAAAATTGAAAGTAAAGAATATTCCGCGTTCCACCAGGCCTGAAATCAAGTGAAGAAAGATCAAAATTCAGCTTCCTGGTTGCCCCGACAGGAACAAATCCCAGTGCATCTCAGGCAGAAGAAAGAAGACTATCACTATCTCCATCCAACTGATCTATAAATATGAAAATGGTGGGAATTGAAAGTTTGAAACATCTCGGATATCCCCTGCAGGGAGGCAGCTAGGTAACAAACAATGTGCCCATACGCTGACATAATGAGTAGCCATCAATATAGTGCTGTTCCGGGGATGAGCATCTAAGGATAATGTGCCAAAAGAATGATGAATACATGCCAAGGCAGCAGGGGCCAAAGCCTGACACCCACATTGTAACGACCCAGAAATTCCGCAGTAACCCGAATTCTCCCGTAACCCACGAGACAAGTTCGGAAGGGTAGGAAGTGAAAGTCCGAGGAGACTATATGTAAGAAGATACACACCATGTAAAGCTATAAAATTCCACTATGAACATAACATATAGAACTCAGAGTCTGAGCAAGGTACAGAGTACAGAAGTACAACAAAAAGTACTACTCACTGCAGCTAAGGAGCACCAACACCGGAGTGGCTAGACTAGCCTGGAACGGGAGTCGACGAAGACCCACCTGAAAGGGAGGGGAGTGAGTCTCAAGAAAAGAGACCTAGTAGGGAAAAGTAACCCCACCGGCAACAGAACTAAAGTGTGGAAAGTAAAACTGAAAGTAAGTACACGTCGCACCACAACACAAAACTGTAAACCTCGCGGCTCAGTAACACACACTCACACACACACAACAAGTAGGACTCAGCTAGGGTCTGTGGCTCGGCGTCCCGTCACCACAAAGGCTCTCAACCCCAGCCACGTGTGCACACTACAGACGTTCTCTCTCGCGTCTGGTCCACGACCGGTTTTTCCCCTACGCTTGACCCTAGCGGTAGAGAAGGGGCTCCACGGAGACCGGCTCAAAACCACCACAAGGAGTACGCACAGGACAGAGTCGCACTCGGCGTCCTGGCTCACTAGCGGAGGATAACCACACGCTAGTCATCTAGACAGAGTCGCACCCACGCCTAGGTAACACAACAGAAACGGGTACACGGTAACGCAACGCGCGTACAACAGACGGAACACACTCAACGTCTGAAACCCCGTACAGTAAGTAAACACCTCGTGCCACAATCAACTACTATGCACATGCGGAGTCACACTCTAAGCCTGCCCACATGTGTAAACAGGGCGGACATCACATGTCGATCGTCTTGAAACACAACACTTAAGTCTGTTGGGACACATGGTATTAACGGCCATATCGATTGCCGCCAGTATGAAGTAAACGGCACTCATCATGTCGTTTACCCTGACTAAACGGCCATCGACCATGTCGTCAATATCACCCCTGAAGATCTCAACGTCAACAGATGTGGACGTTAAGCTCTTCAGTCCCTTAAACCCAGAACTGAACCGAATCAGTCCAATTGGGCAGAATCACCCAACAGAACTTCGACTGATGGAGGGAAACACTTCCTCTCATCAATCTATAGTACCAGAACTTCCAATTTAAACAATCGAACACCTAGATTACCCAAAACACCCACAATTCCGGCATGGTACAACCCAACCCTAAACCACAATTCACACACTGATTCACATAAATTAGCATGCTGGATTGCTAAGGAGGGTTGTAGGAGTTAAGTCCCTACCTCAGAACGCTTTATAAACCCCCAAACAGCCACTAATCGTGCCGGAACCCCCCGAAGACTCTGCGCGAATCACACCAAAACCTCGCGTTTCCCGCTCGATCAAGCACCGCCACGTGATCCAGAGCCTTCCCACGAGCTCAGATCAACCAACAGAAGCTAAGGAAATGGAGAAAAGCAAATGTGGAGGAAAGGAGAGGAAAAGAGAAGAATGGGTTCTGCTCTCGGGCTGCCCTATTTCAACAGGTCCGACCAGTTGACGTCAACATCACTGGTCGCCTACAGAACCGCCAAAGACCTGACGTCCACATCGCATGCCGTTGAGTTCAACCTCAAACGTCAACATCGCTGGACGCTCACTCTAAGTCAACGGCTAGCCCTGGCCGTCAACCCCAAGTCAACGACAATGTCTTGTCGTCGACCACACAGAACCTCTAAAAGACCCAATAAGGATCCGCAAAGACCCGAGACCTTACAACCCTCCCCCCTTAAGGAATTTTGCCCTCAAAATTCAAACAACATAAAGAAAGAAGACTCACCAAAGAGGTACGGAAACTGCTCCCGCATTTCGTCCTCCCGCTCCCAGGTCGACTCACCACCGGAGTGTCGCTGCCACGCAACACGAACTAAAGGGATAGCCTTGTCCTCAACCTCTGAACTTGGCGATCCTCAATGTGCAACGGAAACTCTGGTACAGTCAACACTGGAGTCACCTCAGACCACTCTGCACTCTGCAGAACGTGAGACTCGTCAGAAAGGTACCTCCGAAGCATCGACACGTGAAACACATCGTGGACTGCTGCCAACTCTGACGGAAGCTCAAGTCTGTACGCCAAACCTCCGACACGCTCAGAAATGGTGAAAGGTCCAATAAAGCGAGGACTCAACTTTCCACGCCTACCAAACCTCACCACTCCCTTCATAGGAGACACACGGACAAACACCTGGTCCCCTACCTGAAACTCGAGCGGTCGTCTGCGCTGATCTGCATAACTCTTCTGCCGACTCTGAGCTGACTGAAGCCTCTGTCTCACAAGCTGAACTACCTCAACTGCCTGCTGAACCAACTCTGGCCCCGTGACAACCCGTTCGCCAACCTCGAACCAGTCAAGAGGAGTGCGACACGGTCGTCCGTACAAAGCCTCATATGGTGCCAAACCGATACTGGAGTGATAGCTATTATTATATGCAAACTCGACCAACGGCAAGTGAGTTGTCCACGACCCCTGCCACTCCAGACAGCAAGCTCTAAGCATGTCCTCCAAAGTCTGGATAGTCCGCTCTGACTGACCGTCTGACTGAGGGTGGTAGGCGGAACTAAAAGCCAGCTCTGTTCCCAAAGCTCTCTGGAAACTGTGCCAGAACCCAGAAGTGAAGCGAGGATCCCTGTCTGACACAATAGAGATTGGCACTCCATGCAAAGGAACAATCCGCTCTACGTACAACGCGGCCAACCTACTCACACCCCAACTAGTCCTGACAGGCAAGAATCTGGCAGTCTTCGTCAATCTGTCCACAAGAACCCAAATGCTGTCAAAACCTCCAGCTGTCCTCGGCAAACCACCAACAAAGTCAGTCGTCACATGGTCCGACTTCCACATCGGAATCTCTAACGGCTGCACAAGTCCTCCTGGACGCTGATGTTCGGCCTTCACCTGCTGACAGACCAAACACCTAGCAACAAAAGCCGCTATGTCTCTCTTCATCCCAGGCCACCAAAACTGACGTCTCAACCTGTGATACATCTTGGTCGACCCTGGATGAATCGAGTACCTGGAACCATGTGCCTCCTGCAACACGACTCTCCTGATAGACTCCTCAACAGGAACATAGAGTCTATCTCGGAACCTAACAGTCCCGTCCTCACAAAGGTCAACCTCTGGGAGAAGCAACACACTGTGCAACTCAGGATCTGCCTGCTGAGCTTCAGCAACCTGTCTCACAACGGCGGGAGCCGCTAACAAACTGCCCAACACAAACTGACGACGACTAGACGAAACTCTGAAAGACCCCTCTGTCGCAGACTGCCACAACTGCCACTCTCTAAGCATCAGATGACTCATCTGTGCTTTCCTACTCAAAGCATCTGCAACCACATTCGCCTTTCCAGGCTTATACTCAATGCTGAAATCATAGTCTTTCAGATATTCCATCCATCGACGCTGCCTTATATTCAGATCCCTCTGAGAAAACACATACCTCAAGCTCTGGTGGTCGGTACGGACTACAAAACTCACTCCGTACAGGTAAAGACGCCAAATCCTCAAAGCAAACACCACAGCTGCAAGCTCTAGGTCGTGGGTCGGGTAACTCTCCTCGTGGGGCTTAAGCTGGCGAGACGCATAAGCCACCACCCGGCCTTGCTGCATCAAAACCGCACCCAAACCAATACCTGAAGCATTTGTGCAAACCTCAAAACCCTCCTCACCTGAAGGTAAGGCAAGAACTGGCGCCGACGTAAGCAGTCGCTTCAACTCTATGAAGCTCTGCTCACACTGCTCCGACCACTCAAACGGAACTCCCTTTCTCGTCAACCGAGTCAAGGGTGCAGCAACCTGAGAAAAATCTCGAACAAACCTGCGGTAGTAACCTGCCAAACCCAGAAAGCTACGAATCTCAGACACAGATCTGGGACTCTCCCACTGCAAAACTGCCTCAACCTTCGCTGGATCTATCGAAACTCCCTCACCTGAGATCACGTGCCCTAAGAAGTGAACCTGTTGTAGCCAAAACTCACACTTACTAAGTTTGGCATACAACTGGTGCTCTCGCAAAGTCTGCAACACGATCCTCAGGTGCTCGGCGTGCTCCTCCTCCGAAACGGAGTACACCAGAATGTCGTCAACAAACACTACGACAAACCGGTCCAAGAACTGGTGGAACACTCGGTGCATCAGATCCATGAAGGCCGCTGGAGCATTGGTGAGCCCAAACGGCATCACCAAAAACTCAAAGTGTTCATATCTGGTCCGAAAAGCAGTCCTCTCAATGTCAGAATCTCTAATCCGTAATTGATAGTAGCCCGACCTCAAGTCAATCTTCGAAAAGACACGAGCAGACTGAAGCTGATCAAAGAGATCATCAATCCTAGGCAAATGATATCTATTCTTGATGGTCACTTGATTTAGCTTCCTATAATCGATACACAATCTCAGGCTACCATCCTTCTTCCGGACAAACAAAACAGGTGACCCCCACGGAGAAAAGCTAGGACGAATATAGCCCTTCTCCAACAACTCCTCAAGCTGCCTCTTCAACTCCCTCAACTCTGCTGGTGCCATACGGTACGGTGCCTGAGCAAAAGGTACAGTGCCAGGAACCAACTCTACAGTAAACTCAATCTCTCTCTCTAGTGGTAGACCAGTCAACTCTTCCGGAAAAACATCCGGAAACTCACACACTACAGGAATGTCTCCCACTCCCGAGGCAATCTGGTCAAGAGTCACTGCAGAAACTAGGAAACCCTGACAACCAGAAGCAAGTAACCTCCCTGCCCTCAAAGCAGAAACTAAAAAGCGAGATGTAAGAGGTACGATACCCTGGAAGTAGAACGCCGCTTCACCAGGTATCCGCAAGTGCACCCTCTTCTTCTGGCAATCCATCACTGCACCATACCGCTCTAACCAGTCCATACCCAAAATCACATCATAGTCATGTAACTGCAAAGCAAACAGACGAGCTGACAACCACTGATCCTGCAACTGCACAGGTACCTCCTCAAGTCAGTATGACGTAAGGACAAAGTCCCCTGTCGGCAACTCTACTGCCGACTCAACAGACTCTCTCGAACTCAACTCTCCAAGGGAGTCTAAAAACTCCTCATACACAAAAGAGTGAGAGGCACCAGAATCAAACAAAACTCTAGCTGTACAACCAAAAACTGAAACAGTACCTTCCACTAGGTGAGCTGCCTCCGCGTCTGCACGGGTCAAGTGAGTAACACGACCTCTACCTCTCGACCCACCAGAACCTCCGGTCTGTTGACGCTGCTGCACAGGTGCCTGCTGCTGCTGCTGCTGCTGCACTCGGGGCTGTGACTGGGTCTGCTGCTGTGGCACACGAGGTAGCAAAGGACGATCTCGCGCCATGTGACCCATCTGGTCACACCGGTAACACTGACCAGCAAAAGTACGCTGTACTTGCTATGAAGGCTGACCTGTCGGCTGCTGAACACTCCCAACCGACTGCTGTCTCTGCTCTGCCTGCCTCCTATCACGCCGAAACTTCCTCCGAGATCCTAACTTCGCCGTCGTCCCACTAGAAGTGGACGCGTAGGAAGTCGCAGTCCTCGGGGTCGTCTGCACACTACCCTGCTGCTGTCGAGGCTGAGAAGGAACTACCTGTGTCTGAACCTCTGCGCTCCGAGTACGAGTCCGCAAAGTGTCTGCCTCCAACGCTGCCGCTGTCTGATAGGCCGCATCCAAATCTGTGACACGAGCAACTATCAGCGCCTGCCTGAGCTCTGGCCTCAAGCCTCTTACTAACTGCTGAGTCCTCAGACCCTCATCTCCCATAATCTGCGGAGCATAACGCCCTAGCTCTACAAATCTGGCCCTGTACTGCACTACAGTAAAGTCCCTCTGCTGCAAGTCCAGAAACTAGTACAACCTCTCCGTCTGAACGTAAGTAGGACAGAAGGCTCTCTCAAAAGAAACGACAAACTCCTGCCACGGAATCTGTCTAAGTGGACGAGACTGAAAAGTAGTCTCCCACTCAGCGGACCACTAAGTCAACGCCTGCGCCTGCAACTGGTAACTGGCTAGCAACACTCGCTCCTCTGGAACACACTCCATGGAATGAAAAGTCCGCTCCACTGCATCTAACCATGCCCGCGCTGCATCTGGATCAGGCTGGCCCAAAAATTGAGGAGGCTGAAACTGCAAGAACTCCCTCAACACCTTCCCAGTACCTGTTGACACAAAAAAAAATGTTGTGCCAGTCCCACATTAATTCCCAATTCCCAGAAATTCCCCTCCCTTAACCGATGGAAGCACCATCGATTAGGGGTTTTTTTCCCCTTAACCGATGGGGCTACCATCGGTTAAGGGGGTTTTCTCCCCCAACCGATGGAAGCACCATCGGTTGGAGGGACAAACCCCTCCAACCGATGGTACTACCATCGGTTAAAGGGGAATTCCCCTCTAATCGATGGGAGTCCCATCGGTTAAGGGGATCTCCCCTTTAGAATCCCCTAACCGATGGGACTGCCATCGGTTAAGGGGATTCTCCCCTTTAACCGATGGGAGTTCCATCGGTTAAGGGGAAATTCCCCTCTAACCGATGGAACCACCATCGGTTAAGGGGAATTCCCTTAAAAAAAAAAAAAGAAAAACCCCCAACCGATGGTACTACCATCGGTTAAGGGGATTTTCCCCTTAACCGATGGGACTACCATCGGTTGAGGGGTTTTAACCCTCTAACCGATGGTACCCCCATCGGTTAAAGGGAATTTTCCCTCTAACCGATGGGACTCCCATCGGTTAAAGGGAGCCCCACTCCCACGCATGTAAGGGGGGCCTTCCCCTATAAAAGGCACCCCCATCCCCCCATTCTAGAGGAGGCGAACCCCCCCATAAGGAGCTACAGTCCTCTTCTCAAAGTGCTGTCCCCCATTTTCTGAAATCCCGAAAGAATAGAAAAATCCCAAATTCTCAAAGCTTCCCGATCTCCTCCTCAAGCTCCCCTCTTGTGTGAAAGTACCAAATCTCCCCCCCGAGCATTGAGAAGTTGTTCTTATACGTCATCGGCAAACTTCTTCGACTAAAAGTCCGCAATAGCGGCATAGGCCCTCATGGGCTATAGGTTCTAAATACCGTCCATTCTGGACATATGGTATTTTAGATACCTTTGTAATTCGTGCCACCTCCCATCGTGTTTTAACTCTCCGGGATGGTGTGTTTGTGCTATATGCATATGTTTCTTAGAGGAGACTCTGCCCAAGTGGAGATTCTGCCCAAGAACATATTCATATATTCACAGATTTGCATTTTTATATATATGTTTCCTAGAGGAAACTCTGCCCAAGTGGAGATTCCGCCTAAGAACATATCTATAAAGTTCAAATCTGCGTTTATATTTATATGTTTCTTGGTGGAGATTCTGCCCAAGAACATATTCGTATATTCACAAATTTATACTTTTATATATACGGTTCCTAGAGGAAACTCTGCCCAAGTGGAGATTCCGTCTAAGAACATATCTATAAAATTCAAATTTGTGCCTATATGCATATGTTTCTTGAAAGGAAGCTCTGCCCATATCAGAGTTTTCCCTCTAAAAACATATCAATATAATCACAAACTTTGTATTCATATACATGTCTTCCCAAGAGGAAACTCTGCCCAAATGGAGTCTCCGCCCACAAACATGTCTATATAATCATAAATTCGCAATTATATGCATATGCCTCTCAAAAGGGATTCTGCATATGCAGATGGTACCTTTTGCCGGATACTCCATTCAAATAGAGATACCGGTGAGAAAATATGCGTAAACTGCAAATTTATGATCATACACACATACTTTCTTAAGGGCAAAATCCCTCCGGGCAAAGATTCTCTAAGGACACATGGATATAAGTACATGTTCATATGGATATATCTCCATGAAGGCATTCCGCATAAGCAGAAACTCTGCCAAAATAAATTTATGAAAATTGTGTTGATATACACACATCCAAAGAAACAGGGGACAAGACCCGAACTGTGCTCAGATACTCCAAAGAGCAGCACGAATGCATACTCACAAGAACTGTGTTCATATGGACAGTTTCCAGAAAGGAACTTCAAATTGACAAGAACATCCATGGAGATACGTGCATACATTCTTCAAAAAAATCATACTCATACAAGTAAAGAAAAGTGAATGATGAATGAATGAAACGATGAACGAGGAGAAAGGAAATTCTGCCCCAATTCAGACTTCATTTAAACAACTCGGACTTCATTTGAAAAAAGGATGTTGTAAAAGAATATCACGTCATAAAAAAAAAGGGGGTTGAAGTAGCAACTCTTCCAATACAGGAATGCTACTTCTAATCATGACTTCCCCCAAGTTCAGAATCAAATGCACGGATATACACCCGTCTGCAATAATAATCCTCCGGTTTTCCAAAATAAAACCTTCAAACAACCTAAAAGAAGAGGAGGGAGACCCCAAATGGGTTCACGGAAACATATCTGTTCCCTTCTTAAAAGCCGTATCTCGGACTCCACAAAGGACAGTCTTTTCAAAATGAAACACTCAAAGGCAAAAGCATTTCAAAAATAACTAAAAGAAAGATGATACATCATGACCAGGATTTTCTAAAAAAAAAGTGTATATTGTCTCATCCTTGCTATGAATGGTATTCGGGTTAAAACTGGTATTAAATAATGCCAAGAGTCTTAACTCGATGTAAATGTAACGTCGATTCTGATCGATGGAGACAGAGATCCAGCACATGTTACCCTAATCATCTGATGAGTATAGATACGGGACTCAAGAAGTTCAGATTAAAAAACGGCGCACCCTAGTCGCCTGTCACACAGGCATCCCCGTCCATTTCATGGATCCAATCCACGGACATCAACCCGTCCGTTCCAAGGTTCCACGGACATCATACCCGTCCGTTCCAAGGACACCCAAAAATACTCTCTCCGCATTATGTGGACTCTTTCTTCTGTCAGTTAGACAGACTGGCACGCCCCGCAAAATTCAAAGCATGTGAAATGAATACATGAACCAGATAAAACGAAATGAGCATTCAAAATCAAATGAATGATCGATGATATTTTTCCCGTGTCAACAACTGGCACGCCCGGTGGGACCTCTTCTCACCATTCATAGCAAAGGATGAGACATACGTATATTTTTCATGAAAGTCCTAAGACTGATATTTTCCCTTGAAGGTACAAACGAAAAGGCAAATCATAAACTGTTGAAGATGGTCGTCACTTATGGACCACTCGCCATCAACAATCATGCCAGGTTCAGTTACCAGGCAACTCCGATCATATTTGGGGATTTTTCCAACAATTGTCGGATCCCTTCCGGTCTATGAAGAAGATGCTGCTCAAAAGCCTCTCTCCAACAAGTTAACAAGGAAGATCCACGAGAGCTGTGGGCAAGCCAAAGCTCGTCCTGTTATTATCAGCAGGGGGCATCCGAATGCTCTCCAAAGGTAATACTAATAAAGGGGATCAGCCTAACTCTGGCCAACAACATTTATTGGCTATGAGCCTAGGCAGGTCATGCCCAATTCAAATTCAAAACCATATCCAAACTCAAGCTCATGACCAGCAAGCCATCAAGGCAGGTCATGTCCAATCCAAATTTAAAACCATATCCAAACTCAAGCTCATGACCAGCAAGCCATCAAGGCAGGTCATGTCCAATCCAAATTCAAAACCATATCCAAACTCAAGCTCATGACCAGCAAGCCATCAAGGCAGGTCATGTCCAATCCAAATTCAAAACCATATCCAAACTCAAGTTCATGACCAGCAAGCCATCAAGGCAGGTCATGTCCAATCCAAATTCAAAACCATATCCAAACTCAAGTTCATGACCAGCAAGCCATCAAGGCAGGTCATGTCCAATCCAAATTCAAAACCATATCCAAACTCAAGCTCATGACCAGCAAGCCATCAAGGCAGGTCATGTCCAATCCAAATTCAAAACCATATCCAAACTCAACAAGCCATCAAGGCAGGTCATGTCCAATCCAAATTCAAAACCATATCCAAACTCAAGTTCATGACCAGCAAGCCATCAAGGCAGGTCATGTCCAATCCAAATTCAAAACCGTATCCAAACTCAAGTTCATGACCAGCAAGCCATCAAGGCAGGTCATGTCCAATCCAAATTCAAAACCATATCCAAACTCAAATTCATGACAAGCAAGTCATCAAGGCCGGTCATGTCCAATCTCAAATTCAAATTCCAAACCATATGCAATCCCAAAATACATTAAAACCAAGCATCAAATATAGCCACAAACCGTCAGGGTAGGCTGAATCCGAAACCAAAATCCAAATTGAAATTCCAAAATCGTAGCCACCAAACCTCAATGGTAGGCTCAACCAAATTTTCATACCATATCTTTGACCCCAAAAAAAAAGAAGGGGTAGCCATTTAGCAAGACTAAGTCAACCCAAATCTGGACTTTTTCAGTCCAGACAATTTCCTTCGAAATCATAGTTTCTGTCTCTACAACAAGGACAAAACAAAATCATAAAAGTAAAAGGCTATCAGCTGCCACCTCAAGATCCGGCAAATCCATCATGATCAAAGGTCTGCAGGTACGGCTCGACGGAAGCCAACCTATCACCCTGCGGGATAGGTATGTTCCTACAATCCCAACCTCAAACCGCTTCTCAGTTTTGCGGCGGTTTCAAGGAAAATCAGGAGATCCCAAGAAGGAAGCCGATGTCAAGCAAAAGACCCAGCACTCTCCCAGGTTTAAACAAATCTGGGTTCCCCAAAAAAAAAAAGGAAGGAAGCCCATAACTCAAGAAGACTCGAGCAAATATATCAAAGGTGTTTAGTAAGAGAAGCAACGCCAAATATGCTTCCCTTCAACATATTGAGCTCAAGCACCATCATGGGTAAAAAGAAAAAGAAATATACAAGAAGTCAATCTATACTTCTCAAGGCTCGGAGAATACCCGAATAGTCAAAGAAAATCCAACTCACTAATTCAAATCTCGCATATCGGCCTTCAACCGTATACGGCGAGTTTCAATATTTGATGGGCTGGGGGCAATTCCTAACGCCAGTACCCGTCCATCAAAAAGACGACGTGTTACTTGGGCAGCTGAGGAAAAACCCAAGCTTATAATCTTCTCATGCTATGCCGCCGGGAATGACTCTGGCGAACCAGCTGAACAAATCGCTGAAGCCACTTCAATCCTGCTGAAGCCATCAGGTAATTTGCCAGAAGAAACCGCCAGCCCGGCGGACAAGCTGAAGCACCTGGTCAAGTTCTCCCTCATATTGATATTTAACATGAGGGAATTCAAATCCCCTTCTTCGAAGAAACAAATATTCAAGTCGAAGAAGGTGGGCCTTCAACTTCAAACATCAATCCCGTCATCGACTTGCCGACAAAGGAAAATTTCCAGGCTATGTCAGATGACGACAAATATCAAGTGATGCAGCAATGCCAATCTCAAATGGCTGTGCTTCTAAATGAAATGAGGCAACTGGTAACTACAAGCCTCCCCATTCTGTGGAGCCAGTCTCTGCTCAAAATCAACAAAATCAACATCCAGATGGGGCTGCCCCGACAAATTATCCGGCAGCTTCTACGACTGGTCTTCTTCCTCAAACTACGGTTCAAGACATCATTGATCCGTCCAATATTATGACCCCTCAAGGTGTTGCCATACAAAGGCATGAGATACTGAAGATTATTCAAGATATGTTCGCTCAGCAGAGCGAAGGTATTCAGGTGGCAGATTTATATTCTGTCCCATATCCAGTACATCATCAATTCAAGAAGCTACTAGAAACATGCCCTAAAGTCCCAAAACTATCAAAGTTTAATAGGCATGGGTCACCACTGGAATATGTGGCACATTATGTTATTGCCTTGGGCAAGCTCGCCATCGGCAAATCTTATCTCCTCAGATATTTTGCAACTTCCTTGATTGAAGTCGCATTTCAATGGTATTCAAAATTCAAGCCCAACTCAGTTAACCGATCGGGCAGATATGCAAAAGAAATTCATGGGCCATTTCCAAACGGCTGAATGGAAGGTATCCCTCTTGCCAAATTATCTTCCCTCAAACAGAAGAAAAGGGGAGTTGGCAATCCACTTCATCAAGGGATGGAGAGAGTTTAGCATGAAATACAATAACCCTCCTGTTCAAGAAGATACAATCCCTATCTGCCAAAAAGGCCTCATATCAACAATCAATGGGAGACTCTTGGGAGCAAATATCAAGAGCTTCGATCAATTGAATTCCATAGTGGCAGACATTGAGATGTTTTTAGCCGAGCAAATGACACATACATCTCATAAAGGCAAGCTCCCCAAAGAGCGCAATAAGTTAGCAAAAGAAGTCAACATCATTGACTCCTCACCTGATGATGAAGCAAAGGGGGCAACAATCTGTCCTGCCCCAAAGAAGAAACCAGAAGCTAAAGCTCCACTGCCATCATTGATGGGGCGCATGAAGACTCCTTATTCTTTCAAAAAAACAAGAAGCATATTAAAGAGGCTCTTTGATCTCTGCCTCGATAATCAGTTAATATCACTGCCAAAACCAAAGAAGCAGGCAGATGTCAGCAAAATCAATCAGCTTAATTTGCCCGTATCACCGTATGGTGGGGCATGCAATTGAAGATTGCTACATCTTCAAAAATGAGGCCCAGAAGATCATTCAAATGGCCTCATATCTATGCAAAATGCTCTGGCTGACCCTCCTCAACTTCATGCTTGGGATCGACCAGAGCAATCTGTCAATGTCATTTATATGACGAGACTTCCAACAAATTCAAATCATCTCGAGGACGGTCATTCATGTAATTCTCCTCAAGATAATTCAGGAGCTCATTCTCTACCAAGATCAAGGCATGATCCACATAGAATAATGAGGAAAGCCCAAAGGCAAATATACTCTTATGCATACTCAAATATATTCAGAACCGCCTCCTATGTCGCCATATGCAGACTCAATTGGGTGGCTATCCGAAGATCCTTCAACTCCTGTCGAGCCGGCAAGGTTATATTCTTTCCCTCGACATCTCATTTACTCACTTTTCCGGCTATGCCTTCAATCCGGATTGATGGATTACCGAGCTCCGGCAGAAATATTAGCCAATTACTGCCCATATCATCAAATGATGGGTCATAGTATCAAAGATTGCATAAGATTCAAAAATGATGTTCAAAAGCTAATTGACCTGAACATTCATCGGGTCAAGCAGCCTCATACTCAGCAACCACCAAATGGACCAGCCAATCCTGGATCCTATGTGGTGAAAGTCATTAGTGCATCATCATCCTTTGGTCTTCCTCGGTCATTAGTGGGGGAGCATTCAAATCCATATTTATCCAGTCAATCGTATACAAATGTGCATCTTCTACAATAAGCTCTCATTTGCAACAAAGAGCACCAAGTTTATACTTGACAATCTCAGAAGACAAAGTCTGGTTTCCATACTTGAACCAGCATCATATATCTTTCAGAGTGAAAGGAGATGTATGACTATTGTCTGGATCTCCATGATTTGGTCGAAACTCATATCTGGGAAGGAAAAATTGATCAATATGGGAATTCTTTGGCGCCAGCAAATAAGGTGTCACAACGAGCCTGTGGTTCAAGTCCAGAATCCCAAGCTCTATATCCAAAGATATGTGAATATTATCATCATCCCCTGGGCTATGGACGATACAAAGTCAAAGCCGAAATGGAGCAATTTAAAATTGATCTTTTTCAATACAGAATTAGAATATCAAAAGAAGTTGCGACAAAGCCAATCTCCTAGCAAGCAGAGGAGTTCGTGGATCATTATCACCAACTCCCATCTTCAATTATTCAAGAAGCAATTAATGCAACCTTTGAGAATGGGTCACTGTCGGCCCTCAAAATCAGCCAGTTCCAAAAGAGTCAACAACTCTACAGTAAGAGGCGGCTCCAACAAGAGAAGCATCTCCAAATCATCTTCAGAGCAGAAAGTCATAAGCTCACTTAAAGCTCCTCAGGTATGAAATAAAAATATATACATATATATACATATATATAAACAAAAAAAAAACAAAAAAAAACAAATAAAGAATAATAATAATAATAATAAAAGAAGAATGAAAAAGAACAAATGTAGCGTGCTGCTGCTGCTGAGGTACCTTAAATATCAACTTAAAGAAAAAATCATCAATCAATCAAAATTGAAGAATCAAATCACATATTTAACTCACCAATTTACAATATGGTGTCCAAACCTCAACCAAAGAAGCTATAAATCTCTCCAAGTGATAATACCAAACAGTCTGAAGATAAGCCAACAATGCTGACATATCAACGTCGGCCAGCAAATAATTCAAATCGCCGTCACAAGAAAGGGCATGGTAAAGAGCAAAAAGCTGCATCTACTATTTTCAAGAAGCCCGATACCACAAAATCAAGCAAAGTCATTATCATTCACGGCGAGGAGTCAAAGCCTCTGCTTGAAGCCGAAATACGGGCGGATTCTTATGTCTTCAACCCTTCAGATGAAGAAGAAGAGATGTCCAATATGCCTCCTCATACAAAAGAAAGAGCCAAAGTCCCCATGCCTCATCAAATGAGCCGGACAACGCTCCTCTCTTTTCAAATGGAAGAATGTTGATTCCTCTCTCTCAAAAGAAATCTGTCAAGCCAAAGAAGCTATCTAAGTCCTCGATAAAGGGATCTCCCTCATCGGACCAGATACGCATCAAGGCTGATGACAAAATCTTTCGGCAACTCAAATCACTCCCCGTCGACATCACTGTCTGGGAGGTAATTGTTTGGAGCCAAGACCTGAGAGAAACTCTTGTCAAAGTACTCCAAGAATCAAAAAATATATGAAGCTCATATGGCTGATTTCCAAGCTCAAATATATGAAGCACTGGCAGCAAATGTCACTTTCACAAGATAAGCACATGTTGCTATCCTCTCCATATCACAATCGTCCCTTATATGTGAAGGGACAGGTCAACAATATTCAATTAAATCGGATCCTGGTCGATCCGGGGGCATCTACCAATGTAATGCCCTATAGAGCCATTGAATCTCTACATCTCATGCCTCATATGCAACAAGTAAAGATGTACGAATCACTGGGAAGCTTCACCACCAAGGTAGCCTTCTACATTATTGATGCTGATACAATATACAGAATATTGCTTGGGAGACCCTGGCTGCATGAAAATGGGGTCATCCCGTCAACTCTCCATCAATGCATCAAATATGCAAAAGAAGGGAAGCAGTATACAGTCTTTGCCGATCAAGCCCCGTTTCGGGAAGATGAATGCCATTTGACTGATGTCCTTTTATATCTTAGAGGGCCAATTCCTCAACCCCTTGCCCAGTCTAAAGGGAAGGGTAAACAAATTAAATGTTCAGATGAAGACAGTGAGACTGGCAAGCTTTTTGTGGTAAACAAATGTTTTGCCAAATCACTTGCAAAGAATTCTCAAAGCAAAATAACTCGCCCAGAGCGGCGGAGTGTCAACTATGAAGCTAACCTCATAAGGGAGTATTCCTCTATCTCTCAGTTGCATGCAAGTTTACTCTCCAGGGCAAGATCAAAGTGTTTGACGATTGAAAAAACATTCGTCGTCAAATATCGGGGAATGGAAATAGACCCCGACAGAATCAAGGCGATCTAGCAATCGCCACCTCCTCAAAATCTGACCGATCTAAGGTCATTTCAAGGGAAACTAGCCTATATTGGACATTTTATCTCAAATCTTTCAGGAAGATGCATGCCGTTCGGCAAACTAATGAAGAAGAATGCTCCCTTCATCTGGGACCAAGAATGTCAGGATGTTTTTGAACAAATCAAAGAATATCTTCTCACTCCGCCAGTCCTGGGGGCACCAGTTGCTGGGAAGTCTCTTATACTCTATATTTCAGCTATGGATGCTTCTCTGAGAGCTCTATTGGCACTAACAAATAAAGAAGATAAAGAGCAAGCTTTATATTATCTTAGCAGAAAGCTAATTGGTCCAGAACTCCGATATACTCCAATGGAAAAAGTGTGCCTAGCACTGATATTTGCCGTAAAGAAATTGAGGCATTATCTTCTGGCTCATCAAATTAAACTCATCTCCAAGTATGATCCAATCAAATATCTGCTAAGGCAACCCATATTGTCAGGAAGACTCGCGAAATGGGCTCTGCTCCTCATGGAGTTTAATGTCACATACATCCCACAAAGGGCAATCAAAGGACAAGGCTTGGCCGAATTTTTGGCCGCACATCTAGTGCCAGAAGATTCCCCTTTATCTATAAACCTCCCAGAAGAAGAAACTCTCTCTCCTGCAAGTGAAAATTCAGTTCTCGAAGAGGTTGCCACAATTGAGCTACCCTCCTGGGAATTATATTTCGATGGAGCTTCCCGAACTCTTCATTATACTGATGGTTCCACCACTGTCTCTACTGGAGCAGGGATCGTCTTAGTCACTCCATATGGAGGAATCTTATACAACTCCTGTGCTCTGATGAAGCCACTCACAAATAATGAAGCTGAATATGAAGCTCTAATTATTGGGCTCCGGTTGGCTCTCGAAATGGGAATCAAAGGCATACAAGTTTATCGGGACTCAAAGCTGGTCATCCGACAAATATTGGGCCAGTATGAAGTCCGTAAACCACAATTGCTTCCATACTATACCACTGCCATGAAGCTCAAAGAAAAAAATTCAACTTCTTCGACATATCCCATGTGCCGAGAAGTGAAAATTCTCAGGCTGATGCTTTAGCCAAATTGGCCTCTGCTATAAAATTGCCTCCTGAAGGGGAATTGGACATAAGTGTCCGTCACAGAAGGCTCATGCCCGGTATCCTTGACACTGAGTCTAACATCACAGTTGAGGAAATATATAATACAGAGCTGGATACAACAAATGAATCTGAAGATTGGCGCGAGCCGCTTATCAAAATCAAGAAAGGTTGGCTACCTCCTGATCGAGCACAAAGAATTCAGCTCTTGCGTAGGGCTACATCATATCAAATAATAGCAGATCAACTATATAGGCTGGTCCATGAAAAGAAAGGGTCGGTCCTTCTCAGGTGTTTATCTCTCAAGGAGGCCAAAATCATCATGAAAGAAGTTCACTCCGGGCTGTGTGGTGCACACCAGACGGGGGAAAAGATGAAAATCAATATTAAGCTAAAAGGCTTCTATTGGCCTACCCTGAATGCAGATTGCATCAAATATGCTCGTACATGTCATCAGTGTCAGATATTTGGCCCTGTGCCGAGGAAATCACTAAATGTATTACA
Organism: Colocasia esculenta; assembly: GCA_014218235.1. Lineage (NCBI taxonomy): Eukaryota > Viridiplantae > Streptophyta > Magnoliopsida > Alismatales > Araceae > Colocasia > Colocasia esculenta. The sequence continues at coordinate 92,722,671 of CM024753.1, read as the reverse complement.
TCCCACTGCGCCAACCTGGCCGTTCGCCGAATGGGGTATGGATATTGTGGGACCATTCCCACCCTCATCTCAAGGCCACAAGTTCATACTGGCTGCTACAGATTACTTCTCTCGGTGGGCTGAAGCTATCCCATTAAGGGAGGTAACTGGAGAATCAGTCGCCAAATTTGTCAAGTAAAACATAATATACAGATTTGGGACCCCTCACAGGATCATATCTGATAATGGGTCACAATTCAGAAACAAAACAATATATGCTTTGGCAGCAAAATTTCATATTGACTGGAGAACATCTTCAGTATATAATCCACAGGCAAATGGGTTGGCAGAAGCCTTCAACAAAATCCTTTGCAAGCTGCTTGCCAAGATAATCGGCAACAGAAAACGGGAATGGGGAGAAAAGGTTCATGAGGCTTTATGGGCTTATCGAACTGTGTATAAAACCCCTACCGGATGTTCGCCTTTCTCTTTGGTATATGGAGCTGAGGCTATGATCCCTATAGAAATTGAAATAGCATCCTATTGGGTGGCAATCCAAGGCGAACTAGAAAATCAAGATCAGGAGCAAATAGAAAGAAGACTTGAGGAGCTCTCCAATCTAGAAGGAAAGCGCCTTGAAGCATACAAGTCTCTCCAAATATATCAGGCTAGAATGGTTCGAGCATTCGACAAATTAGCAAGACCCAGAGCTTTTAAGCAAGGAGATCTTGTCATGGTCAAATGCAGAGAAGCAATGGCCGGAAAGTCATGTGGCAAACTGCAACCCACCTGGCTCGGTCCATATATCGTCACTCTGGCATATGAAGGAGGAGCATACCGGCTAGTGGACCATAAAGGTAATGTGCCCTTTCCCCCACTCAACGGGAAACACCTGAAACTGTATCACGCGCCAGAGCATGAATTCCCTGGCCAGCCACCAAAACAAAAAAACCAATCACCCAAAGGGCATGAAGCCTAAAGAAAATAAAAAAAAATGATGAAATGAAGTTTGCCATAGATGGGGGCAAAGGAATCAAACTTCCACCTGCCCGTCATATACCCTGAACTTGTCAATCCCTACTGAGCATGAAGCCAAGGGCATTTCATGTACAAACCTAAAAAAAAAAGGAGGCCAATGGAAGAAAGAGATTTATTTTGCGTATCCCGCCAAATGAGGTTCCAAGTTACAATGATAAGCCATGTACAAATACAATACCAAAACCATAGCCAACAAACCAAAAAGGTAGGCTATGTCAAATCCAAAATACCAAAACCATAGCCAGCAAACCAAAAAGGTAGGCTATGTCAAATCCAAAATACCAAAACCATAGCCAGCAAACCAAAAAGGTAGGCTATGTCAAATCCAAAATACCAAAACTATAGCCAGCAAACCAAAAAGGTAGGCTATGTCAAATCCAAAATACCAAAACCATAGCCAGCAAACCAAAAAGGTAGGCTATGTCAAATCCAAAATACCAAAACCATAGCCAGCAAACCAAAAAGGTAGGCTATGTCAAATCCAAAATACCAAAACTATAGCCAGCAAACCAAAAAGGTAGGCTATGTCAAATCCAAAATACCAAAACCATAGCCAGCAAACCAAAAAGGTAGGCTATGTCAAATCCAAAATACCAAAACCATAGCCAGCAAACCAAAAAGGTAGGCTATGTCAAATCCAAAATACCAAAACTATAGCCAGCAAACCAAAAAGGTAGGCTATGTCAAATCCAAAATGCCGAAACCTACAATAGGCCATATCCAAAACCATAGCCAGCAAACCATAAAGGTAGACTATGCCAAATCCAATCTCAAATCCATAGCCAGCAAACCATCAAGGTAGGCTATGCCAAATCCAAGTTCCAAACTCGTAGCCAGCAAACCATAAAGGTAGGCTACCCTAAAACCAAAGTCCCACCAGCAAACCATCATGGTAGGTGACATCAAGTTCAAGTTCCAAGTTCATATCCCAAGGCCATCAAGGCAACTCATATTCAAATACAATTCCAAATTCATAGTCAGCAAATCATCAAGGCAGATCATATCCAAATTTGATCCAAAATCACATACGCCAAACTATAAATCTCAAAATAAATCAAACCCAGAATACCAAATATAGCCACAAACCATCAAGGTAGGCTGAACCAAATAGAAGTCCAAAATTCCATAACCAAAAGCAAAAAAAAAAAAAAAAAATCAAAACCAAAACCAAAACCAAATCAAAATCAAAACTAAGTCCAGAACCAAATCAACCTAAATCCTACACCCAAAAGCAAAATCAAAATCTCATATCCCATCCAGAATATCACAAAGATAAACTGGCATGTCCATATCTAAATCCAAAAACAAACCCAATCTCAACTCCAATACAAATCCAAATGTAAATCCCTTATCCCTGCCCCAAGCCATCAAGGATGGGCGGAATTCAAACCCAAAACCACAAATCCAAACCTAAAACTCCATGCCAAAGTCTATATCAATATCCAAAATTAAGCCTGAAACTAAAGTAAACCCAAATCTCATATCCATATTCAAACTCAAATCAAAATACCACAAAGGTAAGTCACCACCCATTCTGCAGCCAGACCACCACCCCTTCCACAATCAGACCATCATCCATTCCACATCCCAGACCACCACCCCTTCCACAATCAGACCATCATCCACTCCACATCCCAGATCACCATCCGTTTCAAAACCAGACCCTTACCCATTCAACTACCCAAACCAGTCGAGTACTCACCAGTCAGGTCAAAAAAAAGAAAAAAAAGAAAAGAGAAAGAAAGAAAGAAAAGGGGTTAAAAATAGAGATACACCGATGGACTCAAGTATATAATTCACTGTATGCTTGAGGGTAAAAAGATCAAAAAAATCCGGCTGAGGTGAAAACCCAAAAGGGCGCTTCAGGCAAAAATGGGCAACCCCTCAACGTGAAAACCCGAAAGGGTGCGTTGGAAAAAGCTAAAGGGGGCCAGTCTTGGTGAAAACCCGAAAGGGCACTAAGGCTGGTAATGTGAAAAAAAAAAATGAAATGAAATGAAAAGGAGGATTCCTCAGTCCTTCATTCATACATTCACAAAGTTATAAGTCACCACATCACAAACTTACAAAGGGTGACAGATACTACATGCAAAATAGAAAGGAGATCAAGGCAACAAGCCCAATATACAAATGTTATGATATGAAACAAAGGCAGGAAGGCTTCTTCCTCTCCAGCCGTTCAAATCTAATTGCAAACCCCTTTAGCCCGGCACCAAGCCATCAAGAAGGGGCGAAATTCAAATCCCAAAGCCAAATGATAAACACCGCTCCAGAGCCCATTCAAAACCAAGTCCAGGGCCAAATCATACCCAAATCTCATGCTCATATCCAAACCCAAATCCAGAATACCACAAAGGTAACCCAACATATCCATATCCAAACCCAAATCCAAAATATCACAAAGGTGATCCAAGTCACCCAACATACTCATATCCAAACCCAAATCCAAAATACCACAAAGGTAAACCAACATGCTCATGTTCAAACCCAAATCCACATCCAGATCTAAATTCCAAATCCGAATTTCCAATCATTGGCCAAATTCAAATCTCAAACCACATCCGAATACACCACTCATTCCACAACCAAACTCTTAGCCATTCAACTATCCAAGTCAGTCGAGTCCTCAACAGTCAAGTCAAAAAAAAAAGAAAAGGGGTTAAAAAATAGAGATACCCCGATGGACTTAAGTATACGGCTCACTGTATGCTTGAGGGTAAAAAGATCAAAAAAATCCAGCTGAGGTGAAAACCCGAAAGGGCGCTTCCGGCAAAAATGGATAACCCCTCAGCGTGAAAACCCGAAAGGGCACGTTGGAAAAAACTAAAGGGGGCTAGTCTTAGTGAAAACCCGAGAGGGCACTGGGATTGGTAATGTAAAAAAAAAAAGAAAGAAAGAGAAAATGAAAAGAAGGATCTTCATTATCCTTCACCTTGTATTTACAAAGTCACAAGTCACTCTCTGTACAAATATACAAAGAGTGGCGATTGCTATGTAAAGGTCAAACAAAGAAAAAAAAAAAAAAGCAAGACAATGAGCTCGGCATGTAAATGTTATACTGAAAAGCAAAGGTAGGAGGGCTTTTTCCTCTTCAGCCGTTCAACTGCCTTGGCTTTGGAGGTTGTCAGCTGGCGGAGGTTCCTTCCGTCTCTTACATAGGCAGCTTCTTCTTCAGAATCTTTGGCCTCATCTCTGGCCTCCTGATTCAAAGAAGATCTCTCTTCATCAAACTCGCATTCCAGTCGGGCAATGTTCTCCTTCCCGACAACCATGCTCAACACCATTGTCACTCGCAGCATCGCCTACTTGAAAGGCAGAATAAGCTTGAAACTCCAAAAATGGGCCCTGCATCTCCCCAAAAGTGGAAAGAGAGAATTGGCCACAGATACAGAATATGAATCCATCATCCCCAGAGAAGAGTGGATCACAGAAGACCTGGTCACCTGAATACAAGGAAAGAAAGTCAATATCAGAAAAGAAAACATCATCTTTAAAGACTGTATATGAGCTCAGTAAAGGAAGTCACCTGCAGGAGTTGATTCCATGGCAGAATATTCCTTGGCAGGCATCGGGATATAAGGCCCGACAGGAGCAAAAGAATATTGTTTCGTCGAGACTCTCAGCTCAGCAAATGCAGAGGCACCGTCATCCGTCACAGCTATCTCAAGAAACAAACAGTCAGATGATGATTCATTATCATCAATCTCCGGCATAAAATCGGTAGCTGCCCATGAGGAATTCTCACGCTCCACTCCACAAAGGAGAGGAGAACCTTCAGGCAAAGAGGCATGGCCGCCCGAAGCAATCGGACCGGCACTTTTCCTCATCTGTCTCGTCATCTGAGGTAGATAAGTCAAAAAGAGAAGAAAAAATAAGTGATAAATCAAGAAGAAGAGTCATGAATGACAATGATGAGAGAAGAAAAGAAAAGAAAAGAAAGTCACCGCCAGATGAGGCGGAATCCGCCACCCTCCTTTTTCCAGCCCTCTTGGGTCTGGAAGAAAAGGGAATATTCAAATGAGCTTCACCATTCCTGTCTCCAACAACTTCCGGAGCAAGGATGATTGAGAATTCAAAACAGATATAAAAAAAATGATGAATGAAGTAGAAGAGAAAGAAAAAAAAGAAAGATAGCCGCGAAACCAAGAAGGTCAGCCTCAGTAGCCGAATACTATGTCAAATCTTGGACAAAGTTGAGAAGACAAGATTCAAGAAAAAGATGTCAAATCCAATCCAAGCAAATGCCAAAAAGGCAAAGCTCAGGAAAGTGAGATCAGATCCAACTGCGAATCACCAGTCAAATATATTTCAAAAAAAAAAATCTCAAATCAAGTTGTTGGGCAAAGTCAGAAAGACGAGTCTCACCAATTGAGTCCTCAATCAATTCAAGTCCATAACAAAGCCAGAAAGGCAGATCTAAAAAATCCCTGAGATGAAATCCAGAAGGCAAAGACCCAGGCAAGGAAAGCCAAAGTTAGTACTGAGTAAATCCAAGGAAGCGGAGCTGATCGCTCAGCACAAGAAACATGACAAAGTCAATCATTGCCCGAGGTTGTTGACTTCACAGTGCAAGTGCTGAACCGTGTCAACTGTGGCTACAACTTTCCGATTCAAGTTTATTGTCAAGTCATGAAGATCAGAAGCACAGCTCGAAGATTGCACGGGACGTCCTCCTCTGCCTTCGGCTTCGGCGCACTTCCCGTGGGGGGCATTTGTTGACACAAAAAAAAAATGTTGTGCCAGTCCCACATTAATTCCCAATTCCCAGAAATTCCCCTCCCTTAACCGATGGAAGCACCATCGGTTAGGGGGTTTTTTCCCCTTAACCGATGGGGCTACCATCGGTTAAGGGGGTTTTCTCCCCCAACCGATGGAAGCACCATCGGTTGGAGGGACAAACCCCTCCAACCGATGGTACTACCATTGGTTAAAGGGGAATTCCCCTCTAACCGATGGGAGTCCCATCGGTTAAGGGGATCTCCCCTTTAGAATCCCCTAACCGATGGGACTGCCATCGGTTAAGGGGATTCTCCCCTTTAACCGATGGGAGTTCCATCGGTTAAGGGGAAATTCCCCTCTAACCGATGGAACCACCATCGGTTAAGGGGAATTCCCTTAAAAAAAAAAAGAAAAAGAAAAACCCCCAACCGATGGTACTACCATCGGTTGAGGGGTTTTAACCCTCTAACCGATGGTACCCCCATCGGTTAAAGGGAATTTTCCCTCTAACCGATGGGACTCCCATCGGTTAAAGGGAGCCCCACTCCCACGCATGTAAGGGGGGGCCTTCCCCTATAAAAGGCACCCCCATCCCCCCATTCTAGAGGAGGCGAACCCCCCCATAAGGAGCTACAGTCCTCTTCTCAAAGTGCTGTCCCCCATTTTCTGAAATCCCGAAAGAATAGAAAAATCCCAAATTCTCAAAGCTTCCTGATCTCCTCCTCAAGCTCCCCTCTTGTGTGAAAGTACCAAATCTCCCCCCCGAGCATTGAGAAGTTGTTCTTATACGTCATCGGCAAACTTCTTCGACTAAAAGTCCGCAATAGCGGCATAGGCCCTCATGGGCTATAGGTTCTAAATACCGTCCATTCTGGACATATGGTATTTTAGATACCTTTGTAATTCGTGCCACCTCCCATCGTGTTTTAACTCTCCGGGATGGTGTGTTTGTGCTATATGCATATGTTTCTTAGAGGAGACTCTGCCCAAGTGGAGATTCTGCCCAAGAACATATTCATATATTCACAGATTTGCATTTTTATATATATGTTTCCTAGAGGAAACTCTGCCCAAGTGGAGATTCCGCCTAAGAACATATCTATAAAGTTCAAATCTGCGTTTATATTTATATGTTTCTTGGTGGAGATTCTGCTCAAGAACATATTCGTATATTCACAAATTTATACTTTTATATATACGTTTCCTAGAGGAAACTCTGCCCAAGTGGAGATTCCGTCTAAGAACATATCTATAAAATTCAAATTTGTGCCTATATGCATATGTTTCTTGAAAGGAAGCTCTGCCCATATCAGAGTTTTCCCTCTAAAAACATATCAATATAATCACAAACTTTGTATTCATATACATGTCTTCCCAAGAGGAAACTCTGCCCAAATGGAGTCTCCGCCCACAAACATGTCTATATAATCATAAATTCGCAATTATATGCATATGCCTCTCAAAAGGGATTCTGCATATGCAGATGGTACCTTTTGCCGGATACTCCATTCAAATAGAGATACCGGTGAGAAAATATGCGTAAACTGCAAATTTATGATCATACACACATACTTTCTTAAGGGCAAAATCCCTCCGGGCAAAGATTCTCTAAGGACACATGGATATAAGTACATGTTCATATGGATATATCTCCATGAAGGCATTCCGCATAAGCAGAAACTCTGCCAAAATAAATTTATGAAAATTGTGTTGATATACACACATCAAAGAAACAGGGGACAAGACCCGAACTGTGCTCAGATACTCCAAAGAGCAGCACGAATGCATACTCACAAGAACTGTGTTCATATGGACAGTTTCCAGAAAGGAACTTCAAATTGACAAGAACATCCATGGAGATACGTGCATACATTCTTCAAAAAAATCATACTCATACAAGTAAAGAAAAGTGAATGATGAATGAATGAAACGATGAACGAGGAGAAAGGAAATTCTGCCCCAATTCAGACTTCATTTAAACAACTCGGACTTCATTTGAAAAAAGGATGTTGTAAAAGAATATCACGTCATAAAAAAAAGGGGGTTGAAGTAGCAACTCTTCCAATACAGGAATGCTACTTCTAATCATGACTTCCCCCAAGTTCAGAATCAAATGCACGGGTATACACCCGTCTGTAATAATAATCCTCCGGTTTTCCAAAATAAAACCTTCAAACAACCTAAAAGAAGAGGAGGGAGACCCCAAATGGGTTCACGGAAACATATCTGTTCCCTTCTTAAAAGCCGTATCTCGGACTCCACAAAGGACAGTCTTTTCAAAATGAAACACTCAAGGCATTTCAAAAATAACTAAAAGAAAGATGATACATCATGACCAGGATTTTCTAAAAAAAAAGTGTATATTGTCTCATCCTTGCTATGAATGGTATTCGGGTTAAAATTGGTATTAAATAATGCCAAGAGTCTTAACTCGATGTAAATGTAACGTCGATTCTGATCGATGGAGACAGAGATCCAGCACATGTTACCCTAATCATCTGATGAGTATAGATACGGGACTCAAGAAGTTCAGATTAAAAAACGGCGCACCCTAGTCGCCTGTCACACGGGCATCCCCGTCCATTTCATGGACAATCCAATCGTCCGTTCCACGGACATCATACCCGTCCGTTCCAAGGACACCCAAAAATACTCTCTCCGCATTATGTGGACTCTTTCTTCTGTCCGTTAGACATACTGGCACGCCTCGCAAAATTCAAAGCATGTGAAATGAATACATGAACCAGATAAAACGAAATGAGCATTCAAAATCAAATGAATGATCGATGATATTTTTCCCGTGTCAACAGTACCACCCTGGGGTACCGGCGCGTCACGGTGCTGAGCAACAAACTGAGCCATCCCCTCAAGAAATCGAGTCATGTCTAATCCCTGAGCTACCTGAGGTGGAGGTGGCGGCGGAGCAATACCACTATGTGCGTCCTGTGGCAAAGGCTGCGTCTGCTGAGGTGGCGGAGCATCTCCAACCTCCTGACGAGTCACCTTCTCAGCCACTCCCTCTCTAGGACGTCGCCTAGGAGCCATAGTACTATACACAGAGCAAAAATACACACATAAATATACTAACTAACTCCGGGCTAAATAGATGGATAGCTAGATAGTTGCAGCTGTACTTTTTATACTCTGAGTCTACATGATGGGTATTTCCTTATATATATCTCATCAGACTCTGCTCTGATACCAAACTGTAACGACCCAGAATCCGCATTACCAGTAACAACCAGTAACCCGAATTCTGACCCGCTAACCCACGAGACAAGCTCGGAAGGGTAGGAAGTGAAAGTCCGAGGAGACTATATGTAAGAAGATACACACCATGTAAAGCTATAAAATTCCACTATGAACATAACATATACAACTTAGAGTCTGAGCAAGGTACAGAGTACAGAAGTACAACAAAAAGTACTACTCACTGCAGCTAAGGAGCACCAACACCGGAGTGGCTAGACTCGCCTGGAACGGGAGTCGACGAAGACCCACCTGAAAGGGAGGGGAGTGAGTCTCAAGAAAAGAGACCCAGTAGGAAAAAGTAACCCCACCGGCAACAGAACTAAAGTGCGGAAAGTAAAACTGAAAGTAAGTACACGTCGCACCACAACACAAAACTGTAAACCTCGCGGCTCAGTAACACACACTCACACACACACAGCAAGTAGGACTCAGCTAGGGTCTGTGGCTCGGCGTCCCGTCACCACAGAGGCTCTCAACCCCAGCCACGTGTGCACACTACAGACGCTCTCTCTCGCGTCTGGTGCATGACCGGTTTTTCCCCTACGCTTGACCCTAGCGGTAGAGAAGGGGCTCCACGGAGACCGGCTCAAAACCACCACAAGGAGTATGCACAGGACAGAGTCGCACTCGGCGTCCTGGCTCACTAGCGGAGGATAACCACACGCTAGTCATCTAGACAGAGTCGCACCCACGCCTAGGTAACACAACAGAAACGGGTACACGGTAACGCAACGCGCGTACAACAGACGGAACACACTCAACGTTTGAAACCCCGTACAGTAAGTAAACATCTCGTGCCACAATCAACTACTCCTATGCACCGGCGGAGTCACACTCTAAGCCTGGCCCACATGTGTAAACAGGGCGGACATCACATGTCGATCTCCTTGAAACACAACACTTAAGTCTGCTGGGACACAGGGTATTAACGGCCATATCGATTGCCGCCAGTATGAAGTAAACGACACTCATCATGTCGTTTACCCTGACATCACCAGTTCATCAGCTGCAGAAGCAGAATGACGCACCTTGGCTAAGTCATGCCAGGTCTTCAGCAGATACCTGTAGCAAAATTCCATCACATAATGACCCTGGCCATCGGTAGAATCTCTATGAAAATCATCCAGAATAACTTCTTCATAAGGTTCGCCTACAATGGGAAGCCCTGAGATACGATGGAAAGCCCACAAGTCTATAGTAGTCTTACCTTCTGCAGTACAAATGGTTTTCCATTTCGGGTTATAGCGCTCAGCCACAGCCTGAATCAAACCAGTATAACATGAATATCTATAAAGTGCTGTTGTCACGGCATGACGAATACCTACAAGGTCAAGCATATGGCGGTAATGCTGAATCACATACTGCAACCACTCTGTCGCCCTAGGGCGAGGGACATTGACCGTTTCACACTCAGTTTATCATACCAGCTGGGTTTCCCGCTCTGCAAAATATCCTGTAAAATACACTGGCTACTGTAAGGGGTCTGATCAGAAGGCTCATCTACTGTGGTCAAAAAGAGACCAGTCCTGTGGCTAGAAGCTGGGGTCCGGCCCCCACCTGCTATCATTCATGAAGCTGCTTGTAAGGGACGAGAAATGCTATGTGCACTTGTCAACTGAAAGTATGTGCCTAATTGCTTCGCTGAAGGCAACTCGTTTAGACAGACACCATGCCAACATATGAAAATAGACCCTCCATACTGTCACGATTAAAAAGAATAGCGCCTTCTACAACAAGCCTCTGAGCACGAGTCAAAGGGATGGGACCATCCTCATCATCACCCGGCCAAGCATATGAGGATACAAATGCCATAACAAATTCATCTGACGAAAAATGCCGAGGATAATCAGTAGGACACTGGAAGTAGAAATGTCCGTCACAATATCCAGCTCGGGTTGATAGGCATTGAATCGCCAGAGGCTGTGTCAAGATGTGATAGTGCCACTTGGGTATAACCCCGGTCCAAGTCAGAAAGTCTCTCAAGCGTTACCAATGTAGGTTCCATAAAGGGCATCTTTCGACGAGATGCAGAAGGCTCCGATGAACCAACACAAACTGCAAAACGGCCCCGACCTCTGCCACAAGTAAGATGGCCTCGGCCTCTCCGAATACCTCGATACGAATCCATAGTTATCTGGGTACAGGCAAAAACAAAAGGAGAGAGTTGCAGCATTCTTGAAAGTACAAATGACAACCAAATTCGAATGGTATAAAGCATTTAAATGGTCACAAAGCATGTTTTAAAAAAAAATGCACGCGACAACTGCCCTTTGATATGACACTGGCCACCTGCCTCGTGGGGGGCATTTGTTGCACTAAACTTTTGGTCCGCTTTCCCTTCCGGAGTAGCATAAGAAAATAAGAAGAAAAGATGAAGGGAAGAGGCCTTACCTGCTGGGGCTTCCACCACTGCGCTTCTGCTTTGCAGCTGGTGCCCCTCAGGCCATCGCGCCCCTGCTGCTGCCTGCGGCTGGTGACCCTCAGGCCGCCGTCGCCTCTGCCTGTCCTTGTCGCCGCGGGAGGAAGAAGAGGCCGCTGCTGGCCCCTGCTGTCGCCGCTGCTGCCCTGCTACACCGTCGCCTCTGCCTGTCCCTGCCGCCGCCGTTGCCCTGTGCCGCCAGCCTAAGTCGCAACTGTCGTCGCCGCTGCTGTCCGCCTGCATCGTCGCCGCTGCTTTGCTCCTTGCGCAAGAGGAGGAGGAAGAGAAGGCCGCGGCCTTCCTCTATTGGCCGCGACTAGTAGAGAGAGGCAGAGAGAGGAGACCCGAGTCTCCTCCTCTCTTCGGTCTCTCTTTCTCTCTAAAAAAAATGCACAAAAAGAAAAGCGGCTAGGGGCTAAAGTGAAAAAATGTCAAATTAAACTTGCCGGTAGAGGTAATCTAACGTGTCGGTTGAGGTACACAAACTTGCCAGTGGTGGTCTCTCCTCCCACTATAAAAGGAGGGGGGCACCCCAGGCCCAAGGGGAGATTTTCTGAAGTTTGAAAACAGAACAAGGCTCTGGGAAAGACTGCAAGGCAGTCTAAGGAAGAAGGGTGTGTAAGGCAGCCCTAGGGAAAATTGTGGAAGGCACAATATTAATTTTCTCAAGTTTTAAAAAGGTCCATTGGACTTCCTTATTAGGCCAAAATTGCTTATTGGGCTGGACTTATATCTTTTATGCCATGACTTATTAAATGACCATGTTCATAATGCTTAATGGGCCGACATTTGGTGTATCTCTACATGTGATCATATTAATGGGCCTATTGGACTAATTTTACTACTTTAATCATGTTCAATATGTGTAATTGTGTAGTGTCACATTTATTTCATGTTCTTCACCAATTAATTTCTTAATTAAAATCAACTAATTTTCTGACAAACTTTAATAAAATATTTTATAAACATTGTTCTTTAATTTACCATAATTTAAAAACAACAAACAAGTCATGTTTCATATTATTTTTGATCCACCCTAGGTTAATCTCTCTTTAAATCAAATAAATAAGTGAAAACATTAATTTAAGTCACATGATCATAATTAAAATAAATAAATGACGAAAATAATTAAATGAATAAAACAAATAATTTTAAAATAAATAAAAATCCAAAAACTAGATAAAAATGAATAAAAAATGAAATAAATCACAGAAAATTCCAAAAAATGGCATGCATGTTTCCAATTGTATTCTCTTTATATGTAATTCATTTCTTTCAATTGTCAGTTACATTCTTTTATTTCAAAGTGGTTGTCTGATGATTAATCAAAGGTATTCAATCTTTGTACTGATGTAATTAACATTGGTCTTTGCCTGTGGGTAGAGGTCAAACGAACTTATAAAAAAATGTCAATATAAATAAATAAAGACAAATGAAAGACCAATAATCTACAGATACTTTCAAAACAAAAAAAACAAAATTAAAAAGATTAAAAAATGGTTCTCACAAATCACCTCATCTCTTACTCAATTAACTCGGAAGGGAACCACATTTGAATGGAATGAAAGCTGTGAACATGCATTTCAAAGATTAAAAGAGTGCTTATCATCCGTACCAGTTCTAGTCTTACCAGTAGAGGGAAGAACCTTTGAAGTCTATACTGATGCATCAAACATTGGGTTAGGATGTGTTTTGATGCAAGAAGGAAAAGTTATTGCATATGCATTCAGACAATTAAAGAATCATGAGAAAAATTATCCGGTACATGATTTGGAACTAGCAACAATAATTTTTGCTCCGAAACTTTGGAGACATTATTTGTATGATAATCAATTTATAGTGTACTCCGATCATAAAAGTTTGAAGTATTTATTTTTACTGAAAGAGCTAAATATGAGACAAAGAAGATGGGTGGAATATACCAAGAATTATGATTTTAAGATTGAATACCATCCCGAAAAAGGCAATATGGGAGCTGATGCTCTCAGTAGGAACCTTATGGCCGGAATGTTTTACTTACAAGTAAAAGAATGGAAACTCCTAGAAGAATTTTCCACATTGAATTTAAAAGCTAAACCACAAGAAGATAATGTTATGATAGTTAACTTGAAAGTTCAATCTGATCGTTTGAGGCAAATTGGTGAACAACAAGACAATGACACATTGGTAGAAATTAGAGAGAAACTAAATTCCACACCTGACTTTAATGTAGACTCGTGGAAATCTTCGATTTCGAAACAGACTATACCATATAACCCAGAAGTTCAGAAACAAGTATTAGAAGAAGCTCATCGGGCACAATATACAATTCAAATCTCTAAAGAAGAATTTCTGGCAGTGTAACATGAGAAAGACATTGTAGATTTTATTGTAAGATACTTAACTTGTCAAAAATAAAAGCTGAACACCAGAAACCAACAGGAAAATTGAAACCCCTTGAGATACCAGAGTGGAAATGGGATAATGTAGGCGTGGATTTTATCATGGGATTACCCAGAGCACGTAATGGGTATGATGCTGTGTGGGTAATAATTGACCGACTCACAAAGTCGGCTCATTTTTTGGCTATAAAGACAAAGTGGTCTGTCAATGTTTTAGCAGTCTTGTATTTAAAAGAAATTGTTCGGCTACATGGAATTCCAAAAGATATTATTTCGGATCGAGATGCAAGATTTACTTCACACTTTTGGAGAGAACTATAGGATGCATTGGGAACTAAGTTGAAATTCAGTACAACATTCCATCCTCAAACTGATGGACAAACAGAACAAGTAAATCAAATTACTGAAGATATGTGCCATGCCTGTGTTTTAGAATTTGTAAATGAGTGGTGCCTATAACAACAATTATCAGTCTACAATTCGAATGGCACCATTTGAAACTTTGTATGGCCGACAATGTAGGTCACCAATATGTTGGATTGAATTACAAGAATCACACATTCTTGGACCTGAAATGAAAGCCGCTCACGATCGACAGAAGAATTATGCTGATCAACGAAGAAGAGAGCTAGAATTCCAACAAGGAGATCATGTTTTTCTAAAAGTATCACCTCGAAGAGGACTCAGGAGATTTGGAATTAAAGGAAAGTTTAGTCCACAATACATTGAACCAATTGAAATATTAAGGAGAGTTGGAGAAATAACGTATCAGCTATCACCACCACCCTAGTTGTCCAATGTACATGACATCTTTCACGTATCAATGTTACAGAAATATGTTTATAATCCAGAACATGTTATTGAATATCAAAATCTGGAATTACAAGGGAATCTGGCATATGAAGAGAAACCAGTGCAAATCCTCGACAAGAAGAAGCAACATGGGAACTAGAAGATGCTATTAGAACCAAGTACCCAGAAATGTTTACATGTTAATATCACTTATTGTTAAATTCATATCAGTTAAATTTGGAGGACCAAATATTTTTTAGTGGGGGAGGAATTGTAACACTCCAAAATAAAATATTGAAAATTGAAAAAGGGTAATGATTTTTTTTTTATAAAACATAATCACCATAGTTCTTAGAAAATGTACTGATTCTAAAGACATAAATATTCTAAATTGTTGATGCACAAATATTGAGATTAAGTCGACCCAATGATTTTTTGGTAATTCTTACTGAACGAAAAATTATGTAAAAAATTATACTAAAATTATCATAATTTGTAAAACGTTTCAATTAACTTATGTTTGAAATTTCCACTTGATAGAATATCATTTAGATACAAAAACATAAGGCCAAAAGATCTAGATGAATTAACTCCCAATTATGAAACCCATTTTCGGAATATTTTTGCTTACGTAGTCATGGCTGCGTAGACACTTTCCTCTTGTAAATTGATTACACGTACCACAATACGTGTTGAGGGCTCTAGTAAATGTGGCTAAGCAGTAATAAAGAAAGTTTTTACAGCAACAGGTGTGTATGTTACGTGTTGTACATGTACAACATTTGGAAATCCATTTATACCTTCCTTTGCTCACTCTTAGGAGTGTTTGCTCACTGGTACATCGTTCTGTGTGGCTGCTACTGCATGGTTTGTCATGGCGAATCGGATCGGGTCGATTTGGAGCGGATCAGGGAAAGCCGATTCGCCTGATTCGGTCCGATTCGCATGTATATATATATAATATATATTTAATATAATATATGTATATAATGAATATATATATATATATATATATATGTACATATATGTAACATATGTCAGATATGAGAATGGGCTTAGGGATTCACATGAGATTACATGGAACTCATACCTTATTTACATGTAATATTTACTTAAATGATATGGAATGTAAATAAGGAAGTACCCCCCATTTAAATCCAATAAAATATAAAAAAATCATATCTCTTACCAATAAAAAATTAACTCTCCCATTCTAGAAGAAAATCTCGATTTAATTTGGCTTATCTAAAAATTTCATAATTCAATAAACCTAATAGAACACTAAAACTCCAAAGTCCGATGGGAAAGTCAAACGTGCATATGACTTCTCTAAGGGAGCCACTCTCCTACTGACTGGGACTTGGTTGCGGTCAGTAGGACAGTGACTCCCTTGGAGAAGTCATATACACGTTTGACTTTTTCCACTGGACTTTGAATTTTTAGTGTTCTATTATGTTTATTTGAATTATGAAATTTTTAGATAAGTCAAATTATGAGGGATTGGAAAGTCGCTATTTTGATGGAATCACCAAAATTACGATTTTCTTCTTGGATGAGAGAGTTGACTTTTTATTAGTAAGAGAGAGAATTTTTTGATATTTTTATTAGATTCAAATGGGAGGGGGGGGGTACTTCCTTATTTACATTCCATATCTTAAGTAAATGTTATAACAAATTATAACATTTACTTAAGATATGGAATGTAAATAAGGTATGAGTTCCATGTAATCCTATGTGAATCCTTGAGCTCCATGTTATCCCATGTGAACTCCTGAGCCCATTCTTATATTTGACATACATATGTTGCATATATGCATATACATATACATATATATGTAATATATTCATTATATACATATATTATATTAAATATATATATATCATATATATATACATGCGAATCGGATCGATTCGGTCCGATTCGCCCGAATCGGATCGAATTGTTGGATCTCTTGTTTTGATGATGTTTAACTATAATTCATAAAAATGTGAAAATCATGCTTCAATCATATCTAACACTATTTTCCATGTGTAACTCACAGAAATGTTCATATGATGACGGTGGTGTCGACACAATTCAGATAGTGTGTCGACACATGATTCAATCCCAGAGCAAATAATCATGAAAGCAAGCCAATTGTGTCGACACAAGTTCAGTGGTGTCGACACATCCCATGCATCTAGTAAGCAGTGAAGTATGAAGGAGCCAGTGGTGTCGACACAAGTTGGTTGTGTGTCGACACACATTTGTATTCTGAAACAGTGAGACACTGAAGTGTGATTGTGTGTGTCGACACATAGGATGATTGTGTGTTGACACGTCCTGTCCCTCCCAGAAGCTTGTTTTGCAGTATGTGGCCAAGTGTGTCGACACAAGTGGAAAGTGTGTCGACACAACTTATCAGACAAAGCTGCCAGGACACAAAGGCAGAAACATATGTCGACACATAACTCATGTTGTGTCGACACACTTCAACTATTTTTCCAGATTTGATTCTAAGGACACGTGGATGATTTTGGTTGAAGGCTTTTGAGCGGGAATTTTTGTGCCCCCAAATTCCAAGGCATTTCGTGGACACATGGGACTATAAGTGCCCATCAATCATCATCCACTTATCTTTTGGGGGACACACACCTCAGTTCTCTCAACTCCTAGAAGCAGAAGACGAATTCAGAGAGAGGCTTCATCCTGGAGAATTGCGTCTAGATCTGAAGAATTGGGAGATCCAAGCACCTTGGCTGATCAATCTCAAGTGGAATTCCCAGATTCTAGAGTCTACATCCTGGAGCTAGAGCTGGAGATCTGAACTCTCATCTGGAAGCAGAACAGGGGGAAATCGAACCAGACTTCTTCAATTTGTAATTCGACTGTTCTGTCTGGTTCCTTACTTAAAACTCATTTCCTAGTGTGTTTTGTGGAATTGGAGCAACTATTGTGCTCAATTTCACGTGTGTGTTCAGATCTGAGATCTCTGTCATCTCAGTGTGTGACCCATTTGGATTGACAATATAAGCCACTTTGTGTGTGTGTGTGGATGGTGGATGTAGGGTACACAATTATGTAATCCGAACCATCCTAAATCATTGTGCCATTGTGGTTTGATTGTCTGTGCGTTAGATGATTGGTAGGCTCGCTACTCTCACATCATTTGATCTGTCTAGATTGCTCAGAATTGTGCTTAAGTCTGAGATCTAAGTTTCTTATTGGTTTCTCTGAGTTTCTAATCGAGTAAATTTTAAACTCAGTTGAAATCTATTCAACCCCCCCTTTTTTTAGATTTCATCATAGCTGTTTTCCGCAACATTTCATTTGGTATCAGAGAGGGTTCTCATTGCACTTGCTAAGTGTTTGATCGAGCGATCAAGAGTTTTTGCTATGGAAATCACTAAGGGATTCATGGCTGAGGGTCACTCAGTTACTAGACCTCTATTTTTCGATGGATCTGACTATTCTTATTAGAAAAACAAGATGCAGGTATTCTTAAGAGCTCAGGACTATGAACTCTGGAAGATTGTTGACAAAGGACCTGCTGAACTGCCAGAAGATGAAGATCTATGGACCAAGGAGCAAATCAAGAAGTCCACACTCAACTGGAGTGCTATGAATATGATGCAGTGCGCAATTCATCCCAAAGTGTACTCCAGAGTCTCATCATGTAAGTCTGCGAAGGAGATGTGGGATAAACTTCAACTAATCTATGAGGGAACATCTGAGATAAGGGAAACAGAGACAAGTATCCTAGTCTCAGAATATGAAATGTTCAGGATGAAGAGTTGATATACCATTTCTCAAATGTTTGCTAGATTCATTCTTATTGTAAATGATCTTAGAGGTCTAGGAAAAGATTATTCTAACAGTGATCTTGTCCGGAAGATACTTAGGTCTCTTTCATCAACTTGGCACACAAAGGCCACTGTTATTGAGGATTCAAAGAATTTATCAACCATGTAATTAGATGAGCTGATAGGATCATTAATGACATGCGATTAATTTGAAAAGAAATGCATCTGTCATTACCTATTGCTTTGAAAGCCTCATCTAGCTCAAAGAATGTGATTGAAAAATCTGATGAAACTGATGAATCTTCTGATGAAGATGATGATGATGAATTGGTCTTATTGATAAGGCAATTCAAGAAATTCTTAAGAAAGAAAGGAAAAGGTAAGTTCAAACCTTCCAATAAGAAAGATTTTTCAAAGAAAAATGATTTCAATAAGAAAATTGAAACAACCAAGAAGACTGATATAATCTGTTATGAATGCAGGAAACTAGGACACATGAGAGGAGTGTCCTAATTTGAAGAGAAAGCTGAAGAATCAAATGTTCAAGAAAACTAGAGCCATGCTGGGCCACATGGAGTGATGAAGATGAAGAAGAGCAAGAAGGAATTGAGTCTGATGAAGAAGAAGTCACATGTCTTATGGCCAGGAATGAAGAGAACAATGAGGTAAGTTCTTCATTTGAAGAATTTTCAACTGATGACTGGGGAGAAGCATATGTCACCTTATTTGAAAAATTTTGTGAATTAAAATATGAAAATAAATCATTGAAAAAGAAAATTCACAGTATATTGCATAATTTTCAAGAATCTGAACAAATAAATCTTCTGAACAATGAAATTGTTAGCTTGAAAAAGGAACAAGAAGATTTAAATGAACAACTTGATCATGTCAAAGAAAGATGTCAAAGAACTGAAAAAGTGAAACAAATTCTGATGGATCAAAATGAAAAACTTAAAAAGGAAAAAGAGGTGATTCAGGAAGAATTGAAACTGCTCAAAAGGAACTGAATGACAAGAAAGAAACTTTGTCCAAATTTGTTAAAGGAAAACAAAATCTAGATGCTATATTAGGAGTTCGGATGAACACTACTAAGCATGGTTTAGGTTTTCAATCTGTTAAAAAACAAGAAGAAAATTGGACAAACTTTGATACATAATTTGTTAAAGGAACCACCTCTTATAGTCAATCAGAAAAGAACATTAAGGGAAAATCACCAATGAACTCAAAACCTAAAAATCAGAATCAATTGAAAAATTTCAAAACACAATCCAAACATGGAAGAGTTCAAGTTAATAGTCAACAAAACTTGAAGTCAAATGTTAGATCTATCTCATATCCGAAAAACAAAAAAACTTCACAGTTAGATCTAACTCTCATATAAAAAGCAACAAAAATTTCACACCACACAGAATCATGAAATGCACAATTTGCAAGAAATCTGGACATACTGATGACAAATGCAAATCAAATGTGAATGTATGTAGAATGAAACAAGTCTGGATTGCAAAACAAATTGCTATTGAATTGAGAAAACTGATGGGACCTAAAGCAATTTGGGTACCAAATCCTTATTCTAAATCTCTTTACATGAATGTCTTACAGCTCACAAGAAAGACAATGGTACCTTGACAGTAACTGTTCAAGACATATGACTGGAGATAGGAAGAAATTTTCTTCATTAACTGAGAAAGATGGTGGACAAGTGATCTTTGGAGGTAAAAACAAAGGTCAAATCATTGAAATTGGAAAGTTGGTAAGAATCTTTCAAGTTCTATTGAAAATGTCTTGCTAGTTGAAGGCCTTGATCTTAACTTACTGAGCATCAGTCAACTTTGTGACAAAGGTCTTAAGGTAATTTTCAGTTCTGAATCATGTGAAATTGTTGAAAAGGATTCTGGAAAAATAAAGTTTCTTGGTCAAAAGATTAACAATGTTTATCTAGTTGACCTGAATGAACATCAACATGAAAATCTTTGTTTAGTTGCTAGTCAGCATGATCTATTTCAATTGTGGCATCGTAGGCTAGGTCATGCTAGTGAGAATGTCTTGAATAAATTGATGAGACATGTTCTTGTGAATACCTAAATGAAGAAAAAGAAAAATGTAATTGTTTGTTCTACATGTGTTCAAGGTAAACAAATTAGGAAATCATTTAAGTCTGTTGCACCTTTAATAACTTCAAAACCCTTTGAATTGTTGCATATGGATTTATTTGGTCCTACTAGAACACTCAGTCTTAGTGGACATAGATTTGGGTTTGTGATTGTTGATTTTTCTAGGTTTACCTGGGTATTTTTTCTGTCTCACAAGAGTGACACATTTGAAAACTTTCAGAATTTCTTTAATAAAATTGAAAATGGAAAAATAAATAAAATCTGCTCCATACTTACTGATCATGGAGGAGAATTTGACAATAATCTGTTTTTTGAATTTTGCAGAGAAAAAAGAATTGACCACAGATTTGCTTCCCCAAGGACTCCTGAACAGAATGGAATTGTTGAAAGGAAAAATAGGACATTGGTTGAGATGGCCCGAACTCTGTTGATTGAAAGTCAACTCCCAAGAAGCTTTTGGGCAGAAGTTGTCAACATTTCATGCTATATTCTCAACGAAGTCGTGGTAAGACTAGTCCTTAAGAAAATTTCCTATGAACTCTTAAAATGTAAGAAACCTCACATTGCCTATTTTAGAGTCTTTGGAAGTAAAGTCTTCATTCATAATAATATAGTTGTCAAGGGCGCCGCCTAGGAGGCGCCTAAGCAGCGCCAAGGCGTGAAGGCGCTGTTGGGGGGTCGCCTAACTGGGCTGGCAAAAGGCGACGCAAGGCGTCGCCAAGGCGAGGTAGGCGGCCCAAGGCGTTCGCTTTGGCGTCTTGGGCTGGTTACCGGGTCCATTCGGATCCACTTAGTGGATCGGATCCCAAGTTAACATCGCCCCACCCCACCCCTTCCCCCGCCCCGCTTCCCTGCGCTCCCCGATCCCCGACCCCAAAGTGCGAAGTAATTATGAATAATATTGGGAACAGAATTTATGGAATATTTTGTCAGGTATTCAGTGTGATCAGAGTGGTGCAGTGAAAGCATGGGAGGTTGAATATTCATAGGTTATTCGAGATTGAGTGTTTAAAGGAAAATTTGAGAATTTTGCACAGTTAGGTAAAAAAAGACAATGATATTTTGGCCGGAAAGGAATAAAGATAGTATGGACAGAATGGTATACAGGGACAGGAAATTCAGTTATGGTAGTGTGATTTTTGATAAGAAACTGGCAACTGAGAATGTGAGTATAGATGAGGTAGAATAACAGTTGGCAGTCAAAGGCAAATAATGAAAAGGCACTTGAAAATCTGAAGAATTTAAGGATGATTTTACATGACAAAGCATTTAAAGGTGGCAGTCTGTAATAGAGAAATTCAGAAAGAAAACGGCCCAGAAAGAATGTTGCAAACACAGCCGGAAAATGTGGAAGTAGGTTGAGTCCAAGGAGATAAAGCGCCAACAGCAAGTAGAATCGCCTACATTTAAAGGGTAAAGAAAGAGCAGCATGTAATAATCGGGCAGTACAGTTATGAAATGAATTAAAGAAAGAGGAAAGCAAAAAAAACGTGGAAATGAACAGATGAATCATCAGTATGGATGGTCTGAAAAGCAAGTGCAGAGAAAGTGTATCCTACTTGTTCTGGGTATGGCTTTGTTCCTTTTTAGGTGATAATCCGGCTTACTGTGGTTTGTTTTGAATGTCGAAGACGACATTCCTTTTTAGGTGATAATAATGTAACGTCGCGCATTTTTTGGATCTTCGCGGATCCTTGCTTAGCGGGTTTGGTGGCCAGTGTGTGGTCTATTAATCTGTGTTTCAGGTTTTTTTCGTCGGTTGTGAGGCTCTGTGGGCCGACAGATTGGGCCCAAAGCGCTCACAGGTTTTCTGCCTGTGAACGCGACAGGGGTGTGCGTCGCGTTCTGAACGCGACGGCCCTGGCGGTCGCGTTCTGCTTGCCGATCGAGATGCGGTCCTCGTCTGCATGCGCGCCGCGTGTCGCACGAAGGGCGACTTGCTGACGTCGGCCTTGGGAAGGCGACGACCTAGGATGTTGCGTTCAGATCGCGACGAAGGTGTACGTCGCGTTCTCAACTGTGATGCGTTTTTATGTAAGGTCGGCCGAATAGAGCTTTCACAAGCTCTGTTCGGCCAGAGGAGGTTGCTGCGGCGGATTTCCAGGCGATTTGGCGTTTCGGAGTGGTTTTCGGCGCGCTCTCACTGCGAGGACGTTGCGGGGGAGACGCCGTGCCGTGGTTGGTTTGCGTGTTCTTCGCGAAGGTAGGGAGATCCCACCTGGTTTCGTTGCGTGGATCGCGTATGATGCATGTTTGGACTGTTTATCGCTTTATAAACAGTAGATATCATGCTAGGGCAATCATTAAATCATGAAAAATGAGAATAAGCGTGGTTTGTATAGCTTGTGGGGGTGATCTGGGGAAAGCATCCCGAATTAGGGTTCCTGCCTGTGAAGGCGACCGAGCCCCTTGTCGCGTTCTGAATGTGACAAGTCGACCCGTTGCGTTCAGGTTCTTGAATGTGACATATCGGGGTGTCGCGTTCTGAAGGCGACATTACACCATGTCGCGACCTCAGCCGAGAGGTCCTGTTGTGCACGATTTAAACGGTACGATTATTCGGCTGTCGATGTCTTATGTGCATGATTGGTGTGAGTGGTGCATTGGCATCTGTAGCGCTCATTGAGCATGTTGTCCATGTGGTGGACGTGTTGTTTATGTGGTTGACAAACGGTTTGTATGGTTTGAGCGATATATATATGGTTGGTTTGTGGTGACTGGGCAGTGAGGTTTCAGTGTGAACCTAGCCTTGGTCCTTTAATGTTTATTATAGATTATTTATTTAAGATGGTTTAACTAGTAAAGTGTGAGTACGATTATTAAGTGGTTATTATGTAATGAGCTTAATGCAGCCATGGAGGTCACCTCGTGACCAATGACCGGTCAAGTTATTATTGGTTAATGTAATTTATGTATGCGTCTGTGTAGGCTAGCTTGTGGGTCACAGAGTGACCGGGACAAGCTATTCCTCACATGTGTACCGTGGTTTGTAATAAAGATAATATGTGTAAGTATTGTGGTTTGAGCATTGTCGGGTGTGGTGGTCCGGCGCCTATTCCGAATACCTTTCTAATCCGATACCCCAGATTTTGTGTGAGCCAGACACGTTAGTGCTCGGGGTTTGTCCCGGTACTGTGTGTACCGTTGAGGTCTGTGTCGTCTGTCCTGGACACCCTCACTGCTGTGTTTGAGTTGTACGCTCGGCTGAGGAAAAAGCGACAGAGGGCAGCGACTTGTGAGAGTTTGTGTTTGGGTCGCTTGTAGCGCGCTTGTAGTTGGGGGTACGGACACCAGTAGTCAACACTGGTCCCCAACTAGTCCTATTTTCCAGTGCCTCACTTTAAGGAGCTTAGGCTAGTCTCCCTAAAAGTGCTAGGCATGGACCTGCAGCTGTGTGGTCTGCAGGTGTGGTGTTGGTTGGTCTCCACTGTTCTTTGGCTTGTGCTTGTGGAGCGACAGTTGGACCTTTCGTCCGTGAATGCGAGACTGAGAGGTAGCTCTTGTGTTGTGTTGTCCGGGTTGGATACTGACGTCATGAACCAGTAGTCCGTTCCCGTGTGGTGGCGTTGTTTTTTTTTTTTAAACTCCCGCCCGTGACTTCGGCCATCTCGTTTCTCGGTGCCCCTCCGAGACCGAGAATCTCGCGAGATGGCAAACCATGCTTGTGGTTAATGGATGTAAATAGTTGAAGAGTTTGTGGTGAATCGGAGTTACAAATAATTTCTGTAATGGGAGATTCCATGTAGCCCAAATAAAGGGGATGTGGCTTTGATGGTGAAGATGATTGGCAGTGTTGGAGTTTCCCCTGTTAAACACATTTTACAGAATTTCTGATGTTTCTTTAACAAAAAAGAATTGGGTGAGGCATGAGAACTAGGTTATATAACATTTAGGGTTGGACATTTTGCAAGTGCGTGTAAAAGAGAATAAGGATTCCAAATGACAAGATAGAGGAATTGCTTTGGCTCATTTGTCATGCAATACATTAGATAGATATTTAGATTTTGGATCAAAATGGTTCGATGAACCACATACAAATGTTTGTGGTCAATAGTTTGCAATTGGGATCTTATATGTCAGAAGTTTCTTTAATGGTTGAAGATGAATAAGACTTGCAACCACTAAAATGGAAGAAATATATTCTGCAAGTCTTCCTATTTGCATGAAAAGGAGTTTTCTTTTCTACACAAGTGATGAAATATGTGGTAAATTGAACAATGTGTGTAGACAAATAAGTTCACTCCTAAGCCTTAATCATGTGTGACCTTTTAGTATATAAAACAGTCCCTTTGACACCACACTCCTTTGCTAGCTTTTGTTCACCTAGGTTGTGATGTACATGAGTAAGCACAGAACTCTACATGGTGAACTGACCTTTTGTCTTATATTAGTCTTCCTTTCCATCATTTGCATTATCCATGTGCTTTTCTCTTACCGTGATGGATTGGACAATAGCCTACTATTTCAGCCAATATGTCAAAAGGGACTTGATTTCAGATTTCCATTAATCCAGAAGCAAGAATGATTTAAAGAGCAGAAGCTTTTCTAGGCTTTGGATGATTTCTTCTATTTTTAATTTCTAGTCATTTATTCTATTATCAGTAATTGCTGATTTTATCTCTATAAGCGAAAAGATATAACATGGATGACCGAGGTAAATCCCATCTCTTGTAAGTTGGTCTGCAATTTTCTTTTCCTCTCAATGATGTACACAATACTGCCTGTGGATAAACCATGCCTTTATGGATTACCAGCTAATCTTCAAAATTGTTGTTGGTATACAGAGACCATCTTAGCATGAAATGCATGATGAGCCGACCTGGATGGGGATTGGTCGGTTTCAGATCGAATCAGCCATGGGTGGGCCTGGCTACATAGAATGCAGACCCGATCGGCCGAAATTGGTCCGAATTGAACTGTATCGGCAGATCCGGAATTGATCCGATCTATTCTGGCTTTTAACTTGAAATTCAAATGGCTCTGGTTGGAATCGGCCTGGTATTGGACCGGATCTACAAGCGAACCAATATTGAGAAGAGCTATCACACGAAAAGAGGGGAGACAAAGTAGCAAACAAAGAGAAAATTTGACATATATGAGACAGAAGAAGATGAGAGTTTTGACTCAGGCAGCCAATGACGACGATGATGATGACACTTCCACCTAAGTCTGAGGTGCCACGGCTGCCACCTACACGAGCAGCACGATGACTAGTTCATAGTGATGATTCGACATAGGACCCCAGTGATAATGATTATGATGATGGGGCTGCTGCTAGGGCCACAGGAGCAGAGTTGGTCATAGAGACACATGATATACGGCGTCAGGATTTTTGCTAGGTATGGAGCTTATTACAAGCTATGTGCCAGAATCAGAAAACCAAGGATGTAGAGGAGAAGGACAAGGGGGATATGAAAACCATGAAAACCAATAACGTCAGACAGCCTATGATTGACATTATGGTTCAGGGTCTATATATCCTCCTCCATTTCAGTTTCAACCTCCCACATTAGTGTACTTGGATATTAGTGGTTCCCCTCTTGGAGTAGAAAGAGGATGGTCACCATGGCCTGATATAAATACAAGTGAGGCAACAAGTTCATATGAGCCACTTGGAATTTGGTGCAAAGTTTCATCACAATTTGGCAAGAGCTCTAGCCAGCTGTATACACCAAGTGGGATTCAAAGAGGAATGCATGAGCTAGCACATTCCCACTTTGGTTGTGGCTTTAAGGCTATGTAGACCGATGAAGCATATGGACATTCAAATGATGATGAGTCATCCCGATCTAGATGGCAATTTTAGATTTTTGTTTCTATAATGTAAATTTCAAAATTCAACATCAAGACTTGTTCATTTGCTGTAAAACATATTCATATTTGATATTTATCATAGTTATCATTGCTCTATATATTACATTTGATGTCCAATGTATTATCATGTGAAAGCATGTATGTTATTTTTCATGCAAATGTGTAGTTATTCAAATCTACTGATTTTTCCTGTATTTTTCTGAATTTCCTTGTGTTTTTATGAATTTTTCTGAAATTTTGCAGCTATGTCCATTAAACTTGAATATGTTTGATGGCAATAATGAATTATGTAGTTATATACAAAAAGCTGATTGAATATTCTCACTTGATTGTTTGGAACAGGGAAAATACAAGAACCTCTAGCTGTAGCTGAGGATGAATTTAAAAAGTCAGTGAAAGTAAACCTTGCAGCACCATGGTATTTGTTGAAAGCTGTTTCTAGAAGAATGCGGGATTCAAAATCTGGAGGATCTATTATCTTTGTATCTTCAATCATTGGTGCAGAAAGAGGGTTGTACTCAGGATCTGCTGTTTATGCTTCATGTATGGCTGCAATACAACAATTAGCAAGGGTAAGCTGGTTTACTTACCATTTCTAAGGTCTCTTCCAGGACCAAGATTCTTATGGATGCAATACTGCATAGTTCTCTCTTTCTTGACGGAAGATTGTACGCTGTTGTCTATATTGAAGTGTTACTGACACTGTTGCCATTCCAGTTTACTTAATTGTTCATATATGTGTTTATACTAGTAAACTTACTCTAATGAACTCAGTCATGTAAGAGACACCAGAAGGTTTGCTGTTATGCTTGCCTCAATATCTAAGTGTTGTAGAGTTTTGTGGACTTTCTTCATGGTGGAACTATTGATTCTTAATATACACTTACACAGTGGGAACAGGATGACTTATAATGTGCACATACAAACCAGAGTGAACTTGAGCTAGTTGACATTGTTTGATTGTACATGTTAGCGTAACAGCACTTCATCATTGGTTGCAATCAAATTATAATCAGCCTTTTCCACTGTTAAAGGAGCGCTTGTTGCTGTCATCTAGCATAAGCTGGGGAAAGAATGATATGGTGATAGATGGAAATTGCTGTCATCTACACTTCCATTTATCGTCAAACAGTCTGGCGGCCAAATGAATCTTTGGCTGTCCAAATGAATCTTTAGATTGATAGCTCAATGAAGGTCAAGTTTGTTTGCCAGATAGAAGTGTTCTATTTGAGCCTGCTGTTCATAATGAGAAAGGAATTAGATGGATAAGAAACCCTGCATTTAGAAGAAGACAGCAGGTGTTGCTTTTCCTGCCTTGTTGGTTCAAAATGCTCACTAAGTATTGGGTGACTCATTATGAATTCTTATTTTGAAACTTTAAATTAAGGGGAAATGAATCAGTTTAGGCATAATTTTCCCAAGGACAAGTGATTGCTTTACCCATTCAAAGCAACTTGAAGGTTTTTGCAATATACTTTTAGCATTCCACTTCTTGAGCTTAACAGATGCTACTACTATCTTGCAGGTTCAACCCAAATCATGCCATATGACTTCAGCAGCCTAATCCACTTGTCCTAGAACATAGCTTTTAAGCTCAGACATACACACATACACCCTGACTACGGTGGCCCATGGTAGCTATTTGAATGCTCAAATTGGGTTTACTAGTTTAACTGATGTGATTACAATCTGGTAGTTTCATAATCTCCTTAGACCTCTTTCCCATACGTAACAGTTTTATGAATTGGGAAAAGATATCCCTATGAAAATTTGAGAACATTTGTCAGTGTTGGTAACAATGTGGTAATAAGAACTTTGCTATCGGAGGATATTTTATTCTCCATCATGTTATCTACAAAGGCTTGGTAGGACAACCGTGTCTTTGATATTCATGTTGGATTTTATCTTGACTGCGTCTGTTTCTTCTTTAGGTTTCTGCACTTGAATTTGGTAAATACAATATAAGAGTGAACGCCATTGCTCGTGGTCTCCATATGGAGGATGGATACCCTCTGTCGGTAGGAAAAGAGAGGCCAAAAGTTCTACGGAGAGAGTGATGCCACTGCTGAGATGGCTTGACCCGGAGAATGATCTGGCCTCCACCGTCATTTACTTGGTGGGAGAGGACTCACGGTACATGACAGGCACTGCTATTTTTGTCGATGGAGGGCAGTCCATTGTCAGGCCTCGACTGCGTTCTTATATGTAAGAAGGCACCATCAGCAGTTACTTGTGACTGTTTCCTACCCCTTGCAGGGAGACATGCATTTCTACTTGAGATATTGCCCCATATAAAGAAATAACAAGGCGGTTCGTTTACTAGTAAAGCTTGATAGATGAAACCCCAATACCTTTTGGGATACCACCTTCTGAGATTTGTTTTTCGTTTTTTTCCCCTTCTCTTGTGAGCTATCTTATATGTTAAGACAGGCACCGTTGGCAGCTACTTGGACTGTTTTCCTTCCCCGACGTGCCATTGCTTCTTGGGCAATTAAGAAATATCAAGGCAGTTCGTTTACTAGTAAAGCTTTGATTTGATAGATGAAATCCCAATTGAGAACCTTTGGACACCTCCTCCTCAAATTTGTTTTTCGTCTCCACCGCCCCCCTCCTTCTTGTGAGCTAGTTTTGACTGTTTGGTATGTTATCCGTTGTAGGCTTCTCATTGAAATAAGACGTCCCGTGCTAGTTCTTATGTTTCAGTTGCTCCCGAACTCTCACTCTACTTGTGTCTGATGACACATACTCTGTTTTGAGTATGAATTGTTTCGTGTTTTTTTATCAGCTGTCAGTGTGTGTATGGAACCTGTTTCCACTTCCAGTCCGAAATTATTGAACAATCAAGAAATGTTTAACGCCAATCATTCAAAACTAAAGGGGGTGTGATGCTGATTTTGGTTTTCGTTTGATTTTAAAATGACTAATTTACGTCTCAACAAGCTCTAATCGCATATTGTACCCTCGGATTAATCTTCTGCGTCGGAACCTTCTGAGCTACCCCCAGTATGAAACTAGAAACAAAACGTCTTCGATCTGGTTAATGGTTTTTTGGAAAAAATTATGTATATGCCCTTACAATTTTTCATATTTTGAATGCCCCTGCAATTTGTATATTATACTTCACCTCTAATTTTATGAAAATTAATCAATTATGTCTCTCGGCTTAACATACCATTACAATTTGAAATTACTATGGATGGAAATGATGCGAAATATACACGTTGATTTTGCGGGAAACCCGGAGGATCGGTAAGCCGATATTGTGTGCGATCATTATCACATGTGAGTAACTTGAAAACTCATCAAGTAAGGAGTGTTCTTGGAACCCAATAATGTTTATTGGTGCTCAATAAATACCAAAATGAGAGATCAAGGTGGAAAATTCATGGTCACACAATACCCATTAAATAATGGGTCAATAAAGCCCAAATCCATGTTAATTGGGCCATAATTCATGCCTAAACCCCTAGCTCAATCATGGGATACAAATTTGGCTGGCCTTCCCATCTCCAATTGAATTCCAAAGCTGGCCATTGCTATGGAAGGCAACTCAAATTCGGAATCCATAGGAGCTAAATAGGAAACTCCTTAAATTGCTTTCCTTCTTGCCCTAGGATTATAAATACAACTCATTGGCTTCCTTTGCACAACTCTAGCTCGTGATCATAGGTTGTTGGGGCGGCCAAGAGGAGGGAGATCGTGGGGAAACACCAGGAACTTCATCTTCTTCCCCAAAATTCATCCTTTCAACCCTAGAACATCAAAGGTAGGTATTTTCGGGCCAAATATCAATTAAACGCATGTATGTATAGTTCTTGACATGTAGATCATTGTGGAAGTGTTTTTTCCAATTTATATTGACTCCTATGATCGTATTTCACAAGATAAAAATGAGGATTTTCATTCTTACGAATTTTCATATGTTCCATGTATCTCTCAAAACCCTCGACGATTTTCTAATTCCTTTTAACTGTAGATACCCATTATGTCTGGAGTGAGTCTAACCTAAAGCCCTAATTCTTATTGCATGGATTTGACGTATTTATTCCAGAAAGTTTCATGAGTCCGTTTTCTCTTCATCATCACAAACTCCTTTAAAACCCTAGCTAGACTTGATTTGACCTTGATTCCTCGCTACTGTAGATTCCTATATGAGTTTGGAACACAACCATAAATTTTCCCCAATTCTTATTGAGTTGTCTCCCCGAATTTGATGAGCTTTTGGTACTGTGTCATGTTCTCACAACTAAGTGTATACCTGATTAGGGTTTAATTATTGGGTACTGTGGAAACCCCTCCCTATCTAGTTTATAACCCTACATTTCTTTTCAAATTTCATGCTTGGATCAAGAAGATATTAGGGTTTTTATACCCCGGTGTCAAGGTTAGTTTCATTGGGTCTCAACCCGTATTGGTTCAGAGTCAGATCTAGGCTAAGATTGGCTTGTATTGGTAGCGACAGGTCGACATGTCGCCTTCTGATTCACAAGGCGATAGTCTCCTAGTCGCCTTCTGAAGGCGACACAGTATGTGTCACAATCTTCTTCAGAGGCGACATACTCTGTGTCGTCTTTTGACTATGACCACCGAGGTAGTCTATTTTCAGTGCTTTGTGTGATGGGATGATTCTACTGATCTTGTTCACGAGTTTTAAGGTTATTCCTGCATTTAACAACCTATAGAAAAAGATATATTGACTTGAACATGAATTATAATTGCCATGAATGACTTAATCTTTCCAAATTTGCTTGAATAATCAACTTGCCGAAAATGATAACTTGCTAAATCTAGACATGCATCCAAGTTACTACGTTTTAAACGATTATAAACAATTTGTAAATTTATTTACACGGTTGCACCTGCCATACAAGACACCTACCCTCCGCCAGGTATTCCTCTTGTCAGACTATGATGTTTTCACGAGAGACCTCCATAAGCCTCCTCTGACCACAGAGTCCCACGTGGTCAACGAGCTGGTTGTACCGTTAAAACCTTGAACCCATTGTCTGGAAGCATGTTAGACCTTATGACATGTTTCACTTGGCCTGTGCATGTGTTTGATCCGATTATAAACGTATCAAACCTTTAGTTCTCAATGGTAAATGTACTGCCTGACAAGCATACGTCTTACCTTTGCCAATGATCTGATCTAACTGGGCAGACATGTGTCTTGCCTCGATAGTGTCACACTGATTGCACTTGTCAATATCCTCTATATCGTCCATGTCATCTTCTCTACTTCTTGAATAATCTCAAAGTTATTATGCAATAAGCTTGTTTTTAAAAATTATTTGGCCATAAACTAAAAGGAAATACTAGAAATTACATGGAACTACAGTTCACAACCAACACTTGTGCATATAGGGCCCGATCTGGTTTTGAGAGGAGCACCCGAAGTACTTGTAACCGTGCGAAAGTATGGATCTCTTGAGGTGTATGGTGTGACACCTAATTGACGTTAATATTGGTCTAGTTAAATTTCAATTGTTATTAAATGATTGCTTGAATGTTTGATTGACATGATTGAATTATTACATGTGAAAATGGCCATTCCTACTGTACATGTCATTGTGTAGCAACTCTGGATACTTATGCCCAATAATGCTCCATATCCAGGTCCGCCTCCAGTGAATGGACCGAAGTCTCACAAGGGATAACTCACACACATGTCCAATAAGAATATAAAAGATAACCACAGAAGTATATGATACAAGAAAGTACATGTATTTATACTCAATCACATTAAATTACACTATCCCAATACATTATTACATGTCCAAGAGAAAAGTACAACTACTTGAGGCATATTCCGAGGGAGCAAAGCTCACACTATGACAACTACAACTCAACTGCTGGTGGTACAAGTCTGCCACGACGCCACCGCGAGCCAAACACATAGCTAACACCTGAAAAGAACTGTAAGGGAGTGAGCCTCAACAAGTCACAGGCTCAGCAGGGACTTCCCAAAAACAACCGCAAACTAGTAACTAAAAGAAGGAACCTAGACCTCAACCCCCAAGGGTCTTACTGGTAACACCGATAGCAAACTTCAACATATTTGCATTAAACATAAATAAACTGCCTTAAACCACAGAGACACTAGCTAACACAACTCACATAAAATAAAGAGGACAACAAGACAAGCTCAAAGACACCAGTCCACCACGGCAGCTGAAACTGACCAACAACCCACATACGCAAACCAACAATGCGAAGCAACAAGACTGGTAGCCAAGGATCAATCCACCACACACTGTGGTAACCAAACACAACAAAGCACTACCCATAAAAGGGTAAAAACACAACAAGTGGAAGGTCACGACCTCCACGGAACACCGATCCACCTAAACACCTGAAAAGGCTGACACCCAGAGTGCCACAACAACCAACTACTCACACAGGGTATAGGTACCTGAAACCACAAGGTACCACAACTGAACCACAATCACCACTCACAACCACAACCACTGGAAAGCTCGAGTCGGAAGGAACGACACCACCACATGGGTAAAGACTACTGGTTCATGACGCCAGTATTCAACCCGGACAACACCACACAAGAACTACCTCAAAGTCTTGCAGTCCAGGATGAAAGGTCCAATTGCGGCTCCACAACCACACTGTAAAGGTCAAAAAACTGTGGAGACCAACCAACACCACTATATAGACCCACACCTTGCTTCAGACCTATGCTTGGCACCTTTAGAGACTCTGATCTGAGCTCTCTCAAGTGAGGCACTGGAAACACGGGACTAGCTGGTGACCAATACGTCTACTGGTGTCCGTACCCCCAACCACGAGCGCGCTACAAGTGACCAAACATAAACACTCACAAGTCGCTGCCCCACTACCATTTTTCCCTGAGTTGGACGTACAAATCAAACACAGGAGTGAAGGTGTCCAGAAAGACGACACAGACCTCTATGAAATACACAGTATCAAGATAAACCTCGAGCAACAACGTGCCTGGCTCACACAGAACCAGGGGTATCTGACTAGAGGGCATTTCGAAATAGGCGCCGAACCACCAAACTCGGCAAACACACAAACCACACCAATAACTTAATAAACTTATAGGACCTAAGTTCATAAACCACGACAAATCACATTCTAACTTGCTTGTCATTGGTCAACACATGACCTCCACAGCAACACATACCACTACACACATAAACAACATAACCTTAAATATTATAACATGCTTGACATAATTAACATAATCACTATAACTAACATAACTCACTAACTAATCATAAACCCAACCATTAACCTAATATCATGCTTACTATTACTAAACATGCTTAAACATTTGAAATTCACATTAAACAACTAGGGCTAAGTCCACACAGGACCATCACTGCCCAACCAACACATGCCCTCCCCGGAAGCTAAAAGGCGATGGACACAGACGTCGTCTTTCGAAAGGCAATGACCATACTGGTTGCGACTACAAAACGACCGCAATAGGGTGCAGGGTCGTGACATAAATGCAACGGCCCGACACGTCGCCACCCAACCAAGTGGCCCAGCCAAACCCAAACCACGACGGGACAACCTGTCGCCGTCAAGCCAATCGATATCGAAACCATAAACACGACGACCCATAGCGTCGCCTTAAAGCCAATCAGATGTATGAACGCAACGGACCCATGCGTCGCATTCATACCAATCGGTACGAACACATCAATCGGAATCTATAATGCGACAGATCATCCCGTTGCATTCATACAAAACATGATGGGTCGACTGGTCGCCTTTTCAAGCAAACCCGTCGAACTCTTCTTTCCTCTAGAAATCCGTTCCACACATCATTAAACTAACATTTAATTCATTAAAACCCAAGATAGACTACCACACACTACCATAACATGGTTTGCCAAGCTCCAAAGCATTTAAATCAAACTAAAACACAAAGGAAGCCTCCCTACCAACACGAAGAACCCAAATATTGCGAAGAATGCCGCACCGTCGGCATATCCACGCTCCGGACACCCTCTCCCCACGCCGGACTAGCCACCTGGAAGCTGAAATCGCCAAAAACCACCGCAACAACCCTCTCCTCAGTTGGACAGAGCTTCCTCTGCTCTGTCTGGCCTGATAGGATGATATTAAATGCGAGTCTAAATCGCGACGGAGGCAGTCGTTGCATTTAAAAGCACTTAAACAAGACCGACCTGACTGTCGCCAATCGGAACCCAAAGCGCCATGCGTCACCATGCCTATAATGTTGTGGATGTTCGGATCTATGTTTATTGGTTCTGGTGTGGTGCTCATGACCAATGTGGGGTCATTGAGCCCTGGTCGTGGTCTCCGTGCGTTGTGTGGGTGTTGTGGGCTGGAGGTTTTAGCCCAAACAATCCACAGGTTCACTGGTTGTGAACGCGACAGGGTGGGGCGTCGCGTTTGAATGCGATGGTCACATGCGTCACGTTCTCCACACCTCCTTTGTGATGCGTGGCATGGAGTTTACAGAAGGCGACGGTTAGGTGTGTCGCGTTCTGAAGGCGACAGGATGCTACGTCACGTTCTTGTTTCCGGTTGGGATAAGTTTGGCCCTCCGGCCAAACAGAGCAGGAAGCTCTGTTCGACCGGGGAGGGGTTATTGTGGCGATTTCTGGCGACGTTAGCTTTGGAGCTTGTGTTTCGACGTGGTTTTGGCACATAGAAGCTGCTTGGAGCGTGGAGAGCACCGATTGAGCCTCGTTTCGCGAGTTCTTCTTATCGGTAGGGACTTTCCTTGTTTTATTGCATTATTTGATTGATTGAAGCATGTTTATTGTGTATAGATGTGTAGTTGTATTTTCTGTATAGCGTAATTGATTTGTAGAAGCTTGGTATGCATGGAAATGAGGTTTTGAGCTGGTTTTTATGTGAAAATTGGAGTGCAGGGTTTCTATCTGAGAAGACGACGGATCGGGCTGTCACGTTTAGATCGCGACCCTTGGCTCCATCGTGTTCTGGTTTGTGAATGCGCCTATCGAGCCATCGCGTTCTTAACACGATAGAACGCGACGGTAGACGCTGTCGCATTCTGGTGTGTGATTGCGGTTTTTCGGGCTGTCGCGTTCTTATCGCGACAGTGGCCCCCGTCACGTTCTTCTGTCCGAAATAAGTGGTTGAGCCTTGGGCAATGAGGGTCCTGTGTGGACCTAGCTCAGGTCATTTAGAGTATTTTAAGTTGTTCTGTAAGGCCCTCGAATTTTGTTGCATTATTGTATTGCATGTAATAATTCATGTTGTGTATGTACGTATGTAATATCTACGTAAGTACTAGTTAGTATACTATTGCATGCATGTGTATAAACTAGATGTAAATAATGTATGAATGGTATGATGGTAGTGTGTACATGGTAGCGTATACATATGCACATATATAGGTATAAGATGTGCATGGTTTCTGCATGTTTTAGAGTTCTGGCCGAAGGCTAGATTGGCGTCAATATCAGTAGACGTCGATGTTGTGTCGGCGTCAACCCTATGGACACCAACACTAAGTCCAGCGTCCAGCGATGTGGACGCCAACTTCTCTGATCTGCATGCATTGCAGAGCCCAGAATTTCGGGAGCAAGCTAGCTCACCCATTGGGGAGCTGTCCCCAACGGCTATGAGCCTTTCCCATCACCACTCCGGGGTCCCCAAACCCCTCTGCTTTAAACCAACTCCTCCTGCACCAGAAAGAGCTCTCTTTGGCTCTTTGCAAAGAGGAGAGAAAACCCTAGCAAGCTGTGAGAAAAGCTGGACTTTGCAAGCTCGGATCCAGCAGTGTGAAGGTGTTTCCGGCATTCTACTGCAACAAGGAGGTAGCTGGAACATCGGGGAAGGCTTCCCCAACCGTGGTTTGGCTTCTGCATCGACATAGAACCCGGAGGAGAGCAATTGTGGAGGCTTCTTAGGACTGCCCAAGGAGAGCTTCTCCGCCATTTAGATCCCTTTGGAGTTTTTACAAGAGGCAAGTAACCTTCACCCTCCGTCCATGTAGATGTCAAGTAGGGTTTTATAAATTTTATGTATTTTTCCTCGCGTCCTAGATCCCCCTTTCACCTTTGCATTTGAGTTTGGTCTGTGTTTTTGCACAGACAGGAACTTGGCGTCAATGCCCTTGACACCGAGATCCCTGGTGTGCGTCCAGCGATCTTGCCGTCCACTCCTGGAACGGCCAGAGACCGCCGCCAAGTTCGTCTGGACAGAATAGTGAACTGTTCTGCCCTCCTATATGACTAATTTCGACGTGTTTTGCGATGAGATATAATGTAACTCTTAAATGCTATGTATACTAGCTAATGTGATGAATGGGAGAATGAATGTACATCTATTTTGTGGGTGTTGAATTTATTTGTCTATCTAATATGTATGCAAAAAGAATGGCAATGTGTATTCACCGTGATCCTAATGATCAGTGGCAAAGTTTTGTTGCCCATTTGTTAGACCATGTATGCATGATCTTATCTGTGCTCTGAGTTTCTGATATTTTTTCCTATGCTTGTATAATTATTGAAATTTCTGTTTTGGGAAATAGAAATCATGCGTAGGTCGTGTTAAATTTCCAGTAAATTGCGTGTTGCTTGATAAATCTGGGAAAAATTTGTAACCCTGTGCATGCTAGGGTGCAGACAGTGAGCTGTTAGATTTGTGATTTTGTTCAACTCCATGTTAAATGGCATTATGAATATGATGTGAAATCGATGTTAAATTTTCTGTAACTTCATTTTGAGTCAGAAAAATCTGAAAATTTTCATGTGGAATCATAAACCTGAGATCAGCATGTGGTTAAATTTTCAGTCGTTTGGCAACTATATAGTGGAATATGAATTTCCATGCGAGAAATGTGAAAAGAAAAATTGCATGCTAATGTGGGAATAATGTGATATGTGTGTGTGATCTGATTTGTGCAAATTCTGAACATGTAATCCCTGTTAACTGAGGAATCATGTTAGGAAAACAGAGCCCTTGTGTGAGTGAGAAAATGAATGAGAGGCAAGTGTCATGTGTAAAGATATGTGTTAAAATCGGTAAATGTGTAAATTGTGCCAAGTGTGACACTGCTTCCATAGAGGGCATGGAACCGTATCAGGGAAAAGTCCCCCTGAGAAGATTCTATGTGTTGTGATCCTAAGGGCATTAGGATGAAATCCTGGAGGTGGACAAGTACCACTGGTTAGGGTGGAGACTTGTTCTCCCGGTCTACTCAGTCCAAGAGTCGTCACTGTGTTGCCTAGGTGGCGTCTATGTGTATGTGATGTGATGTGTCCTTCTTATGGTGGTTTGGACTATGTGTCATGGCACTAAGTGTAAAATGTGAAATGTGATAGTGATCTTGTGCAAATTGTGTAGTGTGAACAATGTGTAAATGTGCAATATGTAAAGTGTGAAATATGTGAATAAGAAATTGTGTGAAAATGTGAAACCAAAATGTGAGGATGTGAAATTGAAATCCATGATATGATGATCTGAAATCATGTTAGAATAGCAACATAAATGTGGTTATGATTTTGTGCTATATGTGTACAATGCGTAGAACCCATGCTAGGGACAATCCTTACTTATATGTGAACCATTCCATGTGTGTATGTCCTCACGTTGTGGTTTGAATGAGAACATAGCTTTCATGTGTTAGATTGTAAAGTGTTAAACTACATCAAAACAGCAAGCTTAAAGCATGTGAAATGGTCATGTGCATGTATAAGAATAAGTAGTAACCATGTTAGAAGTGTTTTCTTTCATGTATGTAAGCTAGTCTTGCTAAATTACTTTCATGTTTTAGTTTAATTGAAAGTAGAATTTCCATGTGTAGGAATGATTAGAGAACATGTGATAGGAGGTTTTGATTTAGGAAATCTGAAAGCATGAGTTATGTGTTTCATTAATAGAATTACCATGATAGGTTGTTAATTTCAAGGATAAGCATGCTACATATTGTGTCTTGTGAATGTGTATATAAAACCTGCACATGTACATGTATGGTATGCGTAGAGTTATTTGTTGAGTCTTTTAGACTCATTACTTGCTTCGGCGTACAGGTGTAGTAGGTGACACATCTTTGGAGGAGACCGTGGAAAGCGACTCCGAGCGCGGGGAGTAGCTAGTTGGTGGAGCTTAGTTGTGACATTTGGGCATTTTGATGTATGTAATTGAAACGTTGTATTAGCACTATCATGGAAAGAAATGTTTAAGTGGGACAATCATGTATTTGATTTTCAACAATTTAATTATGTGGACTTTTAATTCTCTAAATGTTATCGAATCATGTATGTTAAATGTGGATGATGAATGAAATGAAGACAATGGTTCTTTTACTTCCGCTACTCTGTTCTTATATTCACGTGTATCTCAGCTGAATGTTATTGTTGGGTAAATATCCCACTGTGATGACGCTCGCTATACCGACGTGGGTTGGTATAACCGTACCGGTATAATGAGGGTCGTCGCATGTTCTGAGTCGATTAATGATTAGCAAAGCATGTTTAGGTTAATGGTTATGTGTATCATGTTAAGCATGTTTTAAGAAATATATGTGTAGTTGCTTGGAGGTCATAAAATGATCAATGACAGACAAGATTGTAATGTAGTTTATGTCTTTAGCAGTGTGTAGTTGCTTGGAGGTCACGTGGTGACCAGTGACGAGCTGATTATGGTTTGTGTATCGCGGTATAAGTTTTATGGTTGTGTTGAGTGATCAGCGTGGTTTGTGTCCTTGTCAAGTTTGGTGGTCCGGTACCTATTCCGGAATGCCTCTCTAGTCGGGTACCCCAGGTTTTGTGTGAGCTAGGCACGTTAGTGCTCAAGGTTTGTCCCGGTACTGTGTGTACCGTCGAGGTCTGTGTCGTCTTCCTGAACACCCTCACTCCTGTGTTTGAGTTATACGTCCGGCTGAGGGAAAGATGATAGAGGGCAACGACTCGTGTTTGTGGGTGTGCGGTCGCTTGTAGCGCACTCGTGGTTGGGGGTACGGACACCAGTAGACGTACTGGGCCCCAGCTAGTCCGGTTTTCCAGTGCCTCACTTTAGAGAGTTCAGGCCAGAGTCTCTAAAGGTGCCAAGCATGGGCCTGCAGCTGTGTGGTTTGCAGGTGTGGTGTTGGTTGGTCTCCACTGTTCTTTGGCTTTATTGTGTGGTTGTGAGCGGCAGTTGGACCTTTTGTCCATGACTGCGAGACTAAGAGATAGTTCTTGTGTTGTTTGTCCGGGTTGGATACTGACGTCATGAACCAGTAGTCCGTTCCCGTGTGGTGGCGTCGTTCTCTGCGACTCGTGCTTTGCCAGCGGTTGTGGCTTGTGAGTGGTGACTCACCGGTTGTGGTTTGACTCGTTGTGGTGTGCCTTGTAGGAGGCACAGTTGTGTTGCGGTTTTGTGTGTGGTGGTGGTTTGTCATGGTACCTCGTGGCTTTAGGTACCTGTACCCTGTGTGGGTTGTTGGCTGTTGTGGCATGCAGTGTGCTAGCCTATTCAAGTGTTGAGGTGGTTCGGTTTCTGTGGAAGTCACGTTGTGTGACCTTCCATTTTGGTGTTGTACCCCTGTGTGGGTAGTCCTCCGATGTGTTTGCTACTGTGGGTATTGTGGTGGACTAACCTTTGTGGTTAGCCTCGTTACCTTTCGTTGGTTGTTGGCCTGTGCGGCCTTGCTTCACTCGTTCGTTTTGTGGGGGACTAGCTCTTTGTTGTCAGTCTCATTATCATCGGTCAGTGATTGGTCTATATGGTTTGTGGCGTGGTTCTTTCAACTGTCGTGGTGGACTGGTGTGTCTACACTAGTCCTGTTGCTTCTTTTATTTTCTATAAACCGTGACAACTATTGTGTTCTTATTTAATGGAGTTCCGTTATATTTATTGTTAGTCCGTTTTACTTCTGTAGTGCTTCAGTTAGCATTGCCAGTGAGACCCTTAGGGGTTGAGGACTTGGTTCCTTCCTTCAGTGGTTGTGGTTGTTTTTGGGAGGTTCCTGCTGAGCCTGTGATTTGTTGAGGCTCACTCCCCTACAATTCTTTTTAGGGTTCCGTGTGTTTGGCTTGCAGTGGTGTTGTGGCAGACTTGTAACACCAGCATATGAGTTGTAGTCATGTTCAGTGTAAGCTTTGCTCCCTCGGGGGTATGCTCCAGGTCGTTGAACTTTTCTCTTGGACATGTAATAATGTATTGGGACAATGTAATTTGTGGAAATGAGTATAATTATATGTACTTTCTTGTATATTATACTCTCGTGGTTGTCTTTTATATTCTTATTGGACACTTGTGTGTGATATCCCTTGCGAGACTCCGGTCTGATCGCGGGAGGCGGACTTAGATATGGAGCCTTATTGGGCATAGATATCTAGGGCTGCTACAGTTGGTATCATAGCATGGTCTAGTTAGAATATGAAAAGACATTGAGGTTACAATTGTAACACCCCAAAAATTTTATTTCCTAGAAAAATGTGAATAATTTGATGATTAAACATAACTATTATCATAAGATGTAATTAGTCTTAATTTATGACTTATTGGAGATAAATGATATTTCAAGTGTCGTACTTAGAGGTGCGC
Source organism: Colocasia esculenta (assembly GCA_014218235.1). Taxonomy (NCBI): domain Eukaryota; kingdom Viridiplantae; phylum Streptophyta; class Magnoliopsida; order Alismatales; family Araceae; genus Colocasia; species Colocasia esculenta. The sequence continues at coordinate 92,681,863 of CM024753.1, read as the reverse complement.
GCTCTGACAGGGCGACAACAGAAAACTGTAATGAAAATAAAATCCGAGAACACCATAATTCTTAGAAAAATATGGTGATATCAGAAATATAAATATCCGGAATTGTTGACGTACAGATTTCGAGATTAAGCCGACGCAACTATTTTCCCGGCGATTTTTCACCCAGTGGAAAATAAATTCTAAAATAAAAATAAAATTACCATAATTTGTAAAACCATCCTATTAGCTTATGTTTGAAATTTCAAATCGAATGGATACTATTTAGGCACCCAAACATGAGGTTGAATGGGCCAGCTAATTTTCCAACCAATTACGGTAATCATTTCTAGAAATTTTCCTGCTTACGTTAGGTGAGCAACGTGAGCTCACGTCATTAGGGGTAAACAGCTTACACGTTTGTCCCTTAGGTGTAAGGCTTGGAGAATGCATGAACCAGGTGTCCTTGGCATGGTTTAGGGGGTTTCCTACGACTCCACATGTTGGGCTACGTGCCAACATGCATGAAAGTCTGGGAGATTATATAAGATGTTCCTTTGCCCATCGTGTAGATCTTCCCACTCCCCACTCTTCTTTCTTCTTGCTACTGCGACTATTGTCCTGCTGTTGTTCTACCGGAGGTGTTGCTGCTGGAGCTGTAGGAGCTGCTGCAATTACCTATCGTCGCTGCTACTACTGCTTATTCTTTTGGTGGTCACACAACACTTGCATCTACTATACCTACTGCCAGCTCTTGCTCCTGTTTTCCCTGCTACTACTGCCATTACCTGGAGGCGATTGCTATTACTGGAGTTGCTTCTTCTGTTGGATTGGTTCCTTGTTGCTGGAGTTGCTGCCGTGGGAGTGTGTTGCTGCTTCCACCAGTGGAGTGACTATTGTTAACACCCCATCAGCTCGGTAGGAGCTCTTCTCTTGCTGGGTGTAGACTCTTTCGTCAAGAACAAGTGAAGGTTATCCATTTAGTAAGGTAGGATTCTCTTCCTTTCTCTCCTCTTTTCTAAATCCTTGACTCCCACCTTTGCTAAAGAGGTCATGATCACCTACTTACTTGTTTTAAACTTGTGAATTCTCTTTTGAACTGTGTATCCATCCCTTATAATCATGTTCTAGTTGTGTGTCTGTAGGATTCAATCCTCTTTCCTTCTTCTCTGACTATTGTTTTTGAACTAGCCATCAAACTTACAGTTTTAATGTTCAAGCTCTGTTTAGTTCCATGAATGCCTTCAGTACCATTTTTCCAAGATCATGTAGGATTCATCTCCTTCTCTCTAGTTTGTCCTCCATACTTGATGAGGACTTTGACTGAGCATTCCAGTTTGTTATACCTGTAACTCCCCTATTCTTACTTCAGTTGTGATAAACACCTTCATGTTAGGAGAGAAGATCCTTGTTCCACTGTGAGATTAAGATTTTTCTTCTTCCCCCCTTGATCCTTGAACATGTTATAGAGTTTTGTTAAAAGTCAAACATCTTTAGATTTGATACTTCAAAGCCTTGATTTAGATCCATGAAATACTTGAGTTTTAGAGTCCATCTTGTAGGAATCTACCAACAAACTATTGCTATCATGGCCATACTTCCAGTTATATGTTATGTTTAACTTCTAGCTAGACAAGTATGGATTGCAAACCTCCTGTTTCATCTTGCTTGTTTGGCATATAGAGTACTGTACAAACTACTAATAGGTTCCTCTATTAGATATATTTCATGTCTTGGTCCATAGGTTCCAAAAATAGAAGCTTTAGAGTACACTCAACGTCATTTCTAAAAAGGAGCAGGAAGCTGTCGACAGGTAGAAGCTACCTGTCGACAGACTCCATCTCCCAGAACTGTGAATTGCTGGGACAACAGTAGCTATCGACAGCCACCTCCTGGCTGTCGATAGGTACTGTCCCAGACCAGAAAAACCTGTTTTGGATGACCCTATCTGTCGACAGCCACTTCCTGGCTGTCGACATCTACTAACCTAAACTGTATTTCAGCAATCAACCATGTATTAATCCTTGCTTAAACTTCATCCTAATAGCCTAGCAAGTTACCCCCTTAATTACTTTGGTATCTACTGTCATTCTACTGTAAAGATTATCCACTTGATGTACCTTACTCACCTTTGAATTATTCTTAAAGTTGTCAATTACGAATGGTACTCCGTTGAGTCTATTCTCCTGTATTCGGTAACTGAGTTCATAAAACCTGACAACCTGAGAGTTCAAATGCTTGACCGCCTTATGAGATGTGAATAATTGATGATGACATTTATTGGGTCTTTGGAACCCAAATTCATTTTCGGACCACGTGGAATGATAAAGGGCGTCGGGATGCTGACATTGCATCAATACCTGTTTGATTAATCAAGGGGTCCAAGGACCCAATAAATGTCATCATCAATTATTGTCATCATGTTACCTGTCCTTATATATATATATATATATATATATATATATATATATGAGCCAGACTATGAGATTTACCCACCTGAGCACGTTTTGTATTTCAGTACCACTGTTCCATTTTCACTATCATGTTAAGATACTTGTTCGTTCATCTTTGATATCAGTCAAGTCTTTTTCCTTGATCGTCATACCGTTTAATCCTTTGATTTGAGAATTTGAATCCTACTGGGCTAGTTAGCTCACCAAATCCTACTTTTTCAGGTATCTACAGTTCTAGAAGGCGGGACGTCGGGATATGTGTGTGGAGAGACCAACCTTGACGACATTTTACTTTTGAGATTGTAAATTGGAAATCTTGTAATATTCATGGAATGACAACCATTAAATTTTTATCTAGTAGAACTCTCGAGCAATTTATTGCTCAATTAGTTTAAATTTTACTCTTGATTTCTCGTTCATTCACGTTTCGGCATTTATAGATATATTAAATGTCGGGACGTGACAGAATGGTATCAGAGCATTGGTTGAGGATTCAAATAGTTATGGTCTTCAACATCCTGTAGTGACCTGCGAGGATGGGTAGAAGCCTGAGGTTAAGCTAGATAGGTAAACGTCGGATATAGATTGTATTGAGTATGATTGGAATATCTAGAGATAGTTTCCTTCCTACGATTTCATCATCACTTCCATAATTTCATGCTTGTGGGTTCTCCATTTGTATAACTCATATGTACTAATTGTTTCATGTTCTTTAGAACTCACCTTCCTTTGGTTTCCTTCTTCTATTCTTGCTTCTTCTTCCTACTCAAGAACTTCATGATTAAAGTGTTTATCAGTACACTACTTGAAACAACTATAGAAGTTGTTCTATTCCTTGTAATCATGTTTTAGCTATAGTTTGTGCTATGATTCAAGCATATTATGAAACTTATCCCATTAGAAGCAAGAAAAGTTGTTAGGAAGTGTTGCACTTCTAGTTATCATCTTGCTTTTAGATTTCCATGCCATAGTATGTTCCTATTGTCCTACTCTCTTCCTCATGGAAAGTGGTGTTTAGAACTAGAAATAAGACCCTATTTAAGGATTCATAGAAACACTTGGTAGATTTTTGTGGGTAGTTTATCACATTTCTGAAAGTTTAGATCTCACCTGTCGACAGCCAGCACTTACCTGTCAACAGGTATCATGCTTCCAGAACCCAAAAATATAGAACTGATAGTAGCTGTCGACAGATGACTCTCACCTGTCGACAGATGTTCATCGCCTGTCGACAGTTGACTCTGGTCTGTCGACAGATAGTGTCAGACCCCAAAAATTGGTTCTGGGAGGACAGTAGCTGTCGATAGCCACTTCCTAGCTGTCGACAGACACCAGTTTGTGATGAACTGGTCCTTCTTCAGTCAGAAGTGTGTCAGCAGGTTCAGTCAGAAGGCACCCTATAGACTGAAACTCATCCTTATTTACCCTCCTATCATTACACATTTACTTAAGATTACATGTAAATAAGGAAGTACCCCCCATTGAATCCAATAAATAATCAAAAAAATCATATATCTTATCAATAAAAGTCAACTCTCCCACCGAAGAAGAAAAACCGATTTTTGCGATTCCATCAAATAGCGTCTTTCTAATTTCTCACAATTAGCCTACCTACAAGTTTCATAATTCAAATAAACCTAGTAGAATGCTAAGAATCCAAGGTCCGGTGAAAAATGATAACACACATGACTTCTCCAAGGGAGCCCTCTCCTACTGAAGAAAAAGTCAACATGTTCATCCCTTAATTTACATCACCATGGCTTTTGCATTGATATGTTATTATCTCCAACTTTAAATAAGAATTAGTAAATGAATGGTTCAATCGATTATATAGATTTCATGACTATATTCGTGATGTATTCTTCTGTTGACTTTCCAATTTTCTTGGATTCTAAATTATTATACCACTGAGATGAACCATTAAATCATCATTTACACTAAACTAAGTAAGACTCTTTAATAACTCAAATGTGTGGAACACTCACACAATTGATGACTCCAAATTTTAAGATTGTTTTAAATCTCACAAATCTTATATACACAGTGTAAGATTGAATCTGTTTACTTCTATTAGAGTAGACAACCAAACAAATTAGTGAAGAAGAAAAGTAAGAAAAATCCAACTAGGGAAATTTTTGAAGAAATGTAGGGATATGCAAATACTTTACACTAGAATCTGGACTTAGTAAGATGATTCCTTGAACTTCCAATTACATCCTCTGTAGGCTTGAACTCATCAAATTCTTATTCTGATTTTAATAGAAGGATCAAATATCTCCTAGTTGAGTTAAATCCTAAAGTTTTGCTTTAATTAATAAACAACATGGCGTGTCAACGCACACAAACAATTGGAGCTGGAATCAGTAGGAAAAGTATTAGTAGAGTCAACTTAATCTTCACTTGGAGTTAACCTCAAGCCGTATCTTTCCCTAAGCATTAATTAGAAACTTGACTAGTGTTAACCTGATCTCCATGTAGTGTCAACCTAACAAGTAATCAGGGTCAACACACTTAACAGACCTTTTGACTTTATGAACTTCCTTATGTTATAAAGACTTATGTTAATATTTATTACCTTTTGCTTGATATATCAAAACTAGGAACACAATATAAACATCTGTCATATATCAAAATCCTACAAGGAAAAGACATCATTTAATCATGGAGGTTAATGTATTAAATAACTAGAAACTTTATGAGTTAAATAAAATCTTTTTGTTTATCGTTATATTGATAATACTCATCATTCTTATCATACTTTATTACCCTTCCCAAGAATATGTATTTACATAACTCTCTAAGGAGTAAGGTTATTTCTTAGTAGGGGAGACTTTAGGTATAATATACTACTGCCAGAGATATGAACATAGTGAAGGTTGTATCTAATTGAACCCATGATCACAATATGGCTCTTTAATATCTAAAGATGCTATATTAGATCCCCATCAACTGACGATGTTATAATAATAAATTATATAGAGAGTGTAAACATCGTATGACATAATAATCATGACGGATTGATGAGACTAATTGGATTAGATAAATTTAAAAGGATAAAAATTTAAGTCCTTGTGATCCATCCAAACTAGTCAAGAAGTTTGGAGGACCAAACTCTTTTAGTGGGGGAGAGTTGTAACACCCTGAAAATTTTATTTCCTAGAAAATGTGAATAATTTGATGATTAAACATAACTATTATCATAAGGTGTAATTAGTCTTAATTTATGACTTATTGGAGATAATAAATGATATTTCAAATGTCGTACTTAGAGGTGCGCGCTCCGAAAGGACGACACCAAAAAACTATAACGAAAATAAAATCCGAGAACACCATAATTCATAGAAAAATATGGTGATATCAGAAATATAAATATCCAGAATTGTTGACGTATAGATTTCGAGATTAAGTCGACGCAACTATTTTCCGGGCGATTTTTCACCCAATGGAAAATAAAATCTAAAAATCAAAATAAAATTACCATAATTTGTAAAACCATCCTATTAGCTTATGTTTGAAATTTCAAATCGAATGGATACTATTTGGGCACCCAAACATGAGGTCGAATGGGCCAGTTGATTTTCCAACCAATTACGGTAATCATTTCTAGGAATTTTCCTGCTTACGTTAGGTGAGCAACGTGAGCTCATGTCATTAGGGGTAAACAACTTACACGTTTGTCCCTTAGGGGTAAGGCTTGGAGAATGCATGAACCAGGTGTCCTTGGCATGGTTTAGGGGGTTTCCTACGACTCCACATGTTGGGCTATGTGCCAACATGCATGGAAGTATGGGAGATTATATAAGATGTTCCTCTGCCCATCGTCTATGTCACGTCACGACATTTAATATGCCATAAATGTCAAAACGTGAACGAACGAGAAATCAAGAGTACAATTGAACTAACTGAATAGGACATTTGCTCAGAGGCTTCACTAAATAACAGGTATTATTTGCCATTCAATAGATGTTACATGATTTCTGATTTACAATCTCAAAAATAAAATGACGCCATGGTTGGTCTCTCCACACACAAATCCCGAAGTTTCCGCCTTCTAGAATTATAGGTACCTGAAATAGTAGGATTTGGTGAGCTAAATAGCCCAGTAGAATTCAATTCCTTGAATTAAGAAGGATTCACAGGTATGATCTCAAGATAAGAACATATGAACATTATTAACAATGAGTGTTCAAAGCTATGAACGAATGAGTCAATTCAATAACACATGAAGAACCAAGGTAATATAGGAGCATGATCAATAATTTAAGTTTAGAATCAAGCACTTATTCACACACACATGTGTATTATGATGACTAATCAAACCACTTAATGATGCATGCCAACATCCACTGTCCTCATCGCCCCAGCGCGGCCACTGACGAATTCGGGCGCTCCCCCAGGACTGAACCAGCCCTTTATTTGCCAGGCATATTACTCAAATGAGTCCCAAAGACTCGCAACTCGTCATCATAACACACTCATTATTGTAATGAGTCAAGGATACAGGAGTTTACTCATAGTTACTCAAGATTTGCACATAAGAACCAAGGAACTTTGGTTCCTTCACTGATTTCAGAAATGATAGTTTCACAAGAACAATTTTGTTCGGAACTTGAAGAAATAATTCAAGGAAAAAGGAAAGATCACATGACTGGTTTTAGTAGAGGTTTAGATAGTAAAAACCACAAACTATAGGTAAATTATTAGTTGGAGCAATTGGGTAGGATTTACAATGAAGAACGGAGTCAACTAGATGCTAGATACATGACTTTGACAAGGCCTGTCGACAGGCATGGGTTTGCTGTCGACAGGGGCTGGTTTCCAGAACTGGGATTTCAGTTCTGTGTGCACCTGTCGACAGCAAGCCAGGGGCCTGTCGACAGGGACACACAGGGTGGATTTTCTAGTTTCTGGCTAGGGGTTCCTGTCGACAGCCAGCCCTTCGTCTGTCGACAGGGGCTGTGTAAATCTTCAGAAAACCATTCCATTCAACCTCCAATGGTTCTATAAAGTTTTTATAATATTCCTAACATAATTAGGACCCTAAACAAGTGTGATTTCAGATGTAATACACATTGAAACATGATCAGAAAAAGGGAAGATCATGAAATATAATTTGCCAAGATGATTTAGCAAGAGGTTAACTCATAGGACATAATGGAGAGTACTTATTCTTAGAACTCTTTTCTCTTCATCTCCCTCTATTGACCTTATATCAAATGCACTCACTTGAGAGTTTTATAACTTCTCAATGAATCAAGTTAACTAAACGTAGGAAACCGTTGAGGTTCTATCAAATCCATATAATGGAATCAACACTTTAAATTCAGTTAACTTGAACAAACTGGTAACATGTAGTTACTTGAGACTTGAAAATCAACTAGAACTTGGTGTAATGTTGATTTTCTAACATAGACATATTTTCTAAACTTTGGAAATAACATGACTATCAGATTTGACAAAAGTCTGAGTTCTCAGATTGGAAGGATGACATGCTTAAGGTACCACACGCCATTAACCAAGGAATCAAAGAAAAGGTGGCCAGGGAACTAAGAGATTAAGAAAGGAATCCTACCAATACATAAATTATAATTAAAGACATGAGTGTTGAATAGCAACCATATGAACTCAACAATACAGAGGTAATCAAACAAGCTGACTAAATCCCATGTTCTCATGAGGTCAAGATGGTTATAGAATTCCAAGACTTAGTAAGGAAGGGGAAATAGAAGATAGTGATAAAGGATTGAGTCCTACAGTTGGTTAGCTTAAAACTTAACATAATATGATACTAGAGGAACACTTCTATAACAACAATGAGGTATTCAACAAGAAATCCTATAGGATAAACACACACTTCTAAAAGTGTTTATAGAGTCAAGCAATAGTTTGAGGAGGGAACTACCTACACAGGAGGTTTACTAATAAGTCAATTGAACGAGATTGAGGGAAATAGGAAAAGAATTCTACAACAACACATGATGCACACAAGCTTCTGGAGGTACTTACGGATCTCAAACAAGGAATTGAGAGCTTGTACACTTAACAATAAGTTCCATAGCCAGTTCAAGGGTAAGAGTAAGAGAGGAAGGAAAGAATTGAATCCTACCTGATTTGAATAACACAAATCCCGTCCTGGCGTTGAATTCCCCCAAGAACACGATTTGCAGCAGAGGAAGACGTAGTCACAAGTAGGGAAAGAAATAGTTGAAGCCTGTTGTCGTTGCTGCAACCACTTCCAGAGTTTGCTTCACCACCACACCTTGCAGCAGCTCAAGCACAACTCGAATAGGTACTCAAGGTGCACAAGAATAGAACTAACACTCACCCACTACACTCACAGTATGAGGTCTTGCAAACACAGTTGCAACACAACCAATAGGAGCAACGACTTCCTCAACCATTTACCCACTACAAGGAACTAGAAAACATAGCAGCAACAGAAGCAGACCTAAACGGTTCGCAAGCTGGGTATTGGGGGGTTTTTATAGCCCTCAACGCTGGCCATGCATGATGGCACGATAGCCATCAAGGTGTCAAAGTTGTAATCTCCTTAAACCATGTCTGGACACGTTTGCCATGCAAGTTACAAGGTTTACACCTAAGGGGTGTACGTGTTGATCCCATTACCATGTGCGTTGGCCTTCCCAGGGTCACCCACGTAAGCCTCCTGAAAATTCCAGAAAATCCAAACTGTAATTGGACCATAATTCGGCTGGCCCAAAGATCTTTCTATAAACATGTCCAAATGATGTCTATTTGTCTTGAAATTTCTACCAGAAGCTAATGTGATGGTTTTACAAATTATGGTGATTTTTATTCAATTTTTAGATTTTATTTTACACTAGGTGAAAAATCACCTGAAAAATGGTCGCATCAACTGTACCTTGAAATCCGTACGTCGAAAAATTCAGATAATTACATATTTAATTTCTCCACATTTTTCTGGAAATTATGATGTTCTCGGATTTTTATTTCGTTGTCGTTTTCCGGTATCGCCCTGTGGAGGCACGCACTTCGAGGTACGATATTGGGATAACGTTCATTACTACAAATTAAGTCTATCATCTAATTATCACAATTTAATAACAACCCTAAGGTATTTTAACCAAATTATTTCTATTTTCTTAACATTTTAAATTTCTGGGGCGTTACAACTCTCTCCCACTAAAAAGAGTTTGGTCCTCCAAACTTCTTGACTTAGTTTGGATGGATCACAAAGATGTAAGTTTTCAGTTTTTGGAATCTTTATCTATTTCAGATTAGTTTCACTAATTTTATTATGATTACCATGCTATACACTTTCTATAACACGACATCATTAGTTGATGGAAATCTGTATATTAGTTAGCATTTTTAAATCTTATGAAGCCATGTGATGAACAGGGGTTTCATTAGTACATGCTGCTACGTTTCTTATTTCTGGTAGTAGTATATTACTCCTAAGATTTCTTTTATCAAGGAATAACTATAACCCTCATAGAGTTATATGAGTACATATTCCCTTGAAAGGTAATAAGGTTTGATGAGTAAAGATAGACAACGAGAATTTTATTTATCACATAAGATTTCCAGTACAGAACTCCATAATCAGCCTTGTAAAATTACATTGATTGGCAAAACTTACCGACAAAACTTACCAAGTTTTATCCTGCTACAACAACTAAATTCAAGCACTTCTTACTATACTCTAATCCTATTAACTTATACATAAAAGTACTTCTAATAACTTCAATCACTTTTCTTCGTGGCTTCAAGTTTTTCCTGAACTCTTGTCTTTGCTCTGAGAGAGTACAGGACATTCTGAGATCCGATGCTCTAGACTTCCGCACCTTAAACACGCTCCTAGTCTCCGCCAGCAGTTCTCTTTGATGTGGCCTGATTTGTGACAAGTTGCACAAGCTTCGTTTGCTTGCTTTTTGGCCTTCTTACTCTTTTTGTTCTCATTGCTCCGCTTCATCTTCTATTTGCCAGCTATTTCTCTATTATTGGGGAGTACTGTCTTCTTCCGTATAGACACTGTAATACTCACTGTTTCTTGAGAGTTTGGATTACGAATGCTCTTATGCAGTTTCATTTTTCCTTGGTTATCAACGGCAACTACCCGCTCTAAGGATTGAGCAAGGTTGTCCATTGCATGTTGAACCTTTTTCCATTGTGCTTCTTCTCCCATTACGCTGGTTGAGCAAACAAATTAAATTTAGTTAGTTAATCATGTGATTTAAAACTCAGCTTTTCTGATTCATACAATTGTTACAGTATGTATCTGGTTATTTGACACATTAATTTCCATGATTAAATGGTGCCTTCTTCTTGTAGGATCTCAAGATATGACAGATGATTTATGTTGTGTTTATGGTTTTCATATATCTAACTAAATAAAACAAATATTTAACGCAAGTCTTCTATAGCATATGAAAATTCATAAAATCAAAAGGTCTATTAGTTGTGTTGACAATGATTACCTCTTAGGTTGACACTATATGGAGATCAGGTTAACACTAGTTAAGTTTCTAATTAATACATAGAGAAAGATACGACTTGAGGTTAACTCCAAGTGGAGGTTTGGTTGACTCTACTCATATGTGAGGTTGACACTGTGAAATTACAAGATCAACTCTATGTGATGGATAGTTAGTCAAAACTACAATCACCTGATTGAGGTCAATTCTAGAAAATATAGGGTTGATTCATTCGAAACTTCCTACTGACCCAAGTCAATTTGTTTGTGTGTGTTAACACGCCATGCTATTAATTAATTGAAGCAAAATTATAAAATTTAACTCAACTTGAAAACATTGGATCCTTGGGATAGAGTTAGAAAGAAAATTTTGATGAGTTCAAGTCTAAAGAGGATATAAATTAAAGGGTGAACAAGTTTGACTTTTCCTTCAGTAGGAGAGGGCTCCCTTGGAGAAGTCATATGTGTGTTCATCATTTTTCGCCGGACCTTGGATTCTTAACATTCTACTAGGTTTATTTGAATTATGAAATTTTTAGGTAGGCCAAATTGTGAGAAATTAGAAAGACGCTATTTTGATGGAATCGCAAAAATTGCGTTTTTCTTCTTCGGTGGGAGAGTTGACTTTTTATTGGTAAGAAATATTTTTCTGATATTTTTATTGGATTCAAATGGGGGGTACTTCCTTATTTACATGTAATATCTTAAGTATAAATGATATAGAATGTAAATAAGGTATGAGTTCAGTCTTACAAGGGTCCTGCTGACACTTTTGACTGAACCTGCTGACACATCTAACTGAAGAAGGATCAGTTCAACACAAACTGGTGTCTGTCGACAGCTAGAAAATGACTGTCGACAGATGACAACAGACAGAGCAAGGTTTTTCTGGTTCTGAGGGTATCTGTCGACAGACCAGAGTCGGCTGTCGACAGGTGAAGGACATTTGTCGACAGATCAAGACTATCTGTCGACAGTTACTAACAGTTTTGTATTTCTGGGTTCTGGAAGCATGGTCCCTGTCGACAGGTGACTGTTAGCTGTCGACAGGTGAGATCTAAATTTTCAGAAATGTGATAAAACTACCACATAAAATTCTACCAAGTGTTTCTATGAGTCCTTACATGATTGGTAACATTAAAATGGTCTTAATTCTAGTTCTAACATCATATTTCATGACGGAGACAAGTAGGACAATAGGGATACACTATGGCATGGAAATTTAAAAGCAATATGATAACTAGAAGTGCAACACTTCCTAACAATCTTTTCTTGCTTTTAATGGAATAAGTTTCATAGTATGCATGAGTCATAACACCATTCTAGCTAAAACATGATCATTATGGCTAGGAAAACAATCCTAATGATGCTTTCAGATTTAAGGACAAATATAAACATGGGTTTACACGGATGAAGGAACTACAAGCATGAAGTTAGGAAAGTGGAGAAGAATCATAGGGAAAAACCTACCTCTAAATTTTCATTTCATACTCAATAAAATCTATATTCAACTATACTTATCTAGTTTAACCTTAGGCTTTCTACCCATCCTCACAGGTTATCCCTAGATTTATCGAACTAAGGCTCTGATACCATTCTGTCACGTCACGACATTTAATATGCCAGAAATGCCGGAACGTGAACGAACGAGAAATCAAGAGTACAATTGAACTAACTGAATAGGACATTTGCTCAGAGGCTTCACTAAATAACATGTATTATTTGCCATTCAATAGATGTTACATGATTTCTGATTTACAATCTCAAAAATAAAATGACGCCATGGTTGGTCTCTCCACACACAAATCCCGAAGTTTCCGCCTTCTAGAATTATAGGTACCTGAAATAGTAGGATTTGGTGAGCTAACTAGCCCAGTAGAATTCAATTCCTTGAATTAAGAAGGATTCACAGGTATGATCTCAAGATAAGAACATATGAACATTATTAACAATGAGTGTTCAAAGCTATGAACGAATGAGTCAATTCAATAACACATGAAGAACCAAGGTAATATAGGAGCATGATCAATAATTTAAGTTTAGAATCAAGCACTTATTCACACACACATGTGTATTATGATGACTAATCAAACCACTTAATGATGCATGCCAACATCCACTGTCCTCATCGCCCCCGCGCGGCCACTGACGAATTCGGGCGCTCCCCCCAGGACTGAACCAGCCCTTTATTTGCCAGGCATATTACTCAAATGAGTCCCAAAGACTCGCAACTCGTCATCATAACACACTCATTATTGTAATGAGTCAAGGATACAAGGAGTTTACTCATAGTTACTCAAGATTTGCACACAAGAACCAAGGAACTTTGGTTCCTTCACTGATTTCAGAAATTGATAGTTTCATAAGAACAATTTTGTTCGGAACTTGAAGAAATAATTCAAGGAAAAAGGAAAGATCACATGACTGGTTTTAGTAGAGGTTTAGATAGTAAAAACCACAAACTATAGGTAGATTATTAGTTGGAGCAATTGGGTAGGATTTACAATGAAGAACGGAGTCAACTAGATGCTAGATACATGACTTTGACAAGGCCTGTCGACATGCATGGGTCTGCTGTCGACAGGGGCTGGTTTCCAGAACTGGGATTTCAGTTCTGTGTGCACCTATCGACAGCAAGCCAGGGGCCTGTCGACAGGGACACACAGGGTGGATTTTCTAGTTTCTGGCTTGGGGTTCCTGTCGACAGCCAGCCCTTCGTCTGTCGACAGGGGCTGTGTAAATCTTCAGAAAACCATTCCATTCAACCTCCAATGGTTCTATAAAGTTTTTCTAATATTCCTAACATAATTAGGACCCTAAACAAGTGTGATTTCAGATGTAATACTCATTGAAACATGATCAGAAAAAGGGAAGATCATGGAATATAATTTGCCAAGATGATTTAGCAAGAGGTTAACTCATAGGACATAATGGAGAGTACTTATTCTTAGAACTCTTTTCTCTTCATCTCCCTCTATTGACCTTATATCAAATGCACTCACTTGAGAGTTTTATAACTCTCAATGAATCAAGTTAACTAAACGTAGGAAACCGTTGAGGTTCTATCAAATCCATATAATGGAATCAACACTTTAAATTCAGTTAACTTGAACAAACTGGTAACATGTAGTTACTTGAGACTTGAAAATCAACTAGAACTTGGTGTAATGTTGATTTTCTAACATAGACATATTTTCTAAACTTTGGAAATAACATGACTATCAGATTTGACAAAAGTCTGAGTTCTCAGATTGGAAGGATGACATGCTTAAGGTACCACACGCCATTAACCAAGGAATCAAAGAAAAGGTGGCCAGGGAACTAAGAGATTAAGAAAGGAATCCTACCAATACATAAAATTATAATTAAAGACATGAGTGTTGAATAGCAACCATATGAACTCAACAATACAGAGGTAATCAAACAAGCTGACTAAATCCCATGTTCTCATGAGGTCAAGATGGTTATAGAATTCCAAGACTTAGTAAGGAAGGGGAAATAGAAGATAGTGATAAAGGATTGAGTCCTACAGTTGGTTAGCTTAAAACTTAACATAATATGATACTAGAGGAACACTTCTATAACAGCAATGAGGTATTCAACAAGAAATCCTACAGAATAAACACACACTTCTAAAAGTGTTTATAGAGTCAAGCAATAGTTTGAGGAGGGAACTACCTACACAGGAGGTTTACTAATAAGTCAATTGAACGAGATTGAGGGAAATAGGAAAAGAATTCTACAACAACACATGATGCACACAAGCTTCTGGAGGTACTTATGGATCTCAAACAAGGAATTGAGAGCTTGTACACTTAACAATAAGTTCCATAGCCAGTTCAAGGGTAAGAGTAAGAGAGGAAGGAAAGAATTGAATCCTACCTGATTTGAATAACACAAATCCCGTCCTGGCGTTGAATTCCCCCAAGAACATGATTTTCAGCAGAGGAAGACGTAGTCACAAGTAGGGAAAGAAACAGGTGAAGCCTGTTGTCGTTACTGCAACCACTTCCAGAGTTTGCTTCACCACCACACCTTGCAGCAGCTCAAGCACAACTCGAATAGGTACTCAAGGTGCACAAGAATAGAACTAACACTCACCCACTACACTCACAGTATGAGGTCTTGCAAACACAGTTGCAACACAACCAATAGGAGCAACGACTTCCTCAACAAATACCCACTATAAGGAACTAGAAAACATAGCAGCAACAGGAGCAGACCTAAACGGTTCGCAAGCTGGGTATTGGGGGGGTTTTTATAGCCCTCAACGCTGGCCTTGCATGATGGCACGATAGCCATCAAGGTGTCAAAGTTGTAATCTCCTTAAACCATGTCTGGACACGTTTGCCATGCAAGTTAGAATGTTTACACCTAAGGGGTTTACGTGTTGATCCCATTACCATGTGCGCTGGCCTTCCCAGGGTCTCCCACGTAAGCCTCCTGAAAATTCCAGAAAATCCAAACCGTAATTGGACCATAATTCGGCTGGCCCAAAGATCTTTCTATAAACATGTCCAAATGATGTCTATTTGTCTTGAAATTTCTACCAGAAGCTAATGTGATGGTTTTACAAATTATGGTGACTTTTATTCAATTTTTAGATTTATTTTACACTAGGTGAAAAATCACCCGAAAAATAATCGCGTCGACTGTACCTTGAAATCCGTACGTCAAAAATTTAGATAATTACATACTTAATTTCTCCACATTTTTCTGGAAATTATGATGTTCTCAGATTTTTATTTCGTTGTCGTTTTCCGGTATCGCCCTGTGGAGGCATGCACTTCGAGGTATGATACTGGGATAACGTTCATTACTACAAATTAAGTCTATCATCTAATTATCACAAT
Source organism: Colocasia esculenta (assembly GCA_014218235.1). Taxonomy (NCBI): domain Eukaryota; kingdom Viridiplantae; phylum Streptophyta; class Magnoliopsida; order Alismatales; family Araceae; genus Colocasia; species Colocasia esculenta. Next base: position 92,666,123 of record CM024753.1, on the reverse strand, counting down.
TTAATAACAACCCTAAGGTATTTTAACCAAATTATTTCTATTTTCTTAACATTTTAAATTTCTGGGGCGTTACAGTGTAGATCTTCCCACTTCCCACTCTTCTGTCGTCCTGCTATTGCGGTTGTTGTCCTGCTGTTGTTCTACCGGAGGTGTTGCTGCTGGAGCTGTAGGAGCTGCTGCAATTACCTGTCGTGGCTGCTACTACTGCTTATTCTTTTAGTGGTCACACAACACTTGCACCTACTATACGTACTGCCAGCTCTTGCTCCTGTTTTCCCTGCTACTACTGCCATTACCTGGAGGCGATTGCTATTACTGGAGTTTCTTCTTCTGTTGGATTGGTTCCTTGTTGCTGGAGTTGCTGCCGTGGGAGTGTGTTGCTGCTTCCACCAGTGGAGTGACTATTGTTAACACCCCATCAGCTCGGTAGGAGCTCTTCTCTTGCTGGGTGTAGACTCTTTCGTCAAGAACAAGTGAAGGTTATCCATTTAGTAAGGTAGGATTCTCTTCTTTTCTCTCCTCTTTTATAAATCCTTGACTCCCACCTTTGCTAAAGAGGTCATTATCACCTACTTACTTGTTTTAAAATTGTGAATTCTCTTTTGAACTGTGTATCCATCCCTTATAATCATGTTCTAGTTGTGTGTCTGTAGGATTCAATCCTCTTTACTTCTTCTCTGACTATTGTTTTTGAACCCATCAAACTTACAGTTTTAATGTTCAAGCTCTTGTTTTAGTTCCATGAATGCCTTCAGTACCATTTTTCCAAGATCATGTAGGATTCATCTCCTTCTCTCTAGTTCTGTCCTCCATACTTGATGAGGAACTTTGACTGAGCATTCCAGTTGTTATACCTGTAACTCCCCTGTTCTTACTTCAGTTGTGATAAACACCTTCATGTTAGGGAGACGAAGATCCTTGTTCCACTGTGAGATTAAGATTTTTCTTCTTCCCCCCTTGATCCTTGAACATGTTATAGAGTTTTGTTAAAAGTCACAACATCTTTAGATTTGATACTTCAAGGCCTTGATTTAGATCCATGAAATACTTTGAGTTTTAGTGTCCATCTTGTAGGAATCTACCAACAAACTATTGCTATCATGGCCATACTTCCAGTTATATGTTATGTTTGACTTCTAGCTAGACAAGTATGGATTGCAAACCTCCTGTTTCATCTTGCTTGTTTGGAATATAGAGTACTGTAAAAACTACTAATAGGTTCCTCTATTAGATATATTTCATGTCTTGGTCCATAGGTTCCAAAAATAGAAGCTTTAGAGTACACTCAAAGTCATTTATGAAAAGGAGCAGGAAGCTGTCGACAGGCAGAAGCTACCTGTCGACAGACTCCATCTCCCAGAACTGTGAATTGCTGGGACAACAGTAGCTGTCGATAGCCACCTCCTGGCTGTCGACATGTACTATTCTAGACCAGCAAAACCTATTCTGGATGACCCTATCTGTCGACAACCACTTCCTGGCTGTTGACATCTACTAACCTGAACTGTATTTCAGCAATCAACCACGTATTAATCCTTGCTTAAACTTCATCCTAATAGCCTATAAAGTTACCCCCTTAATTACTTTGGTATCTACTGTCATTCTACTGTAAAGATTACCCACTTGATGTACCTTACTCACTTTGATTATTCTTAAAGTTGTCAATTACGAATGGTACTCCGTTGAGTCCATTCTCATGTATTCGGTAACTGAGTTCATAAAACCTGACAACCTGAGAGTTCAAATGCTTGACCACCTTATGAGATGTGAATAATTGATGATGACATTTATTGGGTCCTTGGACCCCTTGATTAATATGCCTGTGCAAATAGGGCTGGTCCAGTCCTGGGAGGAGCACCCAAATTCATTTTCGGACCACGTGGAATGATAAAGGGCGTCGGGATGTCTGGCATTACATCAATACCTGTTTGATTATGGTCATCATGTTACCTATCCTGTGAGAATATATATATATGAGCCAGACTATGAGATTTACTGTGAATTCCTGAGCACGTTTTGTATTTCAGTACCACTGTTCCAATTTCACTATCATGTTAAGATACTTGTTCGTTCATCTTTGATATTAGTCAAGTCTTTTTCCTTGATTGTCATACCGTTTAATCCTTTGATTTGAGAATTTGAATCCTACTGGGCTAGTTAGCTCACAAAATCCTACTTTTTTAGGTATCTACAGTTCTAGAAGGCGGGACGTCGGGATATGTGTGTGGAGAGACCAACCTTGACGACATTTTACTTTTGAGATTGTAAATTGGAAATCTTGTAATATTCATGGATTGACAAACATTAAATTTTTATCTAGTAGAGCTCTCGAGCAATTTACTGCTCAATTAGTTTAAATTTTACTCTTGATTTCTCCTTCATTCACGTTTCGACATTTATAGATATATTAAATGTCGAGACATGACAACAATGTCCCAAGACATGGTTTAATGTCCACTGCTGGTAGTAAGTCTGCGGTTTTGTGTGATTTTAGTGTGGTTTTTACGTGAGTTTTTGTCATTGCCTATGTTTGTCAGATTGGCAAATGTTAGTGATGGCAGAGAAATGGTGTGGTTGGTAATGGTATAGTTGCTTGAGTTACGCTTGTAAGTTGGGCTATTGCAGAAAGGTATGATTGTGTAGAAGTTTTCAGTTGTGGAAAATTGAGGGAATTGGTAAGTTTAGTTGTGATAATCAGTAAAGTTAGAGTTCTGTTCTGAGAAAGATATGATTTAATGTTATGAAAGTGTTTTAACAAGGTAGAGAATCAGCAGAGACATGTATATGATAATGATTGCAGATATGTACAAGAGAAAGTTATTGCAGAGATAGTTGTGTAATAGAGTTACAACGGGAACAATACTGCTGTGTGGAATAGTGGGTGTTAAAGATTGTTAGATGAAAGGATTGTGATTGAGAAATTCTACAGAGGTAATTGATATGTCTGAGATTTGTATCAATAAGTGTTAAGAAGTTGCTTGGATGATAATGTGGTTAGTGATATGGAAGATTTTGAATGGTTAAGTTGACCAGATTAGTTTCAGAAAAGGTATTAGTAAGCAGAGGAGCAGTGATTTGCGACAGCAGAGGTAAATGTGTTTTATAATTAGAAATGGTTATTGCAGAGAAAATTCGAGAGTAATATTACTATAAGTGATGGTGGTAACAAGAAGTTTGATATAAATATCAGCATAAGTGTGTGTAGTGGTGAGTAGTTTGGTGCAGAGAGAGTGAAAGAAGATTAGTGTTCAACTAAATTTTTTGAGAAATTTTGAAGTAAATACATTCAATTGGTAAGTAGCAGTTTGTGAAAATTCAACATAAGGATTTCTTTGCAAATCGTAGTGTTAAAGATCAGATCAGTAATATTTAGTAGTTGTGGGCAGTATGATGAAAAGGAGAGATGAGTTAGTTAAGAAACTGATAAGGGAATGTCAAGTTGAGCAGAATAGAAAGGTAGATTGTGAAAGAATTAAAGTAAAGGTTTGAATGAAAGGAATATTAATGAGTAAGTTGTAACAAGGGTATTTCCAATTCTTAAGAATAAAGCAGTTATAGTAAGGTAATTGGAAAGGCAGATACTGAGATTGTAAAGCAGGAGTGTAGAACAGAGGAATCAGGCAGAGCAGGTTATTGTGTCTAAGAAAAAGGGTATTTAGATTCTGGTTTTAGCAGTGTTACAGTGAAAGGTAATTGGGTGTTAAGAAATGTCACAGTGTAGATGGTGCAGTGAGATTAGTCAGATAGTGGAATGATTAGGGGAAAGTCTTTTTGCAGATATGGTATTATATTCAATATGATTGCCAGTATAGTTTAAGCTCAGTGTTATTAATTAGAGGAAGACAGAATGTGGCAGATTATAGAGTGATAATAGTCAGACGATTTAAGAAATGTTTAGAAAGAGTTTATATAGCAGTGTGCAGAAAGTGATTCAGATGAACAAAAGAGTTTTATTATAAAGGTATTTCCAGAGTTTGATGTGAAAGCTACAACAGATCAGTTAAAGAATAGTAAGAAGATTAAAGTTATGGCAGAATAGAGTGGGAAGAGTAGGAAATGTATGGAAATTGGAATTGTTAAAGTCAGTATATTGTAAAATATAGAAAGAAAAAGTGTAATTAGTTAAGCAGTAAAGTATTTTGGTCAGATGACACCTGATTGAGAAAGAGTTTGGTAAAATTGAAAGTAAAATATGTGCAGAGTTAGTTGAGCAGTTTTATTTCCTGATAAGAGAGTACAATGTCACAACAATGAGAATGGAAATTGTGAAGAGTTATGAATTTGGTTTGTTGAGTCTTTTTTTTTTGGTAAGTTTTTTGGTTTGTTGAGTCAGTTAGAGAATATTATTTGAAGTAAGGTAAGTATGTAAAGAGTAAAGCATATCAGTAGCAGTATGTCAGAATTCAATGTGACAGAGATAAAGTTGAAGCATTAAAGAAAGCAGCACAAAAATTCAGGTATTTTCTTTCTATGGTAGTTAATTGGGTAAGATGATTTGATAAGAAAGTGAAGTCAACTCAGTTAGAGTTAGAGTAGTAGTGGAAATAAAGAGAATTAAAGGTAATAGTGAAGGTAGAATTTATGAAACATGTTGGCAAGTATTTAATGTAATCAGAGTGGCGTAGAGGAAGTATAGCATATTCAAGACTCCCAGGTCATCAGAAGCTTAAGTGTTTGAAAAATAATTCGAGGTTTTTGCAGAGCTAATTAAAGAGGCAATGGTTCTTGACAAGAAGAATTTAAAGCAGTACAACCATATTGATATACAGAGGCAGAAAATTCAGATATAGTATTTTGATTTTCTTCAAGGAACTGACAGTTAGAGAGTATGAGTAAAGGTAAGGCAGAGTAACAGTTGACAGTGATAGGCCAAGAAAGGAATAACACTAAGAAATCAGAAAATTTGAAGATGGTTTAATATGGCAGAGCAGTTAAGAGTGGCAACGTATGGTAAAGAGTTTTAAGTAAGTGAAGCGACACATAAAAGAATGTTGCAAATACAACCAAGGAAATGTGGAAATAGGTTGAGTCCAAGGAGATAAATCGCCAACAGCAAGGTAGAATTGCCTATAGTTGAAAGATAAAGAAAGGCAGATTGAGTTAATAGAGCAGAGCAGTTATGAAAAGAATTAAAGAGAAAAAAGAAAGCAGAACCAGCACGAAAACGAACAAACTGAGTTAGTCAGCACAGAATGGTTTGAAAGGCAAATGCAGAGGAAATGTATCATACTTGTTCTGTATATGGTTTTATTCCTTTTTAGGTGATAGTCCGGCTTACCATGGTTCGTTTTGAATGTCGAGGACGACATTCCTTCTTAGGTGATAGTAATGTAACGTTGTGGCCGTTCGGATCTGTGTTTATTGGTTCTGGTGTGGTGCTCATGACCAATGTGGGGTCGTTGAGCCCTGGTCGTGGTCTCCGTGCGTTGTGGGCCGGAGGTTTTAGCCCAAACAGTCCACAGGTTCACTGGTTGTGAATGCGACAGGGTGGGGCGTCATGTTTTGAACGCGACGGTCACATGCGTCACGTTGTTTGCACTGCCTTTGTGACGCGTGGCATGGAGAGTTTTCAGAAGGCGACAGTTAGGTGCGTCGCGTTCTGAAGGCGACAGGATGCTACGTCGTGTTCTTGTTTCCGGTTGGGATAAGTTTGGCCCTCTAGCTAGCCAGAGCAGGAAGCTCTATTCGACCGGGGAGAGGGTTACGATGGTGATTTTCGGCAATGTCGGCTTTGAAGCTTGTGTTTCAATGTGGTTTTGGCGCGTAGAAGCTGCTCGGAGCGTGGAGAGCACCGATTGAGCCTTGTTCTGCAAATTCTTCTTATCGGTAGGGACTTTCTTATTTTTTGCATTATTTGATTGATTTAAAGCATGTTTAATGTGTATAGATGTGTAGTTGTGTTTTCTGTATAGTGTAATTGATTTGTAGAAGCTTGGTATGCATGGATATGAGGTTTTGAGCTGGTTTTTGTGTGAAAACCGGAGTGCAAGGTTTCTGTCTGAGAAGGCGACGGATTGGGCTGTCGCGTTCAGGTCGCGACCCTTGGCCCCGTCGCGTTCTGGTTTGTGAACGCAGCCTATCGAGCTGTCGTGTTCTTAACGGGATGGTAGACGCTGTCGCGTTCTGGTGTGCGATTGCGGTTTGTCGGGCTGTCGCGTTCTTATCGCGACAGTGGCCCCCGTCGCGTTCTTCTGTCCGAAATAAGTGGTTGAGCCTTGGGCAATGAGGGTCCTGTGTGGACCTAGCTCAGGTCATTTAGGGTATTTTAAGTTTTTCTGAGTCGATTAATGTGATGGAACGCCTCGTTCAAGTCCGTTAAACCACTAACGAACTTGATCCGAGTCCGCCTCCCGCGAATGGGCCGAAGCCTCGCAAGGGATATCATACACACGTCCGTGAATACATAAAGGAACACACCTGATCACATATATGATTCACTAATTCATATATAATGTACAAGATTTACATAGCCAAATTTCAACAAAAAGTACAAGAAAGTACAGGAGCCTGGTTAGACTTGGTCTCAAGTCAGACTTTATTGTTAGTATCCTTAACCATCGTCACCTCCTTCTCCGGTTCAAGTCTCAAGAGGATTTCCTGCTAGTTCTTCTTTGTAAAAGTTTATACATAAAAGGCTATCTGTTCCGCTTCTTTCGCTGGTCTGCAACTTTTGATTTTGAGAAGGATCCTTCCATGATGCCGATTTGGGTTGGTTTTCCTGGTCTTCCTGTGAGTTTATACAACGAAGATTACTTGCGTTCTATCACCAACAACTTAGGCCAGGTTCTTTAGATTTATGAAGCTACGTTGGCGTGGACCCAGACTGCAAAAGCTTTGGTTTGTATTGATCTGGATATTGTTGTTCCATTACAAGAAAAAATCTAGATTGGCTATGCCGATCAGGGATTTTGGCAGAAGGTTAACTACCATAGGGTGCCCTCCTTGTGCAAGTTCTGCAACTAGATCAGTCACAATGAAGAGTCTTGCTTCAAGAAGAATAAGATTAACATGCCTAAGAAGTTTGATGCTCCTGGTGCACCTGCTCTTGCTACCTCTGCTAATGAATGGAAGCCTGTTCGTGGGAGGAAACAAGGCATGGTGGTGGCGTCCGAAGTTCCTGTTCATAATGCGTTTAAATTCTTACGGAAGGATGTTTTAAAGATTTCGGTGCCTGACCAGGTTAATGAAGTTATTGAGCAAGTTGAGCCTGTTGTGGCGGGCGATGTTCAAGTTTTGAGGTCCCAACCAGATGGTGTTGTGGCTCTAGCCAACCAGCTTCTGAATGCGTCCATGCCAAGTTCCAGTCCTCTAAATGTTAGATCTAATTTGTTGCTGCCGTTGTCCTCAGGTGACAAGGATTTATTGTTGCATGATGGAAAGGTAGTCCTGGCCCAGAGCTATGCCATGGGCGGTTCTGGATCTGTTTCATTAAATGGTTTGCATTCGACTTTGGGTAGCAAGGATGTGAATTTACATGTGCATGGTGATAAGTTTGTTCAGGACGAGGGTCCATGTAGGGGCGGTAAAGGAGCTACTGTCTCTAGTTCCATGGCGGCGCCTCCTTGCCCAGTAGCCAGAGTCACAGACAGTGAGGGGGATCCTTTGCTTGCGCATGAGCCTTCTGTTGGAAGCCCAGCTAATTCCTTACCTTGCATGGATACGTCCATATCTATTGTTTCACAAAAGGCAACAGTGGAAAATCTTCTTATGCCTCATGTGGACATTTCTAAGGATGGCAGTATCCAACTTAATGATGGTATCTGTACAAGATCTAAAGCTAAGGCAGCTGCGGTGCAATGTGGGTATGTTTCCTCATGATGCCGAACATTCTTTTTTTGAATATCTGGGGCCTCTCTAACCTGGCCTCCAAATGTGCCCTCAAGCTAATGGTGAGGAAGTATAAGCTGGAGTTTCTTGCCATCTTTGAACCTAAGACAAGTATAAGTAAATTCTCTCATCTTTGCAATTATTTGCGATGGATCACCACGTTGAAGGTATTTTGATAACTCTAAGATTTGGATTTTTTATAATGAGCCTTTTTCTTTCAAATTGCTCTCTCAATCTTCACAGCATGTTTCGAGCACAATTTATAATAGTGATTCACCTCTACTCTTTGTTTCATCCATCTATGCTACCTATGACTATCACGACTGAAGATGCTTGTTTGAGGACCTCCTGAATTTAGCTGATAATATGAATATTCCTTGGGTGACTGGGGGTGACTTTAATGATGTTCTCAACTCTTATGAGAAGAAAGGTGGTTTGATGTATAACACTACTTCTACTCTTGACTTTAATGCTTTCATCTCGGCGTCTGGGTTATTGGATGTTGGATTCAAGGGGTCTCCTCATACTTGGTCTAATAATTGGGTTGGCAGTCAGGCGATTAAAGCAAGACTGGATAGAGTTCTTGTCAACAGTTTGTGCCATGCCAACTTCCCAGGGATTAGTGTTCAACATCTTCCACGTGGTCCCTCTGATCATGCTCCTCTTTTAATCGACCTGCATACCTCTCAATCCAAACCCTCACGATTTATCTTTCAGAACATGTGGTCGACTCATGATACATTCATGAATTGTGTTACCCAGGCATGGACGGCCCAGGATTTATGGTCTCCTAATCCATTTATCAAGCTTCAGGCTAAGCTCAAGGTTGTTAAGATATCCCTTAAGCTATGGAATAAGAATGTCTTTGGTCATATTGATGATAACATCAAGAAAGCTAAGGAGCAAATTACATTGAAGCAAGAGATTTTTGACTCCTCTCCTATTGTGGAGCACCGTTCGGACCTGAACAAAGCTAATGCAAACCTCAAACATATTCTTCATTGCCAGGAGATTTTTTGGTGTCAGAAATCTAGAGTTAAATGGTTGGAAGAGGGCGATCGTAACACTGCATTTTATCATGCTGCTATCCAGGGTCGTCACACTAGGAATTTTATTCATAGGCTTCGGATCAACGGTGCTTGGTGCGATGATAAAAAAATGCTTATGGAGGAGGCTGAGCGTCTTTTCAAGAATTTGCTTACTTCAGAGGATCACAATATTGATATTAACATCTTACATTCTATTCCTAGCCTTATTTCTACTGATGACAACCATTTGCTTATTGCCATGCCTTCCACTGAGGTGGTTAAATCAACGGTTTGGAGCATGAATGGTGACATCACTTCTGGTCCGGATGGGTTCTCATGGAAGTTTTACACTTTGTGCTAGGATATTATCGGCTCGAATGTTGTTGATGCTGTTCGTGTTTTTTTTGCTGGTTTTCCTATTATGACAGGTGTTTCCTCTTCTATTATTGCTCTCATTCCTAAAGTGGATAACCCTAACAGTTACAACAATTACTGCCCCATCAGCCTTTGTAATTTCAGCTATAAGATTGTGTCTTCTATCATATGCAACAGGCTTACAACTGTTTTGCCCTCCATTATCTCCATGGAGAAGGGTGCCTTTGTTAAACAGAGGAATATCATGGACAATATTTACTTGGCTAGACAGTTGGTTTCTGACCTTGGCAGGAAAGTTCGTGGTCTTTAAACTAGATATGATGAAAGCATATGACAGGGTTGAATGGGACTTCCTTCTGGCGGTTCTTCGTAAGTTTGGATTTTCTCCTAGATTCACTTATTATGTTTTTTTGGGTAGGTAAACATAAATTAAATTGAATAATGAGAATATTTACAAGAGGCCATATCTACATAGATTGTAGATTATGGCCAGAGGGAGAAAAGAACAAACAGTGATAATCATATAACACCCCAAAAATTTAAAGTGTTAGGAAAATATGAATAATGTGATTATTATACATTATTTTTGTCATTAAATTGAAATAATTAGGATCTGGGTTTAATTAAGGATGACGTACGTTACCCCAGTGTCGTACGCCGAGGTGCGCACTCCGACAGGGCGACACCGGAAAATGATAACAAAAAATGAATCTGAGAACACCATAATTCTCAGAAAATGTGGAGATAATATAAACTTAAATATCTGGATTTATTGACATGCGGACTTCGAGGATAAGTTGTCGCGACTATTTTCCGGGCAAATTTTCACCATGTGTAAAATAAATTCTAAAAATTAAATAAAAATCACCATAATTTGTAAAACCATTGCATTAGCTTATGGTTGAAATTTCAATGCAATTGGACATCATTTGAATGGGTTTACAAAAGGATATTTGGACCAGCTGATTTATGGACTAATTACGGGAAGGATTTTTCTAGAAATTCTTGTATGCTTACGTATCATGGGCAACGTAAGCCTACGTCATGGTGGGTTAGATCTCTTACACGTTTTTACCCATGTGCTAATCGTAGGGTGATGCTTGGACAAGGTGGCTGTGGGTAATTAATTGGGGTTTTTACCCCAACACCTGTAAGCCTGCGTGCCTTGCACCTGAAGCTTTGGGTGATAAAAATCTCCCTGTACGCAGCATACTAACTTTTCCAAGGGAGCTTCTACTGGATTTTCTTCCTATCTAGCACCCTTCTTCGGTTCTTCTTCTAGTGTTTCCTGCTGCTACTTCTGAGAAAAAAGGGGCTGCAGATCTTGGGGTTGGAACTACTGGCTGTGTTGCTCTTGCTTCGGTTGATATAGATCAGATCTCTCCAACTGCTGCAAGCTTTCTCTTCTTTTCCCTATTTCTGGGAAGTTCTGTGTTGAGGGAAACCTACTCTAATCAGTAAGGTAGAATTCTTTTCCTTTCTCTCTCAATCTTACTCACTTGACTTGCTATGAAACCTCCTGTTTAGGATTCAACTTCTTTTCCTTCTCTTATCTAATTCTTGTTTTGACTATCGAGTTGCTGTTGGACTGTTCATGACATACAGGTGTTTTACACCACATTGGAAATCCCTACTGTAGAAGTAAAAGCATTTCAAGAGTCATATTATTATTTTTCTAACTTAACATGGTTAGAATCATCCTCACAATCCTAGAGTGCACATCCTTGTACACATATATGATCATACCAGTTACTGTGAGATTATCCAACACTCTGCTAAAAAGTTAAGTATCAGACTGTGAGTTTACATGTAATTCCACTGCATGATTCGACTGCCAACTATACATAATTCGACTACCAGTTTATACATGATTCGACTGCTACAGTCGACTGCTACAGTACATAATTCCATGAATCGACTCACCCATTTATACATGAATCGACTCACCCTTTATACATGATTCGATTCACCCATTTATACATGAATCGACTCACCCTTTTATTCATGAATCGACTCACCTTTTATACATGAATCGACTCACCCTTTATACATGATTCGATTCACCCATTTATACATGAATCGACTCACCCTTTATACATGAATCGACTCACCCTTTATACATGATTCGACTCACCCATTTATACATGAATCGACTCACCCTTTATACCTGAATCGACTCACATATATATAGTAGAGTTAGCCAGGTTTCTGTATGTTCTGTCAGGACTGCTCCCTTCCAGAGGTGTCAGCAGAACCTCTGCAAGACTGCAAACTCATACCTTATTTACATTCTTGTTATAATTTGATGTTTCATTTACTTAAGATATTACATGTAAATAAGGAAGTACCCCCCATTTGAATCCAATAAAAATATCAGAAAAATCATATCTCTTACCAATAAAAAGTCAACTCTCCCTCCGAAGAAGAAAAATGCGATTTTGGCGATTCCATCAAAATAGCGTCTTTCTAATCTCTCACAATTTGGCCTACCTAAAAATCTCATAATTCAAGTAAACCTAGTAGAATGATAAAAATCCAAGGTCTGGTGAAAAATGATAAACACATTTATGACTTCTCCAAGGGAGCCCTCTCCTACTGAAAGAAAAGTCAAACCTGTTCATCCCTTAATTTACATCAATATGGCTTTCATCTTGATATGTTATTATCTCCAACTCTAGAGGAGAATCAGTAAATGAATGGTTCCATCGATCATATAGATTTCATGACTATCCTTGTGATGTATTCTTCCGTTGACTTTTCCATTTTCTTGGATTCTAAACTATTATACCACTTTGATGAACCATTTAAATATCATTTATGTCAATCTTTAGATTATTCTTGGACATCTTAAACTAATTTGATTCTTGTACCTACTGTACATTTCTGAACTTGAACTTTCAACTACCTTTGATCTGTGTTAAGATATCCATTGTGAAATCAGTGAAAGTAACCCCAATTCTTGTTGTGTAAGACATGTTGAGTACATGTGTACCCTTGAGCCATTACCTGAGTGAGTATGTTATGATGACAAGTTGTGAGTCTTTGGACTCGTTTGAGAATTATGCCTGTGCAAGGGGCTGGTTCAGTCCCGGGAGGAGCACCCGAATTTGTCAGTGGCCGCACGGGGACAATGAAGACTACTGGATGTTGGCATGCATCATTTCCTGCCTGATTAGTCATCATCTCATACATATGTGTGTGAATACCTGACAGATACTGAACTTAAGTATCTTCCTGAGTTATTGATCATGTTCTATACTGTTTTGTTCTACATGTGTTATTGGTTTGACTTAGTGTTCATTTTCTTGACCACTCAGTGTTTACCGTAGACATGTTCCTATTCTTGATAGTATACATGTGAATCCTTTCTATTTCAAGGAATTGAATTCTACTGGGCTAGTTAGCTCATTCTTTCTATCTTTTCAGGTTGTCCAATTGAAAATAAAGGTTAAGGGAGGGATGTGTGTGCTGAGGGGACCGTCCATCATCCTGCGAGTCATCAACTTTTATTTCTTTTTGAGTAGTTGGAATGTAATAATACTACAGTTTTCTTTCGTTTATTCCTCATTTAGACTGAAATGAGGAATGTTATGTAATAAGCTTCCGCTAAACAAGTGTTTATGTTTATGTAAATTTCTCGTGTTTTATATCGGTCATGTTCAGTAAATGAAATTTTGCTAGGACGTGACAGATAAAGAAATTTTCTACTCAACTAGTTTAAGTTATACTCTTGATTCCTCGTTCGCTCACGTTCCGGCATTTATAGTTATATTGAATGACGGGACGTGACAAATCATGACTACACAGCCCGTAGTCTATGATATCATAACCAACAACAAACACGCCAGAAGAGAAGAATAGAACTTGTGCAGCAGCCAGCCCCAGGTGTAGCGACCCAGAATCCGCATTACCAGTAACCAACCAGTAACCCGAATTCTGACCCGCTAACCCACGAGACAAGCTCGGAAGGGTAAAAAGTGAATGTCCGAGGAGACTATATATAAGAAGATACACACCATGTAAAGCTGTAAAATTTCACTATACATGAAACATAACATGTACAACTCAGGGTCCGAGCTAAGTACAGAGTACAGAAGTACAACAAAAAGTACTACTCACTGCAGTTAGGGCGCACCAACACCAGAGTGGCTAGACTAACCTGGAACGAGAGTCGACGACGACCCACCTGAAAGGGAGGGGAGTGAGTCTCAAGAAAAGAGACCCAGTAGGGAAAAGTAACCCCCACCGGCAATAGTACTAAAGTGCGGAAAGTAAAAACACGTCGCATCTCAACACAAAACTATAAACCTCGCGGCTCAGGAACACACACTCACACACAAAGTAAGTAGGACTCAGCTAGGGTCTGTGGCTCGGCGTCCCGTCACCACAGAGTCTCTCAACCCCAGCCACGTGTGCACACTACAGACGCTCTCTCTCGCGTCTGGTCCACGACCGGTTTTCCCCCTACGCCTGACCCTAGCGGTAGAGAAGGGACTCCACGGAGACCAGCTCAAAACCACCACAAGGAGTACGCACAGGACAGAGACGCTCTCAACGTCCTGGCTCACCGACGGAGGACCCCCACACGCCGGTCATCTAGACAGAGCGTCGCTCTATGTCCAGGTGACAAACAGAAACAGAAGCACAGTAACTCAACGCGAGTACAAATGGTAACACTTTCAACGTCTGAAACACCGTACAATAGACGGACACCTCATGTCACGTCATGACACAATTAATTACGCATATGCACAGGTGGAGTCACACTCTAAGCCTGGCAAAATGTGTTAACAGGGTGGACATCACACGTCAACACCTTGAAACACAAAACATGACCATAGCCTGCTAGGACACAAGATATTAACGACAACATCGAATGTCGCCAATCATGATGTAGACGGCACTCACAATGCCGCCAACACTTAATCAACGGAAATCGACCTTGTTGTTTATATCAACTTTGAAGATCTCAGCGTCAACACATGTGGACGTTAATATCTTCAGTCCCCTAGACCCAGAACAGCGCCAGGTCAGTCCAATTGGGTAAAACCACCCAATCAAAACACCTACTGATGGAGGGAAATACTTCCTCACAGCTTCTAACACTACCAGAACTTCGGAAAACACGATCCAACACTTGGATCGCCTAAACACCCAAAATCCCGGCATGGTATAACCCAACCCTAAAATGTGATTAACATACTAATCTACACAAGTAAGCATGCTAATCTATTAAGGAAAGGTTAAAGGGGTTAAGTCCCTACCTCAGAACGCCCCAAAAACTCCTAAACCGTCACCAATCGCGCCGGAACCCCTCGAAGTCTCCGCGCGAATCACATCAAATCTTGGCGTTTCCCGCTCGATCTAACACCGCCACACGTACCAGGGCCTTCCCACGAGCTCCCATCAACCATTGGAAGAGGTGGAAACAGACAACAAAGGCAAAAGTGGAGGGAAAGAGAGGAAAGGAAGAGGAATGGTTGCTGCTCTCGGGCTGCCCTATTTCTACAGGCGCGACAAATAGACGTCCACATACCTCGCCGCCTACTTGAACCGCCAATGGGTTGACGTCCAGACCGCTTGCCGTCAAGTTCAACGACAAAGGTCCACATCGCTGGACGCTAAAACTAAGTCAACGGCTAGCCCCCTGCCGCCAACCACAAGTCAACGGCAATGTCCCTTGTCGTCAACCACATCCGGACCTCTACAAGACCCAATAAGGATCCGCTAAGACCCGAAACCTTACAGCCCCCTTTAAGGAATTTTGCCCTCAAAATTCAAACAACATAAAGAAAGAAGACTCACCAAAGAGGTACGGGAACTGCTCGCGCATTTCATCCTCTCGCTCCCATGTCGACTCACCACCTGAATGCCGCTGCCACGCAACACGAACTAAAGGGATTGCCAAACCTTCGACATGCTCAGTAATGGTGAAAGGTCCAATAAAGCGGGGACTCAACTTTCCACGCCTACCAAACCTCACCACTCCCTTCATAGGAGACACACGAACAAACACCTGGTCCCCTACCTGAAACTCGAGCGGTCGTCTGCGCTGATCTGCATAACTCTTCTGCCGACTCTGAGCTGACTGAAGCCTCTGCCTCACAAGCTGAACTACCTCAACTGCCTGCTGTACTAACTCTGGCCCCGTGACAATCCGTTCGCCAACCTCGAACCAGTCTAGAGGAGTGCGACACGGTCGTCCATACAAAGCCTCATATGGTGCCATACCGATACTGGAGTGATAGCTATTATTATATGCGAACTCGACCAACGGCAAGTGAGCTGTCCACGATCCCTGCCACTCCAGACAACAAGCTCTAAGCATGTCCTCTAAAGTCTGGATAGTCCGCTCTGACTGACCATCTGACTGAGGGTGGTAGGCGGAACTAAAAGCCAACTCTGTCCCCAAAGCTCTCTGGAAACTGCGCCAGCACCCAGAAGTGAAGCGAGGATCCCTATCTGACACAATAGAGATCGGCACTCCGTGCAAAGGAACAATCCGCTCTACGTACAACGCGGCCAACCTACTCACACCCCAACTAGTCCTGACAGGCAAGAATCTAGCAGTGTAACGACCCTCTTCATACCGGTACGATTATACCAATCCCCATTGGTATAAAGGGCGTCGTCACAGTGGGACATGTACCCAACACTAGTCGATAGGTTGATATGTACCATGGTCCTTACTCTCACTAGCAATACATATTATCTTCACAGGAGCATGCTTTAGTCTACCATAATTCTATTCTAAATCATGAGCATTACATCATACACATGCACTTATTTAATACACTTAACATGTAGCATGATTCGTCCACACATTCTTTTAACCCATAGATATTTCTACTACTAGAGTATACAATTGAGCGTAAAGAAAAGAACAAGCTAGCACGATGACTACTTTCTTTTCACATGACTTTTTTGTATTTATTTATACAATTTACTTGCTGTTTTAACATAATAAAATCACATGCACATAGTTTCACATTTGTAGCATGACTTGAAGGTTAAAACATGGTGAAACCATTTAGCAATCCATAAGCACTTAAGTATGAACTTTTATACTAATTGAGCCTTTCAACTAGCATGGAATCCAAATATTTTTCATGCATTTGCCATATTCATAATCATCCTTTTGCAAACGTGAAAATCCTATTACATGCTCACTGCCATTTCATTCACGTGAGAGCTAATATATATACAGTTCAATCACAACACGATAGCAATTATCGTGAGATTCTCATATGTTTGAAAGGGAAGTTCCTAATATGGATTCTACTCATTCTTACACATGTGAAACATCGTTTTGCATACATTTAGGTTGCTGTTTGGATATGCATTTAACACTTTCATGACATATATCATAAGTTCACAATCTAACACATTTATCCCACATGATTGCACACTTACTCATTCACATTGTTCACGTTTACACATTTGGCATGTACACATGTTCACACTTACACAATTTACACGTTTCCACATCATTTACTCTACCACTTTCACTTATCACGTATCACATCGATTGCACTTACCACGTGCATCATGGGCACTTACCACGTGCCATGTTCACATATTTCACACTTTATTCATTTTTCATTGCTTAAACAATTTGCCATGACACATAGTCCTAACCACCAGTAGAGGACACTAACAAATATCTCATAGCTCGTGCTCATTCCTTAGCACAGCTCTCAACACAACTCATAACACAACTCATAACACAACGCATGACACAACTCATACACATACTCACCACCTAGGCAATACATCGGTGAATCTTGGTAACTGCGCAGACCGGGAGAAGCCCTCTCCACCCTATCCAGTGGTACTTGTCCACCTCCGGGGTTTTCCCAATGCCTTTGGGACAAGCTTATATCACATGGAGCCTTCCATAGGGACTTTTCTATATACGGCTCCCGATGCCTCTAGGGTAGCAGTGTCACATAGGCACAACTTTTACACTTTACTCATGCCGAGTTTTAACACGTATTTTACACATAACACTCATATCTCCTTCATTTTCTCATGCACAATGTGACTCTGTTTTTCTCCTAATCATGCTATTACCGATGACCATAATTAACATTCTGGAAGTTTCATTAATCAGGTTAAATTGTTCAGAAACCAAATCCTTTCATAATAGCTTGCATTAGTCACGCATTTTGCATGGAAATTTCATATTGCACTGTATAATTGTCCAAATGACCTGAAACTTTGACCACATACTGGTTTCAGGTTTAGGATTCTACATGCAAGTTTTTAGATTTTTCTGAACTAAAACGAATTTACAGAAAATCAAACATCCATTTCACATGCTATTTGAAATCCCTATTAGCTTGAAAATCTAGCATAAACAACTGATTTAACATGCCTCAGCCCTGACCTAACATGCATGTATTCACACGAAATTCTACCCGTATTTATTGCACAAAGCACGATTTACTAGAGAATTTAACAGTCCTACACATGTTCTCTATTTTCCCAAAACATGAATTCTAACAAATCATATAAACATGGGAAAATCATAGAAATTGCAGGGAATAAACTGATGCATGCATACATGGCTCACAACATTTAGCACTTTCCGACCCTCACTAAATCATCCAAACAGTGAGTCAAGAAGGTCATTGCCTTAACATACATGCATTTTCGCAAAGCAATTAAATTGCATTACTCATACCATGCTTAATAACCCATCCACACACCACAATAAAGATCTTACATAACGTATAGGGTTTACAGTATATCCTCATCGCGAGAAACACATCGAAAATAGTCATTTAAGGGAGAAAACAGTTAACGGTTCTGTCTTGACGAACTCAACGTCAATGACCTGGCCGTGTATAGGGGTTGACGGCATTATCGCATGCCGTTAACAGATGCACTTGACGGCTAGGTCTCTTGCCGTCAAGTTCCTGTCTGTGTAAGAACACAGACCGAGCTTGGAAAAAAATTCAGAATAGGGGCTCCAGACACGAATTAAGATCCACAAAACTCCTGAGACTTAGGGGACATGTCTAGGCTCAAGACCTAG
This sequence comes from Colocasia esculenta, assembly GCA_014218235.1. Taxonomy (NCBI): domain Eukaryota; kingdom Viridiplantae; phylum Streptophyta; class Magnoliopsida; order Alismatales; family Araceae; genus Colocasia; species Colocasia esculenta. The sequence goes on along the minus strand of CM024753.1, from coordinate 92,647,853 downwards.
GGTTTACTTGCCTGAAGAAAAACCTCTAAACGGATCAAAATAGCCGATCGAGCTCTCCTTGGCACTTGCCAAGAAGCCTCCAGAAATCCATTGCTCCGGGTTCCAGGGGGTTGTAAGCCGCAGTCTAACGCCGGGGAAGCCTTCTCCTATGTATGGCCTTCCTCCTTGTTGTAGAAGCTCACCCGAAAATGCCTCCAGTCGCCGGATCTAAGCCTTCCAAGGTCAGTCCCTCATCTCTTCTCTCAGCTAGGGTTTTCCTTTTAGAGAATGAGCCAAGAGAGCTCTCTAGGTTGCAAAGAGAGGTGTTTTATAGAATAAGGGGGCAAGAGGGGCTCGTACAGGACTGAAGGGACAAGTAAGAGACGTTGGGAAGACATCTCCCCAATCAGAAGCCTGGCCCAATGAGTGCTCTCTGCGCTCTGCTGCGCACAGAAAATTAGAGATATTGACGTCCACATCCATGGACGGCTACATTAGGGTTGGCGTCCGTCGATATGGACGCTGACATAACATGGGCGTCCATCCATGTTGACGCCAAGACACTCTTCTGCCAGAACTTAAAATTATGCAGAACCATGCTTAGTCCACTCATACATGCACATGAAACCTATGTAGTATAGTGTATACACCACTACACCATGTAAACATCCAATATTTACTACTAATCCTACACATACATACATAGGTACATCAAGATAACAACACACACATGAATATCTTCATACGCATACAAGGTATAAGGTATAATATGTATATTACTACATCGGGCAATCAATAACATTTATACCTAGGCATACACAAGCATACATGAATACACTAAGATAAGATGTACGCAGATATCTACCTATGAATACACACACGGGTGTAGCATACTTGTGTACATTATGCTTGAAATAGATGGATACAACATGCGCACCAGTAATTAGATTAACTTGCACAACTTTACCTAACATTGCTTAAGTACTATATGCATAGGATTCCTTAATATGCACTATATGCATGATTTAGCCAATTGACTATTCTCACCTAATTATCATAAAAATACATGCATGTTATTCATGAGGAGTATAGAATCCAAATATAAACTACTAAATACACCTACCATGCTTGAACTCTTTATGTACGTGCAATGTACGAAGTACAATGTACGCATTAACTAAACCATGCAATGAACCATGTTTACAACTAAACATACTCATGCATACTTACACCAAGGTGTTATGCATGTAGAATTAAGTATACAATTGTCACACGCATAAGATAACATACATACGTACATACACATATGTACTTCATATACTCTCATACAAAATTCCATGAAATAGGTAGTATAGGATATTCTTCATTATTTAGAAAATACATACATAATATTACTCAATCATTCTAAGTCTAAGATTCTTGGAAAAGAACAGAGAACATTCATATTACTTCTTAATTTAGCTAATTGCTCACTTCTACGCGAATACACGTATACATATATATAAAAGAGAATAGAAATTCAGGGTCTAACAAGCAGTCTTCGTCAATCTATCCACAAGAACCCAAATGCTGTCAAAACCTCCAGCTGTCCTCGGCAAACTACAAACAAAGTCAGTCGTCACATGGTCCCACTTCCACATCGGAATCTCTAACGGCTGCACAAGTCCTCCTGGACGCTGATGTTCAGCCTTCACCTGCCGACAGACCAAACACCTAGCAACAAAAGCTGCTATGTCTCTCTTCATCCCAGGCCACCAAAACTGACGTTTCAACCTGTGATACATCTTGGTCGACCTTGGATGAATCAAGTACCTGGAACCATGTGCCTCCTGCAACACAATTCTCATGATAGACTCCTCAACAGGAACATAGAGTCTATCTCGGAACCTGACAGTCCCGTCCTCGCGAAGCTCAACCTCTGGGAGAAGTAACACACTGTGAAACTCGGGATCTGCCTGCTGAGCCTCAACAACCTGTCTCACAACGGCGGGAGCCGCCAACAAACTGCCCAACACACACAGTCGACGACTGGACGAAACTCTGAAAGACCCTTCTGCTGCAGACTGCCACAACTGCCACTCCCTTAGCATCAGATGACTCATCTGTGCTTTCCTACTCAAAGCATCTGCAACTACATTCGCTTTTCCAGGCTTATACTCAATGCTAAAATCATAGCCTCTCAGATATTCCATCCATCGACGCTGCCTCATATTCAGATCCCTCTGAGAAAACACATACCTCAAGCTCTGGTGGTCGGTACGGACTACAAAACTCACTCCGTACAGGTAAAGACGCCAAATCCTCAAAGCAAATACCATAGCTGCAAGCTCTAGGTCATGGGTCGGGTAACTCTCCTCGTGGGGCTTAAGCTGGCAAGACGCATAAGCCACCACCCGGCCTTGCTGCATCAAAACCGCACCCAGACCAACACCTGAAGCGTCTGTGCAAACCTCGAAACCCTCCTCACCTGAAGGTAACGCAAGGACTGGCGCTGACGTAAGCAGTCGCTTCAACTCTATGAAGCTCTGCTCACACTGCTCCGACCACAAAAACGGAACCCCCTTTCTCGTCAACCGAGTCAAGGGTGCAGCAACCTAAAAAAAGTCCCTAACAAACCCACGGTAGTAACCTGCCAAGCCCAAAAAGCTACGAATCTCAGACACAGATCTGGGACTCTCCCACTGCAAAACTGCCTCGACCTTCGCTGGATCTACAGAAACTCCCTCACCTGAGATCACGTGCCCCAAAAAGTGAACCTGTTGTAGCCAAAACTCACACTTACTAAGTTTGGCATACAACTAGTGCTCTCGCAAAGTCTGCAACACGATCCTCAGGTGTTCGGCGTGCTCCTCCTCCGAAATGGAGTACACCAGAATGTCGTCAACAAACACTACGACAAACCGGTCCAAGAACTGGTGGAACACCCGGTGCATCAGATCCATGAAGGCCGCTGGTGCATTAGTGAGCCCAAAAGACATCACCAAAAACTCAAAATGTCCATACCTGGTCCGAAAAGCAGTCCTCTCAATGTCAGAGTCTCTAATCCGCAACTGATAGTAGCCCGACCTCAGGTCGATCTTCGAAAAGACATGAGCAGACTGAAGCTGATCAAAGAGATCGTCAATCCTAGGCAATGGATACCTATTCTTGATGGTCACTTGGTTCAGCTTCCTATAATCAATACACAATCTCAGGCTACCATCCTTCTTCCGGACAAACAAAACAAGTGACCCCCAAGAAGAAAAGCTAGGACGAATATAGCCCTTCTCCAACAACTCCTCAAGCTGCCTCTTCAGCTCCCTCAACTCTGCTGGTGCCATACGGTATAGTGCCTGTGCAAATGGTACAGTGCCAGGAACCAACTCAACAGTAAACTCAATCTCTCTCTCTGGCGGTAGACCAGGTAACTCTTCTGGAAAAACATCTGGAAACTCACTCACTACGGGAATGTCCCCCACTCCCGAAGTAACCTGGTCAAGGGTCATTGCAGAGACTAGAAAACCCTGACAACCAGAGGCAAGCAACCTGCCTGCCCTCAAAGCAGAAACTAAAAAGCGAGAAGTAAGAGGTACGATACCCTGGAAGTAGAACGCCGTTTCCCCAGGTATCCGCAAGTGCACTCTCTTCTTCTGGCAATCCATCACTGCACCATACCGCTCTAACCAGTCCATACCCAAAAATCACATCATAATCCTGCAACTGCAAAGCAAACAAGCGAGCTGACAACCACTGATCCTGCAACTGCACAGGTACCTCCTCGAGACAGTAGGACGTAAGGACAAAGTCCCCTGTCAGCAACTCTACTACTAGCTCAATAGACTCTCCCATACTCAACTCTCCAAGGGAGTCTAAAAACTCCTTAGACACAAAAGAGTGAGAGGCACCAGAATCAAACAAAACTCTCGCTGTATAACCAAAAACTGTAACAGTACCTTCCACTAGCTGAGCTGCCTCCGCGTCTGCACGGGTCAAGTGAGTAATACGACCTCTACCTCTCGACCCACCAGAATCTCCGGCCTGCTGACGCTGCTGCACGGGTGCCTGCTGCTGCTGCACTCGGGGCTGTGACTGGGTTTGCTGCTGCGGCACACGAGGTAACAAAGGGCAATCTCGTGCCATGTGTGGCAGAACGCCTCGGCCAAGCCCGTTAAACCGATAACGTACTTGATCCGAGTCCGCCTCCCGCGAACGGGCCGAAGCCTCGCAAGGGATACCAAACCACAGTCCGTGTAAACACAAAGGAACACACCACATTTTATATATAATTCACAAGTTTACATAGCCAAATTTCCACAAAACTGAAAAGAAGTACAAGAGCCTAGGGCATACCCCGAGGTACAACTGAAGAAAGTAAACAACTAGCCAAACTACACTGCTGGAGTACTACACAGCTGAAACTACACCGCTGGAGGTACTGACCCTGCACCGCTACGGCGCGGCTCTGAGCTGGACGACGGTCGTGAGACGTCCTCCTCGCTCTCACTTGTGGGGGTAGGGGTGAGCCTCTCTAGTCACTGGCTCAGTAGGGAACTCCCGCAAAACTGAGTAAACCAAAAACTACAGGTACAAAGCTATAAACAATACCAACAATTTATAGAACAACTAAGCAGGATATTAAAGCTGTAAAAGTACTCACCGTCTGCCGACTACGAGAAACAACAGTAATAATTAAACGGCAAACTTGTACAGGTGTACAAGCTAAAGTAGAGACTGCCAAACACGAGCCACGTGAACTGGTTCGTGACACCAGTAACTGACTCGGACAAGCTAACACAGGTCTACCTCTTAGCTGTGCAATAAATCAAGGGAAAATTTCTGTGATGATGACTATGTTAGAATCAGGGTTGTGAATGGTTAAATCTGATGTTCGTGTTATGTTCCATGTTAAAGTGAATTATGAATAGCATGAAACTGAATGTTTTAAATTTCTGTAAATGTAATATAATTCAGAAAAATCTGAAAAATTGTATGTGCGATTTAAACCTTAAAATTGTCTGTGATTAAAATCTCATGTTATTTTAATGACAGTAAGTATTGTTATGGATTTTTAATGTGAAAAATGACTATGTGAGCATGTTAATTGTGACTTGATGTGATTCAGTAAATTTCAGTATGATTATATCTGTATTATGGTTATTTGGCAGTTGCAACAGTAAGGTTAAAATCAGTAAATGAGGACTCATGTGTGTATGAATTATGTGTGAGTGTGTACATGGGACTTGAAAGAACAAGTGGTGTAGGTGTGTAAAATGGTTAATGTGATAAGATAAACAAACATGCCCATAAGACACTGCCACCCTAGATGCTTGGAGCTGTACCGTAGTAATGCCCCTACGGGAAAGCTCAATGTGACATGTGGTACCCTAGAGAAGGGTCTTGATAAAGTGTATACCCTGGCAAAGGGTCTTGTAAAATCCTGGAGGTGGACAAGTTCCACTGGTAATGGTAGGAAGGGCTTTCCCCGGTTTCTGCAGGAACTAAGACTTATCACTGTGCCGGTGATTAAGTAAGTGAATGTGAATGTGTATGTGTCATGTGATCGTCTATGTGGTGGTTTGGGCTGTGTCTTGGCATTAAGTGAAAATAAGTATAAGTGTGATGTGAAAAGTGATATGTGTTCATAGCACAAGGTATGTGCAAGATATGTGTAAATGTGGCACATGTTATGTGTAAAAGTGAAATGATAAGAAGTGTGTGAATGTGAAAGAGGAAATAATGGGAAATGTGTGTAAGTGTTGTGTGATAAAACCAAAAGTGAGTGTATGTGAAATCCAAGGTTTATCATATGGTTGTGTGTAATGAGAAAAATAGCATAAGTGTAAATGACAATAGTGTTAATTGATAAATTGTTTATTGATGTGTACAAATGTGTGTGTATGTGTTTATGTATAAATTGTAAATTGTTAAAAGTGATGTTACCATTAGTACCAAAATGTAAGTATATGCTTTCATATTCGTGGAATTTGAGTGATTGGATGCACATGTGTTTAGTATCATGTTGTATAGTTAAAGGTGATCCCTATGCAAAGGTAATATGAATGTCATAAAATTTGTATAAAATCAGCAAGCTAAATGTGAAGTAAATTGTTATGATTGCAAGCGAAGTGAGTTAGAAATCATGCTAGGAGTGCTACCTATCTTGTATATGTTTCCATGGTTTAGTTGTACAACTTTACAATGACTTGGATAAAGCATGAAAACATGTGAATGTGTATTTTACTCATGTTAATGACACCATGATGTTAGTGATCTTGTTTAGATAATTGATCAATGGAATTTGTTTAGGGTATAGCATGATCATGTATGATTTAACTGCTGAATTTCATTGTGTTAATTGGTAAAAAGCATGTATGTATTGAATCTTAAGTTACTTGCTGAGTCTATTGCGTAGACTCACTCTTGCTAAACATTTCAGGAAACTAGCAGCTGAGGAGCTAGCAAGATTTGAAGTGGAGTTGGACCAAGGGATTGAAGAGTTGTAGTTTATATTTCATAAGTATGTAATGCTACAATTGAAATTTGGATTTTGTTCAAATGTACTTGGAGTCGGCTATGTATTTGGAACCTTTTTCTCTTATGTTATCTCTTGTTGAACTATACAGACTGTGGTATGTGGATTTAAAGGTTGATGGAATGAGATTCATTTAAATTCCGTTGCATTTATTCGACTCTATTTGTGTATATCTCAGCTCACTTGTTACTTGTTGGGGTATTCTCCCCTGCAGCGGCTTGCTCTCATTCGACGTGGGTTGGTATAACCGTACCGGGTGGAACTGGGTCGTTGCAGTCCGTGTTAATATAAAGAAACTAGAAAGATTACATAGCCTTATTTCGGTCTTTGTACACTGCTGGTAGGGACCCTGGTTTCTGATAATTTGTTGTTTTGATTTTCGCTTGGTGTTTTGTTTATGTAGAAATTTCTGGAATGGCTGATAGAAGAGATTGGGGTGGTGGAGGAGATGATCTAGAGGAGAGCACCCAGTGTATGATTGAGAGAATCTGGGAGAGCCTGACTGATATTCGAGCAAGAATGGATTAGCAGGCGCTGGTACCACCGATTGCAGTGCCACCTGGGGATGGAGAGACTATACCTGTTGCTCCAATTCCGCCAAGAGTAGAGGTGCCTTTTTTAGCACCTGTGCCACCACCACCACCAGTGTTATTAGCAGAGGAACCAGTGATGCGGGTGGAGAAATTTCTGAGATTGCAGCCGCCTACTTATTCAGAAGGGCCGAATCCAAATACAGCGGAGCACTGGGTTCATGAGATTGAAAGAGTCTTTGCAACTATGAGGTGTCCGGCAGCAGATAAAGTTGTGTTAGCTGCTTATCAGTTGAGAGGTTTTGCATTAGAATGGTGGCGACTGAAGATGCAGACCACCTTTGCAGGCAGGACAGAAGAGGCTATTACTTGGTCGGAATTTCTTGATGTATTTAACGATACATTCTTCCGATTCAAGTGCAGCAAGTGAAAAGAGAGCAGTTTCGGATGCTCCAGCAAGGTAACTCTTCAGTTTTAGAGTACCAGATGAGGTTTATGGCGCTTAGCCATTATGCGCCTTATGTAGTATCAGATAATAATATAATGGTTGAGTATTTTATTAGAGGTTTGAGAGTGGAGTTTCAGGATGCAATAGTACCTCTCATGTGTAAGACAGTGGAAGAAGCAGCCCAGAGAGTAGCTACATTAGAGAGGTCTATTCGGACTCGTCAGGTGGGCGAGTCAGGCTCAGCTAGTTTTCGGCTACCGCAGCAATCAGTAGGTGCAAGTAAGGGTAAAGCACCAGCAGGACCTTCTTCATCAGGTTTTGGTAAATGGGGTCAGAAATTAAAGCAAGCATTTAAAGGAAAAGGAAGAGGATGGGGAGGTCGTCAGCAAATTCAGCAAGGCCGAGGTAGGCCTGAGGTGGAGGAGTCGCAGCAGAGTACTGCCAGATAGCCCATTACTCCACCAGGATATATATGCTATAATTGTAATCAGCCGGGGCATTTGTTCTGCAATTGCCCCTATCCAAGAGAGTATGGGTATGGAAGAGGTGTGCAGCAGCAGCAGCAGCCTCAGCAGTTTCAGCAGCCACAGACAGGTCGTGGCAGAGGAGCACCGCAGCAGCGCAGAAGAGGCCGGGTTATGGCTATCACCCGAGCCCAGGCGGAGGCATCGAATATGATAGAAGGTATTTTACCTCTTTATGATTATTCAGCAAGAGTCTTATTTGATTCGGGTGCTTCTCATTCTTTCATTTCCGAAGAATTTCTGGATTGTATAGCTCATCCTTTAGAGGAAAAGTCTTGTGAGTTAGTAGTGGAGGTTCCTTTGGGTGAGTTCCTGCTCACTTCGAGCTATGTAGATGAAGCTCCTGTTATGATTGAAGGGAACCAGATGCCGGGTCGGTTATATGCCCTGCAGTTGTCAGATTATGATATTATTTTGGGTATGGATTGGCTTGAGACTTATGGAGCAATGTTAGATTGCAGAAAGAAAAGGATTAGGTTTTGTCATCCTAATGGTGCAGTATTTGAATATCAAGGTATGCCTTTTTATACCTCTAAGTTTCTAATTTCTGCAATTACAGCTAGAAAGTTGATAAATGCTGGATGTGTGGCTTATTTAGCCTTGATAAGTCTGGTAGAAGCTAGTCAGCCAGTGGAAGCAGTTCCCGTGGTTAGGGAATTTGCTGATGTTTTTCCTGAAGATTTGCTTGGCTTAGCTCCACATAGAGAGGTGGACTTTACCATTGAGTTGCTGCCAGGTACCATGCCGATTTCTAAAGCTCCATATCGGATGGCACCAGCAGAACTTAAAGAATTGAAAAAGCAATTAGAAGAGCTATTTTAGAAAGGATTTATTAGACTGAGTCATTCCCCGTGGGGAGCGCCAGTTTTATTTGTGAAAAAGAAAGATGGATGTTTTTGGATGTGTATTGATTATAGAAAGTTAAATGATGTGACCATTAAGAATAAGTACCCGTTGCCGAGGATAGATGATCTGTTTGATCAGTTGCAATCAGCGAAAGTGTTTTCTAAAATTGATTTGAGGTCCGGGTACCATCAGTTGAGAATTAAAGAGGAGGATATAGATAAGACAGCTTTCAGAACCAGATATGGTCACTATGAGTTTGTGGTTATGCCATTTGGGTTAACTAATGCTCCTGTAGGTTTTATGGATCTGATGAATAGAGTTTTTCATCCATATTTAGACCAATTCATTGTGGTCTTTATTGATGATATTCTAATTTATTCAGCATCTGAAGAGGAGCATGCAGCTCATTTGAGGTTTACTCTGCAGTTGTTAAGAGATAACCAGTTGTTTGCTAAATTCAATAAGTGTGAATTTTGGTTGAAAGAAATTCAGTTTCTGGGTCATGTTATCTCAGCTAAAGGAATAGCAGTAGACCCAAGTAAAGTGGAAGCAGTGATGAGATGGGAAGTGCCTAAGACAATAACTGAGATTAGAAGTTTTCTGGGATTAGCAGGTTATTATAGGCGCTTTATTCAAGATTTTTCTAAGATTGCAGCACCTATGACTAAATTGACTAGAAAAGGTGTGCCTTTTGTGTGGTCCGGTGAATGTCAGAAAAGTTTTATGGAATTGAAGAAAAGACTTACATCAGCACCTATATTGACATTACCGGCAGGAAGTGGTGGTTTTGTGGTTTATGCAGATGCTTCAAGGTGAGGACTTGGCGTAGTGCTTATGCAGCATGGTAAAGTGATAACTTATGCGTCCAGGCAATTGAAGCCAGCAGAGGAGAATTACCCCACTCATGATTTGGAACTGGCAGTAGTTGTGTTTGCTTTGAAAATGTGGAGGCATTATCTGTATGGCGAGATATTTGAGATCTTTACAGATCATAAAAGCTTGAAGTATATTTTCTCGCAGAATGATTTGAACCTTCGCAAGCGCAGATGGATTAAATATTTAAAGGATTATGATTTCAGTTTGGCTTACCATCCGGGTAAGGCCAATGTTGTAGCTGATGCCTTGAGCAGAAAGGCATATGTAAGTTTGATGATGATTAAAGAATGGAAGCTGTATGAAAAGGTAGTGGAGAACTCCTTATATGTGCCCAGTAGTCAGCGACAGGCAGTACTAGCTGCTAGTGCTGTAGAGCCATCTTTCTATTGGCAGATTGTTGAGGCTCAGAGAGCAGATGTAAATTTAGCTGAAATTGTGAAAATGGAAGGAGTTGCCATTGATGATAATTGTGTGGTTAGGCTCAGAGGCAGGTTGTTTGTTCCAGCTGAAAGAGAAGTAAAGCAGCAGTGTTGGAAGAGGCTCATAAATCTAGGTACACTATTCATCCGGGTAGTACTAAAATGTACCATGATTTGAGAAAGCATTTCTAGTGGCCTCATATAAAGAAAGAAATAGCGGAGTTTGTTGTAAGATGTGCTATCTGTCAATAGATTAAAGTAGAACATCAGAAGCCTAGAGGTCTATTGCAACCATTGCCTATTCCACAATGGAAATGGGATGATATTGCTATGGACTTTGTGGCAGGTTTACCAAGATCGAGTTCCGGGCATAATGGAATATGGGTATTTGTTGTTAGATTAACCAAGGTGCGCAGATTAGTGGCAGTAAGTATGTCTTGGACAGTGGACAGATTAGCAAATATTTATGTTGAAAGAATTGTTCCACTGCATGGTATCCCGAAGACTATTGTGTCTGATAGAGATCCAAGATTTACTTTGGTTTTTGGAGAAGTCTGCAGAAAGTAATTGGTACTGAGCTGAGATATAGCTCCGCTTATCATCCCCAAACAGATGGTCAGACAGAGAGGACTATCCAGACGATTGAAGATATGTTGCGGGCTTATTGTTTAGTTTGGGGAGGTAGCTGGGAGCATCATTTGGGAATGGTTGAGTTTGCCTATAATAATAGTTATCATACCAGTCTTGGGATGGCACCGTATGAAGCTTTATATGGAAGGCCATGTAGAACTCCATTGAACTGGCATGAAGTGGGAGAAAGGCAATTAGTGGGTCCTGAATTGATTCAGCAAACCAGAAATAGTGAAGCTTATTAAAGAAAAATTGCAGGCAGCTCAAAGCAGGCAAAAGAGTTATGCAGATATCCGGAGGAGACCACTTCAGTTTGAAGTGGGAGATTTTGTTTTCTTGAGAGTTTCCCCGAGTAAAGGTATTATGAGGTTTGGTAAGACTGGAAAGTTGAGTCCAAGGTATGTGAGACCTTTCCAGGTGATTGAGAGAATTGGGGAAACAACTTATAGGCTGGATTTTCCAGCAGATTTTGCGGATGTTCATGATATATTTCATGTTTCTATGTTAAGAAAGTGTATTGAAGATCCAGTCCAAATAATCAGATATCAAGGTGGTGACCTGAAGCCGGACATGACTATGCCAGAGTATCCGGTGCAGATCACAGATCGAAAGATAAAGAAGCTGAGAAATAAAGAAATCGAGTTGGTTAAAGTGAGATGGGAAAATAGGTTAGGTGGTGAGGATACCTGGAAGTTAGCCGAGGAAATGGCTAAAGGGTATCCCTATCTGTTTGAATAAGCCTTTGTATTTCTTTTTAGATGATAGTGCTTGTAAAGGTGTATATGTTTAAGTTATTTAACTTTGAGTTGTGTTATGAATTTTGAGGTTGAAAATTTCTTTTTAGATGATAGTAATGTAACGTCGCGTGCTTTTCGGATCCTTTTGGATCGTGTGTGTTGTGATTGTGATGGCCGTTGTGAGGCCAGTGTGGAGCGGGTTTGTGGAGTGTGCAGGTTTGGTCCTGAAATGAAATAGGACCTGCTGCAGTTGAGAAGGAGTTGGCGGCCAGGTGTGGCCGTTGACTTGTTGGCGTCCAGGTAAGTTGCCGTTGACTGCATGAACTAAGCGGCAGTGGATATGAACATTTATGGTGGCGGTTGCCTTAAACGGCAGAGGGGTTGATGCCAACCTGTGCAATCTGCAGGTTATAGGGTCACCCGAGGGCAGGTTTTCCACCCTATTCTCTTTCTCCCTTGCCTGGATTTAATGACTCTTGCTTCCTTAATGCTTCTAAGAGCTGTAAAAGGATAATTGGGAGATTGTGGAATGCGTGGCGTTGTCGAATCGGACGAGGAAACGCCGTGGCGAGGTGCAATTGCCGTAGGAGCTCGCGGGGAGTTTGGTGAGAATCGGAGGAGTTTAAGAGGTTTAAGTGCATTCTAAGGTAGGGAACGAACCCTGTTACTCCTTAGGATCATTAAAACATGATTTAACCACATGAATCAGCATGTTTAATGTATTTTCGGATTAAGTTGCACCATGTGGGGACAATGGATGGTTTGATGAATTTGAGTAGTAAAACATGTTATTATAGCTTAATTATAATGTGTGGATGTTAGAGGAACTATTTCCTTACATTTTCTTGATGGCTTGGGGATCAGAATGTATGTAGGATAGGTTTAGGGTTTCTGCAGGAATAGAGGCTGTAGATCTTGGCGTCAACATCGTTTGTCGCCAAGCTCATTAGCCGGGATATAGACGGCCAGATCCATTGCCGTCTACTTCCTGTAAGCGGCAGTCGATGTGGCCGCTAACTTGTGTATAAGCAGAAATGACTGTTTACGGTATTTATCGATAATGAGTGGTGTGTTGGCACCTGTGGTGCACTGAGTGCACATGGTTTCTGTGTTTGGCATACAAGGTATGCAGTTAGTTACTCACTTTCGAGGCTGCGTGTTGTTCACGCGAGTACAGTTGGGTTCACGTGTAGTGGACCGTTGTTACCTGAGGTTTACGTGATGTTTCACGTGGTTTGTGTGTGACGTGCATGTGGTTTTGTGTACGTGGCAAGTAGTACGACGCCTACCGTGGTTACCTCTCCAGTTGGGTGCCCCAGGTTCTTTGTGAGCCAGGCTGTTAGCTTGGGGCTTTGTCCCGGTACTTGTGTTGTACCGTCGAGGTTTGTGTCGTCTGACCTGGACACCCTCACTCCTGTGTTTGAGTTGCACGTCCGGCTGAGGGAAAGACGACAGTGGGATAGTGACACTTGTGTTTGTCTTTAGTCACTTGTAGCGCGCTCGTAGTTGGGGGTACGGACACCAGTAGACGTACTGGACCCTAGCTAGTCCTTTTCCAGTGCCTCACTCTAGAGAGTTTCGGGCCAAGATCTCTAGAGGTGTCAGGCATGGGCCTGCGACCGTGTGGTCTGCAGGTGGTGGTGTTTAGTTGGTCTCCACAGGTTCTTGACCTTTTCACGTGGAGCGGCAGCTAGACCTTTCGTCCGTGGCTGCGAGACTGAGAGGTAGACCTGTGTTAGCTTGTCCGAGTCAGTTTCTGGTGTTGCGAACCAGTTCACGTGGCTCGTGTTTGGCTGTCTCTACTTTAGCTTGTACACCTGTACTGGTTTGCCGTTTAATTATTACAGTTGTTTTTCGTAGTCGGCAGACGGTGAGTACTTTTATAGCTTTTATATCCTACTTAGCTGTTCTATAGATTGTTGGTACTGTTTACTGCTTTTGTACCTATGGTTTTTGGTTTGCTCGATTTTGGGGGAGTTCCCTACTGAGCCAGTGACTAGCGAGGCTCACCCCTACCCCCACAGGTGAGAGCGAGGAGGACGTTTCACGACCGTCGTCCAGTTCAGAGCCGTGCCGTAGCGGTGCAGGGTTGGTACCTCCAGCTGTGTAGTAGCAGCTCCAGCCGTGTAGTGTAGTTAGTTGTTTATTTTCTTCAGTTGTACCTCGGGGTATGCCCCAGGCTCTTGTACTTCTTTTCAGTTTTGTGGAAATATGGCTATGTAACTTGTGATATATATATAAAATGTGGTGTGTTCCTTTGTGTTTACACGGACTGTGGTTTGGTATCCCTTGCGAGGCTTCGGCCCGTTCGCGAGAGGCGGACTCGGATCAAGTACGTTATTGGTTTAACGGGCTTGGCCGAGGCGTTCCGTCACAAAACACATTAGAAAAAGGTTCAATATGCAATGAACAACCTTGCTCAGTCCTTGGAGCAAGTAGTTCCAGTCGGTGATCAAGGGAAAATGGAACTACATGGAAATATTAGAAGTACAAACCCCCAAGAAATAGTGAGTGTTACAATATCTATAAGGAAGAGAACAATTCCCTCCAACAATAGAGAAACAACTGGCAATAGGATGGTAAAGAGAAACAAGAAGAGCAAAAAGATCAAGAAGGCCAATAGGCAAGAGAATGTTAAGGCACAACCTAAGGAAGCTTGTGCATGTTGTCACAAACTGGGCCATGTCAAAGAAAACTGTTGGTGGAGACAAGGAGCATGTTTGAGGTGTAGAAGTCTAAAGCATCGGATCTCCAAATGTCCATACCATCTCAGAATAAAGACAAGAGTTCAGGAAGACTTTAAGCCATAAGGAGAATTGACTGAGGTCATTAGAAGTAACTTTTTTTATGTATAAGTCAGTAGGACTAGAGTATAGTGAGAGATACTTGAGTTTAGTTGTTATTGTCAAAGCTTAGTAAGTTTTGCCAACCCATGTAATTTTGTAAGGCTGATTATGGAGTTCTATACTAGAAACTTTATGTGATAAATAAAATCTTTGTTGTCTATCATCATATTTTCAATACTCATCATTCTTGTCATGCTTTATTACCCTTTCCAAGGGAATATGTATTCATATAACTCTATGAGGATTAAGGTTATTCCTTAGTGGGGGAAACATTAAGTATAATATGCTATTAACAAAGATCTGCTCAATACTTAATATACTACTGCCAGAAATAAAGAACATAGTAGAGAATGCATCTAATTGAACCCATGATCACAACATGGCTCCTTAAGATCTAAAAATGTTAATTAATATTAAGATCCCCATCAACTGACGGTGTCATGACAACAATATATATAGTGGGTGTACACGTCGTATGAGATAATAATCATGACAAGATTGGTAAGACTAATCTGGACTAAATAAAATTTAAAAGGTTGAAAACTTAATCTTCGTGATCCATCCAAACTAGTCATGGAGTTTGGAGGACCAAACTCTTTTCTTAGTGGGGGAGAAATTGTAATACCCCAAAATTTAATGCCAAAATAATAATATGATGTCAAAAATTAGAGAAGATTCTAATTTTATAGAAGACATAAATACTTACAAGAAACCTGATTATCTTTATTTTAGAAATATTTCTACATTATTAAAGTAACCCCGGTACTGTCTTCGGATGTGCGCACTCCGACAGGGCGCCACCAGAATTCGATAACGAAATTGAAATATGAAAATACCATAATTCTTAGAAAAATGTGTTAATTCTAGAAACGTAAATATCCTAAATTATTGATGCCCGGATATCAAGATTAAGTCCACGCAATGATTTTTTGGGTAATTTTTTTACTGGGTGAAAAATAAATTCTAAACATTAAACAAAAATCACCATAATTTGTAAAACCTTCTTTTAGCTTATGGTTGAAATTTCAACTTGAATGGACACCATTTGGGTATAAAAGTTTAGGGTCAAATGGACCAGTTGATTTATAACCCATTTACGTAACCCATTTCTTTGAATAAACTTGGCTTACGTATTATGGGATACGTAAGCCCATTTCACTTGGGTTAGAAAGGCTACACGTTTTACCCTACATGTAGATCATGGGGGCTGCATGGTAAACGTGGCTTTGGATGAGTAAGAGAGGCTTTTACCGCAACACATGTATGGCCTACGTGCCATACATGCATGGGGTTTGAGAGTTTATAAAAATTCTCCCTTCACCCTACATAAGAATCTTTCCACCACTAGCTCAACTCTCCTGCTCATGCTCCTGCTCCTGCTGCTGCTGAAGCTGCTGCTGCTACCACTTCTCTGAGGAGCTGTAGCTACTACTTTGTCGTGGCTGCTGCTGCTGCTTCTTCTGTAGCTACTGTTGCTACTACTTCCTCTCTTGCACCTGTCGTGGCTGCCACTACAAGTTTCCTTCTCCCTGCTATTGTGGGATCCTTCGTTGAGGAGAAGAGAAGGCCTTCATCTTCCTAAGTCAGGTAGGATTCTCTCTTTCTCCTCTCCCTCTTGTCTCTTTCTCCTGCTAAAGAGTTTATGTTTAGGTGTTTGATCACGTTCACACTTGTCTCTAGTTCTGAAAACATCCTTAGGATTGTTCTTCTATCCCTTGAAATCATGTTTTAGCTTATGTCCAAACATACTTGTGAAAATCTTCCTATTAGATGCAAGGAAATGTTATTTAGAAGAGTTTTATTTCCAGTTGTCATCTTGTCAATGGTTTCCATGCCACAACATACTCCTATTGTGCTAATTGTTTCTTTCATGTAAGTAGTGTTTAAAGATGTAAACAAGATCCTTTAGATTTTGTTAACCATGTTAGGAAACATAGGAACAATTGTTAAAGTTTCCTGAGGTGGTCTTACACCATTTCTGGAAGTTTAGCCTGCGCCTATCGACAGTTAGAACCCATCTGTCGACATTTACTTTATGGCATTTACTTTTGAATTGTAAATTGTGAATCATGTAATACCTGTAGAACGACAGTTAATAAATTTTTATTTAGTGAAGCCCCCGAGCAATTTTCTGCTCGAATAGCTCCAATTTTACTCTTGATTTCTTATTTGTTCACATTCCGGCATTTATAGATATATTAAATGTCGGGATGTGACAGCCATGTTGGGAAAGTTTTTACCCACACCCCAACGTGTCATAGCTTTGCTTCAAGGCTAAGCATCTCTCGTGAGTAAAAAAAAAACTTACATAAATCCTTTACGTAAATGCAATTTAATTCCTCTATTTCATTTGAACCTTTAATTTAGTATCTATATGATGTTCATTTAAGATGAAATTTGAATCATAAACTAATTGGAAGGTGCTACAAATTATGGGGGTTTAGTTTAATTTTTCAAATTAATTTTTTTGGGTGAAAATTGTCCAAAAAATTAATAAATTAACTGAATCTCGATATCTATGAACCACTAATTCTTGATATTTATATTTTTGGGATCAACACATTTTTCTAAGAAATATGATGGTCTCAGAATTTAATTCTGTTACCAAAATTCGGTGTCACCTTACATGTAGCAACCTGGATTTTTATAATAATAAAAAATCGAATTATTTGAAAAAAAAACAATAAAAAAATTAAATAATGGAAGATTCACACAAAAAGGAATTAACCGAAACCCATTAAATGAAAACAAGTAATGGGCTTTATTAAATGAACCCATTAGAAATTTGTGGGTCAAAATAAGAAATTATAAAAGAGGAATAATAGGAAAATACCCTAAATTCGTAACTAGAATTACTTAAATAGAAAAGAGTTATTTAATACATTAAATAGCTAGTTTGAGTCATAATAGGATTCCTAAACCTACCCCATATGGATTAACACGAATTTGGATCTCTTCCAAGTCTAAATAGAGATTGGAAAGCAAGGAGGGAAGGTGGGAGT
The DNA here is from genome assembly GCA_014218235.1 of Colocasia esculenta. NCBI lineage: Eukaryota > Viridiplantae > Streptophyta > Magnoliopsida > Alismatales > Araceae > Colocasia > Colocasia esculenta. Next base: position 92,630,505 of record CM024753.1, on the reverse strand, counting down.
AAGGAAATCTCAGAATTAAGAGGAATTTGAGTAGTAGTAGGAATAGGAACTTGTGTTTACATAAATATGTTGGGTTTTTCATATATCATGTTTTTGATGATCACATTAACACCCTTGAACATTGATTTAATGCAAAATTGATGTGCTAACTAACATGAAAAACACCATGAAAGTGATTGAGTTAAACATTGCTAAATCATACAATGTATATCACTAACAATGTATTTGCATGTAGGTGCACAAGCATGAAACATGGAGCATTGAAGAGATGAGCATAAAGCACAAAAATCTGTCAAAAAGGTGTATCTGTCGACAGATGAACTCTACCTGTCGACAGATGCATACAGTCATTCCAAGACAGAACTCAGGTTTGCATCTCTGAGTGTATCTGTCGACAGATGCAATGTACCTGTCGACAGATACACACAGACAACCCAGGACAGAGCTCAGGTTTTCAATTCCTGAGTGCATCTGTCGACAGATGCAAACTGCCTGTCGACAGATACACTCAGAAACTCATTTTCCTGAAACCCAGTTCTCAGCCGGAGTCTGCCTGTCGACAGATGCAAGTGCACCTGTCGACAGCCGACGGAAACTTCAGATTTTGGGTTTCCAAATCCGGCCCCACTTGGGTGTTTCCTTCCTCCACGACCCCCACCTTTACCTAACACTATATAAGCATCCTTTTGGAGCCAATTTCGCAGAGAGCAGCCTCCCATCCAAGAGCCTCCAAGGGACCAAGAGGAAAAGCCCCAAATTGCTGCTCTGCTTCAACTTTCCGCCCAGATCGACGTGGAATCACCATCTATGCGGAGCTGAAGCCGGATCGTCATCAATTCAACCTTCTACATCGATCAATCTACATCCAATCGAAGTTTGAAGAGTGTTTAGACGATCCACGAGAAGAATTCCAACCGGATTTGTTCCCTAATTCCCAATTCTTCTCCATTTCATAATTTCCATTCCATCGTGTGTGTGTGTGGTTGTGTTTCGAGCATCCCTTGTGCTTGATTCACGTATTTGTGGTTGTTCTGATCGTGGTTCATCAGACAACGTGTGTGTGGTTGAGTTGTAGTGTTGAACTCGCTCATAAGCAGTCGTTTCTGCGTGTGTGTGTGGACGGTGGATGTAGGATACACGAGTTGTGTACTCGAACCACCTTAAATCATCGTGTTCTGTGGTTTGTTCGCGTTTTGCGATAGATGATTGGTAGGCACGGTGTTCATACGCACGTTTGATTTTCTGTTCTCACTTAAATCAACTCAAGCGATCTCACACTTAATTGAATTTGAATCAAATTTCATTAAGATCGCTGTAGCATCTAAAAGAAGCCATCGATAGTTTAAAATTGCCGTAATCTATTCAACCCCCCCTTCTAGATTACCGTATTGTGTACTTCCGCATAACTCTTCAATTGGTATCAGAGCGGGTTTCTCCGATTTACAGCTTTTCGTAATTTGATCTAGCGATCAGGAGATTTTCGATCTTATGGATTCTAGCAAAGGGTATATGGCCGAGGGACATTCAGTAACCAGGCCACCCTATTTTGATGGCACTGACTATTCCTATTGGAAAAATCGTATGCAGGTATTTTTGAGAGCTCAAAACTACGAGCTGTGGAAGATAGTCAGCAAAGGACCATATGTATTGCCCGAGGACGAAGACACCTGGACGAAAGACCAAATAGCCAAGGGAACTCTCAACTGGAGTGCACTAAACATGATGCAATGTGCGGTGCATCCAAAGGAGTTCTCAAGAGTCTCCACATGCTCAACAGCAAAAGAGATGTGGGACAAGCTTGAACTTATCTACGAAGGTACGTCCGAGGTAAGGGAAACTAAAGTTAGCATGTTAGTGTCTGAATATGAAATGTTCAAGATGAAAACTGATGAAACCATATCAGACATGTTTGCAAGATTCATGCTAATAGTTAACGGGCTAAAAGGTCTTAAGAAGGAATACTCTGAAAGTGACTTAGTGAGAAAGATCCTTCGATCTCTTACTTCATCTTGGAATACTAAGGCCACTGTCATTGAGGATTCCAAAGACCTTTCCAAAATGAAATTGGATGAACTAATTGGCTCTCTAATGACATATGAAATCAACATCAAAAGAAAAGAATTAGAAGAAAATCCTAGAAAGTCAATTGCTTTAAAAGCATCCAATAAAACATCAACAAGCTCCAAGAAATCTATTCAACAAGATAGTGATGAGCAAGAAACATCTAGTGAGAGTGATGATGGTGAAATGGCAATGCTCACTAGACAATTCAAGAAATTTTTGAAGTTCAAGAGGAGAGAAACAGGTAATTCCAAATCCTTTCCTAAGAAAATTTTTTCACAGAAATATGAGTCAAACAAAAAATCTGACATTGTTTGTTATGAATGCAAGAAACAGGGGCATATGAGAGGAGAATGCCCGGAACTCAAGAAGAAGCTGAAGAAAGACAAATTCACCTCCAAAAAGGCCAAAGCAATGTTGGCCACCTGGAGTGATGAAGATGAAGATGAAGATGCACAAGAAACATCCGATGATGAAGAAGTGAAATGCTTGATGGCCAGGAGTGATGACTCCAGCGAGGTAAATTTCTCATTTGATGATTTCACTGCAAGTGAATGGGAGGAAGCATACACTACTTTATTTGAAAAATTTCGTGAATATAGATCTGAGAATAGAGCATTAAAAAAGAAATGCAACTCCCTTGTGCATGATAAGAACAATGATGAACGAATTGCATTCCTGACAAAAGAATTAGAAATGATGAAAGTTGATGAAAAGACTCATAATGAAGAAATGGATTGCTTGAAAATGAAATTGCAAGAAACACAAAAAGAAAAAGACTGTTTAAGACATTCTATTGAATTCCTTCAAGAAGAACAATTGGAAACCAAGAAAAAGTTGGAACAAACTGAAAAGGAATTGAAAGAAAAATCTGAGGACTTAATGAAATTTGTAAAAGGGAAGCAAAATCTAGATGCGGTTTTGGGCGCCAAAATACATGTAACCAAGCATGGATTAGGATATCAACCTGTCAAACAAAAGAAAATAGGAGAGTCATTGATAACTTCATTTGTTGATCCTAGCCCAAGCACAACCAAGCATGCTCCCACAAAGCATAATTCAAGAAAGTCTCAGACCAAGCCACTACTACACAAACAAAATGTTCCCAACAAACAAAAGAAAAAGCCACCTGTCGACAGATACAACGGTGCCTGTCGACAGACAAGAACAATTTCAATGAATAAACAGTCTATCAAGCAACAGAAAATTGAAAAGAAAATTCCTTCATGCAATGTGTGTAAAAAGATTGGTCATCATGAAAAACAATGTTGGAATAATCCAAAGAAACAAAAAGTCAAACAAGTTTGGATTCCTAAACATCTACTTTGTTGCATGAATGAAATTTTGGGACCCAAAGTAATTTGGGTACCAAAACCTCTTGTCTGATCCACATTTGCAGGAATGCCTAGCAGCCCAACATCAAAACAAATGGTACTTGGATAGCGGCTGTTCGAGGCACATGACGGGCGACAAAGGTAAATTCTGTTTCCTAGTGGAGAAAGACGGAGGACAAGTCATTTTTGGAGGTAACAACAAAGGCCAAATCATTGGCACAGGTAATGTTGGTAAGTGTTCCTCCAATTCAATTGAAAATGTACTGTTGGTTGATGGCCTTAATCACAATTTGCTTAGCATAAGTCAATTATGTGATAGAGGTCACAACGTCATTTTTGAATCAAATTCATGTCAAATTGTTGATAAAGAAACAGGAAGTGTAAAATTTTCTGGAAAAAGAGTGAATAACATTTACTTAGTTGATTTAGATGATCCAGAAAATGACAACTTGTGTCTTGTTGCAAATAGACAGGATGAATTGACCTTGTGGCATCGTAGGCTTGGCCATGCGAGCTACAACGTGTTGCACAAGATCATGAAGCTCTTTATGGTTTGAAACAGGCACCTCGAGCTTGGTATGATAGACTAAGCAATTATCTGGTAAGCAAGAGCTACTCAAGAGGTAAAGTAGACCAAACACTCTTCACTAAGAAAGTTCGCAATCACATAATTGTTGTTCAAGTTTATGTGGACGATATCATATTTGGTTCTACTAACCCTTCACTGTGTGAAGAATTTTCTAAACACATGCACAGTGAATTTGAGATGAGTCTAATGGGGGAGCTTCAATTCTTTCTTGGTTTGCAGGTGAAACAACATAAAGACGGATTCTTCATAAATCAAGAAAAGTATGTCAAAGAGCTTCTCAAACGATTTCAATTTGAGCAAGCTAAACCGGCCTCCACCCCAATGAGCACAAGCATCAAATTGGAAAATGATGAGAAAGGTAAACCGGTAGATGCAAAGCACTTCCGAGGTATGATTGGCTCACTCCTTTATCTTACTGCAAGTAGACCGGATATTCAATTTAGTGTTTGCCTTTGTGCTAGATATCAATCTAGTCCAAAGGAAAGCCATTTAATTGCAGTCAAGAGAATTTTCCGATATCTCTCCGGAACATGCAATTTGGGTTTTTGGTACCCAGCAGGCAGTAGCTTTGATTTGATTTCATATTCTGATGCTGACTATGCTGGATGTAAAATCGATAGAAAAAGCACTAGTGGATATTGCCAATTCCTTGGCGGTTGCATGGTTTCGTGGGCATCCAAGAAACAACACTCGGTTGCACTCTCCACTGCAGAGGCAGAATATGTCGCTGCAGGAAGTTGTGCAGCTCAAGTGTTGTGGATCAAAAGTCAGTTAGCTGACTATAATGTTCAAATTGGATGCACACCTATCCTATGTGACAACACAAGTGCTATCAATCTTTCAAAAAACCCTGTCCAACACTCACGGACTAAACACATAGAAATCCGTCATCATTTCTTGAGAGATGAAGTTGCCAATAAAACCTTGGAACTCATTTTCATTCCCACAGAAAAACAATTGGCTGATATTTTCACCAAACCCTTGTCTGAAGATAGATTCACATCCTTAAGAAGAGAATTGGGTTTGTGTAAAATGCAATGAAACTGACTATCCATTTTGGAATACATGCTCTTTATGTGTGAATGACTATGTGGTATATCAAATGGTGAACTGTGGAAGAACAAGTTCGGCTTGTTTGGAAACTATCATCATGCGTGAGAAAACATTCTCCGCCAAGTATCCATAGTCCCATTACATATAAAGGTCCTGTACTTCACATAGGATTTTTAGTTTCCTTACATTTTATCATGTTAACTCCATGAGACAATGTTTTTTCTGTGACCATGTGCTTGTGTATGACCTTCCTTTCATGATCATGTTTGTTTTGTATCAAATGCTTGTGTGAATCCTTGCTTAGATGTCGTGTCAACACGTGCACACACTATGGGGGAGTAAGTTAAGGATTGTTGAGTATTTTCTGAGGAAACTCCTCATACATCTACTTGTTGAATTCTCACTTCCTTGAACTCAAAAGTGCAATCAATCTGAAACAAGAAAAATCCACTCTGTTCCTATCTGTCGACAGATTCAATCAGTCTTGTTCTGGCAGAAACTTCAATTCCTCAGTCTGTGTGCATCTGTCGACAGACAGACTTCTTCTGTCGACAGATACACCCATTCTTCTTTATTTTTCAAATCCTTCTTCATACTTTTCAGGAAAAGTGTTCCTTAATTGATTTAAAGGTAAACCTTGGTTTGTTTGTGTGCAATATAATCCTTCATATCCACTTCATGTCGAAGTCATGAACCAAGTCTAAATGTTGTTTGATGCATGACCTGATTAAGGTCTTTTTAGATCATTTTGAACATAATGAGCAAACCAAATGATTTTTAAACATCTCCTTTGAATAACTCCCTTGTCGTTAAACATGAATCTAAAATGATTTGAAAAATCAGAAAACTCTTGAATTTAATGTTCCACATTACAACTTGCCTAAAGAAATCTCATGTACTTGACAAAAAGCAAAAAAAAAAAAAAAAAAAAAAGGAGAAAAGCTACCTATTTCTTCAGTTCAATCAACAAATTTGTTTTTCATTTGTGGGATGGAGGTAGAGCAATGATGAAAATCACTAAGTAACCGGGGACATGGGCATCACAAATGTCAGTCTTCGCGTCAAAAGGTTGTTTCATTATCTCTATACAATGGCTTGATGGACACTCACATTGAGTAACTGGGGGTATTGGCATCACAAATGTCTACCTTCACATGAAAAAGTGAAAGTGCTCCTCATTGCCACTCTTTTCCATCTTCGTTGCTTAAATCTTCCAAGATCATACCAGAAATAGAGTGAAGCCTCCGAAATTTTTTGTCAAGTCCAATGTGTTTCTTCGGTAAGACATTCTTGTGGGCATTTAATTCAATTGTCATCTGACTATCATCTCTATTTAAATGCATGTTTGTCTTCAACGGCCTTAATCAAAAGAGTTATTTAATTTTCACTGGCTTTTGTGAAATGTGTTCCTCATGATCTAATTAAAGATCTTATCATTTTTAATTCAAAATCTTTTTAGATTTGTGTCATGTCTTCATCTTAATGGATATGGATTTTTGTCTTGCACATACACCCATTTTGCCTTAAAACAACAAATGAACACTTGTCCCTTTGAAAATTTTGACAAAAATCAAGTTTTCACCAAAAAGGAGCTATCTGTCGACAGATAGACTGGCATCTGTCGACAGACGACGGCCCAGATCCGTTTTTCAGAAAACCCTCGCGCCGGTTCACCTCCTTTTTGTGGGGCCTTCCTTTTAAAACCCTCCAAGTCCATTCTAAGGCCACCCACGACCCTTTTTCACCCCTCCTCTCTTGTTCCCTCCTCCTCCTCTCCAAACCCCCTCTCTTTCCCCCTTCAGGGCTCCGTCTCCGACGATCCTGCTCCTCGTCTGGGATCCCTCCACTCTGCCTTCACACCATTCTCATCCTTCCTCCTGCGATGGCACCCAAATCGAAGCTTCTCGCTCGCCGTCGTCGCGCTCCGACGGACGCCGGAGAAAGCTCCAGGGCTCCTTCTGAACGCCGCAGCAAGCATCGTGAGGATCGGTTACCGGAACTCATCGTTCCTCAAGGTCTCCGTCTTATCCGACCCAACGGCACCTTCAAGAAGATTGTCCAATCCCGGTATGTGGACTTCGAGTCCTTAGCACCGATGTTCCCCTCACTCCTACCTTATTTTGACACTCAAGGGTGGACATCCTTCTTATACTCCCACTTGCAATACTCTCCAACTGCCGTATCCGAGTTCTACAATAACTTAGGGCTTTCCGATCAGGGAGATATCTACTCTTCGGTGAAAGGCACTCGTTTTCGCCTCACCGCAAATCTTCTCTCCACAGCCCTTGAAATTCCAAACTCAGGAGTTGAAATCTTCAACTACAATCCCTCTGCTTCTGAGTACTATGAGCTTCTCACGTTGGAACCTTATGACACTACCAAGGAGATTGCTCGTCTCAACGCCAACTCCTTTCCTCCCTTGATCCGGATGATCCATCACATCTTCACTACCTTGATCGTCCCGAAGGATGGAAGTCGAGAGTTAGTCACCGAGGTCCACAAATCCTTGTTCATCTTTTTCCTCAAGTGTCAAGAAATCAATCTTCCTGAACTCATGATAAGCCTCATCCGTCGGTGTTTCTCTAACACCAAAAGATCAATGCCATATGCTTGCCCCATCACTTCTCTTCTTATTTTCCTTGGCATTCCTATCCCTCCAAGTGAGCTCATCTCACTAAAATCCCGAAGTGCCTTTGACCTCACTGCCGCCAACCGCATGGGCTACAAGATTGTAGACGGCGTCGTCACTAGGACTCTCAAGGGACAGGAACCACAAGGAGCTGACGTGTCAACTGGTGAAGAAGACAATGAAGGCGATGAAGCAAATGAAGGCAGTGATGAAGAACCTGAAGATGAGCAAATGCCTGACCAAGCTCAAGAGTTTGATGATGTACCTGTGCCTCCACAACAAACCGTTCATGATTACTTGGCACAAATCCATCAAGAAATGATCTCAGGATTTGCTCAGATGACTTCAAGATTTGATCAAGTGGATGCTCGCCTCAACACTCTGGATGACCGGCTTGACCACCTCTACTCCGAGAGAGATGGATCCCGTCACCCTCCTTCTGCTGGACATGACAATGAATAGAGGGTCTCAGGGTCATTAGAGGTCACTAAGAGTCTTAGATGAGAATTAGTCTCACTTGTCTTATCATCTTTTGCTTGTTCATGTTATTTCCCTTTTTTTTTATTGAGTCATGCAATGATTATCAAATGTACTGTGAAATTTCAATGATCAATCAATGAAAACTCAGTTCATGTTTATTTGTGCTTGACTTGACCTTTTGCATGTTGTCAAAAAGGGGGAGAACATCAATATATGCATCAATTGAATGTTTTGTCATCATCAAAAAGGGGGAGATTGTTGGGTTTTTCATATATCATGTTTTGATGATCACATTAACACCCTTGAACATTGATTTAATGCAAAATTGATGTGCTAACTAACATGAAAAACACCATGAAAGTGATTGAGTTAAACATTGCTAAATCATACAATGTATATCACTAACAATGTATTTGCATGTAGGTGCACAAGCATGAAACATGGAGCATTGAAGAGATGAGCATAAAGCACAAAAATCTGTCAAAAAGGTGTATCTGTCGACAGATGAACTCTACCTGTCGACAGATGCATACAGTCATTCCAAGACAGAACTCAGGTTTGCATCTCTGAGTGTATCTGTCGACAGATGCAATGTACCTGTCGACAGATACACACAGACAACCCAGGACAGAGCTCAGGTTTTCAATTCCTGAGTGCATCTGTCGACAGATGCAAACTGCCTGTCGACAGATACACTCAGAAACTCATTTTCCTGAAACCCAGTTCTCAGCCTGAGTCTGCCTGTCGACAGATGCAAGTGCACCTGTCGACAGCCGACGGAAACTTCAGATTTTGGGTTTCCAAATCCGGCCCCACTTGGGTGTTTCCTTCCTCCACGACCCCCACCTTTACCTAACACTATATAAGCATCCTTTTGGAGCCAATTTCGCAGAGAGCAGCCTCCCATCCAAGAGCCTCCAAGGGACCAAGAGGAAAAGCCCCAAATTGCTGCTCTGCTTCAACTTTCCGCCCAGATCGACGTGGAATCACCATCTATGCGGAGCTGAAGCCGGATCGTCATCAATTCAACCTTCTACATCGATCAATCTACATCCAATCGAAGTTTGAAGAGTGTTTGGACGATCCACGAGAAGAATTCCAACCGGATTTGTTCCCTAATTCCCAATTCTTCTCCATTTCATAATTTCCATTCCATCGTGTGTGTGTGTGGTGTGTTTCGAGCATCCCTTGTGCTTGATTCACGTATTTGTGTTGTTCTGATCGTGGTTCATCAGACAACGTGTGTGTGGTTGAGTTGTAGTGTTGAACTCGCTCATAAGCAGTCGTTTCTGCGTGTGTGTGTGGACGGTGGATGTAGGATACACGAGTTGTGTACTCCGAACCACCTTAAATCATCGTGTTCTGTGGTTTGTTCGCGTTTTGCGATAGATGATTGGTAGGCACGGTGTTCATACGCACGTTTGATTTTCTGTTCTCACTTAAATCAACTCAAGCGGTCTCACACTTAATTGAATTTGAATCAAATTTCATTAAGATCGCTGTAGCATCTAAAAGAAGCCATCGATAGTTAAAATTGCCGTAATCTATTCAACCCCCCCCTTCTAGATTACCGTATTGTGTACTTCCGCATAACTCTTCAAAATACACATCTTAAACCCTCTTGGCCGACCCAAGCTCGTGTCAAGGGATTCTTGGACCAGGAGGAGAGGCCAAGGAGGAGGAGATTTCGTGGGAAGAAGAACCTTTCAAGCTCTCAACCCCGTTCTTCAAGTTCTAGCCCTAGAAGAGGAAATCGAGTCAAGGTAGGCATTCTCAAAAGCATAAACCATGAAACTTTTTCTGTAGGTTCTTCCTACCCTCTTGAACAAAACCCCAAGTTTCATATTTTTCCATCCATCCTATCTTTTGTTCTTAATTTTTGAAGAACTGCAAACATGATAACCCCGAGGTGTCATGTTTAATTCAGATCTCTATGTATACTTGATCCCATGCTACGAAAGTTTTACTGTAGATACTTCATGTTGTTAGGGATCATTTGCCCCTAAAAAGCCTAAATTTCATTGAGCATGTTGCTCGAATTAAATCAGTCTTCCTCTCTATGTCATGTTCTATGTTACTCGTTGTTGTTCATGCTCAAACCATGTTCAACCCATGTTCTCTCTCGAATCCCTATTTATTGGAAGTACCCTTACATGTCTAGTTTAATTTGCAACTGGTTTCATGATTTTTTGTTCACTATACAATTAGTTATGATTTTTCAAAGCACCCTATATCATTCGATTTCAAGTTGGCCCGCAATCCAAAGCCTGGTCTGAATCCTGTCAGAGCCAGGTGCAGACAACCAGATTGCGACAGGCCGATATGTCGCCTTCTGGGTCTTATTGCGACCATCCACTTGTCGCTTTCTCAAGCCATCGCGACGCCTTCCTTGTCGCTTTCTGAATGCGACAGTACCTACGTCCCGTTCTGGCCGCCTGAACAGACAGCCATGTCGCAACCCGTACAGGACCCTGTCGCGTTCTGCCTGGCCCCTGTCGCAATGCTCATTGACCTATGTCGCCTTCTCAATTTTTTTATAAAAACCCATGAAAAATATTTTTGTCGCTTTCTAAATAATCCTTACGCCTTCTTACCGTTATACCCCCAGTAAAAAAAAACTACTTAAAAAGGATGCTATATTGAATGATTTAAAATACATGTTCACGACTTATTTCTATCTATGATTTCTCTTGCACTTGCACACACTTGAACCATCCATTTATGGCTGAAATCTTGCAGAAAATATCTCATAATGTATCTGGTAATTTATTGCAATAAAGTATATTAATTGCCCTATTTTAAAGGACTTGTATTCGTTTCTTGCGTTGTTTATATACCGATATCGACGCTCCACTGTTCTAGAATTCCTCTAGAACGTCGAGCACATGTTTTAAATACACACTTTACTTGGCTTGTGGTGAACTCTCCGTCGGATATTCCTTTCGCCGGACTAGTGAACTCTTGCACAAGGCCTCCGTAAGTCTCCTCTGATCATGGATTCCCACATGGTCGACGAGCCGGTTGTACCCTAATACCTATGATACCCTTTAGGGATCTATATGATCCAAACGGCTATTAGAGATTCACTCTCGTCTTAAATCACGCCGGACCTCTGAACCTGTGCATAACAAGGCCAGTGGTAGGGTCGTGAGTTCCACGTGACTGCCAACACCAAGTGCGCGTGTTGAGCCACTGTTACTATCACCTGATTACTCGATGTATTACGTGCAATGTCCACTAGCTCTCATCTATACTCTACTCGCTCACCTACTCACGTTCACTCCACTATCTCATCTATTCAACTAGTGCTCTTATCTATTTCTTGGTACTCTATATTGGCCATTGACTGATTGTCTAAAGATAAACAATATAACCAATGCTTGGCAATAAATAAAGGGCCCGATCTGGTCCTGGGATGTGCGCCCGAAAGTGCTAGTGCCCATGGGAGTTAAATGATCAAAGTGTTTGGCATTACACTCAAGTGCTATCTATCTCGACTATCTATATGACAATCAAAACACAAACGTGCTATACTCTCTCGATGTCTAGAATGACAAACAAGTGCTATACTCGTCGTGCTATTACTATACTTGTGCTAGTTGTGCTATGGCCATCCTGCTATTTGTGCTATATTCGATACTTGTGCTATTCTTGGAAACTATACTCGATCTCGTGCTATTGTTACCTGTTGTGCTATCTCTTACTATATTTGACTCTCTTGTACCTGCTATCTCTAGACACTCTGCCATTAAATGCGTTAATTATTTAAAGCCTGCTTGAGCCTGAGATTTAAGTCCTACTGGGCGTTATCGCTCACCCTACGTTATTTGATTTTGTGTTCTCAGGTGAGACCGAGGACGACACATACACTCACGAGGAAGGGAATGACCAAGAGTGAAGCCAGGAGTACCCTCGAGTCATTATGTTATCTTAGAGTTGTAGTTAGTTATTTCCTTCTGTTGCAATGTAATTGGGCCCTTTAGAATGGCTCTGATATTAGTGGTTGTAACTAGACATTTGGAAAATTATTAATGAGAAAGATTTGCTTTAGTATTATTCAGTGTGCAATGGTTTGATGTCTAGTATACGCTCTATACCTTTTCTTGCAACTGCCTTCGCGCTCCGATATTCCGCGTTGGGGCGTGACATTACCGGAGTATGCACGACTAAAAGTGGTATCGGTATATGACAGTGTGTCCTACATACACCCTTGGGTCTAAATATCTAGATTTAAGACTAATTATTATGCATAAATAGTATTATTGAGTAAATCATGATGTATGAAATTTGAGGACATTACAGTTTTCATGTTGATACTGAAGATTGTAATATTTGTTTATGATGAATAAAGGAAGAGAGTCTATGGCTTATAGTATCTATTTGTCTATGGCTTCTAAATACTCGCTTGTTTGTCACGTGTCTCGATTTATTCTGCTGCTAAAATTAGGGTCATGATAGAGGTGTTAGCCTTCACCTTTTCACAAGTCAAACAACGTGCCACAAATTCCGCCACTTCTCTCTTCATAATCAGCCACCAATAAGTACTTTTTGGGTCTTGATATACTTTGGTGGCCCCTGGATGAAGAGTGTATCTTGATCCATGGGCTTCATCCATCTACTTCTTCTTTATGTCCTCATTGTCAGGTACACATGTTCTACCTTGGAATAATATCCTCCCATCATCCGTCATGGAGAAATCTGGCCTTTGATCTAATTTCCCCTTAATCTCCACCAATAAAGGATTAGTACTTTATTTATCTTTGATCTCAGTGAGTAAGTCAGACTATACTCTAATATTGGCAATCATTACATGTTCCTCTTCTTCCCTCACATTCAAATCTAGCTTAGCAAGTTGTTCCAGTAACTTCCATTCGCCAATCATCATACTAGCCAATGATCTATTGACTTTCTACTTAAAGCATCAGCTACGACATTGGCTTTTCCAGGGTGATATTGAATATAAAAGTCAAAGTCTTCAAGATACTCTAACCACCTTCGTTGTCTCATATTGAGCTCTTTCATGAGAAAAAGTACTTCAAACTCTTATGTTCAGAATAAACTTTGAATTTCTTACCATATAGGTAGTGCCTCTAGATTTTAGAGCAAACACCACCGCTGTCAATTCTAAGTCATATATGGGGTAATTTACCTCGTGGTTCTTCAACTTCCTAGATGTATACGCTATCACCCTTCCTTGCTGCATTAATATCCATCCTAGTCCTATTCCAGAAGCGTTTGTGTATATTCATATCCTCCTCCCTCCATGGGCAGGGCAAGAACAAGAGCAGTGGTCAGACACTCCTTTAAGTTAGTAAAACTCTCTTCACGTTCATAAGTTCATACATATGGGTTTTCTTTCCATGTCAACCAGGTTAATGGCATAGTAATTTTTGAGAAGTCCTTTATGAATCTCCTATAGTATCATGCTAGTCCCATAAAACTCCTCATTTCTGTGACATTGGTTGGCCTTTTCCATTTCATCACAGCCTCGACCTTGGTGGGATCCACAACAATCCCATCCTTGGTTATCACATGGCCCAAGAAGGATATTGGGCACAACTACTCATGCATTCATACTTTTATTTCAAGAACTCAAGATGGGGCAAGCTCTTAAGGGATTGTGTGCTGAGCGACTTTTATAAATCAGCAACCATAGCTTTTCTTTAGATTTAAGCAATCTAGAGTGTTGTAAATATTAACCCGAAACCCTCAATTGGTGACGTGTAAACAATGTTGTATCATTCTGCTGCACTTGATGAATGTAATTAAAGGATTTTATTTCTTTAAAATTGATACTCTGTCATTTATGAAAATTATTAATTAATAGGACGTGACAGGTTTATTTGGTATCAGAGCAAAATTTCGCTAACCTTGGAAAATAACCTATGAGATGGGTAGAAATATGGGAAGTTAGCCCTAGATATAGTTGAGATTATTCATTTTATGTAGATTAACCTACTGATTGTAACAGAATAGTAACGAACGCACGTGAATGGTTATTACTAGCCATGGATACGATAAGACGTAGAACTGTATATAAGGTTCACTTAAGGATTAAAGAAGAAGTACTAAAATTGACCAATGTGGAGTTCCTTGCGGGTAACCTAGTTGCATCCTTGGGATCCATGACTATAGTCATGTGTAATTTAGATAACTTAAAGGCTGGTCAAGATTTGCTGTCACATCAAATTGAAGAGTATTGGGATGCAATGACTGAGGTTTCCAGAGTGTTGTACTACAATCAAGAAGATGCTCAGGAGCCGTTTTTAGGGTCCACTACTCGACAGTAAATCAGGATAGAACCTAAGGAAACCTACTTTTTGTTAACCTCTCTTGTATAATAGTAAGTTAGTGTGTATAGTTGACTTTTGTAGAACTATTAGATGCATGTATGGCGATAGGTTGGGAAGCTAATGTAATGTTTTTTAAGTTTATGAGCAAAAGGCATGAATGTAATGTGTAGTCTGTAATAAAATCTTTAGTAGGTGCAAACTGTATGGATATGGTTTGCAATATTAATGTGTGACATTTTGAATACCTCATATTACTTTCTAAACTAGTCATGGAAGGAAGAGGTGAAGCATGGAAGATGATGGAGAATACAGTACATGGTATAACACGAGCATTGAAAATGGTAGCCTAGAATAACTTGCACAATGGAGCCAATATATTCAACGATTTTTATGTTTAAATCCCCCTCATTTTTCAGGAAGCACTGACCCAGATGAAGCTGAGAATTGGGTTAAGAAAATTGAAAGAATTTTTAGAGTTATCTAGTAACAAGAGGATAAGGTCCACTTAGCAATATTTCAATTAGACAGGGATGTCTGAGCTTGGTGGGAAGTCGTGGAGGCTATCTTAAGGGATGTGGATCAGTTATCTTGGGAGGAGTTTGTTGGGCTATTCAATGAAAAATATTTCTCTAAGGTAGTCCAAGAGAAGAAGGCTATGGAATTTATTAATTTAAAACAATGAGGACTAACAGTGGCTGAATACGAGACACAATTTGCTCAATTATCAAAGTATGTTCCTCACCTTAGAACTACAGAAAAGTTAAAAGCAAAGAGGTTCATGAATGGATTACGCCCAACCTTTATCACTTAGTTGACATCTCACTTGATTGCTACTTATTCTGAGATGGTCAAGAGAGCTCTAGCTTTTGAGGTCGCCACTGAAATGGTGGAGAAAATTAAAGGGAAATATAGTGAAAGCTCTACAGTTGTTGAGCATAAAAGGAAGTTGAAGCTAGAAATACATATAAGCCTCAACAGCCTATCAAGAAGCCAATGAAGACTGCGACAGGAAATAAGGATGTTTGCCATCATTGCCACCTCAATGGACATAAAGCTGAGAATTGCTGGAGGAGGTTAGGAACTTGTCTGCGATGTGGAAGTAATCAGCATCAAATTTCTTATTGCCCTTTTATGCCATAGGCACCTTCCCCACAGTAACCAAGAGCCAATTAGGGACGACTACAAGTTGTACAAGAAGTGGAGTCATAATCTCAACAGGAAGGCGAGCTTGTGGAAGGTACAATAATTGTGAACTCTAAACCTTCCTATGTTTTATTTAATTCTGGAGCAACACATTCCTTTGTTGGTCAAACGTTCGCTAGATCATTTGAAGTACAACCAGTCTCACTATCAGAAAATTTTGAGGTTCTATGCCTCTTAGTAAGAGAAAAGAACTTGATTACTACTATCCAACTAGTACAATAATAATAAAAGGGTATGATTTTCTCAACAATTTAATATGTTTGAAAATGTGGGAATATGATGTAATCATTGGGGATAATTGGCTATCTAAACATCATGTTGGAGTGGATTTCTATTCTAGGCAAATAACATTTTTTAATAGGGAAACTCCACCATTGATTTTTAGTAAACCCATGTATGAAGTGTACCTATAATATCGGTAGTTAAAGCATATAAGTTGGTAAAGAATGGGTGTCAAGGATGTTTAGCATCTATAGTAGTGATAAATCATAATATTACAGGCTTGGAGAATATTTTCACAACTCGAGATTTTTCTGATGTGTTCCCTGAAGAACTACATGGTTTACCTCCTAGTAGGGAAGTGAACTTCACTATTGAATTGATTCTCAGAGCTACACCAGTTTCAAGAATACCCTATCGAATGTTAGTAGCAGAACTAAAGGAGTTAAAAAGACAACTCATGAGATTAATGGAAAAGGGGTTTATTAGACCCAGTACATCTCCCTAGGGTTCTCCAGTCTTATTTGTCAAAAAGAAGGATGGAACCTTAAGGTTGTGTATAGACTATAGGCAATTGAATCAGCTCACAATCAAGAACAAATATCCACTTTCCCAGATTGATGATTTATTTGATCAGTTGTCAAGAGCACAATTTTTTTCAAAAAAATTGATCTCATGTCTAGATATCATCAATTAAGAATTCAGGAAGAAAATATCAACAAGATAGCTTTTTGAAGTAGGTATGGGTATTACGAATTTGTAGTGATGTCATTTGGATTAACCAATGCACCTGCTGCATTCATGCGATTAACGAATGATATTTCATATTATACTTGGATCATTTCATTGATGACATCTTGATTTATTCTAGAAGTGTAGAAGAACATGAAGCATACCTTCAGATTACCTTACAACTGTTGCGAGATCATAAATTATATGTCAAATTTAGTAAACGTGAATTTTGGATGGAACAAGTAACATTCTTGGGGCATGTTATTTCTAGAGATGGATTGGTTGTAGATTCTTCCAAAGTTAAAGCCATACAAAATTGGGAAGAACCTAAGACTGTTACTCAAATTCAAAGCTTTCTCGGTGTGGCTAGTTACTATCAGTGATTTGTTGAAAACTTTTCTAGAATTGCTGCACCCCTCACTCAGTTAACCCAGAAAAAAGTACCATTTGTGTGGAATGAGGAGTGTGAGTATGCATTTCAGAAGTTGAAGTAATGCTTAACATCTGCACTAGTCTAAGCTTTACCTATGGAGGGGATTAACTTTTGAAGTCTACATAGATGCCTCAACCATCGGGCTGGGATGTGTTTTGATGCAAGAAGGAAAAGGTATTGCATATGCATCTATGCAATTAAGGAACCATGAGAAGAACTATCCAATTCATGATTTGGAACTTGCAGCATTAATTTTTGCCCTGAAGCTATGGAGACATTATTTATATGATAATCAATTTGTTGTGTACTCAGATCATAAGAGCCTGGAGTACTTATTTTCACAGAAAAGTTAAACATGAGACAAAGAAGATGGTTGGAATATATCAAAGACTATGATTTTAAAATTGAGTATCATCTTGGAAAGGGCAATATTATTGCTGATGCTCTCAGCAAAAACCCTGTGGCACAAATGGCATGTCTGATGGTAAAGGAATGGAAACTTTTGGAAGAATTTTCCACATTAAACTTAAGAGCCAAACCACAGGAAGAGCAGGTCATGATAGTGAATTTAAAAGTTCAATTTGACCTTTTGAAGCAAATCAAAGAACAACAAGACAATGATCCAATGCTGATAGAGATCAAGGAGAACTTAAACTCTAAACCTGATTTTTGTATAGATTCTCAAGGAAATCTTCAATTCCAGATAAGATTGTGTGCCAGATGATTCGAAAATTAAGAAGTAGATAATGGAGGAAGCACATCAAACTTATTACACTATACATCTTGAAATTGTCAAGATATACCAAGATCTCAAGAAAAATGTTTAGTGGTGTAATATAAAGAAGGAGATTGTGAATTTTGTTACAAAATGCTTAACCTACCAAAAGATTAAGGTTGAGCATCAAAAACCTGTAGGAAAATTGAAACCTCTAGAGATAGCATGGGCATGGACTTTATCATGGGATTACCCAGAACTTGTTGGATCGAAATGGCACTAAGAATGTCCTAGAGGGGGGTGAATAGGACTTCTTCCCTTTTAAAAATTTGCTTCTGAAATTGCACAACACTAAATAGATTGTTAGACCTTAGAGTGGTGTGTGTGATTCAAGTGTAGATAAGGCGGAAACAATCACACAATGAATGCACAGGGATTTATCCTGGTTCGGCCCTACCCACATGGAAGTCCTACATCCAGTCCTCAAGTCAACCACTTGAGATTTCCACTATCTGCCAATAAATTGGCCTTCTCTCACCTGTGAGAGGAATTACAAACCCACTTGCTCCCAAGCAAGTCTTCCCTAAACAGGGGTACAACAACTACCTTTCACAAGGTCTTCCCTTCAAAGGAGGGGGAATGCAGAACTAGACTTCTGCAGAAATTACACAAGAATAATAAAGAAACACTTGTGTGTTTGCCTCAGATCTGAGCACAAACACCTATAGACTTCAGAAGGATTAATAGATCAGAAATGAGACTGAATCCTATCTGAAATGCAAGGGTGGACTAGAAGAAAAATAGGCAATTACAGTTGCCACCCAACACAGAACTTCAGAAGAACTTTAGAGAATATTTTTTGAAGTAAAGCTCTCAGACTTGTGGCTTGCAGAAAAGCTTGAGAAGACTTGAAGGATTCGAATGATGCTTTCAAGAAGAGTAAAGGCTTGTATGCGCTTGTTGTGTTGTCTATGTGTATATCCCTTCTTCAAACTTGAGCTCCTTTTATAAATTTCAGAAAAGTAGCCGTTTAGAAAATAGCCGTTGGAGCTTGTGGCTGTTTGCAATATGTCTGTTTGAAGAGATCTCTAGGATCCTTTGGGTCTTGAAGTGTTTGTTATCCAGAAGACTTTCAGTTTTGCTTCTTTCCAAGATCGTCAGAAGGAGTGCAGTTTTCACAGCTAGAAGATAAGCTCTTTCTCTTCGGAAGTGAACTGTGAAAAAGACATGCTAAAAACGAGTTCCAATAAATGCCTGCACAAAGACAAGACAAAAGAGAAGAGTATCTCCATACCTTTGGGGTAGGTGAGTGAGTCAGAAAAGTACAAAAAGAAGGTATGGAAACCTCGTATCACAGGCTTTCAGATAGAAGGAGTAGATAGACAGTTAGGCTAAAAAGGTAAAGCATGGGTCTGTCAGTGGTAGGTGAGTCTTGTCAGATGCCATGCGCCTGAGAATTCATAAATGCATAGTGTCTAATGAATCCATGAAGATCCGGAGCAAAGATGTGAAGACCATGAGGCTCAGATCAAAAATATTTCAGAAATAGTTTGCACATAATTTAGATGAATATTTTAAGTATAATATTTCTTGTCCTGTCAGAGAAATACAATAATAATAATAAAAAAATAATGACAAGATGATGTACCAATAAGATATTGAAAGTTCATTAAAAAAATGTATGAAAGGATTTGGAGATAAACTTGCATTAGGTGTTAAGCCTAAAAAGGATCAGAAGAGAGTTTAAGTACAGAGTTAATCAGTGAAGTCGAATCCAAAAGAACATGTAATTCGACTGAAGAAATAGGAGTGATTCGACTTCAGTAAAGAAATAATAAGGTAATTTGATTTCTAAGAAAACAAGGTAATTAGACTCTAGCAAGAAATAGCAATGTAATTCGACTTTTGAGAAGACAAGGCAATTCGACTTTAGCAGTCGAATTACTGAGATTAATTTCTGAAGCATTCGACTGTGGAAGTCGGAGATGACAGTCGAATCAAGAGTTGGGTTTTGTACGACATTCGACTGTAACAGTCGGAGATAACAGTCGAATTCAGAGTTGGATTTTGTAAGGCATTCGACTGTACCAGTCGAAGTCATCAGTCGAATTACATATAAAGATGTGGACTTAGAAAATTCTCAAGGTTTTGACTTCAATTCTGAAAGAGTCGGATCTGACAGTCGGAGTTAACAGTAGAATTCAGTAGGACAAAGAGAGAGTCTGTGGACTTATAAAATTTTGACGATGATGTTTATCACACAGTCGTATGCATATATATTTTGATATTCATTTATTTTGTAGATAGTCTATTTAAAGATTTTGTTATAGCAAAAACATGATATATACTATATCTTCAATATTTTAGATTTTCTTAGGGGTAGTTGCTCAACAATTCTCCCCCTTTTCGTTAATGACAAAAACTTTAAAATAGGCAGTAAAGAACAGTAAAAAAAAACTTTAAGATTTCCTCTTTCTCCCCCTTTGTGGCATTAATAGAAAGGGTAATAAACCACAAGGAAAGCATGAAATAAGCAGGGAAGAAAGATCATAGCTGCATTAAAAAAAAAAATAGAGCATAGTGTTTAAGACCTAGATAAGGAGCTAGGAAAGTACAAAGATCTGGGAATTTGAGCAAAATATGGTTTGAGAAGGTCCCAGAGCTTTGACTCATTTTCACAGAAGAAATTTTCAAACAAGGAGAGGTCAATGTTGTAGGAGGGATTTGTAGTAGGCAGTTTCCTATGAGATTTGATGTGGCGCCTATGGAACCAGCCTATCTTGGAGTGGAATTTGTCCCTGCTCAGACGATACTTAAGGAAGACAAACTTCTTAGAGGATGCAAGAAGAAGAAACTCATGGACAGTGATGTTCCAGTGCAGGCCTCGGTCCACAGCGGCATCTTTGGCTTGATAATACACTAAGTACCTTTGAGCTCATTTATGACAAATGTTATTCCTCAGATCCTTAAGACTCTTGGACTGGAATTCATAAAGAGAGAGCTTCATCTTTTCACAGTCAGAGTGGTAAGAGGGATAGGTAGCTAGCCACTGATCTTCATTGAGTCTCTCAGATTCAGCAAAACATAACTAGAAATCCAACAGATGATAGGGGTTCTTGGAGATTTGGAGGAACACAAATCTTTGGAAAGACAATTTGAGCTTGTATTTAATTTTGAACCTAGTGGCAATGCGGATGAATCTGTTGAATACTACTTCAGCAAAATCCCTTCTGAAGGAAACTGCTCCTATAAAGGATGGATGCAGTCCAGAGGGTAAGGCCACAGTCATGGAGGGAATGATTTCTCTTTGACCTCTTAGCAGATTGTCCCATTGGACTTTAGAAACATCAGGCAATCCCAATTTGAATCTGTCGAAATTAAAAGTCTTCATTCTTGTGTACTTGGCCTGAGAGTCCTGGATAAAATGTCCAAACAAATCATGAAACCTCAAGGATAGGTGATGTTGGACAGTTAAAAATTGGTTTCGAGATTGGGTTTGCTGATGTTTGGCTGCTTCTCCTGGATAGAGATCAAGGAACTCCTTAGGAGTCAAGCTATGACTTTTCTGAGAGATGAATTGAAGTTCCTCAACTGAAATATGTGAAGTTCTAAGAAGAATAGGAAGCCAATGTTCGAAGGTGAACCCTGGCATCTCATGAACTTCAAGGAAAGCACGAATAGATAGATATTCTCTGAACAGATTCATGTGATGTTCAGAGTGGTAGATGAAGGCATACCAAAAGGATGGAAGGAGTTTAGAAGGATTGTCTCCAAGTTTGGGTCCAGTAGTTGAGGAAAGCTGAATACTGGGAAGTATTTCAGCTAGATGGAGAAGTGTTTTCTTGGAGTCTGTTCTTGAGGCAATGGGAAGACAAGAAAAATACTGAGGAGGTTGAGTGGAAAGAGTGAGAGTGAGAGGTTGGGAGGTTTGAACCGATATTTCATTGGGTAGATTTTGAATTTGATGTCCTGGTGGAATGGATCCCCTGGAATGGATGAAAGGGGAGGAGGATCAGAAAAAGTGGATTGTGAGGGAATTTCAGTGGTGAAAGGAGTAGATGCAGAGGGTGTAGTGGGTTGAGGCTCAGCTAGAGTTGGCTTTTTAGGCTCTGGAGGAGGCTTAACAGATGGAACTGGAGTAGGATGAATTGGTCTAGAAGGAGGAGAAGGGAAGACTGGGTCACCATTATTGACCAGTCTGCGCTTCACTTTCCTCTTGAAGGTTTGCAAATTAGAAGTGGACTCCAGGGGTCTCTTAGCCATAGATTCCATTTGGGAATCCTGCCTGGGCTGGGAAGCCTCCACTGCTGCCACTGACTGCTTCTCTAACACAGACTGTTGTTGTTGCTCCACTTGAGGTTGAAACACTACCATAGCTAATTGTGCCTCATGCTCTAAATCTTTCTGCTGCTCAGGAGGCTGTTCCTCCACACTCTGCTGCTTATCCTGTGGCTCAGGCTCCTTGTGCTGATCAGGAACTGGTTCAACATGTTCTTGTACTTGGGATTCTGGCTCCTAGTCCTGCTGCTGCTCAGGTTGCTGCTCAACCTGCTGGGATTGGTCTTGTGTTGACTGTTGTTCTTGAGCTGGTACTTCAGGTTCTGGTGCTTGAGATTCTTGGACTTGAACAGGTTCTTCTTGCTGCTGATGGAAAGCAGGCCCTGATGGCCGAGAAGTGCCCTGCTGGCACACTAACTGAAGCAGCAAATCTTTCATTTGCTTAACCTCATCAGACAGACTATCAAACTTGACATCAATAAATTCTATTTGCATTTGAAGGACTGATAGGTTTTCTTGTTGCCTGCCCAATAAGTCCAAAATGGTATGAAGACTGTTGCTACTCTCCCCCTGAGACCTTGGCCAGGTCTCAAAATGAGAAGGGGAGAAGTGATGCTCTCTTTCTTCAAAAACTGTTTCTGCAGGAATGTCATCAGATGCAATACCTTTGCCTCTAATATCTCTTAATACTTCATTAATAGTTTCCTCAGGTGCCTCAGGTTCAGGAAATGAGGAGGAAACAAGAACTTGATCTACTTGCTCTTGGGTCTGAACTGGGACTTCAGATCTAACTTGTTCTTGAGGCTTTGGCTCTTGTTGAATCATTTGAGGAACAGAAGGAATAAGAGGTTCATCAGAAAAAACTTCATGATCACATTCAGGCACTGAGTCTTTTAGCCAAAGATTTTGCTTCTTGTTGACCAAGGAATAATGGCTTCTTCTCAAGGTAGAGATCCCAATCTTTTCTTTAATTCTAATAGATATTTCTCCTGACAGATCTACTGAGTATCTCTTAAAGATCAGGGAGAGCAAAGGTCCATAGGGAAAAGATTCTTGAAGATTCTTAGCAGCTATCATTCTATCCAAAATGATTCCAGCCAAATTCACTTTGTGCCTTTGAATAGCCCAAAACAACAAGTTTCCATCTCTAGAGATGATAGATGAGTGGGTTCCTGCTCTAGGGGTCACAATGTTTGTAATTACTGAATGAATCAGTCTCTTTTTGGCTGACAGCTCATTTATAGATAGACCTTTCTTGCTAATAGAGGCCAAACTCCCAATAATACCCAATTTCTGCTTTTCCAAAGGTATAACTTCATTAAGCTTATGCCCGGAGTTTGGACACTCCAACATTTCAACCAGCAATTCCTCAGAAATAGAGATCTTGGTTCCTTTGACATAACCAAACACTGTATTTCCAGATGAGATTTCCATGGTGACATAAAAAGTTCTAACGGCATTCTCAATAGTGGGTTCTGAAATCTGGCACAACTTGGTTCAACCCATGGCATTGAGGGTGTCCTCTACCCACGCTAGACTTCCAGTAAGATGGGAGAAATCTACAACCTTCCCTGGAAAGATGGGAATCTTAGCAAGTCTCACGAGTTGATCAGGGGTCATCTGGGTGGATTTTGGAGCCCTAGATGAGTCCATCTAAAGAAAGAGAATGGAGATGGCTCAGGAGACCAGTTAAGGAGTGACAGAAATGCTGAAGAGAGTTCCAAGATCCTACCTTTCTCTGAGGAGGATGGAGATTTTAGGGTTCTTCGGAAGTCCTTCGCCAGAGAACAGTGAGGGCGCGAAAGGGCAGATGAAGACAAGGAAGTCAAAAATGGATTTCGAAAGGGTGTCTTCTAGAGGAGATGGGGTTTTCTTTTATAAGGAAAGAGAAGATAACTACCCCTAGATTTCAGGATGAATGGTCGGGATTAAATGATTTGACCGTTAAGACATGAAGGGATGCGTCTTAAAAGAGATCTAGTCAGTTATATAATTTAAAATTTCAAGCGCCTTTTCACGATTTCATAATAAGTCAAATTATGTATTCGACTACATTAGTCGAATGCAAGATTTTGACATGATTCGAATGCATAAGTCGAATGTCTGGGACTTAGAATTTTTTTTTGGATCGTTTTCACAGACAGTTCATACAACACTATCTTAGCATACAATTCAAGTATCATTTTACTTTGGTAATTTAATCAAGATTACACATACCTATTTCTCTTCTAATAGATGTGAATCTATCCTCAGGAAGAGATTTTGTAAATGTAGCATCTCGGATATTTTAATTACATAAGGATTTAATTAAATGGAAATAAATAATTTCCATAATAATGGATTATTTAAACATACGTACCATTATCGTATGTGCTAAAACACAACAGAAAATTCCGTAAAAATTATAAATCAACCCCACACATTATTCCTAAATGTTCCACAAAGAAATTTATGCCAAGAAAAACCGGATAAGCCAAGTTTAAAGTGTTTCGCGACTTATTATCGTAATTCATGAATAAGTCGAAAAATCATTATCACACGTACTTGGATGAGTCGGAAAATTAAATAAAAATCATATATGGGCTTCAAATAATATCCTCTAATGACCCATTAAGAAATTTGGGTCAAGAAAAATCGTTTGGGCTAGGTTTAAGAATTAGTGTGACCAATTATCCAAAGTAGGAAACAAGTCGGAAAATCGTTAACACGAAAACACGACGCAACTATAAATTCAATAAAAAGGTTGGGGAGACTTCCAACATTATATATTGATGACCCATTATCATAATTGGGCCATTGGACCTCATATGACCCAAAAATCAAATGAAGCAAGAAAATGCATAGAAATTCGTAACCATAAATAAGTTGAAATTAGAAGGTGGTAATTAGGGTTTAATTGGGATGCAATTATGCATTCTTGGCAACCCAAATTCGTGCCTACCCACCCATGGAGGTTGCTTGATGGCCAAGACTCTCTAATGGAGGGAGAGATCTTCAAATTATGGAAAGACACAAGCCAATCCCGCAACCCTTCTTTCCTTGTTGCATTAGGACTCCTAAAACCCATAGATGCTTAAATACTCTTCACCCAAACCCTAGGGACGAGTTTAGAACTTGCTGGGGTCATGTGGAATAGCTCTTGGTGGCTGAGGAGCTGTGGAACGACCACAAGAAGCTCATCTTCTTCCCCGTTGCGTCTGCTGCGACCTGCACAGACAGTCATCTTGAAGTCGACCAAAGGTAGGTCAAACCTAAACCAAACCTTGCAAGGCTTATACCCCTGGAAAGAGGGTCAAGTCTACATTCTAACCCAAGTGTAATGCGCAAATTCCATGCAGTATACATGGAACAGTAAGCGTTCTCCTCCAAGTGGTCTGAACTCGGGTTTTCTTGAAAAATGAGACTTCTTCAACCCAGAAGGTAGGTTTTCTCGGGCCAAACCTTAACATATCCTATACCAATGTGTAGAGCATCAAGTTAATTTTCATTTCCCACTAGTTTCATCGAATTTCATTGAGTAGATTTTGAACTATAAACATTTTCCCAAAGTCGCGCACTGTCAGGGTTTTTTCCATTCTTTATTTGTTGCATGCGACTTGAGACCGAATTAGAGCAAACCCCCAACATGAAAGTTTTCCTACTAGTTGTCCTCGTCATGTCTTGTGTTGAACATTTTGTCTTAAGGTCAATAGTTAGGGAGTTATAAGCATGGTAAGAGGGTTGCTGCATGAAACTTCGTTTTCAGATTTGCACTTGGTTTTTTTGTTTGTGTTTGACGTGATTAAAGCCTATCGAAACCATCCTTGTTTTCTAATTCCTATTTACTGTAAGAACCCTAGCATGTCTAGGTTAGTTTAAAATTGGTTTCGTTATTTTTCAAGCATGGTGCAATTTGTTCTCTATTTTTGAAGCACCCTTTGTCACTATAAGGCAGTTCTGGACCGCAATCCAATGCCCTGACCTTTTCCCTGTTGTACTCTGGCACGGACCCTGTGAACGCGATGACCCGATAGGCCGTGTTCACAAGGCCGTCGCAACAGAGCGCACAGTCACGATCTGATCGCGACAGGACATGTCGTCGCAATCTGCTGAGAACCTGTCGCGTTCCCTTCATACCCTTGTCACGATCTGCCTGCGTGTTCTGTCATGCCTGTCGCGACCTGTACAAGGCACTGTCATGTTTTGTTCCCGACCCGTCACGACCCTTACCAGGATTTGTCGCGACCTCAGTTTTTCGCATGAAACCCCACTTATTTTGTTTGTAAATCTTACTGCTATACCCAAGGTCTGTTTAATATGATTTTAATGTGTAAATTGTATGTCTTGGGTCTGATCATTGCATGATGTCTATTTAACGGCTTAAAAGTGTTTAACCTATTTAAAAAGCCTTAAATACATGAATATTATTCTAAATTCTTTCTTAACGATATGATCATTCATGAAACTTGTGATTGACTCTTGTTACCATTCTAGCTTGATTAAATGATGATTATTATCTTTAAATCTTGCAAACCCATGTATAGTTAAATACATTGTCATTCGCACGTCATCATGTTAAATGTTTTTTCCATGAGTTTGAGACCGATGGATTGAGAATTGAGACGTGTATGTCACTACACACTTGCACATCTAGGCAGCCCTTTTCTTGGGGATTTGGAAACTCTCTACCGGTCATTCCGAATTGGTAGACTAGTGTCCTTTTCTCTAAGGCCTCCATAAATCTCCTCTGACCATGGATTCCCACATGGCCGACGAGTTGGTTGTACCATTGAAGTTCTTTGGAGATAGCGTGCACTTCCTCTCTCATCTTGTTCTCGTGAGTGTGATTTAAAATATAGACTAAAGCCATTAATGTAAAGATTGAATTAAAGTATACATCGTGCCGTTATGCTGCCAAATTTATCTCTTGACCATTGTTCTCATGAAATCATGTTCAATTTACTTGTTACATGCTCTCATCATCATCATGAACATGACATTACACATGCTTACTTATTGAAACTCTCATTGGCCATTATTAATGACTGTGGGTATCTACATTTAAAATTTAAGTGAGATGCTGACAGGGCACGACGTGTGTACAAGGGCTCCAGTCTAGCCCCAATGACAGCGAGTCATAAATATACTGTTAACTATGGGGTATAATGATTACTGGCGTTGCATCTGTGCTGGGAGTCGTGCGTGTCGTGTTGAATGATAGATACAATAACCACATACACGTGTCCTGGAGTACATTCTTGATGGATCTTTTCTTGGTGTACATTAGTGTCTACGTGCCTTATTAGTGTTACATTATCGTGCTCGTGCGTGCTTGCTTGCTTGCGTGATATGGCCAACCTGCATTTAATGCAATTAGTGATATCTTGCATTCTTGACATCAAGTGAAATCTTGCGTGCTTGTACAAAGTGATCTACTGCTAGTTCTATCCTGTCATCTTGTTCAAAAAATCTTGTTCTATCGTGATCACTCTATCTACCTTGTCCATGTTGTTAGTTATGGATGTCCTCAAGCCAATCATAACTTGTACAATCTTGTTCTTTGATAATAATAATAAGGCTTTTATATTCGTTATGTGTAATTCGTTTATCGTTTCATTATGAAGTCCATGAATATGCGCAATGGATATTAATTATGATGAGATCATAACAATGAGATTAATATCCTTTAAACGTATATTCTTAATTGTTCCTAGTCGGAGGATATCTGGGAAGGACATCGGATATCCGGTTAGGCTAGTACAGGTTGCACCTGCTCATATGATGAGGGTGGCTGGTCTCATAGTCACTTGTGTGGGGACACTAAGGTGAATCTGTAGGTGCTCAATGTTGAGCTTCTTATGCGTGAGGGAGGTTTCTTCCTGGTGGTGTTAAACCAGGAAGAAGATTTGAAGGTGATACTAGACGGCTTCTGGTGCATTAGAGGACATCCTTTAGTCCTTAGAAGATGGACACCCGATCTGCAGATGGAGAAGGAATCCCTTTGCAATTTGCCCATCTGGGTGCATTTCCCGGGGCTTCCCCTCCGGTGGTGGACAGTCTGCGGCTTGAGTAAACTAGCCAGCCTTTTGGGACGTCCTTTACACATGGATTCCCTAACAGCCAAGAGGAAGCGTTTGCATTTTGCGAGAGTCTGTGTGTTGATTGATGTGAAGGCAGTTTTCCCTTCTGAAGTCTCCATAATGAATGAAGATGGTTCATGCGAAGCGGTGACTGTTGAGTATGAATGGAAGCCCACTCTTTGCAAGGAGTGCAACTCCTTCGGCCATGGCGGTGGCGAGTGCAGAACCGGTCTCAAAGCTCCTCGAAAGGAATGGCAACCGAAGCAAAATTCTCAGCGTCCGGTTTCCAAAGGAAGTGAAGCCCTCCTCTATTCTACGTCTCAGCCTAACCTGCAAGTGGTTTGCATGGCGGTTTCGGGAGATGAAGTTTCTTGCATGGGCGGTTTGCAACCCAAGGAAGGTCCACCCGATAATGGCAACGAGCATCATGACAGGCAACTCAATACTTTTGCAGCTTTGCATGATGACGTAGAAACATCTCATGGGGATGTGAAACACATGCAAGATATGGAAGGGACACCTACTCTCGCCGGCAGGCCCTTCCTCCAGCATGGCAAGCATGTGCACCCCACTAAGGAAGGTGCGGCTAACAACCTTCCCATTATATCCTCTCCTCAAATTCGCTCCCTTAATGGTGGTGGCGATGTTGCCTTCGTTGATGGCGGCGATAATGGTTCAAGGAAAGACAGCAGCTGCACCCCCAATGATATCTTTGCCTCGGATCTGCTGGGATATCCTAAAGCTGCAAAAGCAAACACATGGCATAGCACTCAAGCTTCAAAGGAAGGTCTCCACCAAAGCATCAACTCTCGCAAGGAAGGCAACAGTACAACCTCCTTACAAGGTGGATCTGCTGGACGTGAAGAAGGAAAGGCCACGCATCACAAGGAAGGAGCTACTAAAGAAAAGAATAAAGGCAAGGAAGACTTGGTGCAGGATCAGGACTCTGCAATACAAGGAAATAGAAGGGGCACAGCCAATGTTAGTGGGATTTCCATGCAAGGCAACCACGTTGCTTCCCTCCCAGGTATTTTGAAATTTTAAAACTTGCATTCTGTGGATGAGATGGATCGCATCAATGTGAAAGGAGGGAAAGGGAGAGAAAAAAAATTCTCCTAGTGATTAGTTTCTTTATACCTTTCTGATTTAGTTATTATGAAGATTATTACTTGGAATGTTAGGGGTATAAATAAATATGAGAAATGCAGGGAATTAAATAAGATTATTAGATCTTATGCATGTGAATTAGCTATTATTGTTGAAACAAAAATAAAGACTAATCAAGCAACTGCTCGAAAGATATCTATTTGGCCTCAAGCCAAATTGTTAACCAATGATTCAGCTCAATCTTCTGGTCGAATTTGGATTTTATGGGACCCTAATCTCTTAGACATTGATCTCCTATCTCACACTACTCAATTCATTCATATCAAAGGCCTGGATAAAAGAATGAATCTGGAATTCTACATCACTGCTGTGTATGCTTCTAATAGTGCTTCTGAAAGGGAAATTTTGTGGTCTGATATCAGAAACCTCTCCGCTTCTACTAATGGGCTGCCATGGCTGATTGCTGGGGACTTTAACACTGTCAGATATCCCCATGAGAAAGTGGGTGGAAGAGAAATTCCTGAGTCTTTGTTGTCTGAGTTTAATGATTGCATCTCTTATTCTGCTCTTATGGATATGAAATCTGTTGGGAATTGGCTTTCCTGGAACAATAGAGGAGATAGTCATAGGAGAATTATGGCCAGACTTGATAGATGCTTGATAAATCAACATTGGCTGCATACTTTTCCTAACTCTGTCCTTGATTATGGAGCTCAGTACTTTTCGGATCACTCAATCATGCTCATCACTTCTGATCGCACTGTTTCTCAAGGAAAAAAACCTTTCAGATATTTTGATATGTGGAGCTCTCACCCTGATTTTCTTAATGTGGTTCGGTCTGCTTGGGACAATCCTATCAGAGGGAGCCCTCAGTACTCTTTGTGTCAGAAACTCAAAGCTTGTAAAGAAGCCCTGAAAAGTTGGAATAAGAACACCTTTGGTATGGTAAAAGATGGTCTTCTCATTTGCAAGAAGGATCTTATTGAAATTCAATCTGAGATTCAGTTGAACCCTCTTGATGCTGATCTTATTAGAAAAGAAAAGGAAGCCCGAAATAAGTATCTTCATGCTTTGAATTGTGAAGAAAGTTTCATCAGGCAGAAATCCAGGGAGAATTGGCTAACTTTGGGGGATTCTAACACCAAGTTCTTCTATGCTTCAATTGCTTCAAGGAGAGCCATCAACACTATTAGAAAGTGCAAGGACAGCCATGGTAATGTTATTGAAAATCTTGATTAGGTCCAAGCTCACACTATCAACTTCTATCACTCCCTTTTAAACCAATCTGAAAATCAGCCTACCATTCACATTGAGCCTATGAAAAAGCTTTCTGAGTCGGAAATTGAGATACTCAATGAGCCTATTACAGATGATGAAATTAAGAATGTGGTTTTCAACTGCCCGAAGAACAAAAGTCCTGGGCCTGATGGTTTTCCTGCTGAATTTTTCCAAAAAACTTGGCACATCACCGGTCCTGACGTTATCAAAGCTTGCCACCATTTCTTTTCTACTAGCCAAATCCACCGTCAGATGAATTGCACTTTCATTGCTTTGATCCCCAAATCTCAAGGTGCTGATTGCATGGAGAATTATAGACCTATATCTATTTGTAACTTTATTTATAAAGTTATTTCCAAAGTGATTGCTGACAGGTTGCAGAAAGTTATGGGAAGTGTTATTAGCCACAATCAAGCTGCCTTCATCAAGGGTAGGAGCATTCATCATAATGTTCTTTTAGCTAATGATTTAGCAAAAGACTTGCATTCTAAAAGTAGAGGGAATAGAATCATCTTCAAAGCTGATTTAAAGAAGGCTTTTGATTCGGTCAGCAGATCTCTTATCTACCATATGTTGCATAGAATGAACTTCCCTATTGGCTACATTCAGTGGATTAAGAATTGCATTGAGACTCCGAAGTTTTCCATCCTCTTTAATGGTTCCCCGATTGGCTTCTTCAGTAGTAGCAATGGTATTAGACAAGGAGATCCATTATCCCCTTACCTTTTCACCATTGCTATGGAAGGTCTGACTTCTTTATTGGACATGGCAGCTCATAATGGTCATCTCAAAGTGCCTCAAGCTGGAACAACTTACATTTCCCACACTATCTTCGCAGATGATCTCATGATTTTCTTGCAGAATGACTATCCTTCAGTTCAAAAGCTTGCAGAAATTCTTGAGAAGTTTGGTGAGATTTCGGGTCTCCATGTTAATCATAACAAAAGCAAGGTTTATGTGGGTGTTGGGATTAAAGGAAAAGAAAACATCACTGCTTGTTTGAAGGTGGAAGAGGGTTCGCTTCCTTGTCCTTATCTGGGGCTTCCTCTTGTCTCTTTGGGTATTAAGAAAATTCATTGTCAGCCTATTATTGAAAAAATTCAAATCAGATTGAATGCTTGGAAAACCAGATTCTTATCTAAAGCAGGTAGGCTTGAACTTATTCGCTCTGTGCTCCAATCTTATGCTATCTACTGGTCTAATGCTTTCCTGTTACCTGTTGGTCTAATTCATGAGATGGATAAAATGCTTTGCAATTTTTTCTGGAATGGTCATGGCGATAGGAAGGCTATCCACATGGTTAACTGGGAAAAGATTTGTACTCCTAAGGAGGAAGGAGGGTTGTCCTTGAGAAAGATAAAAGACTGGAACAAAGCTTGTATGATAAAGCAAATCTGGGATGTCTTGCAAAATGTTGAAACTCTTTGGATCAAATGGATTCATAGCAAGTACTTGGCAAAAACAAACATTTGGTTGGCTAAATCAAGACCTTATCATTCTGCTGCTTGGAAAGGAATCCTTAAAGCTAGAGACTGGATCAGCAAGCACATTTCCTATACTATATCTAATGGCAGATCCACCAGTATGTGGTATGATCCTTGGCTCCAAGGAAAGAGTATTCATCAACTTCATGGTGACAGGATTCGACAAGATCTTGGTGCACCTAAAGACATCACTGTTTCAGAGTTCATTTATCAAAGTCATTGGAGTCTTCCCCAACCAACTTCTGCTGATATGATTGATCTATGGCCTCTCATTCGTGCTATTCCTCTTTGTAACAACAGAGCTGATGAGATTAAATGGATTCATGATCGTGGGAAATTCAGTGCCACTTCTGCTTGGAACCACATTAGAGATAAACAACCTCTTTGGTCTCACTACAAGTGGGTCTGGGATCGCCCAACCTCTCCCAAGCATTCGCTTTGCACTTGGCAAGCCATATACAATAAGCTTCCCACTAATGATAATCTTCAAAAGAAGGGTTATTCTCTTGCTAATAGATGTTCCTTGTGTTCCTGTAACAATGAAACAATTGATCACCTCTACTTTGAGTGCTCCTATTCTAAATGGGTTTGGTATGAAATCATTAAGAGATTTGACTTGAGCAGAAATCCTCATTGCGGTATTCAATCTGAAATGCAAGCTTTAGTGCACTCCTTCCCTGCTAAAGGTATCCTTACCAGTCTTGTTAAAAGTGCTTTCAGATGTACTATTTGGTGGATTTGGAGAGAGAGGTGCTTACGCATTTTTGAAGGAAAAAACAGAAATAGTATCAACATTCTCATTGATATTCTCTCGGATACTAGAACTCTGATGGAGAAGCATCTTCCTAAGGGCGGTCTAACCAAGAGAGAGAAAGGGATCCTCATAAGATTTAATTTCACTGGAATATAGTTCGAATCTGGTTTTATGTCTTTTGATTAGTTTCATGAATAGTTCTCTTACTATTGTTTCATCACTAACAGTTATTTTTAGGCTTCGATCTGCTATCTTATTACCTTTTTTCAGATTGGTGTTGCTGATCACAAGATATGAATAAGTCTTCCTTTGTAATTTCATAGACTACGGCTTGTGTAGTCATGAATCCCTTTCTTTTTCTTGCAACTTTCAAAGGCTATTTTCTGGCGGAGTGAGCACATCATCCCTTTATGAGAGATGGTGCACTCTTCTAGAATTACTTCGGGGTGTTTTTGACCATAGTCTACGACTTGTGTAGATATGGCTCTTTGTATATTCTTTTTGCATTCAATATAATTATGTTTACCTACCAAAAAAAAAAAAAAAATCTGTAGGTGCTGATTAGAGAATGAGTTCACTGAACTGATCCGTTATGAATTGCTGGATGGTAATGTTACCTAACTGTCAACCAGCTAGATTCATTGTCACAGTGGCGTGATTGGTCCTTAGACCTGAGACACCTAGGACACCTTGTTGGTGGACTTCTGGGTTTTGACCTTGACTTATAGATCTCTAGCCATGAGGTCTTAATCAGTTAAGTGTTCAGATCTAGCGAAATACCTTCGAAGGTGATTGTGTGGTCAATATGGGATCGCTCGCTCTCGGTAATAGGAGAGTGAATGCTCTACGGAAGGATGCTTGATAGTCCCTGGCCAGGGCAAGACTACTTATCAGAAAAAGAGTTTTCTGATATAGTTATGCGGCATCTAAACCGAGTGAGTGTGCAATTTAGGGTTTGACAGTTGACCATACCCTAAGTGTACTCGGGAGCATTGTACGAGCGAAGGATTATAGTCACGTGGTAACTGATGATACAAATAGTTCTTTGAATGGGTTGCTAAACCCCAATGCTTTCCAGGATCAAGTGGTGTTGCTTGGCACCCAACTTGATTGGAAGCCCGGTCAATTATCGTGAGACGATAATTGATTATGTAATTAATTAATATGAGATGTTAATTAATTACCATAAGTCAATAAAGAGTTATTGAGCTTAATGGGCTGAAAACTGGACTAGCAGTTGGGCCTAAAGGCTCACACGCATAAGAGTTCCGAGCAGACTGGGCAAGGTGTTCTTTATAGACAATGACTGAGTTTTTATGAAAAACCGCGGTGTCTATAAATATACGCTGAGAGTTAAACCCTGGGCCAAGCTCCAGGCTTAACCCTGGCCGCCCCCCTCCTCTCTCTCTCCGAGGGCGCCCCCCACCCTCTCTCTCCTCTCTCCGACACATAGTGGAGCTGAGATCCGGGAGACGCGTGGAGAACGAGGAGATCCTGTCTGCGTCCGGAGTACGTCTAGAGGCAGGACACTTGAACGGCTTGAAGCACCGGCGCCTCCTGCGCCACCTCCTCCCCGGATTCGGGAGTTACGCAACCCCGCAAAGGTAAAGATGAGATCTGCCTGTGCGTGGGTTTACCGCTTTAGTTCGATTCCGACGGCCGGCAACGATACACACTAGAGAGATTCGCATTTTCTGCTGCGCTCTGATCGTTTCCTAACAGTGGTATCAGAGACTGGTTGCTGGTACGTTCGGAATCGGCATCTCGTGTATGATATTTCATGTGTTTTTCGTCGATTCGCGTTGTGCATGAGTTGCCATGTTTGACGTATTCGTGGGTCGCACATGGGATGTGCACTTGCCGCTTGGTACGTGGAAGGTGTTCCTGGTACCAAGGCCTTCGCGAAGAACCCCTCGTGCCGTCGTTTGGCCATCTATGGAGGTCGTACGACCGCCTGCAAAGTGCCGCCGTCGCACAGGTTGCAGCTTCTTGGACAGTCCAAGATATGGCGATTTTGCAGGTTTCTGGGTTTTTTTCAAGGGTTTTCTCGGTGCCCAGGGCGAAGGGCGGCGGGGTCCGGCGCCGCCGGCGCCGTCCGCGGCCGCCCAGGGTGGCGCGGTGACCCCCCCGCGGCCCTGCGCAAAGGGGCGGCGGCGGCCTAGGGTTCGACCCTCGGGCGAACCCAGGCGGGCGGAGGGGGCGACCCCACGGGTCGCCCCCGCGGGCCCTGGGTCCGGGTAAGTCACCCGGACCCAGAGCGGGGCCCGGGCCACCCGCGCGGGTGGCCCACGCGCCCCACCGGATCCGGTTGGACCGGATCCTGTCCACCCCCTGCCCTTTTTCAAAATTTTAAAATGTTTTTAAATTGTTTAAAATTCAGAAAAATGTTTTAAAATCCCAGAAAATTATGAGAAAATGATTTTGGAGTTTTAAAATTGTTTTAACTCTCTGTAAATTATTTTCATATAAATGACCCATTACTTAATTAGTTTAAAGGAAATCTGAAACCGTTTTAGTTATTTTCTCTAATCTAATTAAGACATGTTAATTGATTTAGAAATGTGATTTTTAAATTAATTAACTGTACATCTTGGCGACTTCATGCAGTAACGGTGAATGACGTTTATCTAATGTTGATTAGATGATATCCATGTTAGCTAAATTGCTTAGTTAAATGGTTTTCAAAGTAAATTATATTTTTGAAGTAAAATATTTCAGAAGTAATTATGTGATAATTGTTGCCCAGTTGACGAGCCCAGAGGGGGGGGGGGTGAATGGGTCTTTTTAAATTTAATCTAGGAGATACCTGTAACCAAAAACAATCACACAAACGATCTTTGAACTACGTTAGTTACAGTTAGTTTAAATAACAATCACGCAATGAAGACAATCACACAACACAAGATTATCCTGGTTCAGACTTCCTTTCCTTAGGAGTCCTATGTCCAGTCCCTGAGCAACAACTCAAGATTTCACTAACTAGGGAACAGTCCCCCTAAGGACGCTACAACACCTAGCTCAGCTGGTCTTCCTTCACACTTGAAGGGAACAACACCCTGGATGCCACAAGGGTCTTCCTTTACAACCGAAGGGAGCAACACCCTAGATACCACCAGGTCTTCCTTCACACCCGAAGGGAACAGCACAGAGAAGAATAAATGACTTTCACGCCCCTAGATCCAGCTTTTGATAAGTGAGGATCTGAAGCAACTAGAGCTGAGAGCGAAGAGATTATGAACAATTCACACTCTCAGAACTTGTACAGGCTCTCTCAAGATTTTCACAAAACTAGTGGAGAGCAAGAGGGCAAAAAGCTAAACGGAGTGAAGGATCTTGGCTCTCGATTTTCTTCAGAAGAATTTGAAAATAGTCTCTGGATCGATGATTCTTCTATTCTTCTGACTTGTATATATATCTTCAATTTGAAATCTAGTCGTTGAAGAGACCGTTGTCTCTCTTTTGAGTAGTCGTTAGACTGAATGACATCTGGAGTCTTGGAAGCTTCCTGTCACAGTCTTTTGATCACTTGAGCACGCAAAGAGATGAGATCTTCACAGATATCCGTTGGCTTCTATTTGTCTAACGTTGTACCATGAAGCTACATCAAAGGTCTGCACAGATGTCAAACTCAAACAGCAGACAGATAGGCTGTCTCTGATATCAGTCAACGTCAGTAGCAATAGTCAAGAAAATAGTAATGCCAACTGGCTTAAGTCTAAAGGACGTTATCAGAGTAAGCACGATAAAGGATGATATAGTCTATGCATGCAGAGATACGTTCAGATCTCATAAATGCAAAAGCGTCAGAGAGATGTCTACGTGGATTTTGACTGGTCAATGCTTTAAGATGAATAAGATATCAAGATATGAAATTGAAGACTGTATGACTTATGAAATCGTTATGAGTCATAGCAAATCGTTCTATAACAGAGGATATAAGAAATCGTTATGAATCATGGCAAGTCATTTTGATTCTGAAGAAATCGATGTGAAACACTTAACAAATCGTTATGAAATGCAAGTCGTTATGACAATACAGAAATCGTTATGAAACTCTTAACAAATCGTTGCACAAAGCAAGTCGTTATGAACACTTATCGAGTCGTTATAAGCTCTGAAGAAATCGTTGCGCAAAGCAAGTCGTTATGAACACTTATCGAGTCGTTATAAGCTCTGAAGAAATCGTTGCGCAAAGCAAGTCGTTATGAATCCTAAAGAAATCATTATGGCTAGCAAGTCGTTACGAGTTTCGAAGGAATCGTTACGAGAACTAAAGAAATCGTTATGGCTAGCAAGTCGTTACGAGTTTCAAAGGAATCGTTACGAGAACTAAAGAAATCGTTATGGCTAGCAAGTCGTTACGAGTTTCGAAGGAATCGTTACGAGAACTAAAGAAATCGTTATGGCTAGCAAGTCGTTACGAGTTTCAAAGGAATCGTTACGAGAACTAAAGAAATCGTTGCGGCTACCAAGTCGTTACGAATTTCAAAGAAATCGTTGTGATAACTTATGAAGTCGTTGACAAGTAAGTCGTTGCGAGTTCTAAAGAAATCGTTATGATAACTTATGAAGTCGTTACAACAAGCAAGTCGTTGCGAGTTCTAAAGAAATCGTTATGATAACTTATGAAGTCGTTACAACAAGCAAGTCGTTGCGAGTTCTAAAGAAATCGTTATGATAACTTATGAAGTCGTTATGACATCGACTTGTTTGAAACAACATGACTTTTCAGTCTTATAAGAAAATCGTTATGAACTTCAACAGAAATCGATATGGACTTAGAGAAATCTCATGTTGAAAAGATTAAAGCTTCAGAGTAGTAATGCATACCTTTATTGGCTTGTTTGACTTCGGTATTTTTCCTGTACTTAAGACTTATGAAATATTCAGCAGATATAATTGATAAATTTTGTTTGGTTTTGTTAATCATCAAAATATGTATATATATACAATTAATTAAAATTGCATGGGGACAGACTGATCATCAATCTCCCCCTTTTTGGTGATGACAAAACTGAACAATAAGCATGGAAAAAATATCTGAATTTTTTGTACTTTTCTCCCCCTTTTTGTCATTAAGCAAAAAAATAAATAAACTTTGACAAAGAAAGAAGAGAGAAGGAGAAAGAGAGAATACACAGAGGGTCATTGCATTTATTGCGGAGGTATAGGTAAATAGAAGGCAGGAGACAACAGAGAGGCAAAATGGGAGATGGTTTCCCATGCCTGAACTTCCTGCTCTTCAAAAAGATTTTTAAAAGCTCCAAAAGACACAGAGTAAGATGGTCCCATGGTGGGAGCCATCCGTTTGAGATGAAGATCTAAATGCCTATAGAGAAGATCAACATAGGCATCTTTGTCCATGTTCATCTTGAGAAACCGAGAAGTGCCAAAGCTGGCACAGGAGAGGAACTGGTCCATGGTGACAGGGTAGTGATTGTGGTTAGCTCTGAGAGCTTGGTGCAAAGCCACATACACTTTGTATCTTTCTTCCCAGACCTTGAAGGGGTCATCAACAAGATTGATGGATTTCATATCTAAGAAAGTGGCGGGAGAAATAGCTGGTTTGCCTTCCCTGGCCTGAGCT
The DNA here is from genome assembly GCA_014218235.1 of Colocasia esculenta. Taxonomy (NCBI): domain Eukaryota; kingdom Viridiplantae; phylum Streptophyta; class Magnoliopsida; order Alismatales; family Araceae; genus Colocasia; species Colocasia esculenta. The sequence continues at coordinate 92,592,217 of CM024753.1, read as the reverse complement.
CCATTGAGTGCTGACAACTGCTGAGCTGACAAGGGGTAGAACTTTGACCAATCAAAAGATGTGAGCCTTTCACATTCAGACAAGATAGGGGAGAGAACTTCAGCCTTGACATGGCCCAGGTGATATTCCCTGAATAGGAATCTAGAAAAGGAAATCATGTATCCTTTTTGCACTTTAATTCTGCCCAAAACCCTGGCATAACGCTCAAAGATGATGGATCCTACAGAGGATTCCATAACTAGAAAGTGAATTTGAGGCAGGGCTATCTCCTCAGGTATTTGAAGTGTAGCAAAATCTACCTGAATATCTAAAGAGTGAGCTAGAACTGGAGACAAAGCTGAAATGGCCTTCCTGAACTGACAGAGCTGAACTTCTGGAAGTTTATGAATATATCTGTAGTTGTTGAAGAGCATGAAATGCCTGATCATCTTTATTTCCGATTGAATGAAGGGTGCCCAGAGTTCTTTGTGGTACATCCTGAACCATTCAGAGAGAGTCAAGGAGTGGTCCCTTGGAGGAAATCTGGCAGATTTGGCAAGAGTGAACTTCTTGAGAAGATCCTTGTGACCTTTGCCCCACTGCTCTTCAGATTTGGAGTGAGCAAGAGAGAAAATTTTGGATTTTTCGGTTTTTGAAAGAGAAGTATAAGGGAAAATGGTGTGCAGATGATCTGTAAGGTTTTGAAAAGGAAGGTTGATGATGGTGGCATAAGCAACTTTAGAAAGATATTCCCTATACAGTGGGTTATGTTGGTTGTCCACTGTGAGAGAAAACCACAAAGGAGGGTATTTGGGTTCAGAGGAAGAGGAAGAGGTAGAAGTAAGTTTCCTCTTCTTGGAGGCAGGAATAGAAGGATCTGCCCTGTGAACATGGTCTCCCACTTTCAACACAGACCTGAGGATCCCTTCCTCAAATTCATCTTTTATCTTTTCAATAAAGGGAGAACTGAGTTGAGCATGTTCAGGTATGATAGTGATGAAAGATGGTGGAGGAGTAGGATGAAGAAAAGAATGTGAAGTAGTGTGAAGATCATCAGTGGGTCCAAGGGAGGGACCGGAGGAGGAGAATGATGCTCCAGCTGAGGATCCAGGAGGGGCCTCAAATGTAGGAGAAGGAGAAGGAATGGTGGACTGAAATGGGGTAGGAGATGAAATTGGTCTAGATTGAGGCTTCTTGAATGTTTGAGGAGCAGGAGGTGCTGTAGGAGCTGATGGTGGAGTTGGAGGAATAGGTGTGTGAGAGGGGGAAGAGGGAGCTGGGGGCTTGGGTGCCAAGATCTCTTCTGCCTCTATCTGCACAGACTCACTCTCCAATGGTCTGGATTCTTGCTCAGATGGCCCTGTTGGCCCTGCATCCTGAACAGCTGGCCCTATTGGCCCTGCATCCTGATCAGCTGGCCCTGTTGGCCCTACCTCTTCTGATGCTGCTGCTGCTCCTGGTGCTGCTTCTGGTGAAGCTGCTGCTTCTTGAGGAGGAGGAGAGTGAGCTCCAACTGCCTTGATAATATCTGAGAGCATGCCTTTCATGCTGCTCATTTCCTGGTTGAACCATTTCATAGCATTCCTGATTTGGGCCAACTCTTTGTTAGCCGAAGCTTGACTCAGAAAGATAGAGTTGACATCTGACTGGAGAGAACATAGTAGTTCACCTTGAACATTCAGCCTTTCAATTACTGGCTTCAATTGTATGACAATTTTCTTCTTAGCCTGCCTCTGAAATGGAGAATCAGCCAGGAGAGGAACTCCAGAGGCAACCTCTTTTCCTTTCTTCTTACTTTTATTTTCTGGAGGAGGGAGATCATCATCTGAGCTCGAAGAGCTTGCAGTCGCCCCTTCTCTGTCATCCAAATTTGAAAAATCTCTATGCTCTTCAACCTTATCAACATCTGGAGTTGCGTCTTAGGACCTTCTTTTGATAGCTCCCCCTCAATAGGAGCATTTTCTTCATCTGATACTTGCTCCCCCTGACTGGGAGCAGATTCCAGCACAGAGTCACCTTGGGCAGCTTGGTGCTCTACCTCGACTGGAACATCTTCCATTTGTTCATCAATGTGGCCTGATGCCACAGTCTCTTTGGCAACACTGCTACTTGTTTCTGGAGCACTGGAAATAAGAGGAATGGAATCTATGATGTCTGCCAGAATCGATGCAACTACAATTGAGGGATGTGGGTCCTCAACAGGAATAATGTCCTCTGGGAGGAGATCCTCAATTCGCCTTTCTGCAAAGGTTTGAACTGGTTCTTCTGGAAATCCTGAAGCTTCTACAGACGCCCTTTCTTCTTCTACTGCACTTTCAGACTGAACTTCTGCAATGGAGGGTCCTGAAGATTCTGCTGCTTCAACTGCTGGAGCTAAAATTGACTCCACTGGCAATTCTGGAGCCATATTTGCTGATCCCATCTCCGGATGAACAACTGAGGTGTCGATAATGATGGCCTCGCCTTCGGCCACTGAAGCCTTGAACCAGACACCATTTTCCACAGAGAAGCCACTCTTCTTCAGGTTCCTGGACCTGATTGCTTGGCCCATTTTCTCTACAACTGCCCCAGAGAGATCAACACCGAAGTGTTTGAAGATCTTGGTGAGTAGGTGGGCATAAGGCAGGGACACATTTAACTTACTCTTGGTGTCCCAAATCTGATCTCTTGCAAACTTCATTCTTTCCATTATCACTGCGGCCATATTTATCTCCTTATTCTGAATGGCCCAGTACATCATGTCCGAATCGGCCTTTGTGCAAGATGAAAACGTTGCACTTCTGGGAACTAGGATTTGACAGACAATAAAATGGAGAAGACGATTGAAGGCGGATAGTTGATTTATGTCGATCTTGCCGTCTCTCAGCTTGAATCCTGGCCCGATAATTCCCAGACCTTTCACTTGGGCATCCTCAGAGTGAACCCCACTAAATCCGGAAGTTTTTACATTGAACAAAACTTTCAGCAACTCAGGGTCTATTCTAATCAATGTTCCCTTTACTGAAGAAACTAGAGACCCATCTTCCTCTGTTCTCATACACACAAAAAAGGCTTTTACCAAGTCCGGATAACTGACCTCTGAAAAGGTGGAAATTTCTGTCCACTGCATCTGATTGATCAAATCTACTATGCTGCTCATTCCACTTTTCCGCAGATTAGCTACATCTACTTCTTTGTTGCCACAGAGCTTCGTCTTCACAAAGGTAAACCTCTCCTGCTCCTCAGGAGTGAGGAACTCGGCGCTGTAGCCACCCAAACTGCCGGCGATGATAGGAGCGGCCATAGATTCAGGTGGGAAAGACAACGGAGGGTGGAGACGGAAGGTGAGGAGAAAGAATCCTCAAGAAATTTTGCGGGAAGTAGGAGGAAGATTCAAATTTGCAGAGGATTGAGATGGAGTTGTTAGGGCATCGGCTCGAGCGGCAGGATAAAAGAGGGGAAAAAGGTAGACGATGAGGCACGAATCGTTCTGTCATCGATTTTATGAATAAATTAATGCTACGTGGAAAGTGAGGCGCCAAGCGGCGGAGAAAACGACAAGAGGTTTTGACTATTCAACTGGACTTCAATGAGAGAGAGTTTACTACAATACAATTTGAATTTCTCTTGCTTATCGCCAAGGAGGGAAAAATTACTTTAATTCTAAGAATTTAATGTGCCACTTGTAAGCAAACTTTTATCACAAATTGCACATGCCTAATTCCCTTCTAAGAGATGTAAATCTCTCTTCAGGTAAGGCTTTTGTGAAAATGTCTGCTAATTGGCCATTTGTATCAATAAAAGATATTTCAATATTTCCATTTGCAACATGATCACGAATAAAATGATATCTAACCTCAATATGTTTGGTCCTTGAGTGCTGAACTGGATTCTTGGTGAGATTAATGGCACTGGTGTTGTCACATAGCAACGGGATCGATTTGATATTTAATCCAAAGTCCTCAAGCTGTTGCTTTATCCATAAGAGTTGTGTGCAGCAACTTCCAGCAGCCACGTACTCAGCTTCAGCTGTAGAGAGTGCTACTGAATTTTGTTTCTTTGAGGACCAAGATATCAAACACCCTGCAAGGAACTGGCAACAACCACTGGTGCTCTTTCTATCTAATTTACATCCAGCATAGTCAGCATCAGAGTAACCTACTAGGCTAATTTCACATTGTTTTGGATACCATAGACCTAAGTTATGAGATCCTGCTAGATATCTAAATATTCTTTTCACAGAAATTAAATGTGATTCTTTAGGATCTGCCTGATATCGAGCACACATGCATACACTAAATAGAATATCAGGTCTACTAGCTGTTAAATAAAGGAGTGAACCTATCATACCTCTGTAGATCTTTTGATCTACTTTCTTACCATCTTTGTCACTGTCCATTCTTGTTGATGTACTCATTGGTGTCGATAGTGGCTTGGTATTTTCGAATCCGAATTTCTTCAATAGTTCTTTTGTGTACTTAGCTTGACTGATGTGAGTTCCTTCCTTTCCTTGTTTGATTTGAAGTCCAAGGAAATAGTTGAGTTCTCCCATCATACTCATTTCAAATTCTCCCTGCATTAACTTTTCAAAATACTTGCAAAGAGACTCATCAGTAGAACCAAAAATGATATCATCTACATAGATTTGAACCAATAGGATGTGTTTGACTTTTGACTTTATAAAAAGTGTACTATCTACCTGACCTCTGCTGAAACCATGATTTAGAAGGAAAGAGCTAAGCCTTTCATACCAGGCTCTAGGTGCTTGCTTTAAACCATATAATGCCTTGTGAAGTTTGAAAACATGATTAGGAAATTCTGTGTCATCAAAGCCCGGAGGTTGTTCCACATAAACTTCCTCTTTTATGAAACCATTTAAGAAAGCGGATTTAACATCCATTTGAAATAGTGTCAAGTTCAAAGCAGATGCATATGCAAGTAATATTCTAATGGCCTCAAGTCTAGCTACAGGTGCATAGGTTTCATCGAAATCTATGCCTTCCTCTTGAGAATAGCCTTGAGCTACCAACCTGGCCTTGTTTCTTAAGATTGCACCAGTTTCATCCAGTTTATTTCTGAACACCCATTTGGTGCCAATGACTGGATGGTCTGATGGTCTAGGAACAAGGGACCATACTTGGTTTCTCTTGAATTGATTTAATTCATCTTGCATGGCTACTATCCAAGATTCATCAGAGAGAGCTTCATTGACTGTCCTAGGCTCTATCTGAGAAACAAAGGCTAAATAATCACAAGGAATAACATTACCTCTTGTTCTTACCCCAATGGATGGATCACCAATGATATTTTCAAGTGGGTGATCTTTCTTGTATCTCCACTCCTTTGGAAGGTTTTCATGAGTAACTTCTTCTTGTTGTAATTCTTCCAGAGGTGGATCATCCTTGTCCTCAATTGATGCATCTTTTAGTTTCTTGGATAGTTCTTCTGCATCATCATCGTCACTATCTACTTCCTTTCTCAAGGAAGGGTTAGTTTCATCAAAAATAATGTGCACAGATTGTTCAATCAACAAGGTACGTTTATTAAATACTCTATAGCCTTTAGGTTTAGACGTATACCCCATGAAGATGCCTTCATCTGATTTGGCATCCAACTTACCGATGTCCCTTTTTCCATTGTTGTGAATGAAGCAAGGGCACCCAAAGGTTCTGAAGTGGCTGATCTGAGGCTTCTTCCCTTTGAATAGTTCATATGCAGTCTTCTTCAGGATTGGCCTGATCATTACACGGTTGATAATATAGCTTGCTGTATTGACTGCTTCAGCCCAAAAGTATCTAGGCAGATCATATTCTGAGAGCATAGTTCTTGCCATGTCCAATAGGGTTCTGTTCTTCCTCTCAGCGATGCCATTCTGTTGAGGTGTCCTTGGTGCTGAGAAATTGTGCTCAATTCCCTGATCATCACAAAATCTAGAAAATTTCTCATTTTGAAATTCACCACCATGATCTGATCTGATAGACACAATGCTGAACTTCTGATCTTTCTGAACTTTCTTACTGAAGCTGACGAAACTTTCAAAAGTATCATCTTTATGCTCTAGGAATGATACCCATGTAAATCTTGAGTAGTCATCAACTATGACAAATCCAAAATTCTTTCCTCCAAGACTGGTAGTCCTCATTGGCCCAAATAGATCCATATGAAGGAGCTCCAAGGGTTTTGAGGTGGTCACCACCGTCTTTGACTTGAAGGAGACCTTGGTGTGCTTACCCTTAGCACAAGGTTTACATACACTTTCCAACTTTGTACTGACCTTAGGTAGACCTTGCACAAGATTCTTCTTTAGCAATTTTCTCATGCCATCTATGCTGCAGTGTCCAAGTCGTCTGTGCCATAATTCTGTGGATTTATTTTTATTTGCTGCCAGGCAAACATTTTGAACCTTGAGTTCTTCAAGATAGAGCACATACAAATTCTTTTCTCTATTAGCTTCAAAGATGACTGTTCCATCCTTCAGTATACTGCACTTTGACTCTTGAAACTTGATCTGATGGCCTCTGTCGCACAGCTGGCTAATGCTGATGAGATTGTGCTTCAATCCCTTGACTAGTAGCACATCTTCTATGACTGTTTTTCCTTTGTTTTCCACAGAGCCACTGCCTATTACGATTCCTTTCCCATTATCTCCATAGGTAACTGTTCCATCTTCAGCTTGGAGATGAGAGAACAACTTCTGGTTTCCTGACATGTGTCTTGAGCACCCACTATCCAAATACCATTTGGATGCTCGAGGGTTATCCTGAAATAAAGACATCAAGCTTTAGGTACCCAAATTCTTTTGGGTCCTGATTGGTTAGTATCATTAACTTTATCTTTTAATATCCATTTTTTATGTCTTGTTGGGCATGTAGTTATAATATGTCCTAACTTATTGCAGTGACTACAGCAGGATAACTTGGTCACTTTTTCTATGTATTTAAAATCAACTTTGTATGCTATATCTTGTTCGGGTACAAATTTTGGTGTTGGATATGTTTTAGGATAGACCTTGGTTTCTTCATTATCTGGGGGTGTATATCCTAACCCATTTTTCTTCTTACCTGATCTCCTAGCACCTTTTAATATTAGAGAGTTTTTACCATTAGTAAATTTTTCTAGTGTGCTTGATAGTTTATCATTTTCTTCATTTAAGTTTTCAATTTCTTTCCTTAATTCATCAGTACTTTCCTATTTTTCTAGTTTAGTTATTTGTTCATTTTTAACTTTTAGGTCTTCACATAACAGTTCATTTCTTCGTTTAAGTTCAATTATTTGACTTTCTAATTGTTCATTTTCTGATTTTAGATCTGAGTTTGTATTTTCTATACAGACTATGTTTTTCTTACTTACTTTTAATAGTTTAGTTACTTCTTTATATTTTCATAAAGTTCATTGAAAGCCTCTTCTAAACTATCGGAGTCTGAACCATTGCATGAATCAAAAGATGAGTCAGAGGTTACCTTTTCTTCAGTGTTTGCCATGAAAGCCAAGTGGGCTTTTTCTTCATCACTGCAGGAGCTCGACTCACTATCTGAGTCGCTGCTGTTTTCCCATGCTGCTGCCATTGCTTTCTTTTTGAACTTTCTAAACTTCTTGGAACTGTCCTTCTTCCTGAACTCTGACTTCTTTAACTTAGGACACTCAGTCTTAATGTGTCCTGGCTTCTTACATTCGTAGCAAATGGGTTCTCCTTTCTTCACTTCTTTTCCATCTGGTTTCTTGAAATCCTTATTCCTTTTGAAATACTTTCTACCAGATTGAGATTTCTTCTTTTTAGCCAAGATTCGCTGTAACCTTCTGGATAACATAGCTTCCTCATTTTCGCTGTCTGCATTACTTTCGCTTTCAGCTGAGCTTGCTTCTGGTGAATCTTCTTCAGCTTTTAAGGCGTTGGAGTGCTTCTTTCTGCTAGAGGACTCTCCTAGCCTTTCCATATTGATTTCATGGGCCATGAGGGACCCAATGAGCTTTTCTACAGACATTCTCTTCAGATCATTAGCTTCTTCTATTGCTGTGACTTTTGGAGTCCATGAGGACGGTAAGGATCTAAGTATCTTTCTTACCATATCTCCCATTTCATAGACTTTCCCCAGGCTAGCCAGTCCATTTGTGATGTCAGTGAACCGGCTGAACATTTGGGTTATGGACTCACTTGATTGCATCTGAAATCTTTCATATTGAGTGACAAGAATATCAATTCTTGTTTCCTTCACTTTGTCTGTGCCTTCATAAGTAATCCTGAGCTTTTCCCACATTTCCATTGATGATTTGCAGGCTGAAACTCTGTTGAATTCCTTCTTACTTAGAGCACAGCATAGGATACTCTTTGCTTTGCAATTCAGGGAAATCTTCTTCCTGTCATCATCTGTCCATTGTGCTTTCTCATTTGTGACTAACAGATCACCTTCTTCTACTATGGACCAAATTTGATAGTCGTGTCCTTGTAAAAAGTATTCCATTCTGGTCTTCCAGTAAGGGTAATCTTCACCATCGAAGAGAGGGGGTCGGTTGACGGACTGACCTTCAAAATTACCTTGGGCTGCCATGGATCTTTACTCTTCAGATCGTTGTATCCTTTCTTTGTCGAAGAGACTCGCTCTGATACCACTTGTTGCCCAGTTGACGAGCCCAGAGGGGGGGGGGTGAATGGGTCTTTTTAAATTTAATCTAGGAGATACCTGTAACCAAAAACAATCACACAAACGATCTTCGAACTACGTTAGTTACAGTTAGTTTAAATAACAATCACGCAATGAAGACAATCACACAACACAAGGATTATCCTGGTTCGGACTTCCTTTCCTTAGGAGTCCTACGTCCAGTCCCTGAGCAACAACTCAGGATTTCACTAACTAGGGAACAGTCCCCCTAAGGACGCTACAACACCCAGCTCAGCTGGTCTTCCTTCACACTTGAAGGGAACAACACCCTGGATGCCACCAGGTCTTCCTTTACAACCGAAGGGAGCAACACCCTGGATACCACCAGGTCTTCCTTCACACCCGAAGGGAACAACACAGAGAAGAATAAATGACTTTCACGCCCCTAGATCCAGCTTTTGATAAGTGAGGATCTGAAGCAACTAGAGCTGAGAGCGAAGAGATTATGAACAATTCACACTCTCAGAACTTGTACAGGCTCTCTCAAGATTTTCACAAAACTAGTGGAGAGCAAGAGAGCAAAAAGCTAAACGGAGTGAAGGATCTTGGCTCTCGATTTTCTTCAGAAGAATTTGAAAATAGTCTCTGGATCGATGATTCTTCTATTCTTCTGTCTTGTATATATATCTTCAATTTGAAATCTAGTCGTTGAAGAGACCGTTGTCTCTCTTTTGAGTAGTCGTTAGACTGAATGACATCTGGAGTCTTGGAAGCTTCCTGTCACAGTCTTTTGATCACTTGAGCACGCAAAGAGATGAGATCTTCACAGATATCCGTTGGCTTCTATTTGTCTAACGTTGTACCATGAAACTACATCAAAGGTCTGCACAGATGTCAAACTCAAACAGCAGACAGATAGGCTGTCTCTGATATCAGTCAACGTCAGTAGCAATAGTCAAGAAAATAGTAATGCCAACTGGCTTAAGTCTAAAGGACGTTATCAGAGTAAGCACGATAAAGGATGATATAGTCTGCATGCATGCAGAGATACGTTCAGATCTCATAAATGCAAAAGCGTCAGAGAGATGTCTACGTGGATTTTGACTGGTCAATGCTTTAAGATGAATAAGATATCAAGATATGAAATTGAAGACTGTATGACTTATGAAATCGTTATGAGTCATAGCAAATCGTTCTATAACAGAGGATATAAGAAATCGTTATGAATCATGGCAAGTCATTTTGATTCTGAAGAAATCGATGTGAAACACTTACAAATCGTTATGAAATGCAAGTCGTTATGACAATACAGAAATCGTTATGAAACTCTTAACAAATCGTTGCACAAAGCAAGTCGTTATGAACACTTATCGAGTCGTTATAAGCTCTGAAGAAATCATTGCACAAAGCAAGTCGTTATGAACACTTATCGAGTCGTTATAAGCTCTGAAGAAATCGTTGCGCAAAGCAAGTCGTTATGAATCCTAAAGAAATCGTTATGGTTAGCAAGTCGTTATGATTTTCGAAGGAATCGTTACGAGAACTAAAGAAATCGTTATAACTAGCAAGTCGTTACGAGTTTCAAAGGAATCGTTACGAGAACTAAAGAAATCGTTATGGCTAGCAAGTCGTTACGAGTTTTGAAGGAATCGTTACGAGAACTAAAGAAATCGTTATGGCTAGCAAGTCGTTACGAGTTTCAAAGGAATCGTTACGAGAACTAAAGAAATCGTTGCGGCTACCAAGTCGTTACGAATTTCAAAGAAATCGTTGTGATAACTTATGAAATCGTTACGACAAGTAAGTCGTTGCGAGTTCTAAAGAAATCGTTATGATAACTTATGAAGTCGTTACAACAAGCAAGTCGTTGCGAGTTCTAAATAAATCGTTATGATAACTTATGAAGTCGTTACAACAAGCAAGTCGTTGCGAGTTCTAAAGAAATCGTTATGATAACTTATGAAGTCGTCATGACATCAACTTGTTTGAAACAACATGACTTTTCAATCTTATAAGAAAATCGTTATGAACTTCAACAGAAATTGATATGGACTTAGAGAAATCTCATGTTGAAAAGATTAAAGCTTCAGAGTAGTAATGCATACCTTTATTGGCTTCTTTGACTTCGGTAATTTTCCTGTACTTAAGACTTATGAAATATTCAGCAGATATAATTGATAAATTCTTGTTTGGTTTTGTTAATCATCAAAATATGTATATATATATACAATTAATTAAAATTGCATGGGGACAGACTGATCATCAATAATTGCTTGTTGATGCATGTGATGTGTGTGGATGGATGGTCATGGACTTGATATCATGTGATGATTGTTATGGTTAATGGCAAATTATGTAATTTATGAGGACTGTGTGCCTCCCTCTCTCCCTCCATTGAATCTGGGTTGTACATTCTATCTCCCTCTTATTATGTACTCCCCTTGACTTGTTCAAGGTTTCTTATTATTATCTGATGTACATTTATGGGCCTGCGAGTCCAATTTAAATATTACTTGTAATTTTAAGAAGCGGATTGGCGGAGATGGAGGAGAGTACCATGTAGGACCTTGCTGGAGATAAATTTACATCAAGCTAAAGCATCAGATGCGGGGCTGCCATTTGTTCACCATATTTGTGGATTACCAACTGGCTTGGTAATGCCACTTTAGGTTAAAGTCCATGATCATCCATCGTTTTTCTTCATATATATGATATGTGTGGAATGTGCTATGATATATATAATTAAATATATGATATTCCAAATTCTATATATCAATAGCACGCAGATATAGAGACCAAGATAAAATATGTCAAAATCCTTCCTCGTTCAAACTTTAAGCCGTAGCGTAATCATTTAGAATGAATTACGTGGCCCTCCATCATTATAGTTTTAGGATTGCCATTAGATCGGGCAAGTTTGTTGTGCTATCCACAAGGCTTGTCAAGTCTAATGACAGACTAAAACTATGGCATGATGATGCCTTAAACGGGGTAGAGGACCGGTGTAGCTTTGTTGTGCTATCCACAAGGGCTACATCCAAATCTATGCTCGTTACGTAATGATGGTACTGCTTAGACTGGATTTAATGACTTGTTGTGCTATCCACAAGATCATTAAAATTTAGGGGCCAAAATAAGATCGGATATTGCAAGAGATGCAAGTGTCAAGGGTTGACCGCTTTCAGATCATAGTATGGTTTGTTGTGCTATCCACAAGATCATGCTATGAGTCTGTGAGATTCTGATCCCCGCTAGGAGACCGTCGGTGTCTCCCATTCTGTATATCTGAGGGTTATACAGTCTGTCGGAAAATAGTGGGAGCTAATCTTGATTAAAGTCCTAATCTAGATTTAATTATTATTATGAACATCTTCTAGTTGTGTTTACATTTCCTTTATAGGCAAAAATGTCATCGGGTAACCCACTCCGTGGCATACTGGATGCCAACAAGTTGACAGGCCCGAACTACTCGGATTGGCTCAGGAACCTGAAGATTGTCCTCAGGTCTAAGGGCATTGCCTATGTCCTGGAGGGTGAGATCCCAGCTGAACCACCCCTTGATGCACCTGAAGGGGAAACACTTGAGTTTGCGAAGTGGAAGGAGGATTCCACTCTGGCCCAATGCTACATGCTTGCCTCAATGAGCAATGAGTTGCAAAGGCAGCATGAGAACATGGATGCTAGATCCATCATGCAGCACTTGCAGGAGCTCTTTGAAGAGCAGAGTAGGGTGGAGAGATATGAGATATCCAAGGCCCTGTTCAGAGCTCGCATTGCAGAGGGGTCTTCAGTACAATCTCATGTGCTGAAGATGATAGAGTGGATTGAGAGGCTTGAAGGGCTTGGTTTTCCTCTTGACATGGAACTAAGCACGGACCTCATTCTTCAGTCACTTCCAGATTCATATTCCCAGTTCATTGTGAACTTCACAATGAACAAGATTGAGGTGAGTTTAGCTGAGATGCTCAACATGCTGAAGACTGCTGAGGGCAACCTTAAGAAGGAAAAGCCCACTGTTCTCATGGTTGGAAAGTCTAACAAGAAGAGGAGAGCAGGGCAAGACTTTAAGAAAGGCAATGCAAAGAAGCAGTCTAAGCAGAAACAAAAGAAGGACACAGGCAAAGGAGAAAAAAAGGGCGAGTGCTTCCACTGCAAGAAAAAGGGGCACTGGAAAAGAAATTACAAGGACTACCTTGCATTGAAGGCTCAGGAGAAGCAGAAGCTTGGCGAACCTTCAAGTATCTATATGATAGATCTTCACTTGTCTATTAGAGATTCCACATCTTGGGTTTTAGACACTGGATGTGCTTCTCATGTCTGCAATGATGTGCGGATGTTGACAAGTAGAAGGAAGCTGAGCAAGGGCGAGGTGAACTTGAGGCTTGTAAACGGCGCAAGTGTTACTGCACATACTGTGGGGACAGTGAAGCTCAAGTTACTCTCAGGAGATTTACTTTCATTAGATGATTGCTACTTTGTGCCTAGCATTATTAAGAACATTGTTTCTGTTTCTTGTTTAGACAGAATTGGATACAAGTTTACCATTGAGAACAATAGTTGTTCAGTTTATTTGAGAAATAAACTAGTTGCTTTAGCAAATTTGGTAAATGGTTTGTATCTACTTGATGTTTCTTATGCAAATCTCCATGTCGATGTTTCTCCTAAGAGAAGTAAGAATAGTGTGAACACTGCCTACTTGTGGCATTGTAGGCTTGGTCACTTTGGCGAGAGTAGGCTTCAAAAGTTGCATAAGAATGGATACTTCAATCCATTTGATTATGAATCATATGCAACTTGCGAATCCTGTTTAATGGGTAAGTTGACCAAATCTCCATTTAGTGTCCATGGAGATAGGGCCAAGGACATATTTGAACTAATACATTCAGATGTATGTGGTCCAATGTCTACCCAAGCCAAGGGTGGCTACTCATACTTCATTACATTCACGGATGACTACTCAAGGTTCGGATTTGTTTACTTAATGAAGTACAAATCTAAAGCCTTTGGGAAATTCCAAGAATTTAAGAATGAAGTTGAGAAACAAACTGGAAAGAGTATTAAAATCCTATGGTCAGACCGAGGAGGTGAATACTTAAGTACAGAGTTCAAACAATTCTTAAAGGACAATAGTATCCTTTCTCAATGGACTCCTCCCTATACACCACAGATTAATGGTGTATCGGAAAGGAGAAATCGTACCTTGTTGGACATGGTGCGATCCATGATGAGCCGTTCACTGTTACCAGTTTCCTTATGGGATATGCGCTAGAGTCAGCGGCATATCTGCTGAACAGGGTTCCCAGTAAATCTGTGTCTTCTACTCCATATGAGATATGGAAGGGTAGAAAGCCTGATTTTAAACATGTTAAAATCTGGGGCTGTCCTGCCCATGTAAAGAAACACGACCCAGATAAACTGGACTCCAGAACTGATAAGTGCAGGTTTGTTGGATACCCAAAAGAAACATTTGGGTACTACTTTTACCATCCTGGTGAACAAAGAGTGTTTGTTGCCAGGAGAGCTGTCTTCTTGGAAGAGGAGTACCTTACCCAAGAGGACAGTGGGAGTAAGATAGATCTAGAAGAGGTTCTAGATCCACAGACTGTGCAAAGTCGACCAGTTGAAACATCAGTTCCGGAACTTGTTCAGGAATATACACACATTCAACGTAGGTCTGGTAGAGTACCTAGACAGCCTGAAAGATATGTTGGACATATCAGTGAAGGCATGTCTTATAATGAGGATGATGATCCAAAGACCAACCAAGAGGCTGTTGAGAGTCCTCAGTCAGGAAATTGGCGAGATGCCATGAATTCTGAGATGCAGTCCATGTACACCAATCAAGTTTGGAACTTGGTAGACTTGCCCAAAGGTATTGTACCTATTGGGTGTAAGTGGATCTTTAAGAGAAAGATCGGTGCAGATGGACAGATCGACACTTATAAGGCAAGGTTGGTGGCAAAGGGGTATCGTCAAAGACAAGGAATTGACTATGACGAAACTTTCTCACCAGTTGCCATGATAAAGTCGATCAGAATTCTTCTCGCCATTGCTGCATACTACGAGATCTGGCAGATGGATGTGAAAACTGCTTTCCTCAATGGAAACATTGAGGAAGAAGTGTATATGATACAGCCTGAGGGTTTTACATCCAAAGAGTGTCCAGACAAAGTATGCAAGCTTCAAAGATCCATCTATGGATTGAAGCAAGCTTCTCGTAGTTGGAACATAAGGTTTGATGAGGTTATCAAATCTTATGACATCATTAAGAATGAAGATGAACCATGTGCGTATAAGAAAATCAGTGGGAGTGCTATCACTTTTCTCGTACTTTACGTTGATGACATCTTACTCATTGGGAATGATGTAGGGATGCTATCATCAGTAAATGTTTGGTTGCCAAAGAACTTCTCCATGAAGGATTTGGGAGAAGCATCCTACGTATTAGGAATACGTATCTATAGAGATAGATCTAAGAGGATGCTTGGCTTGACCCAATCCATGTACATAGATACCATTGTCAAAAGGTTTGGCATGGAAAATTCCAAGAGAGGTCTCATACCTATGAGACATGGGATTATTCTCTCTAAGGAGCAGTCTCCTAAGACTCCTGAAGAGAGGGCAGCCATGGATAGAGTCCCCTATGCCTCGGCTATACGGTCTATCATGTATGCCATGCTATGTACAAGACCTGATGTGGCAATTGCTCTAAGTGTTACGAGCAGATATCAGGAAAATCCAGGTGAAACACACTGGATGGCTGTGAAATGTATCCTTAAGTACTTGAGAAGGACTAAGGATATATTTCTGGTCTATGGAGGAGGGGACTTGAAACTTCGGGCATATACTGACTCGAGTTTGCAGTCAGACCCAGATGATAGCAAGTCTACATCTGGGTTTGTGTTCACTTTGAACGGGGGTGCAGTGAGCTGGAAGAGTTCCAAGCAAGAAACCACTACAAACTCGACGACAGAAGTTGAGTACATTGCTGCAGATGAAGCGGCCAAGGAGGCAGTGTGGATTAAGAAGTTCATCACCGACCTTGGTGTGATGCCAGGTGACTCTGATCCAATCCCATTGCTGTGTGACAACAATGGGGCCATTGCACAAGCGAAAGAGCCGCGGTCTCATCAGAAGTCGAAGCACATTCTGAGGCGATTTCACCTGATCAGGGAGATAATCACTAGAGGAGATGTACTGGTGGAAAGAGTTCCTTCAGTCGACAACATTGCAGATCCATTGACGAAGCCTCTGTCTCAAATTGTGTTTGAGCGCCACCTTGAGTCCATGGGTTTAAGGCTTAAAGGTGATTGGCTTTAGTCCAAGTGGGAGATTGTTAGTTATGGATGTCCTCAAGCCAATCATAACTTGTACAATCTTGTTCTTTGATAATAATAATAAGGCTTTTATATTCGTTATGTGTAATTCGTTTATCGTTTCATTATGAAGTCCATGAATATGCGCAATGGATATTAATTATGATGAGATCATAACAATGAGATTAATATCCTTTAAACGTATATTCTTAATTGTTCCTAGTCGGAGGATATCCGAGAAGGACATCGGATATCCGGTTAGGCTAGTACAGGTTGCACCTGCTCATATGATGAGGGTGGCTGGTCTCATAGTCACTTGTGTGGGGACACTAAGGTGAATCTGTAGGTGCTCATTAGAGAATGAGTTCACTGAACTGATCCGTTATGAATCGTTGGATGGTAATGTTACCTAACTGTCAACCAGCTAGATTCATTGTCACAGTGGCGTGGTTGGTCCTTAGACCTGAGACACCAAGGACACATTGTTGGTGGACTTCTGGGTTTTGACCTTGACTTATAGATCTCTAGCCATGAGGTCTTAATCAGTTAAGTGTTCGGATCTAGCGGAATACCTTCGAAGGTGATTGTGTGGTCAATATGGGATCGCTCGCTCTCGGTAATAGGAGAGTGAATGCTCTACGGAAGGATGCCTGATAGTCCCTGGCAAGGGCAAGACTACTTATCAGAAAAGGAGTTTTCTGATATAGTTATGCGGCATCTAAACCGAGTGAGTGTGCAATTTAGGGTTTGACAGTTGACCATACCCTAAGTGCACTCGGGAGCATTGTACGAGCGAAGGATTATAGTCACGTGGTAACTGATGATACAAAAGGTTCCTTGAATGGGTTGCTGAACCCCAATGCTTTCCAGGATCAAGTGGTGTTGCTTGGCACCCAACTTGATTGGAAGCCCGGTCAATTATCGTGAGACGATAATTGATTGTGTAATTAATTAATATGAGATGTTAATTAGTTACCATAAGTCAATAAAGAGTTATTGAGCTTAATGGGTTGAAAATTGGACTAGCAGTTGGGCCTAGAGGGTCATACGCATAAGAGTTCCGAGCAGACTGGGCAAGGTGTTCTTTATAGACAATGACTGGGTTTTTATGAAAAACCGCGGTGTCTATAAATATACGCTGAGAGTTAAACCCTGGGCCAAGCTCCAGGCTTAACCCTGGCCGCCCCCCTCCTCTCTCTCTCCTAGGGCGCCCCCCACCCTCTCTCGCCTCTCTCCGGCACATGGTGGAGCAGAGATCCGGGAGACCGTGCAGAACGAGGAGATCCTGTCTGCGTCCGGAGCTCGCGTAGATACGTCTAGAGGCCGGACACTTGAACGGCCTGAAGCACCGGCGCCTCCTGCGCCACCTCCTCCCCGGATTCGGGAGTTACGCAACCCCGTAAAGGTAAAGATGAGATCTACTTGTGCGCGGGTTTACCGGTTTAGTTCGATTCCGACGGCCGGCAACGATACACACTAGAGGGATTCGCGTTTTCTGCTGCGCTCTGATCGTTTCCTAACAGTGGTATCAGAGACAGGTTGCTGGTACGTTCGGAATCGGCATCTCGTGTATGATATTTCATGTGTTTTTCGTCGATTCGCGTTGTGCATGAGTCGCCATGTTTGACGTATTCGTGGGTCGCACATGGGATGTGCACTTGCCGCTTGGTACGTGGAAGGTGTTCCTGAGACCAAGGCCTTCGCGAAGAACCCCTCGTGCCGTCGTTTGGCCATCTATGGAGGTCGTACGGCCGCCTGCAAAGTGCCGCCGTCGCACAGGTTGCAGCTTCTTGGACAGTCGAAGATATGGCGATTTTGCAGGTTTCTGGGTTTTCTTCAAGGGTTTTCTCGGTGCCCAGGGCGAAGGGCGGCGGGGTCGGCGGCGCCGGCGCCGTCCGCGGCCGCCCGGGGCGGCGCGGTGACCACCCCGCGGCCCTGCGCGAAGGGGCGGCGGTGGCCTAGGGTTCGCCCCTCGGGCTATCCCAGGCGGGCGGAGGGGGCGACCCCACGGGTCGCCCCCGCGGGCCCTGGGTCCGGGTAAGTCACCGGACCCAGGGCGGGGCCCGGGCCACCCGCGCGGGTGGCCCGCGCGCCCCATCGGATCCGGTTGGACCGGATCCGGTCCACCCCCTCCCCTTTTTCAAAATTTTAAAATGTTTTTAAATTGTTTAAAATTCAGGAAAAATGTTTTTAAAATCCCAAAAAAATGATTTTTGAGTTTTAAATTGTTTTAACTCTCTGTAAATTATTTTCATATAAATGACCCATTACTTAATTAGTTTAAAGGAAATCTGAAACCGTTTTAGTTATTTCCTCTAATCTAATTAGACATGTTAATTGATTTAGAATGTGATTTTAAATTAATTAACTGTACATCTTGGCGACTTCATGCAGTAACGGTGAATGACGTTTATCTAATGTTGATTAGATGATATCCATGTTAGCTAAATTGCTTAGTTAAATGGTTTTCAAAGTATAATTATTATATTTTTGAAGTAAAATATTCAGAAGTAATTATGTGATAATTGCTTGTTGATGCATGTGATGTGTGTGGATGGATGGTCATGGACTTTGATCATGTGATGATTGTTATGGTTAATGGCAAATGATGTAATTTATGAGGACTGTGTGCCTCCCTCTCTCCCTCCATTGAATCTGGGTTGTACATTCTATCTCCCTCTTATTATGTACTCCCCTTGACTTGTTCAAGGTTTCTTATTATTATCTGATGTACATTTATGGGCCTGCGAGCCCAATTTAAATATTACTTGTAATTTTAAGAAGCGGATTGGCGGAGATGGAGGAGAGTACCATGTAGGACCTTGCTGGAGATAAGGTTACATCAAGCTAAAGCATCAGATGCGGGGCTGCCATTTGTTCACCATATTTGTGGATTACCAACTGGCTCTGGTAATGCCACTTTAGGTTAAAGTCCATGATCATCCATCGTTTTTCTTCATATATATGATATGTGTGGAATGTGCTATGATATATATAATTAAATATATGATATTCCAAATTCTATATATCAATAGCACGCAGATATAGAGACCAAGATAAAATATGTCAAAATCCCTCCTTGTTCAAACTTTAAGCCGTAGCGTAATCATTTAGAATGAATTACGTGGCCCTCCATCATTATAGTTTTAGGATTGCCATTAGATCGGGCAAGTTTGTTGTGCTATCCACAAGGCTTGTCAAGTCTAATGACAGACTAAAACTATGGCATGATGATGCCTTAAACGGGGTAGAGGACCGGTGTAGCTTTGTTGTGCTATCCACAAGGGCTACATCCAAATCTATGCTCGTTACGTAATGATGGTACTGCTTAGACTGGATTTAATGACTTGTTGTGCTATCCACAAGTCATTAAAATTCAGGGGCCAAAATAAGATCGGATATTGCAAGAGTTGCAAGTGTCAAGGGTTGACCGCTTTCAGATCATAGTATGGTTTGTTGTGCTATCCACAAGATCATGCTATGAGTCTGTGAGATTCTGATCCCCGCTAGGAGACCGTCGGTGTCTCCCATTCTGTATATCTAAGGGTTATACAGTCTGTCGAAAAATAGTGGGAGCTAATCTTGATTAAAGTCCTAATCTAGATTTAATTATTATTATGAACATCTTCTAGTTGTGTTTACATTTCCTTTATAGGCAAAAATGTCGTCGGGTAACCCACTCCGTGGCATACTGGATGCCAACAAGTTGACAGGCCCGAACT
Source organism: Colocasia esculenta (assembly GCA_014218235.1). Taxonomy (NCBI): domain Eukaryota; kingdom Viridiplantae; phylum Streptophyta; class Magnoliopsida; order Alismatales; family Araceae; genus Colocasia; species Colocasia esculenta. The sequence goes on along the minus strand of CM024753.1, from coordinate 92,572,621 downwards.
ACTCGGATTGGCTCAGGAACCTGAAGATTGTCCTCAGGTCTGAGCGCATTGCCTATGTCCTGGAGGGTGAGATCCCAGCTGAACCACCCCTTGATGCACCTGAAGGGGAAACACTTGAGTTTGCGAAGTGGAAGGAGGATTCCACTCTAGCCCAATGCTACATGCTTGCCTCAATGAGCAATGAGTTGCAAAGGCAGCATGAGAACATGGATGCTAGATCCATCATGCAGCACTTGCAGGAGCTCTTTGAAGAGCAGAGCAGGGTGGAGAGATATGAGATATCCAAGGCCCTGTTCAGAGCTCGCATGGCAGAGGGGTCTTCAGTACAATCTCATGTGCTGAAGATGATAGAGTGGATTGAGAGGCTCGAAGGGCTTGGTTTTCCTCTTGACAAGGAACTAAGCATGGACCTCATTCTCCAGTCACTTCCAGATTCATATTCCCAGTTCATTGTGAACTTCACAATGAACAAGATTGAGGTGAGTTTAGCTGAGATGCTCAACATGCTGAAGACTGCTGAGGGCAACCTTAAGAAGGAAAAGCCCACTGTTCTCATGGTTGGAAAGTCCAACAAGAAGAGGAGAGCAGGGCAAGCCTTTAAGAAAGGCAATGCAAAGAAGCAGTCTAAGCAGAAACAAAAGAAGGACACAGGCAAAGGAGAAGAAAAGGGCGAGTGCTTCCACTGCAAGAAAAAGGGGCACTGGAAAAGAAATTGCAAGGACTACCTTGCATGAAGGCTCAGGAGAAGCAGAAGCTTGGCGAAGCTTCAAGTATCTATATGATAGATCTTCACTTGTCTATTAGAGATTCCACATCTTGGGTTTTAGACACTGGATGTGCTTCTCATGTCTGCAATGATGTGCGGTGTTGACAAGTAGAAGGAAGCTGAGCAAGGGCGAGGTGAACTTGAGGCTTGTAACGGCGCAAGTGTTACTGCACATACTGTGGGGACAGTGAAGCTCAAGTTACTCTCAGGAGATTTACTTTCATTAGATGATTGCTACTTTGTGCCTAGCATATTAAGAACATTGTTTCTGTTTCTTGTTTAGACAGAATTGGATACAAGTTTACCATTGAGAACAATAGTTGTTCAGTTTATTTGAGAAATAAACTAGTTGCTTTAGCAAATTTGGTGAATGGTTTGTATCTACTTGATGTCTCTTATGCAAATCTCCATGTTGATGTTTCTCCTAAGAGAAGTAAGAATAGTGTGAACACTGCCTACTTGTGGCATTGTAGGCTTGGTCACATTGGCGAGAATAGGCTTCAAAAGTTGCATAAGAATGGATACTTCGATCCATTTGATTATGAATCATATGCAACTTGTGAATCCTGTTTAATGGGTAAGTTGACCAAATCTCCATTTAGTGTCCATGGAGATAGGGCCAAGGACATATTGGAACTAATACATTCGGATGTATGTGGTCCAATGTCTACCTAAGCCAAGGGTGGCTACTCATACTTCATTACATTCACGGATGACTACTCAAGGTTCGGATTTGTTTACTTAATGAAGTACAAATCTAAAGCCTTTGGGAAATTCCAAGAATTTAAGAATGAAGTTGAGAAACAAACTGGAAAGAGTATTAAAATCCTACGGTCAGACCGAGGAGGTGAATACTTAAGTACAGAGTTCAAACAATTCCTAAAGGACAATGGTATCCTTTCTCAATGGACTCCTCCCTATACACCACAGATGAATGGTGTATCGGAAAGGAGAAATCATACCTTGTTGGATATGGTGCGATCCATGATGATCCGTTCACAGTTACCAGTTTCCTTATGGGGATATGCGCTAGAGTCAGCGGCATATCTGCTGAACAGGGTTCCTAGTAAATCTGTGTCTTCTACTCCATATGAGATATGGAAGGGTAGAAAGCCTGATTTTAAACATGTTAAAATCTGGGGCTATCCTGCCCATGTAAAGAAACACGACCCAGATAAACTGGAATCCAGAACTGATAAGTGCAGGTTTGTTGGATACCCAAAAGAAACATTTGGGTACTACTTTTACCATCCTGGTGAACAAAGAGTGTTTGTTGCCAGGAGAGCTGTCTTCTTGGAAGAGGAGTACCTTACCCAAGAGGACAGTGGGAGTAAGATAGATCTAGAAGAGGTTCTAGATCCACAGACTGTGCAAAGTCGACCAGTTGAAACATCGGTTTCGGAACCTGTTCAGGATATACACACATTCAGCGTAGGTCTGGTAGAGTACCTAGACAGCCTGAAAGATATGTTGGACATATCAGTGAAGGCATGTCTTATAATGAGGATGATGATCCAAAGACCTACCAAGAGGCTGTTGAGAGTCCTCAGTCAGGAAATGGCGAGATGCCATGAATTTGAGATGCAGTCCATGTACACCAACCAAGTTTGGAACTTGGTAGACTTGCCCGAAGGTATTGTACCTATTGGGTGTAAGTGGATCTTTAAGAGAAAGATCAGTGCAGATGGACAGATCGACACTTATAAGGCAAGGTTGGTGGCAAAGGGGTATCGTCAAAGAAGGAATTGACTATGACGAAACTTTCTCACCAGTTGCATGATAAAGTCGATCAGAATTCTTCTCGCCATTGCTGCATACTACGAGATCTGGCAGATGGATGTGAAAACTGCTTTCCTCAATGGAAACATTGAGGAAGAAGTGTATATGATACAGCCTGAGGGTTTTACATCCAAAGAGTGTCCAGACAAAGTATGCAAGCTTCAAAGATCCATCTATGGTTGAAGCAAGCTTCTCGTAGTTGGAACATAAGGTTTGATGAGGCTATCAAATCTTATGACTTCATTAAGAATGAAGATGAACCATGTGTGTATAAGAAAATCAGTGGGAGTGCTATCACTTTTCTCGTACTTTATGTTGATGACATCTTACTCATTGGGAATGATGTAGGGATGCTATCATCAGTAAAGGTTTGGTTGTCAAAGAACTTCTCCATGAAGGATTTGGGAGAAGCATCCTACGTATTAGGAATACGTATCTATAGAGATAGATCTAAGAGGATGCTTGGCTTGACCCAATCCATGTACATAGATACCATTGTCAAAAGGTTTGGCATGGAAAATTCCAAGAGAGGTCTCATACCTATGAGACATGGGATTATTCTCTCTAAGGAGCAGTCTCCTAAGACTCCTGAAGAGAGGGCAGCCATGGATAGAGTCCCCTATGCCTCGGCTATAGGGTCTATCATGTATGCCATGCTATGTACAAGACCTGATGTGGCATTTGCTCTAAGTGTTACGAGCAGATATCAGGAAAATCCAGGTGAAACACACTGGATGGCTGTGAAATGTATCCTTAAGTACTTGAGAAGGACTAAGGATATATTTCTGGTCTATGGAGGAGGGGACTTGAAACTTCGGGCATATACTGACTCGAGTTTGCAGTCAGACCCAGATGATAGCAAGTCTACATCTGGGTTTGTGTTCACTTTGAACGGGGGTGCAGTGAGCTGGAAGAGTTCCAAGCAAGAAACCACTACAGACTCGACGACAGAAGCTGAGTACATTGCTGCAGCTGAAGCCGCCAAGGAGGCAGTGTGGATGAAGAAGTTCATCACCGACCTTGGTGTGGTGCCAGGTGACTCTGATCCAATCCCATTGCTGTGTGACAACAATGGGGCCATTGCGCAAGCGAAAGAGCCGCGGTCTCATCAGAAGTCGAAGCACATTCTGAGGCGATTTCACCTGATCAGGGAGATAATCACTAGAGGAGATGTACTGGTGGAAAGAGTTCCTTCAGTCGACAACATTGCAGATCCATTGACGAAGCCTCTGTCTCAAATTGTGTTTGAGCGCCACCTAGAGTCCATGGGTTTAAGACTTAAAGGTGATTGGCTTTAGTCCAAGTGGGAGATTGTTAGTTATGGATGTCCTCAAGCCAATCATAACTTGTACAATCTTGTTCTTTGATAATAATAATAAGGCTTTTATATTCATTATGTGTAATTCGTTTATCATTTCATTATGAAGTCCATGAATATGCGCAATGGATATTAATTATGATGAGATCATAACAATGAGATTAATATCCTTTAAACGTATATTCTTAATTGTTCCTAGTCGGAGGATATCGAGAAGGACATCGGATATCCGGTTAGGCTAGTACAGGTTGCACCTGCTCATATGATGAGGGTGGCTGGTCTCATAGTCACTTGTGTGGGGACACTAAGGTGAATCTGTAGGTGCTCATTAGAGAATGAGTTCACTGAACTGATCCGTTATGAATCGCTGGATGGTAATGTTACCTAACTGTCAACCAGCTAGATTCATTGTCACAGTGGCGTGGTTGGTCCTTAGACCTGAGACACCAAGGACACCTTGTTGGTGGACTTCTGGGTTTTGACCTTGACTTATAGATCTCTAGCCATGAGGTCTTAATCAGTTAAGTGTTCGGATCTAGCGGAATACCTTCGAAGGTGATTGTGTGGTCAATATGGGATCGCTCGCTCTCGGTAATAGGAGAGTGAATGCTCTACGGAAGGATGCCTGATAGTCCCTGGCAAGGGCAAGACTACTTATCAGAAAAGGAGTTTTCTGATATAGTTATGCGGCATCTAAACCGAGTGAGTGTGCATTTAGGGTTTGACAGTTGACCATACCCTAAGTGCACTCGGGAGCATTGTACGAGCGAAGGATTATAGTCACGTGGTAACTGATGATACAAAAGGTTCCTTGAATGGGTTGCTGAACCCCAATGCTTTCCAGGATCAAGTGGTGTTGCTTGGCACCCAACTTGATTGGAAGCCCGGTCAATTATCGTGAGACGATAATTGATTGTGTATTAATAATATGAGATGTTAATTAGTTACCATAAGTCAATAAAGAGTTATTGAGCTTAATGGGTTGAAAATGGACTAGCAGTTGGGCCTAGAGGGTCATACGCATAAGAGTTCCGAGCAGACTGGGCAAGGTGTTCTTTATAGACAATGACTGGGTTTTATGAAAAACCGTGGTGTCTATAAATATATGCTGAGAGTTAAACCCTGGGCCAAGCTCCAAGCTTAACCCTGGCCGCCCCCTCCTCTCTCTCTCCCTGGGCGCCCCCCACCCTCTCTCTCCTCTCTCCGGCACATGGTGGAGCTGAGATCCGGGAGACGCGTGAAGAACGAGGAGATCCCGTCTGCGTCCGGAGCTCGCGTGGATACGTCTAGAGGCCGGACACTTGAATGGCTTGAAGCACCGGCGCCTCCTGCGCCACCTCCTCCCCGGATTTGGGAGTTACGCAACCCCGCAAAGGTAAAGATGAGATCTTCTTGTGCGCGGGTTTACCGCTTTAGTTCTATTCCGACGGCCGGCAACGATACACACTAGAGGGATTCACAGTTTCTGCTGCGCTCTGATCGTTTCCTAACACATGTATCATGTTTTCATGAGTTTTATTCGCACATGCATATCATGACATTTATCGTGCTTACCTAGTTCTAAATTACTAATCACTTATATCATTGCCCGCACATTGAGATATAAATCCTACTCTGGGCTAGTTTGCTCATCGCCTACTTTTACCCAATCTAGGTGACTATGACGTTCAAGAGGAAGAACAAGTCGAGGATGGGAATGCGTCCGGTGAGAGCGTTCCAATTATGAGTCTATCTATAGTTTTGAGTGATGGAACAATGTAGTAGGAAGTGAGGTATTATGTACTTTTTCTTTTATTGAGTCTTAGTCCTGTAATAGCCTCCATTTGGAATATAATGAGTTGAGATTTGAATAAAAATTAGTTGAGTTCAATAATTGGGCCCTATGATGATGTTTGTTGTTATACATTTAGTGCGTGCTAGCTAGAGGCTTATTTGCCGACTGTTCACGTCTCGGGATATCGACTCGATTATTATTCTAAATTTTTAATTAATATCCACTGTGAAATTCTCAGGATGTGACAGTTTAGTGGTATCAGAGCCTAGGAAGACCAAATAGGATGTATGTCTCAAGAATAGGAGATACCTATGGAACCTAGGTCATGGAAATTAAATACAGTACCTGGTGAGAAGGGGTAGAGACTGGGAACATGTTAGCAAGAATTAAACACTCCTACCTATTGACTCGGATAATGTATCTAGAGACAAATCCAAGAATTGCTAGATCAGAGTTTTATCAGGCCTAGCACATCCCCGTGGGGAGCGCTAGTGCTATTTGTTAGGAAGAAGGACGGGACAATGAGGTTATGCATTGATTACCGTCAGCTAAACCAGTTGACAATAAAGAATAAGTATCCACTGCCCCGCATCGATGAGCTGTTTGACCAGATCTCTGGTGCACAATACTTCTCCAAGATAGATCTAAGATCAGACTACCATCAACTAAGAATAAAGGAAGAAGATATTCACAAGTCTGCATTCCGGAGTAGATATGGTCACTATGAGTTCGTGGTCATGCCGTTTGGTTTAACAAATGCTCCAGCGGCTTTCATGCAACTTATGAACAATATTTATAGGCCATACTTGGACCAGTTTATAGTGGTGTTCATTGATGACATTCTTATTTACTCCAAATCCAAAGAAGAACATGAGGAACACTTGAAGGTTGCTCTACAAGTGCTCAGAGATAATCAACTCTATGCTAAACTTAGTAAGTGTGAATTCTGGATGGAGGAAGTGTCTTTCCTTGGTCACATTATATCCAAGGAGGGAATCTCTGTGGACCCATCCAAGGTGGAGGCGGTAAAGAACTGGGAAAGGCCGACAACTGTGTCGGAGATTAGGAGTTTTATGGGTTTAGCCGATTATTATCGTCGCTTCATCAAAGATTTCTCACAGATAGCAATACTATTGACCAGGCTTACCAGGAAGGAGAATCCATTTGCATGGACTGATGAATGTAAAGAAAGTTTCAAGGCATTGAAAGGGCACCTTACCTCGGCACCCGTACTGACACTGCCAGTTGCTGGGGGCCATTTTGAAGTATACACCGATGCATCCAGGATCGGCCTTGGCTGTGTGCTGATGCAAAATGGGAAAGTTATATGCTACGTGTCCAGACAATTGAAGAAGCACGAGGATAATTATCCTGTACATGATCTGGAGCTAGATGCTGTAGTCTTCGCCTTGAAGATATGGCGTCATTATCTATATGGTGAGAAATTCATTGTGTTTTCTGACCATAAAAACTTGAAGTATCTGTTTTCTTAGCAGGACTTGAATATGAGACAGCGGAGGTGGTTGGAGTATCTCAAAGACTTCGACTTCACAATTCAATATCATCCAGGAAAAGCAAATGTTGTGGCAGATGCTCTAAGTAGGAAGCCAATGATCACATTGTCAAGTTTAATGGTGGACGAATGGAAGTTATTAGAAGACTTCGCCAAGTTAAATATTGATGCTGACATCAAAGAGAAGGGATGCCTTATTGCTAGTATTAGGGTACAACCTACTCTATTGGAGGACATCACAACACTCCAAGACAATGACCCCGTACTTGTGGAGATTAAGGCTAACCTAGACCAGAGGCCGGATTTCTCATTAACTGAAGATGGAAGACTATTGTTCCGGGATCGAGTCTGTGTACCCGACCATGCGGAGACAAAGAAAATGATTATGGATGAGGCTCACAAGACCAGGTATACCATTCATCCTAGATCTACCAAAATGTATCAAGATTTGAAAAGAAGCTTTTGGTGGCCTAATATGAAGAGAGAGGTGGTGGAATATGTCGCCCGATGCTTAACATGTCAAAAAGTCAAGGCGGAACACTTGCGACCCACAGGTAAACTCAAACCCCTAGAAATCCCGGCATGGAAATGGGAAGGTATAGGGATGGACTTTATTTTCAGACTACCCAAATCTAGAGGTGGATTCGATGGTATTTGGGTTATTGTCGACCGCTTAACTAAGTCGGCTCACTTCTTGCCAGTGAAGAATAAATGGTCAGTAGATGTTCTGGCTGCATTGTATGTGAAGGAAATAGTCCGATTACATGGAGTACCAGTGTCTATCGTGTCTGATAGAGACCCTAGGTTTACATCCCACTTTTGGAAAGGACTGCACTACTCCTTGGGATCTAAACTAAACTTTAGCACAGCTTTCCATCTATAGACAGATGGTCAGACGGAGAGAACCAACCAGGTGATTGAAGATATGCTTAGAGCATGTGTCCTAGATTTTGGAGGTAGCTGGCATGAACACTTACCTCTTGTGGAGTTCGCCTACAATAATAGCTATCAAGCTAGCATTCAAATGGCACCATTTGAAGCACTCTATGGCAGGAGTTGCCTATCTCCAATATGCTGGTATGAAGTTGGCGAAAAACAAATGCTAGGACCAGAGATGATAAGGGAAACAACAGAGAAGGTAAAGCTTATTAAAGAAAGAATGGCAGTGGCACAACAAAGACAAAAGGCATATGCGGATAATAGAAGAAGAGACCTGGAGTTTCAGGTTGGTGAACATGTATTCTTGAAAGTGTCCCCGGGCCGTGGGATCAGGCGTTTTGGTATTAAAGGCAAGTTGTCACCGAGGTTCATCGGGCCTTTCGAAATCCTTGAAAGAGTCAGCGAGGTGGCTTACCGTCTCTCTTTACCACCATAAATGGAGGGAATACACAATGTGTTTCACATATCCATGTTGAAAAAGTATGTAAGAGACCCGTGGCATGTCATAGAATATGAGCTCCTGGAATTCAACAAAGATGGAACATATCAAGAGAAGCCAATTAAGATCGTGGACCGGGAACTGCGCCAACTAAGGAATTGGGTCATCCCACTAGTAAAGGTTAGATGGAATCAATGCATGGATGAAGACGACACGTGGGAAACCGAGGAAGCAATGCGCAAGAGATACCCGGAGCTATTCACAAGTAAGTACACCTCACTTGTACAATAACTTTCTATACATGAATTTGGGGATCAAATTCTCTTAAGTGGGGGAGGGTGTAGCACCCCGGAAATTTTAATTACATAAGGATTTAATTAAATGGAAATAAATAATTTCCATAATAATGGATTATTTAAACATACGTACCATTATCGTATGTGCTAAAACACAACGAAAATTCCGTAAAAATTATAAATCAGCCCCACACATTATTCCTAATTGTTCCACAAAGAAATTTAGGCCATGAAAAATCGGATTAGCCAAGTTTAAAGTATTTCGCGACTTATTATCGTAATTCATGAATAAGTCGAAAAATCATTATCACACGTACTTGGATGAGCCAGAAAATTAAATAAAAATCATATATGGGCTTCAAATAATATCCTCTAATGACCCATCAAGAAATTTGGGTCAAGAAAAATCGTTTGGGCTAGGTTTAAGAATTAGTGTGACCAATTATCCAAAGTAGGAAACAAGTCGGAAAATCGTTAACACGAAAACACGACGCAACTATAAATTCAATAAAAGGTTGGGGAGACTTCCAACATTATATATTGATGACCCATTATCATAATTGAGCCATTGGACCTCATATGACCCAAAAATCAAATGAAGCAAGAAAATGCATGGAAATTCGTAACCATAAATAAGTTGAAATTAGAAAGTGGTCATTAGGGTTTAATTGGGATGCAATCATGCATTCTTGGCAACCCAAATTCGTGCCTACCCACCCATGGAGGTTGCTTGATGGCCAAGACTCTTTAATGGAGGGAGAGATCTTCAAATTATGGAAAGACACAAGCCAATCCCGCAACCCTTCTTTCCTTGTTGCATTAGGACTCCTAAAACCTATAGATGCCTAAATACTCTTCACCCAAACCCTAGGGACGAGTTTTGAACTTGCTGGGGTCGTGTGGAAGAGCTGTCGGTGGCTGAGGAGCTGTGGAACGACCACAAGAAGCTCATCTTCTTCCCCGTTGCGTCTGTTGCAACCTGCACAGACAGTCATCTTGAAGTCGACCAAAGGTAGGTCAAACCTAAACCAAAATTGCAAGGTCTACGTTCTACCCAAGTGGAATGCCCAAATTCCATGCAGTATACACAGAGCAGTAAGCGTTCTCCTCCAAGTGGTCTGAACTCGGGTTTTCTAGAAAAATGAGACTTCTTCAACCCAGAAGGTAGGTTTCTTGGGCCAAACCTTAACATATCCTATACCAATGTGTAGAGCATCAAGTTAAGTTTCATTTCCCACTGGTTTCATTGAGTAGATTTTGAACTATAAGCGTTTTCCCAAAGTCGCGCATTGTCAGGGTTTTTCCCGTTCTTTATTGTTGCATGTGACTTGAGACCGAATTAGAGCAAACCCCCAACATGAAAGTTTTCCTACTAGTTGTCCTCGTCATGTCTTGTGTCGAACATTTTGTCTTAAGGTCAATAGTTAGGGAGTTATAAGCATGGTAAGAGGGTTGCTGCATGAAACTTCGTTTTCAGATTTGCACTTGGTTTTTATGTTTGTGTTTGACGTGATTAAAGCCTGTCGAAACCATCATTGTTTTCTAATTCCTATTTAGTGTAAGAACCCTAGCATGTCTAGGTTAGTTTAAAATTGGTTTCGTTATTTTTCATGCATGGTGCAATTTGTTCTTTATTTTTGAAGCACCATTTGTCAATATAAGGTAGTTTTGGACTGCAATCCAATGCCCTAACCTTTTCCCTGTTGTACTCTAGCACGGACCCTGTGAACGCGACGGCCCGATAGGCCGCGTTCACAAGGCCGTCACGACAGAGCGCACTGTCACGATCTGATCGCGACAGGACATGTCGTCGTGATCTGCTGAGAACCTGTCGTGTTCCCTTCATACCCTTGTCGCGATCTGCCTGCGTGTTCTGTCATGCCTGTCGTGACCTGTACATGGCACTGTCGTGTTCTGTTCCCGACCCATCGCGACCCTTACCAGGATCCATCGCGACCTCAGTTTTTCGCATGAAACCCCACTTATTTTGTTTGTAAATCTTACTGCTATACCCAAGGTCTGTTTAATATGATTTTAATGTGTAAATTGTATGTCTTGGGTCTGATCATTGCATGATGTCTATTTAACGGCTTAAAAGTGTTTAACCCATTTAAAAAGCCTTAAATACATGAATATTATTCTAAATTCTTTCTTAACGATATGATCATTCATGAAACTTGTGATTGACTCTTGTTACCATTCTAGCTTGATTAAATGATGATTATTACCTTTAAATCTTGCAAACCCATGTATAGTTAAATACATTGGCATTCGCATGTCATCATGTTAAATGTTTTTTCCACGAGTTTGAGACCGATGGATTAAGAATTGAGACGTGTATGTCACTACACACTTGCACATCTAGGCAGCCCTTTTCTTGGGGATTTGGAAACTCTCTACTGGTCATTCCGAATCGATAGACTAGTGACCTTTTCTCTAAGGCCTCCGTAAATCTCCTCTGACCATGGATTCCCACATGGCCGACGAGTTGGTTGTACCATTAAAGTTCCTTGGAGATAGCGTGCACTTCCTTTCTCATCTTGTTCTCGTGAGTGTGATTTACAATATAGACTAAAGCCATTAATGTAAAGATTGAATTAAAGTATAAATCGTGTCGTTATGCTGCCAAATTTATCTCTTGACCATTGTTCTCATGAAATCATGTTCAATTTACTTGTTACATGCTCTCATCATCATCATGAACATGACATTACACATGCTTACTTATTGAAACTCTCATTGGCCATTATTAATGACTGTGGGTATCTACATTTAAAATTTAAGTGAGATGCTGACAGGGCACGGCGTGTGTCCAAGAGCTCCAGTCTAGCCCCAATGATGGCGAGTCATAAATATACTATTAACCATGGGGTATAATGATTACTGGCGTTGCATCTGCACTGGGGGTCATGTGTGTCATGTTGAATGATAGATACAATAACCACATACACGTGTTCTGGTGTACATTCTTGATGGATCTTTTCTTGGTGTACATTAGTGTCTACGTGCCTGATTAGTGTTACATTATCGTGCTTGTGCGTGCTTGCTTGCTTGCGTGATATGGCCATCCTGCATTTAATGCAATTAGTGATATCTTGCGTTCTTGACATCAAGTGAAATCTTGCGTGCTTGTACAAAGTGATCTACTGCTAGTTCTATTCTGTCATCTTGTTCAAAAAATCTTGTTCTATCGTGATCACTCTATCTACCTTGTCCATGTATCATGTTTTCATGAGTTTTATTCGCACATGCATATCATGACATTCATCGTGCTTACCTAGTTCTAAATTGCTAATCACTTATATCATTGCCCGCACATTGAGATATAAATCCTACTGGGCTAGTTTGCTCATCCCCTACTTTTACCCAATCTAGGTGACTATGAAGTTCAAGAGGAAGAGCAAGTCGAGGATGGGAATGCGTCCGAGTGAAGAGCGTTCCAATTATGAGTCTATCTATAGTTAGTTTGTTTTGAGTGGTAGAACAATGTATTAGGAAGTGAGGTATTATGTACTTTTTCTTTTATTGAGTCTTAGTCCTGTAATAGCCTCCATTTGGAATATAATGAGTTGAGATTTGAATAAAAGATTAGTTGAGTTCAATATTTAGGCCCTATGATGATGTATGTTGTTGTACATTTAGTGCGTGCTAGCTAGAGGCTTATTTGCCGACTGTTCACGTCTCGAGATATCGACTCGAATTATTATTTCGAATTATTAATTAATATCCGCTGCGAAATTCTCGGGACGTGACAGTAAAAATATCAGCAAGTTGATTTTCTGTAGAAACAAATTCAAGTGAAATATTGTCATTACTTACATGATCCCTAATGAAGTGATGTCTAACCTCAATATGCTTGGTTCTTGAGTGCTGGATAGGATTCTTGGTCAAATTTATTGCACTTGTATTGTCACACAGCATAGGAATTTCTTGGAGCTGATGACCATAATCTTCCAATTAGTGTTTGATCCACAAGAGTTGAGTACAGCAACTCCCAGCTGCAATGTATTCAGCTTCTGTGGTTGACAAGGCTACTGAGTTCTGCTTTCTGGAACACCAAGATATCAAGCACCCTGCAAGAATTTGACAAGTGCCACTGGTGCTTTTCCTATCTATTTTGCATCCAGCATTGTCAGCATCACTATATCCAATTAACTTGAATTCAGAACATCTGGGATACCAAAGTCCTAATTTACTGGTATTTATAAGATATCTAAAAATTCTTTTAACAGCATGAACATGAGATTCTTTTGGATCAGCTTGGAATCTTGCACATAGACAAACACTGAACATTATATACGGTCTACTAGCAGTAAGATAGAGCAGTGATCCTATCATTCCTCTATAGATCTTTTGATCTACCTTTTTAGCAAGAGGATCATCATCTAACTTAATGCCTGAGCTCATGGGTGTTCCTAATGGCTTACACTTGTCAAAACCATACTTAGAAAGTAAGTCTGAAATATAATTGGTTTGACAAATGTGAGTCCCTTCCTTGGTCTGCTTGATTTGCAACCCAAGAAAATAATTTAGCTCACCCATCATGCTCATTTCAAATTCACTTTGCATCAAATTTTCAAAGAACTTGCAAAGTGATTCATTAGTAGAACCAAAGATAATGTCATCAACATAAATCTGTACAATTAAGATTCCATCTGAAAATTTCTTTATAAATAATGTGCTATCTACTTTACCTCTTATAAAATCATGTGATATAAGATAACCATTTAATCTTTCATACCAAGCTCTTAGAGCTTGTTTTAGACCATACAATGCTTTCTTTAAACGGAAAACATGATTAGGATAAGTAGTATCTTCAAAACCCGGTGGTTGCTCAACATATACTTCTTCTTTAATAAAATCATTCAGAAATGTACTTTTAACATCCATCTGAAATAAATTGATATTAAGAGAACAAGCATATGCTAATAAAATTCTGATGGCCTCTAATCTAGCTACTGGAGCATAGGTTTCATCAAAATCTATGCCTTCCTCTTGGGAATATCCTTGAGCTACAAGTCTGGCTTTGTTCCTAGTGATTACCCCTGATTCATCCATCTTGTTTCTGAAAACCCATCTGGTTCCAATAACTGGATGGTCAGTAGGTCTAGGTACAAGAGTCCAAACCTCACTGCGTTGGAACTGATTAAGTTCCTCTTGCATAGCAAGGATCCAAGATTCATCACCAAGTGCATCATTGATTGTCTTAGGCTCAATTTGATAAACTAAAGCAGAAAAATCACAAGGAATTTGCATACCTCTTGTTCTTACTCTATCTTGAGGATTACCTATGATGTTTTCTCTAGGATGGTCCCGGTGGTACCTCAATTCCTTGCAAAGATCATCAACACATTCTTCTTCTTCTTCTATCCTTTTGATAGAAGGGTTAGTTTCATCAAATAATATATCCACAGATTGTTCTATGGTTAATGTTTTTCTATTGAATACCTTATAACATCTATGTTTTGAAATGTATCCTAACAGGAAACCTTCATCACTCTTAGCATCTAATTTTCCTAGATTATCCTTACCATTATTTAAGATAAAGCACTTACAGCCAAAAGGTCGAAGATGACTAATGTTGGGCTTCTTTCCCTTGTAGAGTTCATATGGAGTCTTCTTTAGAATGGGTCTGATCATGCACATGTTGATGATGTAGCAGGCTGTATTGACTGCCTCTGCCCAGAAATATTTTGGTAAATTTTACTCATTCAGCATTGTTCTGGTCATATCTAGCAGTGTTCTATTCTTTCTCTCTGCTACTCCATTTTGTTGAGGTGTTCTTGGTGCTGAGAAGTTATGCTCAACCCCATTTTCTTCACAGAACTTCATGAATTCTTCATTCTTGAATTCACCTCCATGATCAGATCTAATGCTTGTAATCTAAAATTTCTGATTTTTCTGAACTATTTTACTGAACTTCAGAAAAGCTTGAAAGGCTTCAGATTTGGCTTCCAGAAAAGACATCCAAGTATATCTTGAGTAGTCATCAACTAATACATAGCCATAGACTTTTCCTCCAAGACTGACTGTCCTCATAGGTTCAAACAAATCCATGTGAATTAATTCCAAAGGCTTGGAAGTTGTAACAATTGTTTTAGACTGAAATGAAGTCTTGGTCTGTTTTCCTTTTGCCCAAGCTGAACAAATTCCAAATTTCTTAAGTTTCATCTTTGGAAGACCTTCAACCAGATCATGCTTTATTAACTTCTTGATCACTGAGGTGCTTGCATGACCAAGTCTTCTATGCCACAATTCAGACTCTTCACTTTTGGTGATTGCAAGGCACAAGTTTACTTCTCTTAATTCTGCCAACTGTAAAGTGTACAGGTTTTTTACCCTTTGAGCTTCAAAAACTATCTTGTTATCTTTCTGGATGATACACTTATCATTCTGGAAATTTACTGTATGCCCTTTATCACATAGCTGACTAATACTTATCAGATTATGCTTCAATCCTTCTACACACATGACATCTTCAATTAGGTTCTTTTCTTTAGTACCAACTGTTCCACATCTAGCACTTTTCCTTTTCCATTATCACCATATGTGACTTGACCACTTTCTTCTCTAAAACTTGTGAATAGCTTCCTATCCCCTGTCATATGCCTTGAGCATCCACTATCCAAATACCATTTGGATGCCCTCAGCCGACCCTGCAAACAAAATCAGGTTGTAACTTTTGGTACCCAAATTTTCTTGGGTTCTTGATGGTTAGTTTTAGGAATCCATCTCAAGTGTCTAGTAGTGCATGTGCTAACTGTGTGTCCTAATTGATTACAGTGACTACAGCATAAATCAAAAGCATTTTTCATATATGCAAAATTGTTAGATTTCTGTTTTTGTTTGTACATATGCTGATTTACCTTCTTAGTATTTTTGATTTCTTTTTCTGCTACAAATTTAGGGGTTCGATACACTTGAGGATGAATAATGGTTTCTTCATTTTGTGGAGGAGTGTATCCTAATCCATATTTCTTCTTTCCTATTTTAGAACCTTTTATGTTGACGAATAAAGAAGTTTTACAGTTAGAGATATTTTCTATGGTGGCTTTTAAATAATTGTTTTCCTCCAACAAATTTTCTTCATTTTTGAGTTCCTTAAGATTTGATTCAATTTCCAAAATTTTTCTATTTTTATTTTTCAAATCTTCGCATAGTAGTTCATTAGTTCTTTTAGTTTCACTTAAACTTTTGTTTAACCTTTCTGTTTCATTTTTAAGAAGGGTGTTAGCCTTTTCTTGGTTCAGTAAATTTAGTTTAACTATTTTCATTTGTTTTACTATTGTTTTATATTTTTCATAAAGTTCATTGAAAGCATCTTCAAGGCTATCAGAATTGGATTCAGAACAGGAAGTGAATAAGGTTTCTTAGTCTACCTATTCTATTCCTGCCATGAGAGCTAGATTTGCCTTCTCTTCCTCTTCAGATTCTGAACTTGATGACTCTGAACTTGTTGCTTCTTCATTGTCCCATGTTGCTGCCATTGCCTTCACTACAAAAAATGACCTATAACTTCGCATAATAACCGTAGGTATATACCCAAAATCCGAAGGTAAAATCATTTACCTACGGAAAATGCTACGGTTTGAATTCGACACGCATGCGCCCATGACTAAATCCTATACCCACAGAAAAATAATCGTAGTTATATGTCGGTTTATTCATACGAATATTAACCGTAGGTAAAGAATAATATAAAACATAGGTAAAAGACCCAAAAAAGCATAGGTATTGCCATCTATACTGATGGTTTTGTACCCGTAGTAATAAATTTTTGAGATGATGATAAATAAATGTAAGTGTAGATTTATCTATACTGATGGTTTTTATAATCATGTTTAGTCAGGAATATTAAAAACCGTAGGTGTAGATTTTTATTTTTATTTTCAAATAGAAACTACCTGTCCATATCTGATATAAGCATGTAAAAATATTCTACAAGCATGCATTCTATACACATGCACATAAAATACATATACATCCACATAACTACAATAAAATTCAAATCCATATCCACCCATCTACATCACATAAGCAAAACACCATTCAAATCTATAATATTCACATCACATCCATAACATTCAGATGTCCAGTCAAATACCTGTCCATATCTGATGTTAACATGTAATACAGATACAGATACATCCACATAACTAAAATAAAATTCAAATCCATATCCACTCATCTACATCACATAAGCAAAACAACATTCAAATCCATAATATTCACATTCACATTCACATCCATAACATTCACATGTTCACTCAAATATCCACATAAACAAAGACATGGCATGATCTGGTAAATTTTGGAAGTTCATGATCTGGTCCAAATATGAAATAAATGTGCACATGGCATTTGATAAAATTCAACGTTACTCCAGTGCCACGAACAAGGAGAACACATATAGTGAGTTTGAGTTTTGTCAATCCTTTCATGTGCCTGAGAAAGACAGGTGGAATATGCCATCAAATTCAGAGACGTAAAGCCACAATAGCAGAACTATGGAAGAGACTAGCCACAAAGAGCCTCTTACAACAAAGACCAAGAAGACAATCAGAGCATGAGTCCTTTCAATGAAAGTCAGCAAATACAGTCAATTGCCAAGTTTCCTTTGCTCTTCGTTGAGATCCTCCTTTATGTCTCTCTAAATCCCATTCCCTTTGCATATATGAACTATGTCCATATCCAATAGATATCATGAACACTATGGATCTGAAAGTGTACCTTTGGTTCTCTTCCATTTAACAGTTTCACAATCTGACGAGCCATAAGGGTCTTCCCAGTACCAGGAGGTCCATAAAGCAACATCCCCTTGACATGCTTTATACCCAATCTGCAGCATAGAGAAAAGGAAAATAAATTATGCATTGTACAAAATTTTGAGTTGAAATCCACATCATAAAGGTCAGAAAGCAAAGCAATAATTAAATTACTTATTTGTAACATGGGGAGGAAAGATACGTGAAGCAAACGCTCTTCGAAAAATATTTGTAAACTTCTCACTTAGCCCTCCTGTTCCCAACTTCTGAAGATTAAACTCCTTTTGTCTGAAGATATTGCTGCTTGCCGCTTCCCGCTGATTGCTGAATTTTACTATTTTCCATATGACAATTTCCTGTCACGGGGGGTTATCTAGCAAAAACAAACATAAAAAAGAGACATGGTAGTCCCAGAATTATGTACACTTTTATGGAATCTAACAGTGTTGAACTCCAACAGAATTTACTAGACCTGAAGATCATTCTGGTCCATTATCAAAACATGTATATGTGTATACACACACACACATGACAATCATATCCAATAGCATGCAAAGTACCATTCCCTTTTTATACAAGAAGACTACTTGAACATTTTCAAAGAGATCATCCTACGGTGTTTTACATCATCACATTTTCAATAAAATACAAATTTCTAAAAAATATGCAAGAAAATGACCACATGATTGGAAATGGTACTTTTGCATGCTATTGGATATGATTGGCATGTGTGTGTGTGTATACACATATACATGTATTAGCAGAAATCCTGTTGGGCATTAGCAGAAATCATGTTGGGCAAATTTAGGAATAGGAATAGAACAAAACAGAAAACTACTGCTTGACAATAAGAAAGGAGAATTTAGGAATAGAACAAAACATAAAACTACTGAAAAATATAACAATGATCATGCACTAAACCACGCAATACTAATGTTTAGATTACTTGGGAAGCCTAGTTTCTAGTGTCTAACAGTCTAAAGAAAACTCAAATCAGAGAAGGTAATTGACCCATATAGAAATGTACAGGTTTCTCCGAAAGAATCATAACAGACAACTTGATCAATAAGTAGACATGAATGAGATGGAGATCTGCAGCTAAAGAGGTCAAATGAATGATGTCTTCGAAATCACTACAATTTCACTACAATAGCAGAAATTTATGAGCAGTAAGACAACATTAATAAAAATGTATAACAAACTATTCTGAGAAATCACTATAAGCATGTATAAAATAAAGAAACAACCATAAAAAGGAAAGACATGACATGATCAATGGTTCAGAAACAAGAAATGGATTGCACATATTATCCCAATGCAATGGGCTCTTTTATGTCATCGATGCCAGATAGTGATATCATTTTTTGGATTCATTTAGCCTTGTTTTCTCCACTCAGATTTTAAACTGGAGGTAGTTATAATATCCACATAGAATCTCAAACATAAAGAAATAGTGATAGACATGTTCAATAGGCTATGAGAGTAAAAATCTCATCTAATGTACATGGGGCTAAGCATCATGAAGCATCTAAACTGGTGATAAACTTAGATTCTGATATCAACTATTACTAACAAGGATTTACAATGCATAGATACATTATTTTTCATCCTTACCTACTAAACAGTGATTAGTTCCTACAGAAGTAATCCCGTATACCTTGCTCTATGTGCATCAACAAAGATACTGTTTTTTTCCCATGGCTGTCAAATGCCTGTATTGATCCTTTGACACTTGAAAAATAAAGCAGCAAAGCAAACTAGTGCACATTTTAGTTGAAGTAGCCAGTTGTTGAAAGCACAATTACCCCCAAAATTGCAAGCAACCCTACAGTGCAACTGAAGATGAATTTTGAAAAGATATTTTATTAACTCAATAACACACTTGTAGAGTCTGTTCTAACCAACTAAAGCGCAAATGATAAGAGAAAATATTGCGACATAGACTAGAACTAGAAAAGAAAAGAAAAGAAAATTGTCATAGAAAGAACAGAGTTCCAAGCCTACAGCCACTATGGTAGGAGGGATACAATGTGGCATTCACAACAGCAAAATAATTCGGAAAGAAAACAGGAGTGCCAGTCTCCTTTTGTTTGTGTCAAGAAGATAGCTACTTCAACCAGAATGGATCTCAGGTTCTTATAAAATTACTCTCTTCAAAATTCATTCCTTAAATTTCTCATCCATTTGCGATCTTATTTCTTATCAAGAACCAAACAACTGAATCAAGAACCACTTTCTAAACTGGCACCAATAGACAAAATGTGATTAGAGTTGAAAACCACATTGCTCAACGAGGATGAAATGCTCTACTCCCATTACCAAGAGGTACAAAAACCAAGGTTGTTAAAGCACCTGGCCTTACCATGTGGTGGACAATACTAAACACAGGTGGCTTCTTGGTTTAGGTGGTAGTTTAATGTCTAAAATGTTCATGCAAGTAAACATGTAGATTATAAAAAGAGTTCAGCCCTCCATGTAACTGGATAGATTGAGGAAATGGAGAAAAACATACTGGGCAAGTGAAATTAATTAGCTCCTTTTTTTAAGATTTTAGAAAAATGAAGAAAGTGACTAGATAGGTAATGTATTTTGGATAGGTGAATGAATGACCTCACTTTAAGGTGTCGGGAATTAGCCAGAAACACTAGCAAGGCTAGCATTCACATTATCAATAAAAAAAAAGGGCCAAGAACATTAGCAGCAGCAGCAAAACAACAATCAGTAATCAATATTAGTTGTAGATTCAAGCATTTCAGAAGGGTATGGAATGTGAAAGCACTCCTGAAAGTTTTATCAGTTTATGTGGCAGTTTTCAATTATCACAATGGTCACCAAACTGGTAAATCGTTTAGAAGGAGATGGATATGTTGATTAGTGGAACACTCTGTGGTTGCCATCCTGAATCATTGAAGAGTTTAATATTTCAGTGCACTGTCAGTCGCCCAAAATGAGATGTCTCTGGTTGCTTCACTAGCTTATCTCTGTCTTCCCATACTGTAGAAGTCATGTGGTCTTCCTTTAGTGCGTAGTGATGGAAGGGAGTGTGAAAGAGACAACTTTCCAAAAATACTGGGGGAAAGAGAAGGCAACATGGTCTTAGAACTTAAGAAATGTGCATTGCAGCAACTCAACACTCAACAGATTTGGTATGGAGCACAAAACCCAAGAAAAAGGGAAGATAAGGTTGCAGTTTATCTTTAGAAATTCAGGCCTCTATTAATGTATGACCAGAAATGTCCTCCAGAAGCAGGTAGACAACATATAAAGAGCACAAGATTACTAGTCGACCTGTTAGTGTCACAACAGAAGAGAATTTGTTTTCCTCAGACAAAAGAACATCAAGGGGTATCAGAAAGGCAGGACTGACGACTTTCTTTGGCTAATAGACAAATGAGCTAAATTTCTTTCTAGTCCGGTTTGATCAGCCACTTGGGCCCATAACTTCTTCCAAACTTGACTACATGTAAATGAGAAAAAGCTAAATTACACAACAAGTCAAAACACATTTACACAGAGGATTCGAGTATTCAGATCAGTCCCATGCAACCTTCTGATGGTCAAATCCACATAAACTTTGAAATGGAAAAGAGAGAAGGGAAGACTATCTTTCTTTGACCAAAACAAATGCCTACAAATGAGTCCATTTTCTTTCTTCCTGATAAACGACTTGATGTCTGAACTTCCAGACCTTGATGTTAACAAAAATAGGGAAACTGGTTGGTGATAGGATCTAAATCTCTTGCACTTCTACAAGGAAAATAAAACAGAAATAAAATAAAACATAAGGTTGTATTTCATTTCTGTTACCTTAGAGACAATTTGAAACAACTGAGCCAATATCTAGAGTTGTACAGTGCCCCTGAAAAGTAAAGCACTTTCCTTCCAAAAAAAAAAAAAAAGGAGAAGCAAGTAAAGCACTATGTTTTACAGAGACGTTGAGATATCCAACATTCTAGAAACAGTTGATATCAAGCTACATCTTACCTTCCAATGAATGTCAATGCACCCAAAGCTTATTTGCAATGGCACCATCCAAAACCAGAGGACATGAGGCCCTCGGGGTGTGAGAGTTAGATAGGCATTTTAGGGGAAACTGTGAAGTTGCAGTATTGACTCTCACTGTGGACATAAGTTCAGAGTAGGTACCAACCGAGGGGTTGTAGTGATTAATGAGCCAGCAAGGAATTAGAAGCATCAAAAAAATATCGCCCGGGATAGAGTAAGGAGGTAGTGGGGGGTTTACTAACTGAGATTTGCAAACTCATTTAATTCCACACCGGTGGGTTGCACTGCCTTAGGCTCAAAGCTGCAGGTGAATTTGCTCTTAGATTGTATTAAAGGGATGAGGTATTCCTGGTGGAGGAGCAATGGAGCAATTGTCAAAGATTGTATTAAAGGGATGAGGTATTCCTGGTGGAGGAGCAATGGAACAATTGCCAAAGAGATGTTTGACCTCCCCATGGCCCAGCCTACTATTAAATTTGGGCTTGATCTTGGGCAGAGCAGTATTAAAGAAACATAGGATAAGAGATGAATAAGAGAAAATCCTTATTAATCATTAGCCAGCTTCTTTTTTAGCGGTCACCAGAAAAGTGGATGCGAAATATTTTCTTATCACTTTAGCTGCATTATTGCTTACAAGCTCAAATGCTTTCCAACATAAACAAGAAAGTCTATACCTGAAATATGAAATTAACTTGTCAACAAAAATTTATGGTTCAGATAAACTAATAATATCAACACAGGAACTGCATTCTGTGTTTGTCAAACTCCTTTCATCTTTACCTGCATATGCACCAAAAGGTAAAGTCATAGGCTTTATGCACTCAAGCCCACAAGTGTTGTTAGTAAGAGAACTAGGGTGCCAATCAGTCAGGCCTGATGAATGTCCAGGTCCAGCCAGGAATGGTTAAGAAACAGGGTTGCAGGAACAGATAGAAACATAAGCCCACATCACCACGAACGGATAGAACCCGCAGACAAAAAATTAAAAAAAAAAAGGAAAGGAAAAGCAGACACCTGCTCTCCGAGCTGGTATCCTCCGGCAACCGGTTGGATGGCTGACGAAAAATAAGAGCATTCATCGGAAGCTTTAATTATTTCCAGCACCGCATCATCTAGTTCCTTCACCTGCAACCCACCACCCCACACCACAGAAGGTCAGATGATCAGAATAAGCACATCACCAGGAGGATCCGGGGGATTTTACCTCGTCGAACTTCTTGTCTCTCTCCAGATTCACGGCGACGCTCTTGATCATTCCCACTGTCTTGCAGATTTCCTTAGTATAGACAAAGAGAGAAGGGTTAGGGTTGAGAGCTCCAAGGTCGGGGTGGGTTTCCCAGGGGGTGAGAGCTCAAAGATGAGAGGCTTCTCTTACGGCGATCAGGGAGTGGTAGTCCGAAGAGATCGTGGCGGCGGTGGTCGCCATTCTGGAGGAGCCGGCGGTGGGACGGGGGGCCGACGAGGAAGCCATTGGCGTGCCTAGGGCGTGCTAGGGCGTGGATGATCACAACTGCATCCGGCTGGGACGACGATGGCGGCTGAGGGCATGGTCGGCGTTCGGCTTGGATGGCGACGATGGCGGCCGAGGGCGTGGTCGGCGTCCGGCTTGGACGGCGATGATGGCGGCCGAGGGCGCCCGGCGCGGTCACTTGGAAAATGGTAGAAGGAGGCCCGGCAAGGGAGTAACCAGAAGGTGCTCTTCCGGCGTCCGGCTTGGACGGCGACGATGGTGGCCGAGGGCACCCGGCGCGGTCGCTTGGACAATGGCAGAAGGAGGCCCGGCAAGGGAGTAACCAGAAGGTGCTCTTCCGGTGAATGCGATCCCCAGCCAACATCTAGAACACCGCCCAAGGGGGAACCCCTTAATATCGCACCCTTTTTATTTCCCGCCCAAGGGAAATGTATTGGCGCCAACATTATACACACGGTTCCAACTTTGCTGGGATGTTATAAGTACATAAATACCTATATTTAATAGCTATCCATAGGTGTATACATCTTTTTGTTACATTTACTAATAAACCATGGCTAAAATAAATATATTCTTTTACGCTTTATAAAAACTGTAACTATATATTCGTATTTACATATGACTAAAAAAAACGTGTGTATAACCTTACAACGGACGGATTTAACATGTATAATTGGGGTATATACCTACGTATTACCCTACTGAAGGTAAATTTAGTAGGTATAGCCCCAATTTGTTGTAGTGCTTGTTCTTGAATTTTCTAAACTTTTTCTCTTTGCCTTTCTTTCTGTCGAATTTCTCTGCTTGATCCTTTTTCTTGAGCTTGGGACATTCAGATTTGTAATGTCCTGGTTGATTACATTCATAGCAAGTTGGCTCCTTTTTCTTATCCTTCTTGAAAAATCTTTTGGAACCAAATTTCTTTTTCTTTGCTAGAATTCTCTGCAACTTTCTTGAGAGCATAGCCTCATCATCACTATCATCTGACTTTTCCTTTGAGTCTTCAAATGAAGAGGAATATGCAATCTTCAAAGCATTTGAAAATTTCTTTTTATCCTATTAATTTATCAATAGACAATTGTGTTAAGTCATGAGCTTCCTCTATGGCTGTAACTTTAGGAGTCCAGACATTAGTTAGAGATCTTAATATTTTTCTAACTGTTTCTTCATTAGTTAGGACTTTTCCTAAAGAACTTAGTCCGACAATTATGTTTGAAAATCTGTTATACATTTGAGTTATATTTTCATTAGGGAGCATTTTAAACTATTCATATTGGGATACAAGTATATCTATCCTAGGTTGTTTAACCCTATCTGTACCTTCATAAGTTACTTGAAGTTTATCCCACATTTCCTTAGCGGTTTTACATGTTGAAAATCTGTTAAATTCTCTTTTGGACAAAGCACAGCAAAGATAATTTTTTGCTTTGTAATTTAAAGACATGTTTCTCTTATCTGCTATGGAAAGACCAGAGGAAGAAGATTCTCCAAGGATTTGATAGTCACTTGTTCTATTACCTGCCATAAGTCGAAGTCAGTACCTCTGATGAAGCATTCCATTCGCATCATCCAGTATTGGTAATCTTCACCATCAAAGAATGGTGGCCTTGTAACTGATTGGCGTTCATAGTTGTGAGCTTTGAATGCCATTTCTTCTCAAATCTCTTGGATTCTTCTGAGAAGACCTCGCTCTGATACCACTTGTTGGATCGAAATGACACTAAGAATGTCCTAGAGGGGGGTGAATAGGACTTCTTCCCTTTTTAAAAATTTGATTATGAAATTGCACAACACTAAATAGATTGTTAGAGCTTAGTGTGGTGTGTGTGATTTAAGTGTAGACAAGGCGGAAACAATCACACAATGAATGCACAAGGATTTATCCTAGTTCGGCCCTTCCCACATGGAAGTCCTACATCCAGTCCTCAAGTCAACCACTTGAGATTTCCACTATTTGCCAATAAATTGGCCTTCTCTCACCCGTGAGAGGAATTACAAACCCACTTGCTCCCAAGCAAGTCTTCCCTAAACAGGGGTACAACAACTACCTTTCACAAGGTCTTCCCTTCACAGAAGGGGCAATGCAGAACCAGACTTCTGCAGAAATTACACAGGAATAATAAAGAAACACTTGTGTGTTTGCCTCAGATCTGAGCACAAACACCTACAGACTTCAGAAGGATTAATAGATCAAAAATGAGACTGAATCCTATCTGAAATGCAAGGGTGGAATAGAAGAAAAATAGGCAATTACAGTTGCCACCCAACATAGAACTTCAGAAGAACTTTAGAGAATATTTTCTGAAGTAAAGCTCTCAGACTTGTGGCTTGCAGAAAAGCTTGAGAAGACTTGAAGGATTCGAATGATGCTTTCAAGAAGAGTAAAGGCTTGTATGCACTTGTTGTGTTGTCTGTGTCTCCATTCTTCAAACTTGAGCTCCTTTTATAAACTTCAGAAAAGTAGCCGTTTAGAAAATAGCCGTTGGAGCTTGTGGTTGTTTGCAATATGTCCGTTTGAAGAGATCTCTAGGATCCTTTGGGTCTTGAAGTGTTTGTTATCCAGAAGTCTTTTAGTTTTGCTTCTTTCCAAGATCTTCAGAAGGAGTGCAGTTTTCACAGCTAGAAGATAAGCTCTTTCTCTTTGGAGTGAACTGTGAAAGAGACATGCTAAAAACGAGTTCCAATAAATGCCTGCACAAAGACAAGACAATAGAGAAGAGTATCTCCATACCTTTGAGGTAGGTGAGTCAGAAAAGTACAGAAAGAAGGTATGGAAACCTCGTATCACAGGCTTTCAGATAGAAGGAGTAGACAGACAGTTTGGCTAAAAAGGTAAAGCATGGGTCTGTCAGTGGTAGGTGAGTCTTGTCAGATGCCATGCACCTGAGAATTCATAAATGCATAGTGTCTAATGAATCCATGAAGATCCAGAGCAAAGATGTGAAGACCATGAGGATGGAAAATATTTTAGAAATAGTTTGCACAGGATTTAGATGAATATTTTAAGTATAATGTTTCTTTTCCTGTCAGAGAAATACAATAATAATAATAAAATAATGACAAGATGATGTACCAATAAGATATTGAAAGTTCATTAAAAAAATGTATGAAAGGATTTGGAGATAAACTTGCATTAGGTGTTAAGCCTAAAAAGGATCAGAAGAGAGTTTAAGTACAGAGTTAATCAGTGAAGTTGAATCCAAAAGAACATGTAATTCGACTGAAGAAATAGGAGTGATTCGACTTTAGTAAAGAAATAATAAGGTAATTCGATTTCTAAGAAAACAAGGTAATTCGACTCTAGCAAGAAAATAGCAATGTAATTCGACTTCTGAGAAGACAAGGCAATTCGACTTTAGCAGTCGAATTACTGAGATTAATTTCTGAAGCATTCGACTGTGGAAGTCGGAGATGACAGTCAAATCAAGAGTTGGGTTTTGTATGACATTCGACTGTAACAGTCGGAGATAACAGTTGAATTCAGAGTTGGATTTTGTAAGGCATTCGACTGTACCAGTCGGAGTCATCAGTCGAATTACATATAAAGATGTGGACTTAGAAAATTCTCAAGGTTTTGACTTCGATTCTGAAAGAGTTGGATCTGACAGTCGAAGTTACAGTCGAATTCAGTAGGACAAAGAGAGAGTCCGTGGACTTAGAAAATTTTGATGATGAAGTTTATCACACAGTTGTATGCATATATATTTTGATATTCATTTATTTTTTTAGATAGTTTATTTAAAGATTTTGTTATAGAAAAAACATGACATATACTATATCTTCAATATTTTAGATTTTCTTAGGGGTAGTTGCTCAACAGAACTCGTGGTTGATATGATGCCATATGGGTAATAATTGATCAACTCATCAAGTTAGCTCATTTCCTAGCCGTAAAATGCAAATGGTCTGTCAATGTCCTTGCAGCATTATATTTAAAAGAAATTGTTCGATTGCATGGAATTTCAAAGGATATTATCTCTGACTGTGATCAAGAAAACCTATACAAGAGAGTGAAATTCAGTATAGGTTTTCATCCCCAAACTGATGGGCAGACTAAGAGAGTGAAACAAGTTGTTGAAGACATATGCCGAGTATGTGTATTAGAATTCAGGAATGATTGGAACAATCCTTTATCAATTTATGAGATTTTCTTACAATAACAACCATTAGAGTACGATTTAGATGGCACCATTTGAAGCATTGTATGGCCGGCAATGTAGATCATCCATTTGCTGGATGGAATTGAGTAAACCATAAATTCTTGGACCAGCAATGATACAAGAAACAACAGGAATTATAAATATAGTACATGAAAGAATGAAGGTCGCTCAGGATCGACAGAAGAGTTATGCCGATCAGCGAATAAGAGAACTAGAATTCCAACAAGGGGATCATGTTTTTCTAAAAGTATCACCTCGTAGAGGAATGTGAACATTTGGAATCAAAGGAAAGCTCAGTCCGCGTTATATTGGACCATTTGAGATATTAAGAAGAGCAGGAGAAATGACTTATCAACTAGCTTTACCCCCTCAATTGTCTAATATACATGACATCTTTCATGTATCTATGTTGTGAAAGTATGTCTATGGCCCATACCATGTCATAGAATATCAAAATTTGAATTTGCAAAGCAACCTGGCATGTGAAGAGAAATCGGTAAAAATTCTCAATCGAAAAATTAAACAACTCTGGAATAAAGAGCTATGTTACTGAAGATTCAATGGAGTCGGCGAGGATAAGAAGAAGCAACATGGGAATTAGAAGATGCCATCTAAACCAAATATCTAGAAGTATTTATAGGTTAGTAATTGGCAATTGTTATCCCTATACTAGTTGAATTTGGAGGACCAAATTCTTTTCTTAGTGGGGGAGGAAGTGTAACACCTCAATTTCATATTATGATATGTGACCATTATAAGTTGATATTATTTTTGGACTGATGTATTCTACTAAGTCAACTTAATGATTTTTGGTCAATTTTCACTTAAAAAATTTTAATTAAAAAAAGATTTAAACTAAAATCACCATAATTTGCATTACCTCTTAATTAGTTGGTGTGTAAAATTTTGTCTTAAGTAGACATCATTTGAATGTTAAATAAGAGGATCAAATAGTTAAGAATTATTTGCATAAAATAGATATATATATATATATACTTACTTTATTACGTAGGTGAGATTTTCTAAGCCTACATTTTAATGCAAGTAGCCTCAACACATAATGATATACATGTTAACATACTGTAAAATCTTCTGTTACATGGGAGAAATTGGCGAGCGATGCAAATCAAGATAATCCTCGTTGTCCAGGTGTAACTAGTAAACTTCTCTGTATGTAGTTTCAACCTTTATAAAGCCTCTTCCAATTCACCTCGCCTAATACTTTGAATGCTGCTACTGCTCTCTGTGTTGCTGTCACTAAGGTCTGGAGAAGGTCTTTTTAGGAAGGAAGTTTGTTGTCTGTTAGGTAGGATATCTTCTATCTTCTAAATACTTCAATTACATAGCATCATTTACTTCAACTACAAACCAACATTTTCTTCCATTGGAATGATAGGTTCACCATGTCTAGTTAGATTTATTAAATTCCAATGAATCATCCTAAATGATAAACTATGGACCATAGATAAGATTCATCAGAAGAAGAAGAAGAAGAAGATTAACCATCTAGAGCGTCAGAATCGATCGACCGACCATTCTTTTCGATCGACCGATTCCCCTTTGGTTCGACTAGTTGAGAGAGACAAGATGAGAGATGAGAGGCTTGAAGAGTTTAAAAATGTCTACCAAATGTGTAACACTATAGAGTAGGTTCTCCTCTTCTATTCTTGATTGTTTATTTCCATTTCCAAACTAGAAAAATCAGTGCAATTTTGACCTGTTTGATTCTGGTTTTACCGAAATTGGTCGACCGATTTGGTTCCTTTGGTTGACTAATTCCCCAAACCTTGAAGGGTAGACCGACTTTGTAAGACCCGGCCCTCTTGGGCCCTTGGCCCTGTCCTCAGGGTTGCAACGGGCACCGTGGTCGCAACATGGTCGCGCCAGAGGAGCCTGTCGCAAGAGGCTTTTGGTCGTGGCACACCTGGTCGTCGCGACATGGTCGCGACGGGGGTGGGCATCGCGTTCTTGTAGCGGTGTCTGAAGGCATTGCGACTGCTTTTCTAACCGATCTGACCACTGTCCTTTCTGTCAGAACGGCTTTGTCAGGTGTCAGGTGGGTACATCGTTGACGAGACCTGGCAGATCATCGCGTTCTGGTTTCTCTGTCTTTGAGGTTTGACCGCCTTTTGGTGTCGTGCCGAACTCGGCGGTTGCGACATGCTTGCTGTCGTGCCAGCTCGACCCGTCGCATCTCTAGGGCCGTCGGTTCAAAACTGAGGCAGGCGACCCCCTTTCTTCTCCCCCTTCCCATTCTTCTTCTTCCCCTCTCTTCTTCTCCCCCTCTGAGTTTCTTGTTCTCTGGTGGTTCTTGGGAGTTTTGGGCGAGGAGGTGACGCCTAGTTCGTGTAGGCGACGTGCTCGTGGTGCTTGGAGCGAGGAGGAGGTGGCCATTCCGACGTGGAGGCAATGGATCAGCTCTACTCCTCGAGGTAGGGACCCCTTGTTCTCCTCTCGTCCTAGCATGCTCCCCTCCCCTTGAGATCCTTGGTTTCTCTGTGGTTTTGGGGTTGTGGGGTGAGTGAGGTCCATGCTCGTGGTGTGTGAGGTTTCCCTCGAGCGTAGATTTCCTTGTAATGCATGTTTATTGGGGTTTGAAGGTGGTTTGGATTGATTGGAAGTCTTCATAGTGTTTCCCATGCTCCCCTCCCCCTATTGATGTGCTTTGTACCGGTGTTGGGGCGGTTCTTAGGAGGACTGTACCGGGATGCCCCTCGGCTGAGATCGCGACCAATATAGAGGTCGTGATGATGTCGCGACTGTAGGTTATGTTTTTCCGCCCCTTTTCAAGGGGACGAAAAATGGTAGGCCCACAAAGAGGGGTGGAGAATGAAAAACAGGTGGAAAAGATAGAAAATAAAATAAACGTAATCGCCAGGCATACGAGGGTGCCGAACGGAAATGCACGTGCGAGGGGTACGGGGGAAGGAAGTGATCGCGAAGAATACCTTTTTGTAGCTGGGAGATTGCGCGGGGGATGATGTTGGTCCTCTCTTCTTCTACGAGCACGACCGGCCGTGGTAGAGGGCATTTCCTCGTTTGATTACCCTGACAAAATAGACAAAGAAAAATAGGGGTTAGCCAAATAAGGCGTGTAGTACTGAATCCCGAATGAATAAATGAAATGAATAAAATGGGGAGGACTCACGGGGTGGTGGTTTTAAACCCCTAAATGACAGGTGTGTGTGGGTGTGTATGCATGCATGTGTGTGTGTGTAAAAGAAGTGTAGAATGGGCCACATGGGGCCTGGGAGGAGTAGATGTAAAGAAAAAGGGGAGAAAGGAAGGGGGTGCTTCCCCAAATGGACAACGTGGCAGCGGCGTTGCCGATCGGGCGGAGGGAGAGGAGGAAGACCGTGCTCCTCCCGCCTCACTCCGGTACGTGTGGAATGGTAGACGCCCTCCTTGATTCGGAAGTCGGGTCCTCGATCTGGCAGGGCTCCGCCACGGTCTGAAGGGTCACGGGGGGAATTCGGTAGGGCTCCACCAGGGTGGAGGGGGGTTATTGAAATGGTTATCCTCGGGGGTCTATTTATAGGAAAAACTTCATTAAATCGCGTCGGCAACAGCGGATGCTTATTAAGCATGAAACACGTCCGCCTGAAGCGCTGCGATTCAGAAGATTCCTCGATTTTTGCTCGATTTGACATTTGAATGATGTTTGTAGCTTACAACTACATTGTAAATCGCGTTCGGGCGGCCCTCCGCATTTTCTTGGGGAAATCAAATCTCTGACAAAATTTGATTTTGATTTGACTGCTTATAAAACGCGGCGTCTGACGCGGACGTGATTCCAATAAACATCATGATTATTGACATGGCACCTCTTAAATGCAGCTGACAGGATTTAGCCCAAAAGTTTGACTTTTAATCGCAGTGGATTAGACGGACGCAGATTAGAAATAGACCATGCGCCAGAAAAGCAAGTGTTATTCGTGCCGCCTATACCAACTATGGATAAAGTCTTCCAAAAAGGCGTCCACTGTAGCGGACATGAATCAATGAAGTTGTCCGTGACCGAACCACATTTGAAACGAAGGGGAAGCAACGAGAAAGAATGTGTGAGATCCAAAAATATTGGGAAACTACTCTTACAAGACAAAAAAAAGGTCATTTGTGGTATTATGGCGCAATATAAAATTTGCCCACGGTGAAGCCAAATTCGCGTGTCTACAGCTGCCATGCCTTGGCATCTGCTTTGCAGAGGAGCGAAGCGAAGGGACACAAAGTGGAGTGAAATGGAGTGAAGAGATGAAATGGAATGAAAGAAATGAAGCGTAGCGTAATGGAGTGAAGAGATGAAATGGAATGAAAGAAATGAAGCGTAGCGTAATGGAGCGAAGCGGGAGCGGACTGAAAAGTAGACGCCAAGGTGAAAAATAGACATGCATAATCATTGGGGACTGCCACCTGATAAGAGCCTTTCACCAACAACCTGGGAAGTCACCACTGGGAAGAAGACCTAAAGAAAATGAATGCTTGGACAAAGGAAAGAAAGGAAAAGTGCCACGGGCGCAAAAGGAAAGAAAAGATCAACTTCCAGTGTCGAGAAAGTACCTAAGGACACAATCCGTTAGGTTTCACCATTGGGGGTGTATGCCACTGCCACAGGTGGATATTGGGAGAAAGGAGAGACCAACTTCCAGCATCGGGGAAGTACCTAAGGACACAATCTGTTAGGTTTCACCATTGGGGGCGTCTGCCACTGCCGCAGGTGGATCTCTAGGATAAAGACGAAAAATAAAAGGGATAAGTCCAAACAAAAGTTCTGAAGGAAATCAGCCCGGAGACGACAACAAAGGGAGTTGGGTATTCGACCCAGAATGGAATATTTCAAGGTTGCTTTTGAATTTGAGGCTCGGATGGCCCTCAAATTGGCTTGGAAGAGTGGTTCTCCACTATGATTTCAATATGCATGTAAGTTGGGCTAAAAGAAAAATAAGATTAAAAGTAGAGTATAAAATAACCAAGGATAATATTGTCACGCCGGTGAGTCAGGACCGGGGGGTATGCATGGGTCCGTCGTCCTCACATGCCAAGCGTAATGGCCTATCCGTGCGGCTAAGGATCCTCTGGGATAATCATTGTTTTTGATAGAGGGGAACATAAATCTCAGATTCCTCAGAGCCACAAGGTCCTTGGTATGCTATAAGGGTATACATATAGTAGATGTAGATAACTGATGGTGAAGGCAACAGCAGCCTGATGTAGTGCCGGATGAGGTAACTCTAATCCTGCACTCAAAACTCATTAGCCAAGAAAACAAATGTCATGGAAAAACAACATTCATTCAAAGCATGTCTTGGAGCATTAAATAAACAGCTCATTTGGTTTGTTTATTTTTTATCCATGGGGATAAGTGATCTTTGGCTGAGAGTTTAGAGTTAAGGATGGGAGGAACCCATGAAGGGGAAGATTTGCTTCATCCTGACGCAGACAGGAGGCAATGTGCTTGCCTAGTGCAATACCATGAATTTTTTTGGATTTTTTTTGAAATATTCAAAAGTTTTATGGATTTTGAGAAATATTTGATTTTTGTGGGCTTTTGGAAATATTTGAATTTTTTGTTGGATTGTAAAGTATTTGGATTTTTTTGGATTTTTTAGAAGTATTTGATTTTTTTATTTTAGAAGTATTTGATTTTTTTTATTTTGAAATATTGCCATGCCATGAGGACATTAGGGTTATAAAAATTGACTGGCGAGTGGTCTTTTGTTACCTCCCGTTTCATTAAAGAATGCCTAGAGTAGGTATATCGACCCTCATTATATCGGTACGGTTATACCAACCCACGTCGATATAGTGAACGTTGCCACAATGGGACATTTACCCAAACGATAACATTCAGCTGAGATACACGTGAATATAAGAACATAGTAGCGGAAGTATAAGAACTACTGTCTTCATTTCATTCATCATCCACATTTAACATACATAATTCGATTGAATTTAAAGAGCTAAAGTCCACATAATCCATATAGAAGAAGTGATAAGATAAAATACATAGTTTGTCCAAGTTTACATGATAGTTCTAAAACAATGCCTCAATTACATACATCAAAATGTCAAAATGTCACAACTAAGCTCCACCAAGCTAGCTACTCCCCGCGCTCGGAGTCGCTCTCCACGGTCTCCTCCAAAGGTGTGTCACCTACTACACCTATACGTCGAAGCAAGTAATGAGTCTAAAAGACTCAGCAAATAACACTACATCTATCATCCATGCGCATATCATAGCAGGTTTTTACATACACATTTACAAGACACAACATGTAGCATGCGTGACATTGAAATAACAACCTATCATGGTAATTCTACTAATGAACACATGATTCATGCTTTCAGATTTCCTAATTAAAATCTCCTATCAAATGCTCTCTAATCAAGCACATGAAAGTTCTACTTTCATTAAGCTAAACATGAAAGCAATCTAGCATGATTAGCTTACATACATGAAAGAAAACATTGCTAACATGGTTACTACTCATTCTTACATATGCACATAACCATTTTACATGCTTTAAGCTTGCTGTTTTGACATGGTTTAACACTTTACAATCTAACACATGAAAGCTACATTCTCATTCAACCACAACGTGAGAGTAAACATACATGGAATGGTTTACACATAAGTAAGGATTGTCCCTAGCATGGATTCTACGCATTGTACACATATAGCACATGATCATAACCACATTTATGTTGCTGTTCTAACATGATTTCAGATCATCATATCATGGATTTCAATTTCACATCCTCACATTTTGGTTTCACATTTTTACACAATCTCTAATTCACATACTTCACACTTCACACATTCACATTTACACATTGTTCACATTCACAATTTTACACATTTCGCATTCACATTCACATTCTCATTTACATTTAGTACCGTGACACATAGTCCAAACTACCATAAGAAGGACGCATCACATCACATACACATAGACACCACCTAGGCAATATAGTGACGACTCTTGGACTGCGCAGACCGGGAGAACAAGTCTTCACCCTAACCAGTGGTACTTGTCCACCTCCAGGATTTCATCCTAATGCCCTTAGGATCACAACACATTGAACCTTCTCATGAGGACTTTTCCATGATACGGTTCCACTGCCCTCTGTGGAAGCAGTGTCCCACTTGGCATAGTCTTACACAGTTCACATTTACCGATTTTAACACCCCCCCCCCAACCCCACCTCCTCTCCCTTCCCCCCCCCACACCCCTGCGCCCCCCCCAACCCCACCTCCTCCTCCCCTCCCCCCCCAACACCCCTGCCGCCCCCCCCCCCCCCCCCCCCCCCCCCCAAACCCCACCTCCTACTACCCTCCCCCCCCCCCCCCCCCAAACCCCACCTCCATCTCCCCTCCCCCGCACAACAACCCTGCGCCCCCCCCACACACCCCTGCCCACCCCCCTCACAGACCCGTGCCCCCCCCCCCCCCCCCCACCCAGCAGCACCCCCCACCCCACCCAGCAGCCCCCACCCCCTGGGGCCCCCCCCCCCCCCCACCACACACACACACCCCTGCCCACCCCACCCCCCCACCAAACCTATCCGTGCCCCTGCAAACCCCCCGAGTTCCACCACCCAGCAACCCCCCCCCCCCCCCCACTGCGCCCCCCTCCCCATGCCCCCTACCTTATGCACCGCCACCCCCGACGGTTCCCCCTCCCCTGTGCGCCCGCCCCTTGCCCCAATCTGGTGGCTGCCCCTCCTGTCCCAAACACTTCAAATAATTTTAAAAATTTTATTATTTTTACCAAACAGATAACATCACATTCTCATAATTTTAAATTTAAAGTTAAAAGAGAACTCAACATTATTTTTAGATAGAAATAGTTTTTTAAAAAAAGTTGCTCCCAAAACCCCATTAACACTTTACAATCTAACACATGAAAGCTACATTCTCATTCAACCACAACGTGAGAGTAAACATACATGGAATGGTTTACACATAAGTAAGGATTGTCCCTAGCATGGATTCTACGCATTGTACACATATAGCACATGATCATAACCACATTTATGTTGCTGTTCTAACATGATTTCAGATCATCATATCATGGATTTCAATTTCACATCTCACATTTTGGTTTCACATTTTTACACAATCTCTAATTCACATACTTCACACTTCACACATTCACATTTACACTTGTTCACATTCACAATTTTACACATTTCGCATTCACATTCACATTCTCATTTACATTTAGTGCCGTGACACATAGTCCAAACTACCATAGAAGGACGCATCACATCACATACACATAGACGCCACCTAGGCAATATAGTGACGACTCTTGGACTGCGCAGACCGGGAGAACAAGTCTCCACCCTAACCAGTGGTACTTGTCCACCTCCAGGATTTCATCCTAATGCCCTTAGGATCACAACATATTGAACCTTCTCATGGGGACTTTTCCATGATACAGTTCCACTGCCCTCTATGGAAGCAGTGTCACACTTGTCACAGTCTTACACAGTTCACATTTACCGATTTTAACACATACTTTTACGCATGACACTCACATCTCATTCATTCCCTCAATCACAACATGACTCTATTTTTCCCCTAATCATGCCACTATAGATGATAGAAATTAACATTCAGAAAGTTTCACAATCAGGTTGGGTTATACAGAAATTAAATCATTTTGCAATGGCATGCATTAATTTCACATTTTTTCATGGAAAAATTCATATTGCATTGTATAGTTGTCCAAATGACCTGAGAATTTAACCACATGCTGATTTCAGTTTTATGATTTCTCATACAAAATGTCACATTTTTCTAACTCATATTGCATTTACAGAAATTAAAACATTCAGTTGCATGCCATTCATAATTCAACTTGTCATGGAACATAACCCGAATTTTAGATTTGACAATTCACAGATCTGAATCTATCATATATATTGTCATAGAAATTTTCCTCGAATTTATTTCACAACATACAATTTACTGTGGATTTTTGGAAATCCTACACATACTTCCTATTTCCATTGCAGTAATTACAGTAAATCATATGAACATGAATAATTTCTCAAATTTGCAGGGTATGAACTGACACATATACACATGGGGTAGAAAAATCCAGGGCAATTAATTCCTCAGAAATCATATAGACAGTAGGTAATAGTGCATAACCCTTTTTTCCCCAACATGTATTTCAATAAATCCAACAATTTATGCCATCCACAGAAAAATCACAGAATTTCCACACACATCACATTAGCTATTTTACATAACATATAAAAAATTACACTATATCCTCATGCGTCAAAGTCCAGAAAATAATTACTTAAGGCAGAACAGTTCACTATTCTGCACTGAAGAACTTGGCGACAGTGTCTGGCCGTTCAAGGAGATGGACGGCAAGATCGCTGGACGCACACTGGAGATCTTGGAGTCAAGGCATTGACGCCAAGTTCCTGTCTGTGTAGGAACACAGACCGAGCTCCAAATAACAAGAAGAATGGGGGATCTAGGGCACGAGGAAAAATGTGTAAAAATAAGAAAACCCTACTAGACATCTACAGGGACGATTTGTGTAGGTTACTTGCTTTCAAAACTCTCCAAAGAGATTAAATGGGTTGGTGATGCTCTCCTTGGGAAGTCCCAAGAAGCTCCCAAGATTGCCTTCCCCGGGTTCTTGAGCAATCTCCACAGCAGATCGAGGTCGGGGATGCCTTTCTCGATGTTCCAGCTACCTCCTTGTCGTGGTAGAGGGCCGGAACAAGCTTCAGATCGCCAGATTAAAGGTTGCAAAGGTGGGGTTTTGCTCACAGCAGTTAGGGTTTTTCCCTATCTCTCAAAAGAGGTCAAGAGAGGGGTTTTAGGGTTGCACTCGGGTTCAAATTTAGGAGAGAGGCCTCTCCTGTCCCGCAGGGGTTGATGTGAACCCTTTCAGACCGTTGGGGATAGCTCCTCAATGGGTGAGCTAGCTTGCTCCCGGAAATTCGGCAATGTAATGCATGCAGATCAGAGACATTAACGTCCACATCGCTGGACGTTGGACGTAGTGTTGGCATCCATATGGTTGACGCCGACACAACACAAACGTCCATTGATCTTGACGCCAAGTTGGCCTTCGGCCAAACACAAAACATACAGAAACCATGCACAACTTATACCTATATACGTGCCATGCATATGTATTATCATGTACACACTACCACCATGCATTTCATACATTATTTACAACTAATTATACACATGTATACATAAGTTTAAATAGTTAATACATATGTAGATATGTACATCTATGCATACACAACATGAATTATTTACACGAAATTAAAATAATTCAACAAAATTCGAGGGCTTTACAGTAGGGCGTGCATTTTAACGTGGTGCCCACAAGCTAATTTCACTTGGTTAACGGTGCCACTATCAAGGCCATGCCTGAAAAGGGCGACAAGGTCTGGCAGGGAGAAGGGAAGAGATTTTGGAGATAAGCTTGCTATGGGTATTGAGGAGTTAGGTTTGACTTCCTTCCTTGGCACAACCGTCAGTAGATTTAGTCTCATTTAAGCACTGGGGCTCTTCTAATTATTTTGAAATCTTGAGTGATGACCAATTGATTGTAGGGACATGCGTACAACTGGGTCCATTTGGATCTCTGCGGGGACTTTGCCACTCTTTGCCATGCCCTATTATGATTGATTCGGTTTTTGACTTTGCATCCATACGACTGGGTCTATTTGGATCTCTGCGGGGACTTTGCCACTCTTGACATGCATTTGACTTGACTTTTTATTGGTCATTTGATTTGCCCACTTTGGAGGACATTTTCTTATGACAAAGGTGCTTTAGGTTGGTTGCCTTGCCTAGACTACCTTTGCTACCCATATATTGGCCAAGTAAGAGGAGAAACAGCCTTTTGTGCCTTTCAGGCACGGCTGTGACGGTGATGGTGTCTACTGGTAGCAATTGGCTTAGGGCGCCGTGAAGTGTGTGCAAGTGCCCATGCTAAGGGCAAACCTTAATGACCTAGGAGGGAATTTTGGACTCCTAGCGCGGAATTCTTATAACAGAAATGCTACGACGGCATGGCAAAGCTGAATATTCATTTTTTATTTTTAATATTGCTAATATATAGTAAGTTTTTAACATAAGATTTTTTTTGGAGGTAAAAGGGGACGATGCCCTGCATTGGGGCGAGACTCAGGGTCTACAAGAATTTACATTTTTTGTTTGGAACTAAAATGACGAGTGGGGAATAAAACCTAAAAACAGTGCGAGAAGGGTCGAAGGACCTGATTAAAGGCGGTGAGGGGAGAGTGGAGGAAAGATTTTGGAGACTCCGGCGGGGCCGGAGGGGATTGGAGAAGAAGGAGGGCACGGTGCCCTGAAAGAAGAAAAAAATAATCCGGTGGTGCCAGAGGGGAGAAAGGAAAAAGTGGGCCGCGAGGGGCCAAAAGGGAGGGTGCGCAGCGCGGGGCGCAAGATGGAGAGGTGCCGCATGGGGCACAAGAGGGAGTTGCGCCACGTGGGGCACAGGATGGAGATGTACCGTGTGGGGCACAAGAAGGGGATGTGCCACGTGGGGCACTGGAAGGGGATATGCCACGTGGGGCACGGGAAGGAGGTGTGCCACATGGGGCATGGAAAGGAGAGTAAGGGGTACAAAATGGGGCGTGATGCCCTGTGTAAGAAAATGGATTATAAAAAGGTGAAGATAAAATGCCTCCCGTGGGGAGGGAATGCGGAGAACCCACGGGAAGGTGCTGAGAAGCACAAATGATGATTGGAAAGAAAATGAAAAAGATGGAGGAGACCCCCTAGTCTTTTGCCTTGCCCGGCATTTAGGCTTCCGCTTGGGAATCGGCGTTCTGACCCTCAGGTACTTCCTCATAAATTTTGCCCAACAGGCAGATGGTCTTGCTCTTCTCTGAGAGATTGAGCAGCTCTCAATGATTGGAGGGTTGACTTCTGTCAGAGTCTCAAGCGACGGTGACAACTCCCTTGGAATGTAGTTGAATGAAAGGGTGGGGAGTTCCACCGGTAGAGTTGGAAGCAAACAAGAGGGGACCATGCCCGAAGATTGTAAACTAATTGATATAGAAGGGGCATGACCCTTGAGTGATTGATTTGCCAATGATTTGGCCTTGGAGTGCGTGAGCACAATCTGGGAAGCTGACCCTTTCACTAGAGTGGAAAGGTTCACAATAATGGTGTGAGGGGTCATGAGAGCTCGGAGGGAGAGATTCCCTATGAGTATTTTAAAATAAACCCAGTTGGCAACGGGTATGATTGCCATTGATTTAGAAGGCCTCTTGACGGCCATGATTGAAGGGGAGGACTCCCGCTCGGTAAATGTGCCTGGTATATTTACAATGACCGGCATGCGAGGAATACAATCTTTAAGTTTGAAAAGCATGCCTGGTCCCGAGACTTCCTTCTGCTGACGCTTGAATCTCGTTAAACGTCTGCACCAGCTCCGTTGGACGGGGGTGGATATGGTAGGTGTAATGGGAGGTTGTATGGCCTGTGGAGGCACGATGGGTATGAAGGGCAATATTTGCTCAGTTTGGTTGTCAACGATGGTGGCGAAATGGGAGGTGTAATGATTGGTGTAATGGTGGGTGGAGGCTTAATAGTGGAAGGGTTAATGATAACTGATGGCAATGGGGAAGGTGTAGATAAATGGCGTACAAACATGACCTCGGAAGGTTCATCGTTGTAGCACCAAGTGGTTTCGCAGATGTTGGTCATTGGCACCCTTGGCCCGAGCAACAGGTTTGTGTGGAGGTGGAGGTTGTTGTGGAGGAGGCATGGGAGTTGGCATGGTGCCGGAGCATGCGCAATGTAGGGCGCAAGATTTTCTTCTTGAATGGGGGCATCATAGAGCCCAGTTGGAGGTTGTTGAGTCTGAGGAGGACGAATCAATGGACGCTTGGGTGGCGGCATGTTGTGGTAAATGGAAGTTTGTGGAGGTATACACGGGGTGTATGTTCTATAGTGGTGAGGTGGATGGTGGATGGCGTCCACTGATCCGTTCTTTCTCGGTTTAATTTGATCAAAAAGATCCACGATCAGGGAGTCCAATAGATGGGCTTGATTGTAGCGTCCCCGTCAGTAGAGCTCCTCCATGGAGGTGATTTTATTCATTGCCAAAATGTGCTTGAACCTCGGAGTAGAATTGGAAATGATTATTTTGACTTGCTCTGACTCCGAGAGCTCATGCTGTATTCTCGTGGCCATTGACCTCCAACAGTCAGTAAATTGTACAAAGGCCTCGTCGGCCCTCATCTACTCGGATGCTAGATTCGTGACAGATAGATAAGAGCTAATGCAGTCTTTATACTTGTAGCAACCTGGATTTTTCGAAAAATAAAAATTTAATAATAAAAAAATAAAAGTAATTAGAAAATCAAATAAAAGAATTAAATAAAACCATTAATGAAAAGAAGTAATGGGCTTTGTTAAATATACCCATTAGAAATTAGTGGGCCAAAATAGAGATTTTTAAAAGAGAAATAATAGGAAATACCCTAATTCGTAACTTAATTATTACTTAAATAGAAAAGGGGTATTTAATACATTAATAACTAATTTGAGTTAGATTGGATTCCTAAACCTACTCTAATAGGTTGGCCACGAATTTGGGTCCCAACCTAACCCAAATTGGAATTGTATGCTTAGAAGGAGGAAATAGGAAATCTCGGAATTAATTAGTAATTAGAGTCCTATTAGGAAATAGAAACCCAAGAGGCATAAATACTCTTTTAAACCCCCATGGCCGGCCCTAGCTCATACCCAAGGCTTGTTGGACTAGGAGGAGAGGCCAGGAGGAGGAGATTTCGTGGGAAGAAGCACTTCTAAATCTCTCTCTCTCGTTCTTCAAGATCTAGCCCTAGAAGAGGAAATCGACCAAAGGTAGGAATTCTCACGAGGAAAACTAAATTAATTTCATCTGTAGGTTGATCTAAACCTCAAGAATCAAAGCCCTCTTGTCTCATATTTTTCCATCGAGCAAATCTTTTGTTCTTAATTTTCAAAGTTCTGTGAACTTCATGACCCCGAACCCTCTTCTTAAATTCATATCTTCATGCATACTCGTCCTCATGCCATGAGATTTTTGTTGAAAGAACTGATGCATGTTAGGCATCTTTTGTCCCTAAAAG
Organism: Colocasia esculenta; assembly: GCA_014218235.1. NCBI lineage: Eukaryota > Viridiplantae > Streptophyta > Magnoliopsida > Alismatales > Araceae > Colocasia > Colocasia esculenta. Next base: position 92,531,254 of record CM024753.1, on the reverse strand, counting down.
CCCTAATTTTCATTCATCCTATCTTGCGAATTAAATTGTTGATCTCAACTATGTACTGTTTCATGTTCATCATGAATGCTCATGACCAAAGCATGTCGAAACCCTGTTTGTTTTCCAATCCCTATTTACTGTAGGTACCCATGCATGTCTAGATCAATTTGCAATTGGTTTCATGATTTTTCATCACCTTTGAAAATAGATATGATTTTATGAATCACCCTATGTCAAAATAGGGTAAGACAGGTCCGTAATCCAATGCACTGTCCTATACCTGTCGGACTCGGGCGCAGACCCTGTGAATGCGATGGCCCGATAGGCCGTGTTCACTGCGCCATAGCGACAGAGCCTTCCGTCGTGATCTGATCGCGACAGGGCCTGTCGTCGCGATCTGCTGCCCGATCTGACTAGGCCGTCGCGACCCTCAAACGACCCCGTCGCGATCTGCCTACCTGAACCGCTGAGTCCGTCACGACCTGTATAACAACCTGTCGCGTTCTGCTTGACCCCATCGCGACCCTCATTAGGGTACGTCATGATTTGGGCTTTTTGCATGAAACCCCCTATCTCTGCAAGTCTTGACTTTCTACAGTGTTTGTACCCTCTCTTAATAGTCATGTACGCAGTAAAATACCTATTATAAACTGAACATTTTGTGTGATTTTAAAAGACATACACATGACTTATTTCGCTATGTTTTCATGACACATGCACACACTTTGAACCATCAAATTATGGCTTAACTTGGCATATAATTACTCATAATACATCTGGTAATTTATGCAATTAATTGCCATATTTAAATAGACTTGTCTACGTTTTCTCGCGATGTTTTGGGAATACCATTATCGACGCTCCACTGTTCTAGAATTCCTCTAGAACGTCGAGCACTTGTTTCTATATACACACTCTCTTTTGACTTGGACAAACTCTCCGTCGGTACTCCTTCTTCCGGACTAGTGAATCCTTGTTCAAGGCCTCTGTAAGTCTCCTCTGTCCATGGATTCCCACATGTCGACGAGCCGGTGTACCCTAACACGTATGATACCCTTTAGGGATCACATGATCCAAACGGCTATTAGAAGTTCACTCTTATCTTGAATCATGCCGGCCCTCTGGACCTGTGCCTAACATGCCAGTGGATGTGCAATTAACCACTAGTTCTCATCTATACTCTACTCGCTCATCTATTTCCATTCACTCTACTATCTCGTCTAATCATCTAGTGCTCTCACTATTTCTTGGTGCTCTATATTGGCCATGACGATTGTCTAAAGATAAACAATATAACCAATGCCTGGCAATATATAAAGGGCCCGATCTAGTCCTGGGATGTGCGCCTGAAAGTGCTAGTGCCCATGGGAGTTAAATGATCAGAGTGTTTGGAATTACACTCGAGTGCTATCTATCTCGACTATCTAAATGACAATCAAAAGTGCTATATTCTCTCGTTGTCTAATGACAAAAGTGCTATACTATACCCGTTGTGCTATTGCTATACTTTGTGCTATTTGTGCTATGACCTTCTTGCTATTTGTGCTATACTCGACTCTTATGCTATATTTGGAAAGTTGTGCTATTTCATTCACGTTCTCTCCTGCTATCTTTTACTTGACTCTCTCGCTCTATCATTAGTTACTCTGCCTTTTAATGCATTAATTATTTAAAGCCTGCTTGACTATTGAGATTTAAGTCCTACTGGGCGGTATTGCTCACCCTGCGTTATTTGTTGTTGTGTTCTCAGGTGAGACCGAAGATGAACTATACACTCAAGAGGACGGGAACGACCAAGAGTGATGTCATGAGTACCCTAGTGTCTTAGTACTATGACTAGAGTCTTATTTTAGTCTTTTACTTTATTTCAATGTAATTGGGCCCTATAGATTGGCTTTGATATTAGTGGTTGTAACTAGACATTGGAAAGTTATAAATGAGAAGAATTTTCTTTAGTATTATTCATTGTGCAATGGTTTGATGTCTAGTACTTGCTCTGTACCCATTTACTTGCAACTGCCTCGTGTTCTGATATTCCGCGTCGGGGCTGACAGTTTTTGTCATATCAGAGCCTAGGTTATTCTTAAGTATAGGAATGACTTAGTTAAACCTGCCTTGACTAGAGTCAATTACCCTACCTATGTGAGTTGGGTTGACCATGGTACCTAGCTAAAATAAACTCACACACACCCGAATTAAATTTCACATCATATCATGACAATAAGTTATTTTTGTAGGAACTAAGCAACAGAGATGACTGCTGAACGTGCTCAAATGAGGGGCATGCAACAGACCATCCAAGAACTGACGTGCGCAATTGTGCAAGCTACCCAAGGAGGTGGCAATCGTGGTGCAGGCGACCTGCATCGTACTTCTGGAGTCTGAACCCACCCAGGTTCATTGGATCCACGGATCCGAGAAGATGAAGCCGAGCATTGGCTAAAGGAAACGGAAAGGATTTCCATGTTATGCATGCACAACGGGATAAGCTAATCTGCTACTAGCCACATTTCAACTTGAAAAGGACGCCCGCACTTGGTGGAGCGTCTATTGAAGCAACCAGACCTAATGGTCAGTTCACCTGGACCGAGTTCAAAGAAGCTTTTAATTCAAAATACTTCTCGAAGCGTGTCCAAGAAAGGAAGGTTGCGGAATTCGCTGCTCTGAAACAGTTGAGTTTGACTGTGGCCGAATATGAAGCGCAGTTCTCTAGACTGGCAAGGTATGTTGAACACCTGGTGAACACGAAGATAATGAAGGCTATGCACTTCCTCAACGGCCTTAAGCCTCAATACATTACCCAACTGGCACCTCTCGACATCCAGACCTTCACCGAGATGGTAAAGAAAGCTCAGCTGCTGGAAGATGCTACGGACTTCACCGACCGTATCAAAGAGAAGTTCGTGAAAAAGGAAATGACTTCTAGACCATCATCTGCCAAGCCAACCAATGGCAATAAACGTCCCTTCAACATCATAGAGGGTCCAGCCAAGAAAGAAAACCTAAGGTCTTTGTACCCAACACCCCAGCCAAAAGCAACTGCAAGCATTGTGACAAGCCAGGTCACATTGCTGACGAATGCTGGAGGAAAGTCGGCGCATGTCTGCATTGCGGAAGTCGCGAGTACCGCATCCTCGAGTGCCCGCTGCTGAAAGAACATGAGAGGCGCCCTAATGCGCCTAAGAAACAGGGAAGACTGCAAGCCCTGCACGATGAGGAACCCGCTACGGACGATGGTGTGGTAGAAGGTACTCTACAAGTTTTCTCCTTATCAGCATTTATCTTATCTGATACTGGAGCAACTCATTCCTTTATATCTCAAAACTTTGTTGATACCCTGACTACAAAACCTATATCCATGGGTTGTGAGTTCTCTGTCACAACGCCACTAAGAGAGAAGGAGAAACTTAATAAATACTTTCCATCTGCCGATGTAATGATCGAAGACCATAACCTAAAAGCCGACCTGGTGTGTATGCCCATGGAAGGCTATGATGTAATCTTGGGAGCCAACTGGTTGTCCACTTATGGGGCAAGTGTTGACTGTAAGAAAGAGAAGGTTACCTTTAGTGACTTTCCTAAATTGGCATTCTCTGGGATTAGACATAAAAGACGGATGTCTCTAATCTCCGCCATAAAAGCCCACAACATGATAAGGAATGGTTGCATTGCTTTCCTAGAAGTCGTAGTTGTTGAAAAGAAGGGCTCTAAGATAGAAGACATCCACATAGTCCAGGATTTCCCCGATGTGTTTCCTAAAGATCTGCCAGGGATTCCCCCGGAGCAAGATGTCAACTTCGCCATTGAATTAATCCATGGAGCCGCCCCGGTATCGCGTTAACCGTACCAGATGTCACCTTCCAAGCTCAAAGAATTGAAGGCACAACTGATTGAGCTACTAGAAAAGGGGTTCATTAGACCAAGTACCTCCCTATGGGGAGCACCTGTGCTATTCGTCAAGAAGAAAGATGGATCGATAAGGCTATGCATCGACTATCGTCAACTCAATCAGCTAACCATCAAGAACAAATACCCATTGCCCAGGGTCAATGAGCTATTCGACCAAATATCTGGAGCTCAATATTTCTCCAAGATCGATCTTCGATCTGGATATCACCAAATGAGGATCAAGGATGACGATATCTTCAAATGGCTTTCAGGAGCAGGTATGGACATTATGAATTCGTCGTTATGCCTTTTGGTCTAACCAATGCTCCTGTAGCCTTCATGCAACTCATGAACAGCATATATCGGCCATACCTTGACAAGTTCGTGGTCGTCTTCATCGACGATATCCTCATATATTCAAAGACCAAAGAAGAGCATGAAGAACACCTGAAGATTGCATTGCAAGTCTTGTGAGACAACAAACTGTACGCAAAGCTTAGCAAGTGTGAATTATGGCTCAAAAAAGTGTCCTTCTTGGGCCATGTCATCTCAAATGACGGCATCTCCATTGATCCCTCCAAATTCAAAGTTGTACTCAATTGGGAGAGACCAACCAACGTCACCGAGATCAGAAGCTTCTTAGGACTGGCTGGCTACTACAGGCGGTTCATCAAGGACTTCTCAAAGATCGACGTTCCTCTCATGCGTCTGACACGAAAGGAGAATCCCTACTCCTGGAGTAAAGAGTGTGAGAAAAGTTTTCAAACTCTTAAAGATTGCCTTACCTCAGCACCTGTTCTCGCTCTGCCAATAGAGGGAGAAGGTTTCTTTGTCTACACCGATGCCTCGGGAATTGGGCTAGGGTGTGTATTGATGCAAAAGGAGAAAGTCATCGCCTACTCTTCTCAATAACTAAAGACTCATGAAGTCAACTACCCTGTGCATGATCTAGAGTTGGCTACTGTGGTCTTCGCTTTGAAGATCTGGAGACATTACTTATATGGTGAGAAGTTCACTGTCTACTCAGATCATAAAAGCTTGAAGTACTTATTCTCCCAGAAGGAACTCAACATGAGGCAGAGAAGATGGCTAGAATACCTAAAAGATTTCGACTTCAACATCCAATAGCATCCAGGCAAGGGAAACGCTGTGGCTGATGCTCTTAGTAGAAAGCCGATGGCATCTATTTCAAGTCTAGTCCTTGGCGAGATGCAACTACTAGAACAATTCCCAAGGTTAGACTTAAATATTGAATATAGGGATGATCGAGTCTTGGTTGCCAATATCAAGATTCAATCTGATCTACTAGAGGAATCAAAGTTCAATAAGATGATGATCCATTCTTAGTTCACGTCAAGGAAACTATAGCCGAAAGACCGGACTTTGCAATGACCGAAGATGGAAGGCTTGTCTTCAAGGAAGGACATGTGCCTAGACAACGAAGAGCTGAAGAGGAAGCTAATGGATGAAGCTCATAAGACGAAGTACACTATTCATCCTGGAGGTACCAAAATGTATCAAGACATGAAAAGAACATTTTGGTGGCCGAACATGAAGAGAGAGGTAGCCGAGCATGCTGCTCACTGCCTTACTTGCCAACAAGTAAAAGCGGAACACTTGCGCCCTGCTGGTGTACTCATACCACTAGATATTTCGGAATGGAAATGGGAAAGCATTGGCATGGACTTCATCATGGGTTTACCCAAGACTCGTGGTGGACTCGACGCCATATGGGTCATAGTCGACCGACTAACCAATCCGCCCACTTTTTGCCTATAAAGAGTAAGTGGTCAGTGGAGGTACTAACTACCTTATATGTCAAGGAGATTGTAAGACTACATGGAGTTCCATCATCTATAGTCTCGGATCGAGAGCCGAGATTTACATCTCATTTTTGGAAAGGACTACAAGGTGCACTGGGTACTAAACTCAACTTTAGTACCGCATTCCATCCACAAACTGATGGGCAAACTGAAAGAACCAACCAAATAGTGGAAGACATGTTGAGAGCTTGCACTATAGACTTCCAAGGATATTGGAACGAGCACCTATCCCTCATTGAGTTCGCTTATAACAACAATTACCAGGCGAGTATTAAGATGGCACCGTTCGAAGCACTTTACGGAAGAAATTGTAAATCTCCTGCATGTTGGAATGAGGTGGGAGAACAGCAATGGCTAGGCCCGAATATGGTACAATGAACAACAAAGGACATTCAGGTGATTAGAGACCGACTTAAGACTGCTCAGTCTTAACAAAAGAGCTATGCCGACAAAAGAAGGCGAGACTTAGAATTCCAAGTCGGTGATCATGTATTCTTAAAGGTGTCACCTACTCGTGGCATCCAAAGATTTGGTGTGAAAGGGAAGCTCAGTCCTAGATTTATCGGTCCTTTTGAAGTACTCGAAAGGATTGGTGAGGTTGCATACCAACTAGCATTGCCACTGGATCTGGCATGTGTACACAATGTGTTCCATGTCTCCATGCTCAGGAAATATGTATATGATCCTACACACATCATTCGCCACGAGAAGCTGGTGTTGAACAAGGATGTGACATATGAAGAAAAGCCAGTCAAGATACTAGAACGGAAGGTACAACAGCTCAGGAACCATCCCATTCATGTGGTTAAAGTCTTATGGAATAACCGCGGAGTGGAAGAAGCCACATGGGAACCGGAAGAAACCATCAGACGGAATTACCCCGATCTTTTCGGTAGGACATTCCCTCCATTATGATCATATGAATTTGGGGACCAAATTCTTTTTAAGAGGGGGAGGATGTAGCAACCTGGATTTTTCGGGAAATAAAAATTTAATAATAATAAAAATAAAAACAATTAGAAAATCAAATAAAAGAGAATTAAATAAAACCCATTAAATGAAAAGAAGTAATGAGCTTTGTTAAATAGACCCATTAGAAATTAGTGGGCCAAAATAGAGATTTTTAAAGAGAAATAATAAGAAAATACCCTAAATTCGTAACTTAATTATTACTTAAATAGAAAAGGGGTATTTAATATTAAATAGCTAATTTGAGTTAGATTTGGATTCCTAAACCTACCCTAATAGGTTGGCCACGAATTTAGGTCCCAACCTAACCCCAATTGGAATGGGTTAGGTTGGACCTAAATCTCATAATTAATTAGTAATTAGAGTCCTATTAGGAAATAGAACCCAAGAGGCATAAATACTCTCTGTAAACCCCCATGGCCGGCCCTAGCTCATACCCAAGGCTTGTTGGACCAGGAGGAGAGGCCAAAGAGGAGGAGATTTCGTGGGAAGAAGCACTTCTCAAGCTCTCTCTCTCGTTCTTCAAGATCTAGCCCTAGAAGAGGAAATCAACCAAAGGTAGGCATTCTCACGAGCAAAACTAAATTAATTTCGTTTGTAGGTTAACCTAAACCTCAGAAATCAAAGCCCTCTTGTCTCATATTTTTCCATCGAGCAAATCTTTTGTTCTTAATTTTCAAAGTTCTGTGAACTTCATGACCCCGAACCCTCTTCTTAAATTCATATCTTCATGTATACTCATCCTCATGCCATGAGATTTTTACTGAAAGAACTGATGCATGTTAGGCATCTTTTGCCCCTAAATGCCCTAATTTTCATTCATCCTATCTTGCGAATTAAATCGTTGATCTCAACTATGTACTGTTTCATGTTCATCATGAATACCCGTGACCAAAGCATGTCGAAACCGTATTTGTTTTCCAATCCCTATTTACTGTAAGTACCCATGCATGTTTAGATCAATTCGCAACTAGTTTTCATGATTTTTCATCACTTGTGCAAATAGATATGATTTTATGAATCACCTCGTGCCAAAATAGGGTAAGAGAGGTCCATAATTCAATGCACTGTCCTATCCCTTTTTTTTTTTTGAATGTAGCCAGACTAAAAGGAGAGGGTAGGGCCGCCCTCACTCATGAGGGTGTCACTACCTTCACCAATGGCTAGGGGTATTTTCATTAAGTGTACGGGAAGAAAAGGGGGGGGGGAAGAGTACAAATCAGACCCAGGGCTCATGGATGGCACCTTGCCTTATCATGGCTGCAGGCGTCCCTTACAGTACTAGGAAGGTCAGCCCATTGGTCCAACAAAATGAAACCAGTACAAGAAGATGCAAAGTCAGCTAGGCAGTCCGCCACTTTGTTACCTTCCCTTGGGACATGATTGATTTCAGTCGTGACCCTGTTAGTTAATACAAATACCTCCTGCAGTATGAAGGAGAGGTCCCATGGTGGAGAGATTTGCTTCGTAACGATGTGCACAAGATTTAAGGAGTCAGTCTCAACCTGCACTTCACTGGCACCCTTTTTGCAGCACATTTGCAGCCCATCCCTGAGTGCGAGGGCCTTAGCAACGAGGCTAGACTTCAGACCATAGTAAGGGTTGGCAAAGGCACAATACATATCACCGTTGTGGTCCCTGAGGATACCTGTAAGGCCCTCGAATTTCCGTCGCATTATTTGTATTTATGTGTGTATGGTTGTGCTTGTGTATGTATGTACATATTTACATACGTATTAGTTAATACAAGTACGTGTGCATGTGTTTAGATTAAATATAAATAATGTATGTATTGCATGGTGATAGTATGGGTATAATACCGTATACATATTGCATGTATATATGCACGGTATGCATGGTTTTCTGCATATTTCAGAGTTCTGGCCGAAGGCCATCTTGGCGTCAACCCCAGGCCGTTTAGCTGGTGTCAGCGTCCAGACATGGACGCCAACACTCATCCTGGCATCCAGCGATATTGACGCCATTTCTCTGGCCTGCATGCGCAGCAGAGCTGCAAGCTTCTAAAATAAGAAAGCCCAGCCATTAGGGGTTCTCCCCAATGGCTCTGAGGGCTGTCATATCACCCAAGGAGTGGGTGAGGGGTCTCTCCTTAAGTCTAAAATCAGAGCTTCCTTCCCCCAGCCTCTTTTCACCCTTGCAAGAGGAGAAAAAGAGAAAGAAAACCCTAGAGAGAAAACTGTGAGAAACCCCCCCCCCCCCCCACTTAGCACCCAAAAATCCGACCCCCTGGAGCTTGATCCGGCGTTCCACTGCTTCAAGGAGGTTGCTGGACCGACGAGGAAGGCTTCCCCGACCTCGGCTTATTGTGGATCTCACTCAAGAACCCGGAGGAGAGATCATTTGGAGGGAGTTCTGCACTTCATGGGACAGCCCAAGGAGAGCTTCACTGAGCCCTAGATCCTTTGGAGGAATTTTTAAAAGGCAAGTGACCTATCCATGATGTTCCCGTATGTGGTTAAATTTTCAGGTCATTTGGATCAGTAAATAAGAAGTTATGTATTTTCATGTAAAATGTGATAATCTACGTATATTATTGTAATGTGATTAGTTATTGTCTAAAACCACTTGATTGGTGAAATTACTGTGTGCTAAGCTCTTGAAATTCTGTAGTACCATGTTAGGAAAAACAGAGATATTCATGTGAGTGAGAAAGTGAATGTGATGAAAAGTGTGAAGTGTAAAACCATGTGTAAAACGGTAAATGTGTAATATGTAACTGTGCCAATGTGACACTGCTTCCGTAGAGGGCAGTGGAGCTGTATCAGGGAAAAGTCCCCCTGAGAAAGTTCAATGTGTAAGTGACCCTAAGGCATTAGGGGAAATCCTGGAGGTGGACAAGTACCACTGGTTAGGGTGGAGACTTGTTCTCCCGGTCTGCGCAGTCCAAGAGTCGCCATTGGAATGCCTAGATGGCGTCTATGTGTAATGTGATGTGTATATGTCCTTCTTTGTGGTTTGGACTATGTGTCACGGCACCTAAAATGTGTAATGTGAAATGTGTAATGTGTATGTGTCCATGTGTAAATGTGTAAGTGACAATGTGAATGTATATGTGTAAAGTGAACCATGTGAAAGAGGAAACTTGTGTAAAGAAAATGTGAAACTAAAGATGTGAAAATATGTTATTGAAAACATGTGAGACAAATCTGAAATCATGTGAAATTAGTGAATTTATGTTATTATCATCATGTTATTATGTGCAAAGATGTCTAGAATCCATGTTAGGGATAATTGGTGAAAACGGGTACAAGATAGCATGATTGTTTGATCACATGATATGTTTTATGCAATATTGTAGCTTTCATGTATAGGTTTACAGCCGTTAAACATGTGAAATCAGCAACCTAAAGCATGTGAAAAGGGTTATGTATGTGCTTAAGGACATGTGAAATCCATGCTAGTTGTGTTCCCCTTTCATGCATGCACAATGTTCATGTTGGTAGCTCTCATGTTTAGGTTCTTTAAAGACAAAATTTCATGAGTAAATGGAATAGAGAGCATGTGATAGGTAATTTTATCCTTAGAAATCTGAAAGCATGATCCATGTATAAAGTTGTAAAACTTTCATGATAGGTTGAAACTTAAATTGACTAGCATGCCATGTGTTGCAAATTGTAAATGTGCATGTAGAAACCACTAGGACTTGTACGTGTATATCATGAGTAGTGTTGCTTGCTGAGTCCTTGGACTCACTCCTTGCTTCGGCGTACAGGTATAGTTGGTGACACGGCACCGTTGGTGGAGACGGTGGAGACGGACTCCGAGCGCGGAGACTAGCTTTGGAGTTTCTTGAGATTTGTTATTTCATAAGTATGTAATTTGAACATTGTATTAGAGTATTATGAAAATGATGTATAAATGTGGACAACTTGTGGTTCTATTTCAGCAATTTAAATTATGTGGACCTTTAGTTCTTTTATGTAAATTGCGAATTGCATGTATTTTTAATGTGGATGATGATTGAATGGAGACAGTTGTCTTTTACTTCCGCTACTCTTTGTATATTCGCGTGTATCTCAGCTGTATGTATCGTTTGGGTAAATGTCCCACTGTGAGGACTCTTGCTATACCGACGTGGGTTGGTATAACCGTACGGTATAATGAGGGCCGTCACAATACCACCTCCTCCAGCTTCACCGGACTGCACTCAAAGGCACCGTCAACATTCAATTTTAATCTCCCCCGTGGGGGGGGGGGTGAGCCATCTGATATCCCTGGGCGTCTTATGTTTCAGATTGTCATTTCCACTTGGGGTCTGATGGAGAGTAGCAGACCAAGGTTGGGATATTTTCTAGAAGTTGGCGGATGCACATATGGCTCGGATAGAAAGCATACTTCTGTTTATAATGTGTTTGGGCGACATGCTCATGCCTTGAAACCTCGCCAGGTTCCTACAGCACCAGATCTCCCAAAGGACTGCCATGAAAGTGCAACGTTTAAGACGCCTCGTGGCAGTAGAGAGGTCTGGTTTGTCAGGAAGGAAATCACACCGTCAGCCACTTCAATGATGTCCTTACTGTTAAACTGCATGAGATTATCCAGATCAGTCCACACTTGGATCCTGTGTTTACTCTTGAAGAAAAGTGCTGGAGGCTTTCACATTGGCTGATGGTGCAACAGGAGCATTTAGAACACAAGGGATTCCTTTTCCTTGGACAGTCTCATTAACAGGAATAAGGTTTTGAACCATCCGCCACATAAATATGGACCATTTGAGAGGAATATAGGGACCACAATGCCTTCCATTTCTGAGAAGTTTCAGGTTGGAGAAGTACACGGCTGATTTCGTAGTGAACTTACCATTAGAGGTAGAACACCAGATCCAAGTGTCATCAGCATTGTTGGTAGTTAAAAACTGTTCCATCAGAAATTTGGGGCAGTACATGAGGGCGTTCTGCAATTGAATGCTCCCGGGACTGCTAAAGCTTGTTGAATGGTGCAGATTTTGTTAGGGATCTCCTGCCACTTGTCTTCAGGTATATAGGATCTGAGGGTGTATCGCCAGTCCAGATATCAAACCAGAAGTGGCCAGCTGAACCTGTGTCTCTGGATATGATCCTGTGGTTGTTGTGGATCAGCTGGGCTGCCTGCTTCCAAGCTTCCTGTCTGCTGCTAGCATGAATGAAATTGTGCTTCAGAGTAGTGACAATTAAATATTTGTTCCTCCTGAAAAATTTGGCCCACAGGGAATGGTGGATAATGCCCGCCATAGCATTTTAGTTCTGAAAGCTAACTGCATGTTTGTCGGTTTAACACACCCAATCCGCCGCTCTCCTTCGGTTGTGCAATGTCCTTCCAGCTCTTTCAGTGTCTTTTCGGGGAACCTTCATAGGAACCCCAGAAGAAGTTTGCCAAAATCCGGTGAAAAGCCCTCACTACGGTGACGGGGATGGGCTGAGCATTCATGGTGTATATAGGAATCGCAGACAGGATGTTGTATGAGATAAGCCTTCCTCCCGAGGATAAGAACTCCTTTTTCCACCTTGCAATTTCCTGACCGTCTTGGAGATTATATTGCGAAGTATGCAGGTTTTTGCCGGCCTGTGTATATGGTGACGCCCAGGTAATGTATTGGGAGTTTGCTTCTAACAAATCCAGTGGTCTTGCAGATTTCACTGTCCTATCCCTATCGGACTCAGGCGGAGACCCTATGAACGCGACGGCCCGATAGGCCGCGTTCACTAGGCCATCGCGATAGAGCCTTCCGTCGTGATCAGATCATGACAGGGCCTGTCGTCGCGATCTGCTGCCCGATCTGACTAGGCCGTTGCGACCCTCAAATGACCCCGTCGCGATCTGCCTGCCTGAACCGCTGAGTCCGTCGTGACCTGTACAACAGCCTGTCGCATTCTGCTTGACCCCGTCGCGACCCTCATTAGGGTACGTCGCGATGTGGGCTTTTTGCATGAAACCCCCTATCTCTGCAAGTCTTGACTTTCTACAGTGTTTGTACCCTCTCTTAATAGTCATGTGCACAGTAAAAATACCTGTTATAAACTGAACATTTTTGTGTGATTTTAAAAGACATACACATGACTTATTTCTAGCTATGATTTCATGACACATGCACACACTTTGAACCATCCAATTATGGCTTAACATGGCATATAATTAACTCATAATACATCTGGTAATTTATGCAATTAAATTGCCATATTTTAAATAGACTTGTCTATGTTTTCTCGCAATGTTTTGGGAATACCGTTATCGACGCTCCACTGTTCTAGAATTCCTCTAGAACGTCGAGCACTTGTCTCTATATACACACTCTCTCTTGACTTGGACAAACTCTCCGTCGGATACTCCTTCTGCCAGACTAGTGAATCCTTGTTCAAAGCCTCCGTATGTCTCCTCTGTCTATGGATTCCTACATGGTCGATGAGCCGGTTGTACCCTAACACCTATGATACCCTTTAGGGATCAACATGATCCAAATGGCTATTAGAAGTTCGCTCTTATCTTGAATCATGTCGGACCTTTGGACCTGTGCCTAACATGGCCAATGGAAGGGTAGTGAATTCCACCTGACTGCCAATGCCGTACGCGCGTTTGTGCAACTATACATCGCTCGTTACTCGACATTTCATGTGCAAATAACCACTAGTTCTCATCTATACTCTACTCGCTCATCTATTCACGTTCACTCTACTATCTCGTCTAATCATCTAGTGCTCTCATCTATTTCTTGGTACTCTATATTGGCCATTGACCGATTGTCTAAAGATAAACAATATAACCAATGTCTGACAATATGTAAGGGGCCCGATCTGGTTCTGGGATGTGCACCCGAAAGTGCTAGTGCCCATGAGAGTTAAATGATCAGAGTGTTTGGCATTACACTCGAGTGCTATATATCTCGAATATCTAAATGACAATCAAAAGTGTTATATTCTCTCGTTGTCTAATGACAAAAGTGTATACTATACCCGTTGTGCTATTGCTATACTTTGTGCTATTTGTGCTATGGCCATCTTGCTATTTGTGCTATACTCGACTCTTGTGCTATATTTGGAAAGTTGTGCTATTTCAATCACGTGCTCTCCTGCTATCTTTTACTTGACTCTCTCGATCTATCATTAGTTACTCTGCCTTATAATGCATTAATTATTTAAAGCCTGCTTGACTATTGAGATTTAAGTCCTACTGGGCGTTATCGCTCACCCTGGGTTATTTGTCGTTGTGTTCTCAGGTGAGACCAAAGATGAACTATACACTCAAGAGGACAGGAACGACCAGGAGTGATGTCATGAGTACCCTAGTGTCTTAGTACTATGACTAGAGTCTTAGTTTAGTCTTTTGCTTTATTTTAATGTAATTGGGCCCTATAGATTGGCTCTGATATTAGTGGTTGTAACTAGACATTGGAAAGTTATAAATGAGAAGAATTTTCTTTAGTATTATTCATTGCGCAATGGTTTGATGTCTAGTACTTGCTCTGTACCTGTTTACTTGCAACTGTCTCGCGTTCCGATATTCCGCGTCAGGGCGTGACAATACCTCTGAAGGAATCTTTTGTGCAGAGGGCAGAAGTCTCTTGCCTCACATGGCTCTAGAGAGTAGAACCATTCGAGTGCAGGGCCATCAAGAGATTTTCTAAATAAATATGCCAGAGTTCTAGGGTCTTGTTGTCAATGGGAAGACTCATAGAGAAAATCTTTGATATGAAGGTAGGGATTGCTCGTGCCATTGTACAATCAGTACGACGGCATCTTCGAAGGATGGATATAAATTTGAGGGAGAGCCGACATGGCGGTGACGGGGTCACCCTTGGAATTTGAAAGCTGTATTTATTTGATTCTCCAAATTATTCAATTTCTGGAGAAGAGCACTTTGGAGTGGAGTAGGCTGCAGCTGGGCATGTGAGGGAGTATATGGGGGTGGCCTTGAATTAGTGGGCCTTCCTAAGGGGCGGTCTGTTCGGATCGGAGCACAGGAGTGCAAATGGCCAGGGGGGCGAAGCGATGGAGAATGTACAGGGGCATGTGGCGAAGTCACCGGAATGTACAAATGTGGGTGCCTAGGGGAAGGAGAAGGAGAAGGAGAGGGAGAAGGAGTCACACACTCAACTAAAGATTGGATCAGATTAAGTTGTTGAGGGGTGAGTTGATCGAGTGCATGCAGGATAGTTTGGACTATTGGATTATGGTGGGGAGAAGGCTCTTGCCGGGTTCTGATTGGAGTGAGGTATGGAGGGACATTAGATAGGCTAGTGCGCGGTGTGCGCACATAACCATAGGAAGTGGAAGGCTGCCCCTTACGGTGGTAAGATGGACGGACATGGGATTGAAAATATTGGACGCTTGAATTATCCTCATAGTCCTCATAATAAAAATCGGCATGATAATATTGGTCCATTTTAACAAGGCAAGCAGACAACTAAGTTGAACAAAGATTAATCAATTAAAGATGTCTCAAACAAGTTAGAATGCTTAGCGCTTCTTTTTAAGGAGTTTCATATTATTTAAATGGATTGAAAAATGGTGCGTCACTCCAGGTGAGTTCCTAGTTGGGTAGAAGATGAGTACTTTGGGGTGCAACTAGAATCACCTCTCACCACACAATGGATATCTAAACCAGGGCCAACGAAGGGGTACAACCAGCTCGGTCCGCCGTGAGGGAATCCACAGGGTACGGAGACTTACGGTGTTCCGGGAGAAGGTTCGCTAGTCCAAAGGGACAGAATGCCCAATGGAGAGCTTGCCTTCACCAGAAGGGTGTGTGGAGCATAGGATATGACAGAAGGAGGTCCCGCGACCGATGCAATATGACCTGTATGCATTAGTTTATAGAAAAAATGGCAGATGGGGCGCGTTTCTATCAGCACTGTGAATCGCGGCAAGGACAGCCGCTGCGACTACAGAATCGTGTCTAGTCACCTGGACGCGGAACTAAGAGCCCCAGAAGGCTATCAGTGCCGCGCCTGGTCCCTATGGATGACTGCTGTCAAAGGCACGTCGGCCCTGGCCGCCGTGACAAGAAACAAAAACGCGTTCGGTTTACCGGCTGCGTTATCAAGCACTGAATCACGTCCTCTATGTGGGACGCGATTCTAAACAGGCACCCGAGAGCAGAAAAGAAAGCAGGAAAGAAAGCAATAAAAGCAGGATATGTGCAGAAAATAGGATTAAGAATATAGAGAAGTGTCAGCCTTAACTGTCGTGACAAGGGAAACGTGTCGGCCAAGGCCGCCGCGACAAAGTAGCTGAACGTGTCAGCTTTAGCCACCACAACAGCAAAATGAAACGCGTCCGACACAGTGGACGTGTTATGAACGCGTCCTCTGCGTTGGATGCGATTCCAACAGCCACTCGAGGACAGAAGTAGAAGCGCAGGAAAGCCAGAGATGTGTAAAAAGACAAAGAAAATAAAAACTATAGCATGCAACATAGTATAAAGCGGGAAAAGAAAGGAATGTGCCACGTGGGCACGAAGGAGGAGAGTAATCAAAAGGAAGACGCAAAGATGTCCCACCGTGATCGCCAATCTGTAGGTTATGTTTTTCCGCCCCTTTTCAAGGGGACGAAGAATGGTAGGCCCACAAAGAGGGGTGGAGAATGAAAAACAGGTGGAAAAGACAGAAAATAAAATAAACGTGATCGCTAGGCACACGAGGGTGCCGAATGGAAATGCACGCGCGAGGGGTGCGGGGAAGGAAGTGATCGCGAAGAATACCTTTTTGGAGCGGGGAGATTGCGCGAGGGATGATGTGGGTCCTCTCTTCCTCTATGAGCACGATCGGCCGTGATAGAGGGCATTTCCTCGTTAGATTACCATGACAAAATAGACAAAGAAAAATAGGGGTTAGCCAAATAAGGCGTGTAGTACCGAATCCCGAACGAATAAATAAAATGAATAAAATGGGGAGGACTCACCGAGTGGTGGTTTTAAACCCCTAAATGATAGGTGTGTGTGTGTAAAAGAAGTGTAGAATGGGCCATGTGGGGCCCGGGAGGAGTAGATGTAAAGAAAAAGGGGAGAAAGGAAGGAGGTGCTTCCTCAAATGGACGACGTGGCGGCGGTGTTGCCGATCGGGCGGAGGAAGAGGAGGAAGACCGCGCTCCTCCCGCCTCGCTCCAGTACACGTGGAAAGTAAGATGCCCCTCCTTGATTCGGAAGTCGGGTCGTCGATCTGGCAGGGCCCCGCCACGGTCTAAGGGTCGCGGGGGAATCCGGCAGAGCTCCGCCAGGGTGGAGGGGATTGTTGAAATGGTTACCCTCGGGGTCTATTTATAGGCAAAACTTCATTAAATCACATCAGCAATAGCGGACGCCTATTAAGCATGAACGCATCCTCCTGACGTGCCGTGAGCGATTCAGAAGATTCTTCAATTTCGCTCGATTTGACATTTGAATGATGTTTGTAGCCTACAGCTACATTGTAAATCGCGTCTGGGTGGCCCGCCGCATGTTCTTGGGGAAATTAAATCTCTGACAAAATTTGATTTTGATTTGGCTGCTTATAAAATGCGGCGTCTGACGCGGATGCGATTCCAACAAACATCATGATTATTGACGTGGCACCTCTTAAATGCAGCTGACAGGGCTTAGCCCAAAAGTTTGACTTTTAATCGCAGCGGATTAGACGGACGCGGATCAGAAATAGACCATGTGCCGGAAAAGCAAGTGTTATTCGCATCGCCTATACCAGCCGCGGATAAAGTCTTCCTAAAAGGCGTCCACTGTAGCGGACACGAATCAATGAAGTTGTCCATGGGCCTTAACCAAATTTAGCTTCCTGGGGCGCTGCCCCCAGAGACCCCTGCAAGGGACGCTGCCCCCGGACCCCCGCGACCTTACCGCGTAGGTCGATCCGTGACCGAACCACATTTGAAACGAAGGGGAAGTACCGAGAAAGAATGTGTGAGATCAAAAAATATTGGGAAACTACTCTTAAAAGACAAAAAGATGGTCATTTGTGGTACTATGGCGCAATATGAAATATGCCCGCAGTGGAGCCAAATTCGTGTGTCTACAGCGACTGGCGCGGCCGCTGAGACATCATCGCGATGCTCTAAGGTGTCATGACAACTTGAGCCGTCACGATAGTGTTTCGACAGCTTGTGGCATGGCAACAATGTCACGACAGCCATGGGAGTCACGACAGCACTAGAGATAGGTATGTCCTTGCAGAGTTCCATTTCCCGTGGAGTCTTCGCCGTTTTTGGTTCCTTTTGTACCCGTGGCAGCAGTGCTAGTTCCTAGTGCGGTCCCACACTAGTCGTTCGCCTGGTGCTCGACATCTGAGGGCTTGTCCCATGAGAGAGGTTGTTACTATTTGCCTGGGACCCCCATCCTCGTGTGCCTTAGAGGGAGCGTTCAGAGCGGCGAGCGTACTCGAGTCACGGACTCTAGAGTTGAGGGGGAAATGATGGTTAGGACAGCGGCGTCGAGTCATTTGCAGAGCTCTCTTGGTTGGTCTGGGACACCGAGGACGGCCGAAGTTCTACCCGGTGTAGGCCAGCCAGTCCTTCTTCTCACTGCCACGCTCTTTGTGGCCCCGGAACCACTTAGAGAGGCCAAGCGTGGGACCGTAGTTTGGACACACTACGGCAGTTACTGTTGTGTTACTTGTGTTCCTACCCCACTCTGAGGAGACGTGGAGGTTTGGACCTGGGTCGAGGATAAGACGTCAGTGGACGCACCTGACCGGTTGACTAGTGGTAGCGTTTTCTGTAACTAGTGTCTCTTGTCCAGGCAGGGTTCTCTCTCTGTCTGCGTTGCCAGCCCTGTGGTGGTCACGACGTGCAGGTTCTACAGAGTTTCCGATCGTGGTGTTTTTTTGTACCGTTGCTAGTTGTAGATTCGCTTCCGCACTTTCCTTTGTAGAATAGAAGATATAACTGGTATTATTTATTTATTATATATTTTTTTTCCTGTTAGAGCCAGTAGGAGATTAGTAGTCCCTACTGAGCTTCTGTTGTGAAGCTCATCCCTTCCTTTTCTAGGTGAGACTTCTCAGCAGTAGCAAAGAGCGCGTCGGGCGAAGTAGGCGGGGCAGGTAGTCGTCGTCCCCATAGCTAGCAGTGGTTTCCCCCTCTTAGTTGTACATCACCCTCGGGGTATGCCCCTAAGGGCTCTATCGTTCCCCTTTTACTTGTACTAGTTGTGCATGTGTTGGGACTGTACCTAGAGCGATATGCAGCGGTCTCGCTCTTCTTTCTGCTTCTGCGTGTGTGCTTCTAGTTCAGTAGTTGACGTTTATTTCCCTTACATATTCTGTTAGACTTGTGTTACAGCCCTTTCGGGTCCCCGGATCTGTGGGCGGCGATCGTGAAAATTGGGTCCTCTGCTTGGGCCGAGGGTCGGGTTCTTGGGGTCGTTACAGTTGGTATCAGAGTGAGAGTCTAATAGGACTTGTAGTGGATTTAAATGTCACGTCCCGAGAATTATGCACGGATATTAATAATGCGGAATCATTGGAGATGATATCCGGAGACGTGAACAGTCGGAAATTAAGCCTCTAACTAGCACGCACTAAATGTATAACAACATACATCATCATAGGGCCCAAATATTGAACTCAACTAATCTTGTATTTAAATCTCAACTCATTGTATTCCAAATGGAAACTATTACAGGACTAAGACTCAATAAAAAGAAAAAATACATTTAATTCCTCACTTCCTACTACATGATTCTAACACTCAAAATAAACTAACTATAGATAGACTCATATTTGGAACGCTCATCACTCGGACGCATTCCCATCCTCGACTTGCTTTTCCTCTTGAACTTCATAGTCACCTAGATTGGGTAAAAGTAGGGGATGAGCAAACTAGCCCAGTAGGATTTATATCTCAATGTGCGGGTAATGATATAAGTGATTAACAGTTTAGAACTAGGTAAGCACGATGAATGTCATGATATGCATGTACAAATAAAACTCATTAAAAACATGATACATGAACAAGCTAGATAGAGTGATCACGATAGAACAAGATTTTTGAATAAGATGACCAGATAGAACTAGCAACAGATCACTTTGTACAAGCACGCAATATTTCACTTGATGTCAATAGCTTTCAAGAACGCAAGATATCACTAATTGCATTGAATGCAAGATGACCATATCATGCAAGCAAGCAAGCACGCACAAGCACGATCATGTAACACTAATCACGCACGTAGACACAAATGTACACCAAGAAAAGATCCATCAAGAATGTACACCAGGACATGTGTATGTGGTTATTGTATCTATCATTCAACACGACACGCACGACTCCCAGCGCAGATGCAACGCCAGTAATCATTATACCCTATGGTTAACAGTATATTTATGACTCTCCATCATTGGGGCTAGACTGGAGCCCTTGGACACTCACCGTGCCCGGACAGCATCTCACTTAAATTTTAAATGTAGATACCCACAGTCATTAATAATGGTCATTGAGAGTTTCAATAAGTAAGCATGTGTAATGTCATGTTCATGATGATGATGAGAACAGTAATAAGTAATTGAACATGATCTCATGATAACAATGGTCAAGAGATAAATTTGGCAGCATAACGATATGATTTATACTTTAATTCAATCTTTGCATTAATGACTTTTGTCTAGATTGTAAATCACACTCACGAGAACAAGATGAGAGAGGAAGTGCACGCTATCTCCAGAGAACTTCAATGGTACAACCAACTCTCGGCCATGTGGGAATCCATGGTCAGAGGAGATTTACGGAGGCCTTAGTGAAAAGGTTGCTAGTCTACCGATTTGGAATGACCGGTAGAGAGCTTCCAAATTCCCAAGAAAAGGCTGCCTAGATGTGCAAGTGTGTAGTGATGTATCCATCTCAATCCACAGTCCATCAGTCTCAAATTTGCAGAAAGCACTTAACATGATGGCATGTAATGAACAATGCATTTAACTACACATGGGTTTGCCAGATTTTAAGATAATAATTATCATTTAATAAGCTAGAACAGTACGAAGAGTGAATCAAAAGTTACATGAATGGTCACGTCATTAAGAAAGCATTAGAATAATGTTTGTGTACTTAAAGCTTTTTAAATGAGTTAAACACTTTTAAGCCGTTAAACAAATATCATGAAATGATCAGACACAAGACATGCAAATTACACACTAAATATCATGTTAAACAGGCCTCGGGTAAGCTTGGAAATATGCGTCCAACACAAAGGACACACTTAACAATGCAGAGCACAGTCAAAACAAGCGAAACAACGAAGAAACGAAATCGCATCCACATGCCTGGCTGCGTTAAGCATCAAATCATGTCGGGGGACTTGGACGCGTATATAGGAAATCATTTAATAAAATTCTCGGTGGGAAAAGCCTCTTAAACGCGTCGGGGTCGGACGCCACGTTTCAGAGCGGCCCTGACTCCCAGGCGGCGCGCAGACCCACACGGGGCGTGGACTGGTCAACCCCCAAATCACGTCTGGGTGTGCGGATGCCTTTCATGGGATTGCGTTGCTCCTAGGCGACGCGATACTAGGTCCTTGAATCTTGTCCACCTGCCTGGACGCGGTTCAGGGCCAGACCGAAAATGCAGAAAAAAACTGCACATAGGGGGTTCGATCATGCACTTATATCTCCTAAACTAGGGCTCTTCGGAAAAGTCTCAACATGAAAGTTGTTGGGAACATGGAATAGGTATGAACTATTATTTTTAAATAATTTTAAACCGTCTCAAGATGCATGATAAATCAAAATGAACAGGAAAAGAACCTAACATGCGCGACCTTGGAAAAACGCCTATAACTCATGATGTACTCATTGGAATTCGATGAAACCAGTGGAACGAAAGTTAACTTGATGCTCTACACATTGGTATAATATTTGTGAAGGTTTGGCCCAAGAAAACCTAGCTTCTGGGTTGATGAAGTCTCGTTCTTCAGAAAACTATTGTTCAGACCACTGTTTGAAGAACGCTTAATACTCCGTGTCTACGACATGGAAATTGGGCATTCTAGTTGGCTTAGATCATAGACTTGACCCTCTTTCCGGGGGTATAGGCCTTGCATGATGGGTTTTAGGTTTGACCTACCTTTGGTCGACTCCAAGAGGACAGTTTGCACAAGCTGAAGCAGACAAAAAGTGGAAGAAGATGAGCTTCTTGTGGTCGATCCACAGCTCCCCAGCTGCCCAGCACTCCTCCACACGACCCCAACAAGTTGTAAAACTCGTCCCTAGGGTTTAATGGAGAGTATTTAAGCAACCATGGTGTTTAGGAGTCCTATTATGACAAGGAAACTATGGTTGCGGTTTTGGCTTGTTAGTTTCCTAATTTGAGGATTTCATCATCCATTAGAGTGTGTGAGGCTTTAGAAAACCTCCCACCATAGTTAAGCACAAATTTGGTTGCCAAGAGTGCAAGATCTCTTCCCAATTCAACTTTAATTATCTCTTTTTATTTAAGCTACGAATTTCCATGCATTTTCTTGCTTCATCTGATTTTTAGTTATATGTGGTCCATTGGCCCAATTAAGATATTGGGTCATTAATATATAATGTTGGGAGTCTCTCCAACACTTTTATTTAATTTTTGGTTGCGTCGTAATCCATGTTAACGTTTTTCCGACTTGTTCCTAATTTGGATAATCGTCACCATGTGATGTACACTTGGTTAATCGGATTTTTCGTCGCATGAATTTCTTCATGAAACACTTAGGAATAATGTGTGGTGTTGATTTATAAGTTTACGGATTTTTCCGATGTGTTTTAGCACATACGATAATGATACGTATGTTTTTAATACTCTTATATTATGGAAATTATTTATTTCCTATTTATTTGAATTTTTATGTAATTAAAATTCCGGGGTGCTACACCTCCCCCACTTAAGAGAATTTGGTCCCCAAATTTAGTATAGAAAATTTATCGTACAAGTGAGGTGTACTTACTTGTGAATAGCTCTGGATATCTTTTGCGCATTGCTTCCTCGGTTTCCTAGTGTCGTCTTCATCCATGCGTTGATTCCATCTAACCCTTACCAGTGGGATGACCTTGTTCCTTAGTTGGCGCAGTTCTCGGTCCACAATCTTAACTGGCTTCTCTTGATATGTTCCATCTTTGTTGAATTCCAAGAGTTCATATTCTATGACATGCCACGGATCTCGTACATACTTTTTCAACATGGATATGTGGAACACATTGTGTATTCCATCCATTTGTGGTGGTAAAGTGAGACGATATGCCACCTCGCCAACTCTTTCAAGGATTTCGAAAGGCTCGACAAACCTTGGTGACAACTTGCCTTTAATGCCAAAGCGCCTGATCCCACAGCTTGGAGATACTTTGAAGAACACATGTTCACCAACCTGAAACTCCAGGTCTCTTCTTCTATTATCTGCATATGCCTTTTGTCTTTGCTACGCCACTGCCATTCTTTCTTTAATAAGCTTTACCTTTTCTGTGGTTTCCCTTATCATCTCTGGTCCTAGCATTTGTTTTTTGCTAACTTCATACCAGCATATTGGAGATCGACAACTCCTGCCATAAAGTGATTTAAATGGTGCCATTTGAATGCTAGCTTGATAGCTATTATTGTAGGCGAACTCCACAAGAGGTAAGTGTTCATGCGAGCTACCTCCAAAATCTAGGACACATGCTCTAAGCATATCTTCAATCACCTGGTTGGTTCTCTCCGTCTGACCATCAGTCTGTGGATAGAAAGCCGTGCTAAAGTTTAGTTTAGATCCCAAGGAGTAGTGTAGTTCTTTTCAAAAGTGGGATGTAAACCTAGGGTCTCTATCAGACACGATAGACATCGGTACTCCATGTAATCTGACTATTTCCTTCACATACAATGCAGCTAGAACATCTACTGACCACTTATTCTTCACTGGTAAGAAGTGAGCCAACTTAGTTAAGCGGTCGACTATAACCCAGATACCATCAAATCCACCTCTAGATTTGGGTAGTTCGAAAATAAAGTCCATCCCTATACCTTCCCATTTCCATGCTGGGATTTCTAGGGGTTTGAGTTTTCCTGCGGGTCGCAAGTGTTCCGCCTTGACCTTTTGACATGTTGAGCATCGGGTGACATATTTTGCCACCTCTCTCTTCATATTAGGCCACCAAAAGCTTCTTTTCAAATCTTGATACATTTTGGTAGTTCCAGGATGAATGGTATACCTGGTCTTGTGAGCCTCATCCATATCATTTTCTTTGTCTCTGCATGGTCGGGTACACAGACTCGATCCTGAACAATAGTCTTCCATCTTCATTAAGTGAAATCCGGCCTCTGGTCTAGATTAGTTTAATCTCACAAGTGCCGGGTCATTGTCTTGGAGTGCTATGATGTCCTCCAATAGTGTAGGTGTGCTCTAACACTAGCAACAAGGCATCCCTTCTCTTTGATGTCAGCATCAATATTTTTTGGCAAAGTCTTCTAATAATGTCCATTCGCCCACCATTAAACTTGGCAATGTGATCATTGGCTTTCTACTTAGAGCATCTGCCACAGCATTTGCTTTTCCTGGATGATATTGGATCGTGAAGTCAAAGTCTTTGAATAATCCAACCACCTCCGCTGTCTCATATTCAAGTCCTGCTGAGAAAACAGATACTTCAAGCTTTTATGGTCAGAAAACACAATGAATCTCTTACCATATAGACAATGACGCCATATCTTTAAGGCGAAGACTACAACAGCTAGCTCCAGATCATGTACAGGATAATTGTTCTCGTGCTTCTTCTGTTGTCTGGACACGTAGCATATAACTTTCCCATTTTGCATCAGCACACAGCCTAGGCCGATCCCGGATGCATCGGAGTATACTTCAAAACTACCCCCAGCAACTGGCAGTGTCAATACGGGTGCTGAGGTAAGGTGCTCCTTCAATGCCCTGAAACTTTCTTCACATTCATCAGTCCATGCAAATCGATTCTCCTTCCTGGTAAGCCTAGTCAATGGTACAGCTATCTTTGAGAAATCTGTAATGAAGTGACGATAATAACCGGCTAAACCCAGAAAGCTTCTAATCTCCGACACAGTTGTCGGCCTTGCCCAGTTCTTTACCGCCTCCACCTTAGATGGATCTACAGAGATTCCCTCCTTGGATATGATGTGGCCAAGGAAAGACACTTCTTCCATCCAGAATTCACACTTACTAAGTTTGGCATAGAGTTGATTGTCTCTAAGCACTTGCAGAGCAATCTTCAAGTGTTCTTTATGTTCTTCTTTGGATTTGGAGTAAATAAGGATGTCATCAATGAACACCACTATAAACTGGTCCAAGTATGGCCTATAAATATTGTTCATAAGTTGCATGAGCACCGCTGGAGCATTTGTTAAACCAAACGGCATGACCACGAACTCATAGTGACCATATCTACTCCGGAATGCTGACTTGTGAATATCCTCTTCCTTTATTCTTAGTTGATGGTAGCCTGATCTTAGATCTATCTTGGAGAAATATTGTGCACTGGAGATCTGGTCAAACAGCTCATCGATGCGGGGCAGTGGATACTTATTCTTTATTGTCAACTGGTTTAACTGACGATAATCAATGCATAGCCTCATTGTCCCGTCCTTCTTCCTGACAAATAGCACTGGCGCTCCCCACGGGGATGTGCTAGGCCGGATAAAACCCTGATCTAGCAATTCTTGGATCTGTCTCTTCAACTCCTGCAATTCAACAGGGGACATGCGATACGGGGCTTTTGAAACAGGGGCTGCCCCAGGGAGTAACTCAATGGTTTACCTCCCTCTCAGGTGGTATACCAGGTAATTCCTCTGGAAATACATCAGGATAGTCCCTGGCTATTGGAATGTCTCTAGGGCTGGTTTCTTCTTTTCAGTTGCCAAGACTGAAACTAGGAAAGCATCACAACCCTGGTTGATCAGCTTAGAAGCCTTTAAGAGGATATCAAGATAGGGTGTTTGTGATAACGGGTGCCAAGTAGTGATAGAGTTGGAAGGTTTGGTGTTTTGAAAGTGACCCTCCTATGGCGACAGTTTACATCGGCATCATATTCAATTAGCCAATCGACACCCAAAATGGCATCATAACCCTTCATGTCTAAACAGATAAGGTCGGCAGGGAGATTGTGTCCTCCAATTATAGTTTCACATTTCGGCAAGTAATGAGTGAGTTCAGATTCCGAGCCTAGTGGAGAGGCTACAGTGATCTTGGATTTCAAGGGTACAGGTTTAACAAGTAGAGTTGCAGCAAATGTGGTGGAAATAAATGAATATGCAGCTCCAGTATCAATAATCACAAATGCAGGTTGAGAGTGTATGGAAATGGTACCTTCCACCATACCCCCTTCCTCGGGTAGGTCAGCTTCTATGATAGCATTAAGGCGTCCCTGACACTATGGTACATTCTGAGCTCTACCTGGCTGGTCCTTCAGCATAGGACAATCAGGAATACGGTGATCACGACCCCCGCATTTCAAGCACGCCCCGAGCTTCTCCCAGCATTCTTCAGCTCGGTGCCATGGTTTATCACAGAATTTGCAATTTTCAGCCAACTGCCTACCTTCCACTTTGACTCTCTTGTCTCCAGCAACATCTCTTCTGGCATTTGGCCTCTTGTTGTTGTTGTTGACGTTGTTGTTACGAAAAGTTGGAGCAATATTAGGTGCTCCCTTCTTGACGAAGACTAGCTTGGAGTTGTCCTTGCCCCTCATGCCCTCCACTTTGGCCATGGTGTCTTCTACCAACTGAGCTCTTTGGACCATCTCGGTGTAAGTTTGAATGTTGTGAGGCCCGAGCTTCTCGATGAACATGGGCCTGAGCCCATCCATGAACCGATTTGCCTTCAGTCTTTTCGTTCCCACCAGGTGTGGGGCATACACAGCAAGACGCGCGAACTGAGCCTCATACTCAGCCACGGACATTCCTTTCTATTTCAGTGCGGCAAATTCTGCCGCCTTCTTTTCCTTAACTCTTTCAGAGAAGTATTTTCTTCGGAAGATCTCCAGAAATCCTACCCACTCTAGCTCAGATACATTTGGCAGGTGGTCCGATGTGGCCTTCCACCATGCTCGGGCATCCTTAGTGAATTCAAAAGTGGCCAGTACCACCTTCTCCCTGTTAGTGCATTGCATGACTTAGAAGATCCTTTCTATCTCTTCCTGCCAGTTCTCTGCTTTGTCTAGATCACGGGATCCAGAGAAGCAAGGAGGGTTCAAACTCCTAAAGTTGTGGTGTAAATCACCCGCTCCATTCCTTGCAGTAGCAGCAGCCTGATTTCTTACCTGAACCACATTTTGTAATGCTTAGGTCAGACCATCAACGGTTTCTTGCATAGCTTGCCACTGATTGCGAGCCATTGCAGTTGAGTGTAAGAGTTATGAAGGTTCCTGAGAAAAGGATGGAAACCAATTAATGTCTCTAGATATGTATCAGAGTCAATGGGTAGGAGTGTTGTGTTCATTCTATCATATTCCCAGTCTCTACCCATTCTCACCAGGTATTGTATTTAATTTTCATGATCTAGGTTCCATAGGTATATCCTATTCCTGAGACATATATCCTATTTGGTATTCCTAGTCTCTGATACCACTAAACTGTCACGTCCCGAGAATTACGCAGCGGATATTAATAATGCAGAATCATTTGAGACGATATCCCGAGACGTGAACAGTCGGAAAATAAGCCTCTAGCTAGCACGCACTAAATGTATAACAACATACATCATCATAGGGACCAAATATTGAACTCAACTAATCTTGTATTTAAATCTCAACTCATTGTATTCCAAATGGAAACTATTACAGGACTAAGACTCAACAAAAAGAAAAGTACATTTATTTCCTCATTTCCTACTACATGATTCTAACACTCAAAATAAACTAACTATAGACAGAATCATATTGGAACGCTCATCACTCGGACGCATTCCCATCCTCGACTTGCTCTTCTCTTGAACTTCATAGTCACCTAGATTGGTAAAAGTAGGGATGAGCAAACTAGCCCAGTAGGATTATATCTCAATGTGCGGGAAATGATATAAGTGATTAACAGTTTAGAACTAGGTAAGCACGATGAATGTCATGATATGCATGTACGAATAAAACTCATTAGAAACATGATACATGAACAAGCTAGATAGAGTGATCACGATAGAACAAGATTTTTGAATAAGATGACCAGATAGAACTAGCACAGATCACTTTGTACAAGCACGCAAGATTTCACTTGATGTCAATAGCTTTCAAGAATGCAAGATATCACTAATTGCATTAAATGCAGGATGGCCATATCACACAAGCAAGCACGCATGAGCACGATCATGTAACACTAATCAGGCACGTAGACACTAATGTACACCAAGAAAAGATCCATCAAGAATGTACACTAGGACACGTGTATGTGTTATTGTATCTATCATTCAACATGACACGCACGACTCCCAGCACAGATGCAACACCAGTAATCATTATACCCATGGTTAACAGTATATTTATGACTCTCCGTCATTGGGGCTAGACTGGAGCCCTTGGACACTCGCTGTGCCCGGTCAGCATCTCATTAAATTTTAAATGTAGATACCCACAATCATTAATAATGGCCAATGAGAGTTTCAATAAGTAAGCATGTGTGATGTCATGTCCATGATGATTATGAGAACAAGTAATAAGTAATTGAACATGATCTCATGTTAACAATGGTCAAGAGATAAATTTGGCAGCATAACGTACGATTTATACTTTAATTCAATCTTTACATTAATGACTTTTGTCTAGATTGTAAATCACACTCACGAGAAGAAGATGAGAGAGGAAGTGCACGCTATCTCCAGAGAACTTCAATGGTACAACCAACTCGTCGGCCAAGTGGGAATCCATGGTCAGAGGAGATTTACGGAGGCCTTAGTGAAAATGTTGCTAGTCTACAGATTTGGAACGACCGGTAGAGAGCTTCCAAATTCTCAAGAAAAGGTTGCCTAGATGTGCAAGTGTGTAGTGATGTATGCATCTCAATCCACAGTCCATCGGTCTCAAATTTGCAGAAAGCACTTAACATGATGGCATGTAATGAATAATGCATTTAACTACACATGGGTTTGCTAGATTTTAAGATAATAATTATCATTTAATAAGCTAGAACAGTACGAAGAGTGAATCAGAAGTTACATGAATGGTCACGTCATTAAGAAAGTAATTAGAATAATGTTTGTGTACTTAAAGCTTTTTAAATGAGTTAAACACTTTTAAGCCGTTAAACAAATATCATGAAATGATCAGACACAAGACATGCAAATTACACACTAAATATCCTGTTAAACAGACCTCGGGTAAGCTTGGAAATATGCGTCCAACACAAAGGATGCACTTAACAATGCAGGGCACAGTCAAAATAGGAGAAACAATGAAGAAACCAAATCGCATCCACATGCCTGGCCGCGTTAAGCATCGAATCGTGTCGGGGGACTTGGACGCATATACAGGAAATCATTTAATAAAATTCTGGGGGGGGGGGAAGCCTTTGAAACATATCGGGGTTGGACGTCGCGTTTCAGAGTGGCCCGGACTCCCAGGCGGCGCGCAGACCCACACGGGGTGTGGACTGGTCAGCCCCCAAATCGCGTCTTGGTGCGTGGACGCCTTTCATGTGATCGCGTCGCTTCTAGGCGACGCAATACCAGGTCCTTGAATCGCGTCCACCTGCCTAGACGCGGTTCAGGGCCAGACCGAAAATGCAGAAAAAAACTGCACCCAGGGGGTTCGATCATGCAACGCTTATATCTCCTAAACTAGGGCTCTTCTGACAAAAGTCTCAACATGAAAGTTGTTGGGAACATGGAATAGGTGTGAACTATAATTTTTAAATAATTTTAAATGGTCTCGAGATGCATGATAAATCAAGATGAACAGGAAAATACCCTAACATGCGCGACCTTGGCAAAACGCCTATAAGTCATGATGACTCATTGGAATTCGATGAAACTAGTGGGAAACAAAAATTAACTTGATGCTCTACACATTGGTATAAGATTTGTTAAGGTTTGGCCCGATAAAATCTACCTTCTGGGTTGATCTCATTCTTCAGAAATTTGTTGTTCAGACCACTGTTTAAAGAACGCTTAATACTCCATGTCTACTGCATGGAAATTGGGCATTCTAGTTGGGTTAGATCGTAGACTCGACCCTCTTTCCAGGGGTATAGGCCTTGCACGATGGGTTTTATGTTTGACCTATCTTTCGTCGACTCCAAGAGGACGGTTTGCACAGGCTGAAGCTGACGAAAAGAGGAAGAAGATGAGCTTCTTGTGGTCGATCCACGGCTCCCCAGCCACCCAGCACTCCTCCACACGACCCCAAAAAGTTGTAAAACTCGTCCCTAGGGTTTAATGGAGAGTATTTAAGCAACCATGGTGTTTAGGAGTCCTATTATGACAAGGAAACTATGGTTGCGGTTTTGGCTTGTTAGTTTCCTAATTTGAGGATTTCTTCCTCCATTAGAGTGTGTGAGGCTTTAGGAAACCTCCTACCATAGTTAAGCACGAATTTGGGTTGCCAAGAGTGCAAGATCTCTTCCCAATTCAACTCTAATTGCCTCTTTTTAATTTCAGCTTATTTAAGGTACGAATTTCCATGCATTTTCTTACTTCATTTGATTTTAGGGTCATATGTGGTCCATTGGCCCAATTAAGATATTGGGTCATTAATATATAATGTTGGGAGTCTCTCCAACACTTTTATTTAATTTTTGGTTGCGTCGTAATTCTGTGTTAACGGTTTTCCGACTTGTTTCCTAATTTCCATAATCGGTTCACCATGTGATGTACACTTGGTTAATCGGATTTTTCGTCGCACGAATTTTTTCGTGGAACACTTAGGAATAATGTGTGGGGTTGATTTATAATTTTTATAGGTTTGTTCGATGTGTTTTAGCACATACGATAATGATACGTATGTTTTAAATACCCTTATATTATGGAAATTCTTTATTTCAATTTATTTGAATTTTTATGTAATTAAAATTTCCGGGGTGATATATATTAAACCACAACAGAAAGTCCCAACAGTAGTACAAGTACACTACTAGCCACCCAAGTGGTATCGTTAACCCTGTTGGTTGTATGCCGTGCAGAATATGGCTCCGCGCAGGCGTAGGCAGACCAGAGATCTGATGGAGCAGCAGGGTGAGTCAGATATGCTAGCGCTAGGTCAAGTTCAGGAGGAGGTGTCAACGGAGGAGTCTGTGGCACTACCTCAGGGGGTAGCGATAGGTGGGCAGCAGCGTCAGTTGTACCAGCCCCCGCCACAGCAGTATGTGGATTGGTTTCCTTTGGCTGAGCAGTTCTTCAGGACCCTGTACCAGGGAGCATGGCAGCCTGGGCAGGCAGTAACGGGAGGTCAGCCTCTAGTACCTCCCCCAACAATAACAGAGCAGCAGGCACATCCGCAAGTAGACCAGCCAGCAGTTCAGCAGGCATCGGGCACTGGGAGTACTCGAGCGAGTAGGAGGAGGACAGTCGTCACTGAGGATAGAACTGCCCTCTTGGGGAGGTTCTTGCGTCTCCGACCGCCGGTGTTCTACGGCGACTATGACCCAGACAGAGCTGAGAGTTGGAAGCACGAGTTGGAGCGTACGTTCGAGACCATGGAGTGCGCCGAGGAGGATTAAGTCAGACTGGCAGTATATCAGCTCAAGGGGCTAGCCCATGAGTGGTGGAGGGTTCAGAGGCAAGCTCACTTCCCAGGGCAGCGTTTGGATCATGTTACTTGGCAGAGGTTTTTGGAGGTCTTCCAT
This sequence comes from Colocasia esculenta, assembly GCA_014218235.1. Classification (NCBI taxonomy): domain Eukaryota; kingdom Viridiplantae; phylum Streptophyta; class Magnoliopsida; order Alismatales; family Araceae; genus Colocasia; species Colocasia esculenta. Next base: position 92,499,885 of record CM024753.1, on the reverse strand, counting down.
GGTGAGTATTTCCTGATTATGCTCGATGTGAGAGGCGAGATCAGTTTCATGAGTTGGGTTCTGGGTGATTTGACGGTTGCTTAGTATCACTAGAGGTTTGTTAGGTTGTTGAGGCATGTTCCTCACGTGGCAGGCAGTGAGCAGGCTTGTGCAGAGAGGTTTATTGCAGAACTAAGGCCGAATTTGAGGTGGGGAGTGACCGCCCATATGTGCACCACCTTGGGAGTGGCTGTGGCTAAAGCCACTACCTCAGCAGCAGTAGCAGTAGCTTCCTCCAAGACCACACCATACCAGCACCTCGCAGGTAGTCGTGGTAGTGTGACTTCTTCTTCTTCGGGTTCAGGCAGTTCGGGTAGTTCCAATTTGCGTTCGAGGTTCAACCAGATGACCACTCGTGGAGGTGGTCGGGGCAAGCAGCAGAAGCACCAGTCGAGGTTTGCAGAGCAGTCGGTCCAGCAGGGATCCGAGCAGGGTAGTCAAGAGGCACTCTGTTACACTTGTGGTTTGCCGGGCCACTTCAAGAGAGATTGCCAGATGGGGCAAGTCCAGCAGCCACAACAGCCAGTGCAGTACACTCAACAGTTTTCGCAGTACCAGTACCCTCAGCAGCAACAAGCACCCCGTCAGCAGCAGCAAGGGCAGTACCATTTGCAGCCTCAACAGTTTCAGCAGCATCAGCAGCCTCACAGTTTCAGTTAGCATCAGCAGCCTCAATAGTTTCAGTCGTACCAGCATTAGCAGTAGTAGCTCCCGCCGCACCAGCAGCCACCGCACCAACAGCAGCCCCAGCAGGCACCGCAGCATGAGCGTGGTTGTGGCCTTGTGATGGCTCTCACTAGGGAGGAGGCTGAGGCGTCAAACCTGATTATAGGTACTTTTGTAACGACCCTCTTTATACCGGTATGATTATACCAATCCCCATCGGTACAAAGGGCGTCATTACAGTGGGATAATAACCCAACACTAAACGATAGGTTGATATGTACATGAATACAGATGAGTACAGTGGGAATAAAGGAAATATCTCAATTTCATTCTATCATCATCATGACATCATTCCACAGTCTATATAGTAAAAGAAAATAACAAAGTCCACATTATTACAATTTCAAAAGAACTACATTGTCTATTACATTGTTCATACGAATGACATTAATCATACTATGAAATAAAGTAATTAATAAACAGTCTCTCCAAGTAGCTACTCCTCGTGCTCGATGTCGCTCCTCGCTTCACCCTCTCCAAGTACGGGAACACCTGTTTCACCTGTACGCTGAAGCAAGTATGAGTCTAAAAGACCCAGCAAGCAATCTAAGGACACACCTTACACATATCACACACATGCTAATCTAATAAACAATGAGGAAACACATGCTCTCTTCTTTAAACAATAAAGAAAGTACATGGTACATATTTCATTTCAATTTACATATACATCAATAACAAACATGTTTTCTAAGCACGATAAACAAATTGGTTCATGACACTAAACACCGTACATAGTAATCATATTCTTAACAGAATCAATATCTATATGACCTATAGCATGCTTTCTATACCACTATGTCTAACATGATTTAAGGTTCCAAATTTTATTCAATTCACATCACATTCTATGCAATTTTAAAACATGGATTAAGTACAAGGTAAATACAATCCTAGCATGTTATCTAACCAATTTCACATGTAATTATAATACTTTTTCACACATTTAGCTTGCTGTTTTAATATGGATAAATCACATTTACATGAATTTACATCCTTTCACATGCTAACCCATTCATACTACACTAATGCATATTCACTTTTCACATTTTCTCATATTCACATAACACTAGTACATGGATGTTATTAAACTACCTAACATGGTACTAAACATGATATTACATTTAACATATTGTTATTAAACTACCTAACATGGTACTAAACATGATATTACATTTAACATATTAACATGTGAATGATATAATATATGCATTTACCTTGATTTTCACATGCATTACTCTCTCATTTACATTCACTTTCACTTATACATGATTTCACACATTTTTCACATAGTTTTCACTTGCACTTTCACTTATCACTTCATTTGCACTTACCACGTGCCACTTTCACATTTTTTACTTCTTTTTTTTTACACTTAATTTGCCGTGACACATAGTCCTAACTACCATCTACAGGAACACACACTTATCACTTAGCTCATAGTAGTTCACCTCATTTAACACACACTCGCCACATAGGCAAACTAGTGACAAATCTTGGTTACTGCGCAGAGCGGGATAAGCCCTCTCCACCCTAACTAGTGGTACTTGTCCACCTCCAGGATTTCATCCTAATACCTTTAGGATATCACTTAAATGTTGAGCCTTCCCATAGGGACTTTTCTAAGTAGGGCTCTCAGACCTCTATGGTAGCCGTGTCAATCTCGACTCCACTTTACATTATCACATGTTTACACATTTCACATGTACTATTTAACCATTTACATGCATTATTTAACAATTGCACATGCTTCAATTTACCCAACATGGAGCTACTGTTTCACAATGATAATCAGATCATTACACACTCCTAATCATGCTGCTAATCACTACATTACACATAATTAAACTTAACATGCTCACTATGGTCATTTTCCTTATTAATCAATAAAAGTACCTACTGTAATCTAAACAGAGCATATTTTTATCACAGGTTCTAACAGTAAACATATCATATGCTCAATTTTTTTAGATTTTTTGGATTTCTAAATTAATTATAGCAATTAAAACACTTATCAGGCATATTTATCGCTAAATTCATTTAGGTACACAATAGGACAGTCATGCATAACAGTGCCAAACTTGAAGACATTTATTATAAGCACATGAAAATTGTATGAAACCCTAAGGCACAAGAATTTTAATTATTCAGATTTTATCAGAATTATCTCATGCTCACAACCCATTTATAGAATTCTAATAAATAAAAATGTATACAGAAATTCGTCCTAGCATCATGATGTGATCTACTGAATGTGCCTGATCCAAGATAATTCTCACAACATGCACACACATCCAGAAGTTTAAAAAATATACCACAGAGATCAAACATGCATTCTGTCAAACTTAAAGAACTTGGTGGCACAGAGGTTGCCGCCAACAGAGTTAACGGCACCAGATGTCACCGCTAACAGAAGATCTTGGCGGCACACAAGTGGCCGCCAACATCTTGTCTGCAGAAAACACAGACTGAACGCGCAGTACAAGAGAAATTGGGGTTCCAGGACTCGAATAAAATCCAGAAAAATACCTAAGACCTAAAGGATATGAGTAGGGTTGACATCCATAGGTTACTGCCGGAAAATAAATCTAAGAAGACCTAAATTCGTCAGTGAAGCCCTCCTCGGCCAAGCCAAGAGGGTGCTCAAAATTGCTTCAGATCTGGTCCTTCCTGTCGATGTAGGACGATCCTCAGAGTTGGGGATGCTTCCTCAATGTATGGAGTACTTCCTAGTCGGTGCAGATCACCAGAAAACTCCTCCAGTCGCCGAATCCAGCTCTTCAAAGATCAGCTTTTCTCCACAAAGGGTTCTAGGGTTTCACAAAGGCCAAAAAACTTAATCGGCCGAAATAGGGTGATTATATAAGCTAAGGGGTCGGGGTAGCATTAGGGTAGGTTTCCTACAGTTATAGATGGGTTTCCTAACAGGAACCGGAGGAAACACAACCGTTTCCAGATCTGAAATCATAGAAAACTGAGAAATAAACGTCAACATTTGCTGCCGCTAACAAGGAGTCATCGTCCATCGATCTGGATGTCAACTTTACCTGGCCATGCAGTCAATGGCATGCATGCTGCCGTCAACATAAAATCAACGTCAATTATGTTGACGTTAATGGCATTTCGTCCAGAACACAGAAATAATTACACATGTATACACTATATAGATACATACACCATGCATAGTATTATTTAAGTACAATATACACTATAAACAATTTAATATGTACAAAAAATTAATAGGTATCATATGCACAAGATAATATATATATATATATATATATATATATATATTATATATATAGATACACAACATGGTTACACACAATATGCATGAAATAAATAAATATAATATGTTCATCAATAATTAGATACTGCATGCACATTTAAATATATTGCATGCGCCGAAATAAACTCATATTATATACTCTACATGATGTATAGCAATAATTACATTATATGCACAAGATTACTTAAATACAAGATGCATAGGATTTAAATAAGTACAATAGGTACAAAATTAGCTAATTTCTTATATCCACAGAATAATATACATATACATATATGCATACATTTGCACATAAGTACTTAATAATTATTGTATGCATAAAATTAATACACACACTATGTACATAAAAAGTAAACATCACATACATAGAATATAAAATGAACAAAAATTCAGGGGTCTCACAACTTTGCCTATCCTTGGTAGAGCTGCTCGTGTTCTAGTTGATCACGGTGCTTCTCTCTATTTTGCTTTCAAGGAGTTTTATGAGTCGCTAGTTCGTCACACCCCTGAGAGGCAGTGTGATGTGATGGTCGATCTCCCGTCCAGTGATTACATGTGTTCTTTTGGTTACCTGGAGGGTGTTACAGTTGAGTCCAGGGACACTAGTTACTGGCTAGGTTGTACGCGTTGTAGCTTCGTGACTTGACGTCACTCTGGGCATGGACTGGTTGGAGGCTCACTCAATTGTGGTAGATTGTCAGTGGAAGACCGTTCGATTTGAGATACCTGGAGTGCCTGTTCTCAGCTTCTGAGGTATCCGGTCTACCCGTCTACCTTTTATTTCTTTCTGTAGAGCTGTCATTTGATCCGCGATGGTTGCGTAAACATATCTTGCTTCTGTTTGGTTTTTATGAGCCTAGAAGGTCGTCAGTTTTTGATGTACCTATTGTTTGTGAGTTCTTTGATATTTTTTCGGAGGACCTACCTGGGTTACCGCTTGAGAAGGAGGTGGCGTTCTCCATTGAGCTTTTGCCTGGTACGATGCCTTTATCTAAGGCACCTACACACTATGTACAATAACAAGTAAACATCACATACATAGAATATAAAATGAACAAAAAATTCAGGGGTCTCACAACTTTGCCTATCCTTGGTAGAGCTGCTCGTGTTCTAGTTGATCACGGTGCTTCTCTCTATTTTGGCTTTCAAGGAGTTTTATGAGTCGCTAGTTCGTCACACCCTGAGAGGCAGTGTGATGTGATGGTCGATCTCCCGTCAGTGATTACATGTGTTCTTTTGGTTACCTGGAGGGTGTTACAGTTGAGTCCAGGGACACTAGTTACTGGCTAGGTTGTACGCGTTGTAGCTTCGTGACTTGACGTCACTCTGGGCATGGACTGGTTGGAGGCTCACTCAATTGTGGTAGATTGTCAGTGGAGACCGTTCCGATTTGAGATACCTGGAGTGCCTGTTCTCAGCTTCTGAGTATCCGGTCTACCCGTCTACCTTTTATTCTTTCTGTAGAGCTCGTCATTTGATCCGCGATGGTTGCGTAACATATCTTGCTTCTGTTTGTTTTTTATGAGCCTAGAGGTCGTCAGTTTTTGATGTACCTATTGTTTGTGAGTTCTTTGATATTTTTCGGAGGACCTACCTGGGTTACCGCTTGAGAAGGAGTGGCGTTCTCCATTGAGCTTTTGCCTGGTACGATGCCTTTATCTAAGGCACCTTACCGATGGCTCCGGCTGAGTTGAGCAGCTAAAGCGCCGTTGCAGAAGTTGCTTGAGTTGGGTTTTATTCGTCCGAGCTGTTCACCATGGGAAGCGCCAGTGCTGTCCGTGAGGAAGAAGGATGGCAGCTCTAGATTGTGCATCGATTATAGGGAGCTGAACTAGGTAACAGTGAAGAACAAGTATCTGGTGCCCAGGATCGATGACTTGTTTGATCAATTGCAGTCAGCCAAGGTGTTTTCGAAGATTGACTTGAGATCAGGCTATTATCAGTTGAGGATCAAAGAGGGCATGACAGCTTTCTGTTCGAGGTATGATCACTTTGAGTTCGTCGTGATGTCGTTTGGGCTCACGAACGTGCCAGCAGCTTTTATGGATTTGATGCACAGAGTGTTCAGTGAGTACCTGGATAGGTTCGTGGTCATCTTTGTAGATGACATTTTGGTCTACTCGGCTTCTAAAGAGGAGCACGAGGAGCATCTGAGGATTGTGCTAGAGACGTTGCGGAGTCACCAACTTTATGCCAAGTTCGAAAAGTGTGAATTTTGGCTGAGGGAGGTGCACTTTCTCGGGCATGTGATCCCAGGTTCTGGTGTGGCAGTGGACCCTGCCAAGGTTGAGGCAGTGTTGTCTTGGGAGCAGCCCACTTCAGTGTCAGAGGCTCGCAGCTTTCTGGGTTTGGCAGGCTATTACAGAAGGTTCATCCAGGATTTTTCCAAGATTGTAGAGCCTTTGACTAGATTGACCAGACTTGAGGCCATATTTGTTTGGACTGAGGACTGCAAACGAAGTTTCTAGAAGCTGAAGACGAGGTTGACTTCAGCACCAGTGTTGGTCTTACCGTCAGGTAGCAGAGTTTTGTGGTCTACACCGATGCTTCGAGGTCAGGTTTGGGTGCAGTGCTGATGCAGCATGGTGGGGTCGTTGTCTATGCTTCTCGACAGTTGAAGAAGCATGAGGAGAACTACCCTACCCATGACTTGGAGTTGGCAGCAGTGGTGTTCGCTCTGAAGTTGTGGAGGCACTATTTGTATGGCGAGGTATAACGTCGCGCATTTTTTGGATCCTTGTGGATCCTCGCTTAGTGGTCATTTGGATCCGTGTTTACTGGCTCTGGTGTGGTGCTCATGACCAATGTGGGGTCATTGAGCCTTGGTCGTGGTTTTCGTGTGTTGTGTGGGGCTTAGTGGGCCGGCAGGTTGGGCCCATAGCACCCATTGGTTCACTGGTTGTGAACGCGACAGGGGTGTGTGTCGCGTTCTTAATGCGACAGCCCGGGTAGTCGCCTGCATGTGCGTCGCATGTCGCGCGCTCGGCGGCATGCTGACATCGGCCTTGAGAAGGCGACACCCTAGAACGTCGCGTTCAGGTCGCGACGGAGAGGTACGTCGCGTTCTTAACCGCAAACAGTTCATAACTCTGGTCGACCAGACAGAGCTGAGCGAGCTCTATTTGGCCAGGGGGAGGAACTGCTGCGGGGATCTCGGGCGATTTGGCATTTGGGAGTCATTTTTGGTGTGGTCTCACCGAGAGGACGTCGCACAGATCGGAGGAAAACGCCGGGTGATCGTCGTTCTTCGTGTTCTTCACGAAGGTAGGGAGATTCCACCTCACTTTACTGTGTGGATTGCATGTGGTGCATGTTTAGATCGTTTAAATGCTTTATAAACAGTAGATATCATCTAGGGTACTCAGTAAAGCATGAAAAATGAAATTAAACGTGGTTTTTATGGTTATGGGTGATCCGAGATGGGAACCCAGATTAGGTTCCCGGCCTGTGAAGGCGACGGAGCCCTCTGTCGCGTTCTGAACGCGACAGGCCGACCCGTCGCATTAGGCTTTTGGATCGCGACATATCGGGGTGTCACGTCCAGAAGGTGACATTATCCTATGTCACGATCATAGCCGAGAGAATTGGTTGTGGTTGTTTTACTGGTACAATTATCCGATTATCGTTAAAGTGTTGTGCATGGCATGGATAAGTGGTGCCAATGCACTTGTAACGCTCGTGGAGCATGTCGTTTGTGTGTTGTTTATGTGGAAAGTGTATAGCTCACGAAGGTGAGCTGGGTTCTACGTGGTTGATGTGCTATTTACATGGTTAGTCGAGATGTGGCGTACTTAACGTGACAGTAGCCTTTGTCGCGTTCTTATGTGTGTAAGGAATAGCTGGGCTTTAGGCAAGGATGGTCCTACGTGGACCTATCTCAGGATGTCTTAGAATATTTTGAGTTGTTTTTAAGTTGATTAACGATTAACAGAGCATGTTAAGGTTTATGGTTAAATTAATCATGTTAAGCATGGTAGAATGGTTATATGATTCATATGTATGGTTTATGTGTTTGTGGTGCATTGCTATGGAGGCCATGTGGTGGCCAATGACAGGCAAGAATATATTGTGGATTATGTGGTTAATGATGTGTTATGGCTTGGAGGTCACGAGGTGATCAATGGCAGGAAAAGTCATGTATAGTTTGAGTATGTGTCTGTGTAAGCTAGCTTGTAGGTCACATGGTGACCGAGGGCAAGCTATTCTTGATAGTTGTATCACGGTTTGCAATAAAGATTTTATATGTATGTATCGAGGTTGTGTTTGCCGAGTGTGGTGGTCCGGCGCCTATTCTAAAATGCCTCTCTAGTCAGGTACCCCAGGTTTTGTGTGAGCCAGCACGTTAGTGCTCGGAGTTTGTCCAAGTACTGTGTGTACTGTCGAGGTCTGTGTCGTCTTCCTGGACACCCTCACTTCTGTGTTTGAGTTGTACGTCTAGCTGAGGGAAAGACGACGGAGGGCAGCAACTTGTGAGAGTTTGTGTTTGGTCGCTTGTAGCGCGCTCGTGGTTGGGGGTACGGACACTAGTAAACGTCACTGGTCCCCAACTAGTCCTATGTTTCCAGTGCCTCACTTTAGGGAGCTCGGGCCAGAGTCTCTAAAGGTGTCAGGCATGGGCCTACAACTGTGTGGTCTGCAGGTGTGGTGTTGGTTGGTCTCCACTGTTCTTGGCTTTACTGTGTGGTTGTGGGGCGGCAGTTGGACCTTTCGTCCGTGACTGCGAGACTGAGAGGTGGTTCTTGTGTTGTGTTGTTCGGGTTGGATACTGGCATCATGAACCAGTAGTCCATTCCCATGTGGTGGCGTCGTTCCTTTCCAACTCGTGCTTTGCCACTGGTGGTGGCTTGTGTGTGTGACTCTTTGGTTGAGGTTTTACCCGTTATGGTGTGCCCTGGTGGTGGCACAATACTGGTTGTGGTTTCGTGGTGGTACCTCATGGTAGTAGGTACCTATACCGTTTGCGGGTAGTTTTGTGTTGTGGTACATTGTGTACCAATCCCTACAGGTGTTGAGGTGGACTTGTGTTCTGTGGAGGTCTATGGAGTGACCTTCCACGTGTTGTGTTTTTACTCGTCTTCGGGTAAGCTTCCGATTATGTTTTGATATGAGGTATTGGTGTGAGGTGGATTGGCTAGTTGACGCCAGTCCTGTTACCCTACATGGGTAGGTTGCTTGTGAAGCTTGTAGCTTCAGCGACCAGTTGTTGTAATGGTTAGCCTGTGAGGCTTGTGGCCTAGTCATTATAGTTGTTTAGCGGACTAGTGGTGTTGTGCTAGTCCTGTTGTCCCTCTTCCTTTCTGAGATTGGTATTAGCTGATGTAATTGTATTTAGTTGTTATTAATATACTTTGATGTGAGCATGATATGGTTTGGCTATCGGTGTTGCCAGTGAGACCCTCTGGGGTTAAGGTTCTTTAGTTTCGTGTGTTGTTTTGCGTAGCCCCTACTGAGCCTGTGACTAGTTGAGGCTCACTCCCCTACAGTTCTTTTCAAGGCTTGCCATTTGTGTGGCTTGCGGAGGTGTTGTGGCAGACTTGTACCACAGCAGTAGAGTTAGTCATGTTGTGTGAGCTTGTGCTCCCTCGGGGTATGCCCCAGGTAGTTGTACCTTTTTATTAGACATGTAATAATGTATTGGGACAATTGTAAATTGTTATATACAGATATGAGTACATCTACTTTCTTGTATCTTATACTGTTATGGTTGTCTTTTATATTCATACTAGACACGTATACGAGCTATCCCTTGCGAGACTTCGGTCCGTTCGCGGGAGGCGGATCTGGATATGGAGCCTTATTGGGCATAAATATCCAGAGCCGTCACATGAGGTATTTGAGATCTTCACCAACCATCAGAGTTTGTAGTATATCTTCACTCAGAAAGATTTGAACCTGAGGCCGCACAGATGGATAGAGTACTTGAAGGACTACAACCTTACCCTCTCTTATCACCCGGGAAGGGCTAACGTCGTAGTGGACACTTTGAGTAGACGGGTTCGCCTGAGTTCGTTGCTAGTCAGAGAGTGGAGGTTGTTTGAGGATCTATCTTAGGGAGTTTTCTGCCCTTCGAGGCACAGAGATTGTGCAGTGATGACCAGTTTGACAGTTCGCCCGTCAGTGTATCGTCAGGTGCTGGAGGCACAGTAGGCAGATACAGAGTTGGCAGATATTTTGCAGATGCCAGATGTTGAGCTGGATGAGGATAGTGAGGTCAGGTTCAGAGGCAGATTGTATGTTCCCGGTGATGCGCGCTAGGCGCTGTTGTCAAAGGCACACCGGTCGAGGTATGTTGTTCATCCTGGTTCCACTGAGATGTATCATAACTTGAGGAGGTTCTTCTGGTGGCCAGGGATGAAGAGGGGCGTGGCAGAGTTTGTCGCTCGATGCCTTACCTGTCAGTAGGTGAAGGCTGAGCATCAGCACCTGGTGGTGAGCTACAGTCGTTGCCCATTCTCGAGTGGAAGTGGGACGACATCACCATAGACTTCGTGGTTGGTTTACCCCAAACTCCACAGAGGCATGATGGTATCTGGGTGATTGTGGACAGGTTGACCAAGTCAGCACACTTCCTTCCAATCATGATGTCTTGGTCAGTGGACAGGCTTGCCAGACTGTACATGGACTGAGTTGTTCCGCTGCATGGAACCCCAGTTTCTATTGTCTTTGACAGAGATCCGAGGTTCACTTCAGGGTTTTGGCACAGTTTGCAGAGAGCTCTTGGTACAGAGTTGAGGCTGAGTTTAGCGTATCACTCGCATCCAGATGGTCAGTCAAAGAGGACTATTCAGACTTTGGAGGATATGTTGAGAGCTTATTGCTTGGACTGGGGTGGCACCTGGGAGTCCCACCTTTCGATGGTAGAGTTTGCATGCAACAACAGTTATCACTCGAGCATTCGAATGACACCATACGAGGCCTTGTATGGTTGGCTGTGCAGGACACCACTTCACTGATTTGAAATGGGTGAGAAGCAGCTTTTAGGACTAGAGATGGTGTAGTAGTATGCAGACACAATCAGTTTAGTCAGGCAGCACAGAGCAGTCAGAAGAGCTATGTAGATGTCCGCAGGAGGCCGTTGCAGTTCAGCGTGGGTGACCTTGTGTTATTGCGGGTTTCACCGACCAAGGGTGTCATGAGGTTTGGCAAGAAGGGAAAGCTAAGTCCAAGGTATATTGGACCTTTCCGTATCACAGAGAGGATCGGTGAGGTGGTTTACAGGTTGTGTCTTCTGGCAGAATTGGCAGGCGTGCACAGTGTTTTCCACGTTTCTCAGCTCAGGAGGTACATTGCAGATCTGTCACAATGTTGGACATCTAGCAGCTTGAGGTAGCACCAGACTTGTCAGTACTAGAGTACCCGGTCAGAGTTGTGGACCGTAGAGTGCAGCATTTGTGCCGGAAGCAGATTCCGCTGGTCAAGTTTGTCTGGGAGAACCGCGTTGGTGGCGAGGCCACTTGGAGCACGAGGATGAGATGATAGAGCGGTTCCCATATTTGTTTGATTGATCGGTATTTTGTTTCCCTTTTATGTTGCTTCCTGTTAAAATGAGTTTTTTTAATTTCGAGGACGAAATTTTTGTAACCCACACAGACTTCTCATAACGATTCCTTTGTAACCCACACAGACTTCTCATAACGATTCCTTTGTAACTCACACACAGACTTCTCATAACGATTCCTTTGTAACCCACACAGACTTCTCATAAGGATTCGCTCTCATAACGATTCCTTTGTAAACTCTCATAAGGATTCACTCTCATATGGATTCCTTTGTAACTCTCACAGGATTCCTTTGTATCTCTCATAAGGATTTGCTCTCACATCGATTCCTTTGTAAATATGGATTTCACTTAAACATAGATTTATTTTATATTTCAAAATATTTTTTGGCATCTAGTGAAAAAGTCAAATATTCTTGATTTGCGTAATCCTCTATCTTTCTGACAGGAGATCTTTTTGCTTATCTCTCTAAATCTTTTCTTTCCTGCCAACAAAAAGGGGATTACTTACCACTTCTGGGTGGCATCAGGAACATAAAGGTATGAGCCTTTTTGACAGAAACACTATTTTATCTAAACACTTTTTTCTATGCTTGCAGACCTCGTAGACCACAAATTATCAGAAGAAAGAGAATGAGCAACGACTAGAACTCCAACGGATTTATTCAAATTGCTCATATAAAAGATGAAGCAAGGCTGAAAGAAGTATGAGCTTTCCTGAAGATTTTTCAAGAGTGTACATCCGGGAAGAACCTCTCACTCCACATACACTCAAAGGAAAAGAGAGAAAGAGCCTGAGCCCAAGAAGAAGTGTTCAAGCATCTGAAGCACTGAAGCATTCAAGCTCCTTCTCCTCTCTTCTCTCTCTCTCTCTGTGTGCATCTTGTAATCTGGGGAGAGAGTCTTTTGCTGAGAGTTCTTTTGGTTGGTTTTTTATTGGTTCCAACTCTCAGCTTTGTTCTTTCTTTTCTAAGAAAGATCCTTGTCCGGCTGTAGGACTGTATACAGTTGTTAACCTAGCTAGGGTTTAGTGTCTAGCAGAACCGCACTGGGGTTTGTACCAGGAGGTTGGCTTCTTTACCTGTAAGAGAAGTGGGCTACCTTCTTGCCGGGAAAGAGAAGAAGACCAGCTGGGGTGCTGGGTGTTGTAGTGCCTTAAGGGGGACTGTACCCTGGTTAGTGAAATCCCAAGAAGTTGCTTGGGGACTGGACGTAGGACTTCCATGTGGGAGGGCGAACCAGGATAAATCTCTTGTGTTATTTGTGTGATTGTTTATTTGCTTCCGCACTGCTACTCTTTATCACACTAAACTAACCAAACCTTCAAGTGTTAATTTCTGTGTTTAAGATTCTATTTCAGATTTCAAAAAACCTATTCACCCCCCCTCTGGTTAGCTTGCTGCCGTACCAAAAGGGCCAACACGGCGAACTCGGCGGTCGCAACATGCTTGCTGTCACGCCGGCTCGACCCGTCGCATCTCTTGGGCCGTCGGTTCAAAACTGAGGCGGGCGACCCCCTTTCTTCTCCCCCTTCCCATTCTTCTCTTTTCCCTCTCTTCTTCTCCCCCTCCGAGCTTCTTGTTCTCTGGTGGTTCTTGGGAGTTTTAGGCGAGGAGGTGATGCCTAGTTTGTGTAGGCGACGTGCTCGTGGTGCTTGAAGCGAGCAGGAGGTGGCCATTTCGATGTGAAGGCCCCAACGGGTCAGCTCTACTCCTCGAGGTAGGGACCCCTTGTTCTCCTCTCGTCCTAGCATGCTCCCCTCCCCTTGAGATCCCTGGTTTCTCTGTGGTTTTGGGGTTGTGGGGTGAGTGCGATCCATGCTCGTGGTGAGTGAGGTTTCCCTCGAGCATAGATTTCCTTGTAATGCATGTTTGTTGGGGTTTGAGGGTGGTTTGGATTGATTGGAAGTCTTCATAGTGTTTCTCATGCTCCCCTCCCCCTATTGATGTGATTTGTACCAGTGTTGGGGCGGTCCTTGGGAGGACTATATTGAGACGCCCCTCGACTGAGATCGCGACCAGTATAGAGGTCGCGATGATGTCGCGACCGGCGCGGCCACTGCGACATCATCGTGACGCTCTATGGCTTTGCGGCAATGTTGTGACAGCTTGAGCCGTCGCGATAGTGTCGCAACAGCTTGTGGCATTGCGACAATGTCGCGATAGCCCTGGGAGTCGCGACAGCACCAGAGATAGGTAAGTCCTTGCGGAGTTCCGTTTCTCGTGGAGTCTTCGTCGTTTCTGGTTCCTTTTGTACTTATGGCACCAGTGCTAGTTCCTAGTACGGTCCTACACTAGTCGTTCGCCCGGTGCTCGACACTTGAGGACTTGTCCCGTGAGAGAGGTTGTTACCGTTTGCCTGGGACCCCCATCCTTGTGCGCCCTAGAGGGAGCATTCGGGGCGACGAGCGTACTCGAGTCACAGACTCTAGAGTTGAGGGTAAAACGGTGGTTAGGACAGCTACGACGAGTCATTTGTAGAGCTCTCTTGGTTGGTCTGAGACACTGAGGACGGCCGGAGTTCTACCCGGTGCAGGCCAGCCAGTCCTTCTTCTCACTTCCTTGCTCTTTGTGTCCCCGGAACCACTTAGAGAGGCTAGGCATGGGACCGTAGTCCGGCCAGACTACGGAAGTTACTATTGTTTTACTTGTGTTCCTGCCCCACTCTGACGAGACGTGGAGGTTTGGACCTGAGTCGAGGATAAGACATCAGTGGACGCACCTGACCGATTGACTAGCAGTAGTATTTTCCGTAGCTAGTGTCTCTTGTCCAGGTAGGGTTCTCTCTCTGTCTGCGTTGCCAGCCGTGTGGTGGTGATGACGTGTAGGTTCTACAGAGTTTTCGACCGTGGTGTTTTTCCATACCGTTGCTAGTTGTAGATTCGCTTCCGCACTTTCCTTTGTAGAGTAGAAGATATAACTGCTATTATTTATTTATTATATATTCTTTTTCCTATTAGAGCTAGTGGGAGATTGGTAGTCCCTACTGAGCTTCTGTTGTGAAGCTCATCCCTTCCTTTTCCAGGTGAGACTTCTCAGCAGTGGCAGGGCGCGCTTTGGACGGAGTAGGCGGGGCGGTATTCGTCGTCCCCGTAGCTAGTAGTGGTTTCCCCCCTCTGAGTTGTACGTCACTCTCGGGGTATGCCCCTAAGGGCTCTATCCTTCCCCTTTTTACTTGTACTAGTTGTGCGTGTGTTGGGATTGTACCTAGAGCGATACGCTACGGTCTCGCTCTTCTTTCTACTTCTGCGTGTGTGCTTCTAGTTTAGTAGTTGACGTTTATTTCCCTTACATATTCTGTTAGAATTGTGTTACAGCCCTTCCAGGTCCCCGGATCCGTGGGCGGCAACCTTGAAATCGGGTTCTTGGCTTGGGCCGAGGGTCGGGTTCTTAGGGTCGTTACAGATTTTGTCTTTTTAGTCAACCGATTACACTTTAAAGTCAGGTTCAAGTTTCTATGAAATTTGGTCAACCGAAAATCCCTGAACGGTCAATCTCTTTCCCTATCCAGTCAACAAACCAAACCCAGTCTATTTGTCAACCCTATTTATCTTATACTTCAACCAGAATATCTATACTCCATTGATAGACATTCATGTAGAATGATCTAGCTATTAAATTGAACCATCTTTTGGAAATCTAATTTGTAGCCACTACAAATCCTTAAAGTCATCTTCCCAATTTTTACTTGTTATCCTTGATATGTTTATACTTCTTATATGTACCCAAAGGATATACTAGTTTGATGAACATATGGAAATGAAATGACATATTCTTGGGTCTTCAAACTCTCTCTTAGATCGATGCCTGTGCAATTGGGGCCGGTCCAGACCCAAAAGGAGTACCCGAATTCGTTTACTGGCCGTACGGAACGATAATGGATCAACTGGGTGTTTTGGCATGAGCTATATTTTGATCTACATTTCCATGAACTGTATTATGAGTTGATCATTCTTATGAGAGAGCAGCTTCTCTCTCTAGGCAATTCTAGAGAGAGAAGCTCTAGGGATTTGGCGGCCTTTGGGAGTTCTGTGGGGTTGGCCCCTGGGGGGCGCATGGAGGTTATGCCTCCGGGTGTCTCCAATGGCCTGGTGATTACCGCGGAAGGAGGCCCTTCTTCTGAAGGTGTTCTTCCACAAGGTGATCCCTCTATCCCTCCCTCTTTTTTCAGGAGTCGACCTATTGCTCGTGGAGGAGTCCGCTCGATGAGATCTCGTTCCATAGTGTCTCTATCTCGGCATCCTTGGACTGCACTGTTCGAAGGCCATAATGGAAAAAGTGCTGCGGTAAAAGAGGATGTTCTGGAGTTCATCGAGCCTGTATCCCTTCATGACTTGAAGGTTGTTGTGTTTGAGAGTGATGATGCGAAGGAGTTGCAGGAGTCATGGAAGCTCGCCATCATGGGGTACTATATTGGAATGAAGCCTATCTTTTCTGCTCTTCATTCATATATTCTCAATTTCTGGAAGCCGAAGGGAGAGGTTGAGCTGTTATTGCATGAGGGAGGGTTTTTTCTGGTTGTGTTTAACCAAAAGAAGATCTGAGAAGGGTGCTTGATAGGTTCTGGTGCATCAAGGGTCATCCTCTTGTTCTTCGAAGGTGGAGTCTAGAACTTCAGATGGAGAAAGAATCACTCATATCCATGCCGGTTTGGGTGAGGTTTCCTGGCTTTCCTCTCAAATGGTGGACTGCTAGAGGGTTGAGTAAATTGTCTAGTCTTCTGGGATGTCCTCTTCATATAGATGGGTTGACGGCTTCTCGGAAGAGGTTGTTGTTTGCCCGAGTTTGCATTTTGATGGATGTTGAAGCTTCTTTCCCCTTTGAATTGTCTGTGATGGATGTTGATGGCTCCATCGACACCATCCTAGTGCAATATGACTAGAAACCTATGGTTTGCGAGGTCTGCAAATCGTTTGGTCATGGTGATGGAGAATGTCCAGCCCAAGCAGGTGGTAAGATGGTCAAGGTTTGGAGGCCGAAGAGGAAGGAGCCAAGAATTCCTGCGATGCCCCACACTTCCATTGAGTCTGTTGGGGGGGAGTCCACGCAGATCGCCAACTCCGCCTGGTGACTCGGATCTTGAGGGGAATCTTGGTCTGGTGGTTAACATGGTTTGCACCAGCTAGTGGAGGAATCATTGCTGCAGTAGATCCTCTTGAAGTTGTTAACATGTTTTCTGCTTTGGAAGGCGAGATTGATACGGATAGAAGTGGGGACAATAGTGATTCTAGGCCTTCCTTTCTTGGTCCTACTGATCGTGTCATTCGAAGGAAGGATACTGGTCTTGGAAGGGAAGCTGGTGTGCGGCCTGGCTACAATATGGTAAAGAAATCTGATGCTCTTAGTAATGCGAATAGGCCCATCCATAGCAGGCAGGAGATCATTGAAGATGGTAATGCGCTTGGCAAGGAAGGTGTGATGCATGGCAACATTTCTGCTGGTGGATGTGAGACACGTTTGGAAGCGCCTGTTTTAGAGGAAGGACGTGCTCACGTTACCATGCATCAGAGATTCCCTACTATTTCTTCAAAAGAGCAAGGTGATACCTCCACGTACATGCATGCAATGACATCTGCTGGACGTGAAGCATGTAATGCTTTGCATGGTGCTTTAATAGCAGCCAGTAAGCACTCTTCTGGAAGGTGGGAACATGGAGGACGTGATGGAGAATCACACCTTACTCATGCAATGGTTTCAGGTACGCCTGTGGAGAATACCATGGATAAGCTGCAAGCTCGTATTCGATCCCTCTCAAAAAGTTAGTTATGAAAATCCTTTCTTGGAATGTCCGAGGCCTTAATAAGAGGGCGAATAGATTAAGTGTTAAAAATTCTATTTCTTGTTCCAAAGCTGATGTTATCATTCTGCTTGAAACTTGGGTTAGTGAGGATAGAATGGTCAGTCGTCGACTATCCATTGCTCTGGATATGAACATGATTGATAACTACTCTGAGCATCGGGGAGGTAGAATTTGGGTCATCTGGAATGGTAATACTATTTAGATTCGTAGTGTTAAAACCAGTTCTCAGCTTATCCATATGGACTGTGCTGAAATCTCTTCCGGGAACCTTTTTCATCTGTCAGCCATCTATGGTTCGAATCTCTTCTTTGAAAGGAAGACCCTTTGGCGTGACATTGTGGACCTATCGAGGACTATTTCCTTACCTTGGCTGCTTGTGGGAGACTTTAATTATGTTCGCTTTCCTGAGGAGAAGATTGGGGGACGAAGGCTTACTTCTTCCTTGCTTTGAGATTTCAATAATTGCATTGATTTAGCTTCCTTGCTGGACTTGAAGAGTGTGGGAAGCATTCTCTCCTGGTGTAATCGGTCTGTAGGGGCCAGAAGAATTGCTTGTCATCTTGATCGAGCTCTTATTAATCAAGGTTGGCTGGATTATTTCCCTTATAGCTATGGTTATTATGGGGATCAGGTTCTGTCTGATCATGCTCAATTGACAGTATTCAGTGAGGAAATTGTTGCAGGAGGTCCTAAACCTTTTAAATTCTTCAACATGTGGGTGAAGCATGAAGCTTTTATTCCAATGGTGGAGCAGGCTTGGGCTACTCAGATTCGGGGTACTCCTCTCTTTGTGCTTCGCCAGAAACTTCGGGCTGTGAAGAATGTGTTAAAAGTGTGGAATCGTGATGAGTTTGGCATTATTTTTTAGAAGGTTGCTCGTGCTGGAGATGTGCTTCATAGGGCCCAAGAAGCCTTAGCTGCTGACCCCTTGAATGAGAGATGCATTGATAGTGAGGTGCAAGCGCGGGAAGCCTACCTTGCTTCTCTCAGCATGGAGGCTGATTATGCTCACCAGAAGGCTAAGCAACACTGGCTTACTCAGACTGATGACAACACCAAATTTTTCTACGCTAGTATTAAGGGGAGGCAGATGTTTAATTCTATCAGAAGATGTAAGATGCCGGATGGTAGTGTTACTGATGACTTGCAGCACATTCAACATCATGCAGTTGACTTCTACAATAGTCTTCTTAATTAGCAGAAGCATTATGATATCCCAAATTTCCTTCCTTCCCGTGTGCTCTCTGAGGAAGACCGCAATTCTATAATGAGGCCCTTTACTAATGAGGAGATTAAGGAGGTTGTCATGAATGCTCCTAAGAACAAGAGTCCTGGACCTGATGGTTTTCCAGGTAACTTCTATCAATTGTGTTGGAACATTGTGGGAAGTGATGTTCTGGCGGCAGTGCAGTTCTTCTTTAATGGGGGTAGTTGGCTTCGTCAGGTAAACCATACTTTTATCTCCCTTATTCCTAAATCTAATACTATAATGAGAGTGGTAACGACTCTCTCTCTCTCTAGGCGATTCTAGAGAGAGAAGCTCTGGGGTTTTGGTGTTCTGCTGGGGGGTCTCGTGGGGTTAGCCCCTTGGGGGCGCATGGAGGTTCTCCCTCCAAGTGCTTCCATTGGCTCTGAGATCACTGCGGGACGAAAATCTTCCTCTGAGAGTATCCTCCCACAAGGTGATCCCCCTACTCTAGCTAGGCCTATTCCTAGAGGGCGCCCCTCTCAGCGTAGGGATCATTCTGGAAGATCTCAATCTAGAGTCTCTCTTGTTCGAAGACCATGGGCATCCTTGTTCGGAGGAAGTGGTGGCGATGGGTCATCAGGAAAGAAGGTACGTTAGAGTTTATTGAACCAGCATGCATAGAGGAGAAGAAATATGCAGTGTTCGATGGAGACGATGCAAAAGAACTCTAGGAAACTTGGAGGTTCGCTCTCATGGGCTACTGTATAGGTATGAAACCAATATACTCAGTGCTTCTTTCATACATTCGTAACTTCTAGCGTCCTAAGGGAGACATGGAGCTTCTTATGCGCGAAGGAGGGTTCTTCCTAGTTGTGTTCAACCAGGAAGAAGACTTGAAGGTTGTTCTTGATGGCTTCTGGTGCATTCGTGGGCACCCCTTGGTCCTTCGAAGATGGACTCCTGACCTTCAAATGGAAAAATAATCTCTCTGTAATATACCAGTCTGGGTGCGCTTCCCGGGTCTTCCTCTCCGGTGGTGGACTACTCGAGGACTAAGCAAACTAGCTAGTCTCTTAGGTCGTTCGCTGTACATGGATTCTCTGACTGCCAAGAGAAAGCGATTACACTTTGCCAGGGTCTGCGTGTTAGTGGAAGTGGGGGCTGCGTTTCTTGAGGAGATCTCTATAATGAACTCAGATGGTTCATTTGATGTTCTTGTTGTGGAGTACGAGTGGAAGCCGGAGATATGCAAAGAATGCAACTCCTTCGGACATGGCGGTGGAGAGTGCACTTCAGGTCTCAAGACTTCGAAGAAGGAATGGAAATCAAAATCTCAACGCCCTCAAAGCAAGGGAGAAGGTGCCTCCATGGAGTCGGATACTCTTCATGATAGCTCAGGTACAAGAGGAGAGAATACAAGTGCACCCTGTTGCATGGAAGGTTTTCATGATAAGGAAAGCTCCAAGGATAATGGAAATGGATCCAACCAGGATCTCATTCAACATGTAAGGAATGCTAATCTGGGTAAAGAAGATGGGGATTCCCATGGATCTTACGAGACTGATTCTAATGAGATGCGCACCATACATGGTGGGGCGGCCAGTTCAAAAAATAACAACACTTCTAATATTTCTCACCAAGATACACCAATGGATATTGGCGGATCTGCTGGATGTGAAGATGGAAAGGCCAACCAGAATGTTACTCTACATAAGGAAGGAGCTACTAAAGAAAAGAACAAAGGCAAGGAAGAGCTGGCGCAAGACCAAGATTCAGCAACACAAGGAATTAGAAGGTGCGTAGCTAATATTGGCTTGGAAAAAGGTGGGGATATCACTTCCATGCAAGGCAGTCATGTTGCCTCCCTCCCAGGTATTTTTAAATTTAAAAACTTGCACTCTGTGGATGAGATAGATCGCATCAGTGTGAAAGGGGGGAAAGGGAGAGATAAAAATACCGTTATCGATTTTCTTCTTTCTATCTCTTTATTTTAGTTATTATGAAGATTATTACTTTGAATGTTAGGGGCATTAATAAATCCGAGAAATGCACGGAATTAAATAAGATTATTAGATCTTTTGCTTGTGAAATAGCTATTATTGTTGAAACAAAAATAAAAACTACTCAAGCACCTGCTCGAAAGATATTTATTTGGCCTCAAGCCAATCTGTTAACCAATGATTCTGCTCTATCTTCTGGTCGAATTTGGATCTTATGGGACCCTAATCTCTTTGACATAGACCTCCTGTCTCACACCACTCAATTCATTCACATCAAAGGCTTGGATAAAAGAAAGAATCTTGAATTCTATATCACTGCTGTGTATGCTTCTAATAGTGCTTCTGAAAGGAAAATTTTGTGGTCTGACATAAGAAACATCTCTTGTTCAACTCATGGGCTGTCGTGGCTGATTGCTGGGGATTTTAATACTGTTAGATACCCCCTTGAGAAAGTGGGTGGAAGAGAAATTCCTGAGTCTTTGCTATCTAATTTTAATGATTGCATCTCTTATTCTGCTCTTATGGATATGAAGTCTATTGGTAACTGGCTTTCGTGGAACAATAGAGGAGACAGTCATAGGAGAATCATGGCCAGACTTGATAGATGCATGATAAATCATGATTGGCTGCTTAGATTTGCTAACTCTATCCTTGAATATGGAGCTCAGTACTTTTCGGATCACTCTATCATGTTCATTACTTCTGAACGACATGTATCTCAGGGCAGAAAACCTTTCAGATATTTTAATATGTGGAGCTCTCACCCTCATTTTCTTGATGTGGTTTGGTCTTCTTGGGAAACTCCTATCAGAGGGAGCCCTCAGTACTCTTTGTGTCAAAAGCTCAAAGCTTGTAAAGAAGCTCTGAAAATTTTGAACAAGAACACCTTTGGCATGGTAAAAGATGGACTTCTCAATTGCAAGAAAGATCTTACTGAAATTCAATCTGAGCTGCAGTTGAACCCTCTTGATCCTAATCTTATCAGCAAACAAAAGGAAGCCCGAAATAAGTATCTTCATGCTTTTTATTGTGAAGAAAGCTTCATCAGTCAGAAATCCAGGGAGAATTGGTTAACTTTGGGGGATTCAAACACTAAGTTCTTCTATGCCTCAATTGCTTCAAGGAGAGCCATCAACACTATTAGAAAGTGTAAGGATAGCCATGGAAATCTTATTGAAGATCATGATCAGGTTCAAGCTCACACAGTCGACTTCTACCAATCTCTTTTAAACCAAACTGACAAGTAGCATAGCATTCACATTGAACCTATGAAAAAACTTTCTGAGCATGAAATCGAGCTTCTCAATAAGCAAATTACAGATGATGAAATGAAGAATGCGGTTTTCAATTGCCCAAAGAACAAGAGTCCTGGGCCCGATGGTTTTCCAGCTGAGTTTTTTCACAAAACTTGGCACATCACGGGTCCTGATGTTATCAAAGCTTGCCACCATTTCTTTTCTACTAGCCAAATTCATCGGCAGATGAATTGCACTTTCATTGCATTGATTCCCAAATCTCAAGGTGGTGATTGCATGGAGAATTATAGACCAATATCTCTTTGTAACTTTATTTATAAAGTTATCTCCGAAGTGATTGCTGACAGGCTACAGAAAGTTATGGGTAGTATTATTAGCCACAATCAAGCTGCTTTCATCAAGGGTAGAAGCATTCATCATAATGTCCTTTTAGCTAATGATTTAGCAAAGGACTTGCATTCTAAAAGCAGAGGGAATAGAATCATCTTCAAGGCTGATTTAAAGAAGGCTTTTGATTCGGTCAACAGATCTGTTATCTACCATATGTTGCATAAAATGAACTTCCCTATTGGTTACATTAAGTGGATTAAGAATTGCATTGAGACTCCCAAGTTTTCCATCTTGTTTAATGGTTCCCTGATTGGTTTCTTCAGTAGTAGCAATGGTATCAGACAAGGAGATCCATTATCCCCCTATCTTTTCACTATTTCTATGGAAGGGCTGACTTGTTTATTGGACATGGCAGTTCATAATGGTCATCTCAGAGTTCCTCAAGCTGGAACAACTTACATTTCCCACACTATCTTTGCGGATGATCTCATGATTTTCTTGCAAAATGACTATCCTTTAGTTCAACAGCTTGCAGAAATTCTTGAGCAGTTTGGTGAGGTTTCGGGTCTCCATCTTAATCACAACAAAAGTAAAGTTTATGTGAGTGCTGGAATTAAAGGAAAAGAAAATATCACTGCTTGTTTGAAGGTGGAAGAGGGTTCGCTTCCTTTCCCTTACCTGGGGTTCCCACTTGTCTCTTTGGGTATTAAAAAAATCCATTGTCAGCCTATCATTGAAAAAATCCAAATCAGACAGAATGCTTGGAAGACAAGATTCTTATCTAAAGCAGGTAGGCTTGAGCTTATTGGCTCTGTGCTCCAATCTTATGCTATCTATTGGTCTAATGCCTTCCTTTTACCTGCTGGTCTGATTCATGAGATTGATAAAATGCTTTGCAACTTTTTCTAGAATGGTCATGGTGAGGGGAAGGCTATCCACATGGTTAATTGGGCTAAGATTTGTACTCCTAAGGAGGAAGGAGGGTTGTCCTTGAGAAAGCTAAAAGAGTGGAACAAAGCTTGTATGATAAAGCAAATCTGGGATGTCTTGCAAAATGCTGAAACCCTTTGGATCAAATGGATTCATAGCAAGTACTTAGCAAAAACAAACATTTGGTTGGCTAAATCAAGACCTTATCACTCTGCTGCTTGGAAAGGAATTCTCAAAGCTAGAGACTGGATCAGCTAGCACATTTCCTATACTATCTCTAATGGCAGGTCTATGATCCTTGGCTCCAAGGAAAGAGTATTCATCAAGTTTATGGCGACAGGGTTCGGCAGGATCTGGGCGCACCTAAAGAAATTACTACTTCTGAGTTTATTCATCAAAGTCATTGGAGTCTCCCCCAGCCCACTACTGCTGATATGATTGCTCTCTGGCCTCTCATTTGAGCTGTTCCTCTTTGTAACAACAGAACTGATGAGATTAAGTGGATCCATGATCGTGGGAAATTTAGTGCTACTTCTTCTTGGAATCACATTAGAGATAAGCAACCTCTTTGGTCTCATTACAAGTGGGTCTGGGATCGCCCTACCTCGCCCAAGCATTCGCTTTGCACTTGGCAAGCCATTCACAACAAACTTCCCACTAATGATAATCTGTAAAAGAAAGGATATTCTCTTGCTAATAGATGTTCTTTGTGCTCTTGTAACAATGAAACAATTGATCATCTCTACTTTGAGTGCTCCTATTCTCAATGGGTTTGTTATGAAATCATAAAGAGATTTGACTTTAGCAGAAATCCTCACTGTGGTATTCATGCTGAAATGCAAGCTTTGGTGCACTCCTTCCCTACTAAAGGTATCCTTGCCAGTCTTGTTAAGAGTGCTTTCAGATGTACCATTTGGTGGATTTGGAGAGAGAGGTGCTTACGCATTTTTGAAGGGAAGAACAGGAATAGAGTCAACATTCTCATTGATATTCTCTCTGATACTAGAACTTTGATGGAGAAGCATTTTCCTAAGGGCGGTCTAACCAAGAGAGAGAAAGGGGTCCTCATAAGATTTAATTTCACTAGTTTTCTAGTCTTTCGATTAGTTCCATGAAAAGTTTTCTTATTATTGTTTCATCACTAACAGTTATTTTCAGGCTTCGATCTGCTATCTTATTGTCTTTTTCAGATTGGTGTTGCTGGACTCATGTTATGACTAAGTGTCAAGAGTATGTCTATCTTTGTATTTTCATAGACTACGGCTTGTGTAGTCATGAATCTCTTTCTTTTTCTTGTAACTTTCGAAGGCATTATTCTGGTGGAGTGAGCACATCCTCTCTCTATGAGGGATGGTGCACTCTCCTAGAATTACTTCGGGGTCTTGGCCATAATCTACGACTTGTGTAGATATGGCTCTTTGTATATTCTCTCTCCATCCAATATAATTTAAGTTTACCTACCAAAAAAAAAAAATCTGATACTGCAAACTCCTTTGATTAGTTTAGGCCGATCAACTGGTGAGACTTGCTAAGATTCCCATCTATCCAGGGAAGGCTGTAGATTTCTCCCATCTTTCTGGAAGTCTAGCGTGGGTAGAGGACACTCTCAATGCCATGGGTTGGACCAAGTTGTGCCAGATTTCAGAACCCACTGTTGAGAATGTCGTTAGAACGTTTTATGTCACCATGAAAATCTCATCTAAAAACTCAGTGGTCGATTATGTCAAAGGAACCAAAATTTCTATTTCTGAGGAACTGCTGGTTGAGATGTTAGAATGTCCAAACTCCGGGCATAAGCTTAATGAAGTTATACCTTTGGAAAAGTAGAAATTGGGCATTATTGGGAGTTTGGCCTCTATTAGCATGAAAGGTCTGTCTGTAAATGAGCTGTTAGCCGAGAAGAGATTGATTCATTCTGTGATATCCAATATTGTGACCCCTAGAGCAGAAACCCACTCATCTATCACCTCTAGAGATAGGAACTTGTTGTTTTGGGCTATTCAGAGGCACAAAGTAAATTTGGCTGGAATCATTTTGGATAGAATGATAGCTGCTAAGAATCTTCAAGAATTTTTTCCCTATGGACCCTTGCTCTCCCTGATCTTTATGAGATACTCAGTAGATTTGTCAGGAGAAATATCAAATGGAATTAAAGAAAAGATTGGGATCACTACCTTGAGAAGAAGCCATTATTCCTTGGTCAACAAGAAGCAAAATCTTTGGCTAAAAGACTCAGTGCCTGAATGTGATCATGAAGCTTTTTCTGATGAACCTCTTGTTCCCTCTGTTCCTCAAATGATTCAACAAGAGATAAAGCCTCAAGAACAAGTTAGATCTGAAGTCCCAATTCAGACCCAAGAGCAAGCAGATCAAGTTCCTGTTTCCTCCTCATTCCCTTAACCTGAGGCACCTGAGGAAACTATTAATGAAGTATTAAGAGATATTAAAGGCAAAGGTATAGCATCAGATGACATTCCTGCAGAAACATCTTTTGAAGAAAGAGAGCATCACTTCTCCCCTTCTTATTTTGAGACCCAGCCAAGGTCTCAGGGGGAGAGTAGAAACAATCTTCATATCATCTTGGACTTATTGGGCAAGCAACAAGAAAACTTGTCAGTCCTTCAAATGCAAATAAGTTTATTGATGTCAAGTTTGATAGTCTGTCTGATGAGGTTAAGCAAATGAAAGATTTGCTGCTTCAGTTAGTGTGCCAGTAGGGCACTTCTCGGCCACCAGGGCATGTTTTCCATTAGCAGCAAGAAGAACCTGTTCAAGTCCAAGAATCTCAAGACCAATCCTAGCAGGTTGAGCAGGAACCTGAGCAACAGCAGGACCAGGAGCCAGAATCCCAAGTTCAAGAACATGATGAACTAGTTCCTAATCACCACAAGGAGTCTGAGCCACAGGATAAGCAGCAGAGCGTGGAGGAACAACCTCTTGAGCAGCAGAAAGATTTAGAGCATGAGGCACAATTAGCTATGATAGTGTTTCAACCTCAAGTGGAGCAACAGCAACAACCTGTGTTGGAAAAGGAGTCAGTGGCAGTGGTAGCAGCAGAGGCTTCCCAGCCCAGGCAGGTTTCTCAGATGGAATCTAAGAGAGCCCTGGAGTCCTCTCCTAATTTGCAAACCTTCAAGAGGAAAGTGAAGTGCAGACTGGTAAAAAATGGTGACCCAGTCTTCCCTCCTCCTCCTTCTAGACCAATTCATCCTACTCCAGCTCCATCTGTTAAGCCTCCTCCAGAGCGAACTCCAACTGAGCCTCAACCCACTGCACCCTCTGCACCTACTCCTTTCACCACTGAAATTCCCTCACAATCCACTTCTTTGGATCCTCCTCCACTTGCAACTATTCCTATGGATCCATTCCACCAGGATATCAAATTCAAAATCTACCCAATGAAATACCAGTTCAAACCTCCCAAACCTCTCACTCTCACTCTCACTCTTTCCACTCAACCTCCTCAGTATTTTTCTTGTCTTCCCACTGCCTCAAGAACAAACTCTAGGAAAACACTTCTCCATCTAGCTGAAATACTTCCCAGTATTCAACTTTCCTCATCTAGTGGACCCAAACTTGGAGACAATCCTTCTAAACTCCTTCCACCCTTTTGGTATGCCTTCATCTACCACTCTGAACATCACATGAATCTGTTCAGAGAATATTTATCTATTCGTGCTTTCCTTGAAGTTCATGAGATGCCAGGGTTCACCTTCGAACATTGACTTCCTATTCTTCTCATAACTTCACATATTTCAGTTGAGGAACTTCAATTCATCTCTCAGAAAAGTCATAGCTTAACTCCTAAGGAGTTCCTTGATCTCTATCTAGGAGAAGCAACCAAATATCAGCAAACCCAATCTAGAAACCAATTTTTAACTGTCCAACATCACCTATCCTTGAGGTTTCATGATATGTTTGGACATTTTATCCAGGACTCTCAGGCCAAGTACACCAGAATGAAGACCTTCAATTTCGACAGATTCAAATTGGGATTGCCTGATGTTTCTAAAGGCCAATGGGACAATCTGCTAAGAGGTCAAAGAGAAATCATTCCCTCCATGACTGTGGCCTTACCCTCTGGACTGCATCCATCCTTTATAGGAGCAGTTTCCTTCAGAAGGGATTTTTCTGAAGTAGTATTCAACAGATTCATCCGCATTGCCACTAGGTTCAAAATTAAATACAAGCTCAAATTGTCTTTCCAAAGATTTGTGTTCCTTCAAATCTCCAAGAACCCCCATCATCTGTTGGATTTCCAGTTTATGTTTTGCTGAATCTGAAAGTCTCAATGAAGTTCAGTGGGTAGCTGCCTATCCCTCTTACCACTCTAACTGTGAAAAGATGAAGCTCTCTCTCTATAAATTCCAGTCCAAGAGTCTTAAGGATCTGAGGAAGAACATTGGTCATAAATGGGCTCAAAGGTACTTAGTATATTATCCAGCCAAAGATGCAGTTGTGGACCGAGGACTGCACTGGAACATCACTGTCCATGAATTTCTTCTTCTTGCAGCCTCTAAGAAGTTTGTTTCCATCAAGTATCGTCTGAGCAGGGAAAAATTCCACTCCAAGATAGGATGGTTTTGTAAGGCCCTCGAATTTGTTTGTCATTTTATTCTATTTTATGTGAATTCATGTTTGTGTGTAACTTGTATATGCATATGAAGATATCTATGTACAATATTAACTAGTTATACTTATGTGTGCATGTGTATAATTAGATTATAAATATTGCTTGAATTGCATGGTGGTAGTGTGTACATGATAGTATACATATTGCATGTATATGTATACATTTATATACATCGTATGCATGGATTTTCTGCATGTTTTTAAGTTCTGGCCGAAGGGCCAATTGGCGTCAACAGGGTGGACGTCCATGGTGTAAACATCTATATTGTTGGATGCTAATACTTAAATAAACGGCCATGGATGTGGACGTTAATATCTCTGACCTGCATGTGTTGCAGACCCCGAAATTCCGGGGGCAAGCAAGCCCAACCATTGGGGAGAAGTCCCCAACGGCTATCAGACATCACATCACCCCTCTGGGATATCCCAAACCCCTTCTCCTATAAACCAAACCCCTTCTGCACTAGAAGAACTCTCTTGACTCTTTGAAAAGAGGAAAGAAACCCTAGCTCTGGATTGAAGGAATCCTGAACTTGGCAAGCTTTGATCCGGCGACTGAAGGCTTCTCCCGGCGATCTACACTGACTGGAGGATAGCTGGGACATAGGGGAAGGCTTCCCCGACGTTGGTTTGGCATCTACATCTGTCACGTCCTAATAAAAGGCTATTTATTGGGAAATGACAGAAAACATGCACAAAGTAATAACATTAACGTTTATTCATTATAACGCAGTCTGCGGAAGTCTTATTACATAAAGCTCCTCATTACACACTAAGTGAGGAGTAAGGATGAGTAGCTACTACTCATAACATTTTACAAGTACGCAACTAAAGCAGTAAATGGTTGGTTGACTAGTCATCGGTGTCCACTCTGCACACAGCCCATTTTATACTTCTCCCTCATCTTGATTACCTGAAAAGGGAAGGATGGGTGAGCTAACTAGCCCAGTAGAATTCAAATCCTTAAATCAAAGGATCATGAACACATGATAATTTAGGTAAGAACATGAATGGTATCAAGAATAGGGTCAGATAACCAAGATAACATGTCAGTGAATGTATAACAGTAGTATGAAAACATAGCCATACTCATAAATTCATATTAAGGCTCAGGTTCGGAGTCATATAAATATTCACACAGGACAGGTAATAGGATGATCATAATCAAGAGATAGTGATGCAATGTCAAACATCTTGGTGTCCTTATCCTTCTAAGACAAGGATAGAACGGATATCAAAAGGCAATACCAGATCTCAAAATAGTAGCTTGATACAGTGATAGTAAAACTCAGGTCATGCTCAAGTATATAGCTCAAGAATTGGTTCATATATCAGTTCACACAATACAGGAAGTATGATGACCATAATCAGGAAATAGTGATGCAATGCCAAACATCCCGGTATCCTTATCACTCCCGTACGGCCCGTAATGAATTCGGGTGCTCCTCCCAGGACTGGACCAGCCCTATTTGCACAGGCATATCAGTTAGGTGGGGTCCAAGGACCCAATAAATGTCATCATCATAAGTTTATCATATCTCACAAGGTGTTCAAGCCTTTGAACTCTCAAGTCATCAAGTAATATAAACTTAGTTGTCGAATACAGGAGAATGGACTCAACGGAGTACCATTTGGAGTTGACGGTTTCAAGGATAAATCAATAATGAGTAAGGTATCCAAAGTGGGTAATCTTTATGGTAGAATGACAGAAAATATCAAAGTAAATAAGAGGGTAATTTGGTAGGCTATTAGGATGAACTTTGAACAAGGATTTACACATGTAAGAGTGCTGAAATCCAAGGCAGGACAGTAGCTGTTGACAGGAAGGAAGGATCTGTCGACATATGGCACAGACAAAGCTCAGGTTTGCTGGCTCTGTGGGTATCTGTCGACCGATGCAAGGGATCTGTCGACAGATCCACACAGTTCAGAAACTGGAGTTCTGGAAATATGCGCCTGTCGACAGCTCTTGGGCTGGCTGTCGACAGGAAGCAGCAGAACTTCCGTAAATATGTTTAAATCCATTCTAAGCACCCTAATTATAGATCTTATAATTCAAGGCATGATTGATATCAAATGGAAGAGTCTAAATAGAGTTTTGACAGTGGTTTATAAACTAAACAGTCGAGATGCAACAAGAGATTGATAATTCGAACTTGGTCGGCTATAAACTAATGTAGTGTAGTATTGGAAGCATGAACTTGATAGCAATGGTTTATTGGAAAATTCCTATAAGATGGACACTAAAACTCAAGGTATTTCATGAATCCAAGTCAATGTTCGAATTATCAACCATCTAAACCGAAATCCTCACACTGTTCTAAGGATATGTTTACTTCTACCAGAACTCTATATCATGAACTTGAATCAAAGGTGGAAGAAGAAGAAGAGATGATCTGGAGGTAAAATAAGTATCTCTTCCTCCCTAACGTAAGAATATTCATCAAAACTAGACGAAAACTAGTAAGATTACAGTTATATCAACTTGGCTACTCAACACGAGTTATTTATCATGTGTAGAGAACAGGATTAAGGAAAAGGAGATGAATCCTACTTGATTTTGAATTCTTCCTTTGATATAGAAATCCACAATTCACCACGAATAGTAGATGGAGAGATGGCCAAAAGCAAAGAAGGAGGCAGTTGAAGCAGTAGCAACTACTAAAGTTTGCTTCACTGGCTTCCCGACTACATCCAGCTACAGCTCCAGCAGCAACTCGAACAGGACCAAGAGATGCACACAGTGTAAACTAACCACTCTAGCTACACACTCACTCTAAAGTCTCGTGAATCACAGCAGCAGCATAAGAGGGAAGGAGTCAGAAAGATAGGAACGAAGAAGGAGGGGGTGTATTTATAGCCATCTGGTCTTGCCATGCACAACGACACGTCGGTTTCCAGGTGTTGGGGTAAAACCCCATTTAACAACCCACTGACACCTAACTCATGCATGCAATCACACACCCACACATCGGCCTTCAACGTGTAAGAACCTTAACCTATCATGACATGGGCTTGCGTAGCCTAGGATACGTCAGCAAGACCAATTCCTAAAAATCCTTCCCGTAATTAGGCTATAATTCAGCTGGCCCGATAATCCTTGCGTAAATGTGATCAAACGACATCCGTTTGTCCTAAAATTTTAACCATAGACTAATATGATGGTTTTACAAATTATGGTAATTTTATTTTAATTTTTGGAATTTATTTTAAAGTAGGTGAAAAATCACCTGAAAAATGGTCGCGTCGACTTAATCTCAAAATCCGTACGTCGAAAAATTCAGATAATTACATATTTAATTTCTCCACATTTTTCTGGAAATTATGATGTTCTCAGATTTTTATTTCGATGTCGTTTTCCAGTATCGCACTGTGGAGGCACGCACTTCGAGGTACGACACTGGGATAATGTTCATTACCACTAATTAAGTCTATCATCCAATTATCACAATTTAATAACAACCCTAAGGTATTTTAACCAAATTATTTCTATTTTCTTAACATTTTAAATTTCTGAGGCGTTACAACATCGACCAAGAACCCAGAGCAAGAAGAGTTTGGAGGCTTCTTAGGACTGCCCAAGGAGAGCTTCTATAGAAACTTTGATCCCTTTGGAGATTTATTGAGAGGCAAGTAACCCATCCCCGTGGTGCATGTGTGTATCCAGTAGGTCCTAGGCATTTTCATGGGTTTTTATCGTGTCCTGGATCCTCACATTCCTCTGTTATCTGGAGCTCGGTCTGTGTTTTTGCATAGACAAGAACTTGACGTCAGGCCCTCTTGCCGTCAAGATCTCCAGTCAGCGGCCAGCGATCTTGCCGTCAATCTCCTTGAACGGCCAGACACTGCCGTTAAGTTCTTCAGTGCAGAACAGTAAATTATTCTGCCTTATATAATTATTTTCTGGACTTTGACGCATGAGGATATAGTGTAATTTTTATATGTTATGTAAAATAGATAAGGTGATGTGTGTGGAATTTTCTGTACTTTTCTGTGGATGGCATAAATTCTTAGACTTATTGAAACACATGTTGGGAAAATGGATTATGCATGTTCACCTACTGTCTACATGATTTCTGAGGAATTAAATGCCCTAGATTTTTCTATACCATGTGTATATGTGTCAGTCCATACCCTGCAAATTTGAGAGTTTGTTCATGTTTGTGTGATTTACTGTAATTTCCGCAATGGAAATAGAAAGCATGTGTAGGATTTCCAAAAATCCACAGTAAATTGTATGTCGTGCGATAAATTCAGGGAAAATTTATGTAATAATGTGTATGATAGATTCAAATCTGTGAAATGTCAAATCTGAGATTCATGTTATGTTCCATGATAAATTGAACTATGAATGACATGAGATTGAATGTTTTAATTTCTGTAAATGTAAATATGACTCAGAAAAATGTAAAAAATTGTATGTGTGGTCATAAATCTGCAAACAGTGTGTGGTTAAATTTTCATGTGATTTGGATAACAAAAAATGCCATTATGAGATTTCCATGTGAAAACGAGTAATTAATGCATGTTATCAAGAATGTGGTTTGATTATGCATTGTTTAGCCTGATTAATGTAAATTATTGAATGTTTAAGCCTGTCAACAGTAGTATCATGTTAGGGAAAAATAGAGCCATGTGTATGAATGAGAAATTTGAGCCATGTGTAAATCATGTGAAAAGTGTGTGTTAAAAAAATCAGATACCGTGTGAAATGTGCCATGTGTGACACTGCTTCCATAGAGGGCCATGGAACCGTACCATGGAAAAGTCCCCATGGGAAGGTTCAATGTGTTAAGATCCTAAGGGCATTAGGATGAAATCCTGGAGGTGGACAAGTACCACTAGTTAGGGTGGAGACTTGTTCTCCCGGTCTGCGCAGTCCAAGAGTCGTCACTGTATTGCCTAGGTGGCGTCTATGTGTATGTGTTATGTGATGTGTCCTTCTAATGGTGGTTTGGACTATGTGTCACGACACTAAATTGTGAAATGTGAATGTGAATGTGAACATGTGTAAATTGTGTAGTGTGAATATGTGAAAATGTGCAGTGTGTAAAAAGTGAGCAATGTGAATGTGTAATTGTGTAAACATGTGGAACTAATATGATAAATCATGAAATTGTGATCCATGATGGGTAAGTGTTAAATTTATGCTAAAATAGCAACCTAAATGCGTGTAAAATGCCGTTTTCACATGTGCAAAATTTGTAGAATCCATTTTAAGGATGTTTCTTACTTATGTGTGAATAGTTCCATGTTTAATCGTTATCATGTTGAAGTTCAAAATGTGAATGTAACTCTCATGTGAATAGACAAATAGAAAGCATGTGGTAGGGACTTTAATTTGGAATGACATGAACCATGTACATGTGTTTAAGTTTTAGATAAGTATCATGATAGGTTGTTTTCCTACCATGCTATATGTTTGGCTATTGAAAGTGATTATGGGTCTTATTGTGATATATGCATGTATGACGTGTATGGTGTTATTTGCTGAGTCTTTTAGACTCATTCATTGCTTCGGTGTACAGGTTTAGTAGGTGATACACCTTTGGAGGAGACCGTAAAGAGCGACTCCGAGCGCGGGGAGTAGCTTGGCGGAGTTGTAATTGTGACATTTTGACTTCCATCGTATGTAAATTGAGTCATTGTAATAGAAACACTATGAAATTTGTGGACAACTATGTATTTGAATTTAGTACATCATTATGTGGACTCTATTTCTTTTAAATTGTCATGGGATCATGTATGTTAAATGTGGATGATGAAATGAAATGAAAGACCTTGTTCTTTTACTTCCGCTACTCTGTATCTATATTTGTGTGTATCTCAATCATGTGATAGCGTTTGGGTAAATGCCCCACTGTGATAACGTTCACGATACCGACGTGGGTTGGTATAACCGTACAGGTATAATGAGGGTCGTCACAGGGATTGGTATCAGAGCAACCGATTGAGATTATACATAAATATACATGAATCATCATCTTCATTACATGCTAAATCTTTATAGATTGTCCACATGTGTAGAATTGATTAATAATGAATAAAAAATAGATAAGAAAATGGTTAGGAAATAAATTAACGTAGCTCTAATGGTGGCTGAAATTTATTGCAGCCAT
This sequence comes from Colocasia esculenta, assembly GCA_014218235.1. NCBI lineage: Eukaryota > Viridiplantae > Streptophyta > Magnoliopsida > Alismatales > Araceae > Colocasia > Colocasia esculenta. Next base: position 92,466,078 of record CM024753.1, on the reverse strand, counting down.
GGCTTCGAGAGGTAGGCGTGGCGGAGCGCCGGCCCCTGAGGATGAGCCGAGACGTGAGGAGCGGGCGGAGCAGCAGGCCCCGGCACTGCAGGGTCCTGTAATTCCCCCACCACCGCCTGTGGATTATGGAGTGTTCATGCAAGGTTTGGTGCAGGCCATGCAGATGCAGGCCCACACCCAGGCTGCACTCCAGGCTCAGTTTGAGGCTCAGGTTAGCATAATCAATCAAAGTGTAGTCTGTTTTATTTAACTGTATGATGTTATGTTGAATGTGTATTATTTGTTGTTGGATGTAGCAGGCTCAAGTTCCAGCTCAGGACCATGGTGGACCTTCCATCATGGAAAGATTCAAGAGGATGCTGCCACCCTCTTTTAAAGGGGAGAGCGATCCGTTACTAGCAGAAAGCTGGATGAGGGAGATCGAGAAGATCTTCCAGGCTATTAGGTATGCTGACGATGATAAGGTTACTTTAGCCACCTATATGCTACAGGTATGTGCTAGTTTATTTGTTTATATCCCCTCTTAAGTTGAAGTTGTTTAGTTGGTGCTTTTGAAAGTTATGTTGCAGGAGAGCGCTGATGTGTGGTGGGCTTCATTACTGCGTACCTGATTCGAGGATGGAGCTATTGAGATTGCTTGGGACGAGTTCGTGAGGCTCTTTCGGGCCAAGTTCGTCCCCGAGCATATCCAGGACAGGATGGAGTAGGAGTTCCTCTCCTTGACTCAAGGCTCCATGACCGTGCTCGAATATGAGGCCAGGTTTGCAGAATTATCTAAATATGCACCTTATATCGTGGTAGATGAGCACAGGAAAGCAAAGAAGTTTGTGATGGGCCTGAAGCCATCACTGAGGACGAGGCTAGTGGCGTTCGATCATCGCACCTTGGACGAGGCACTTAGTGCTGCTTGTAGACAAGAGGGTGAGATGGAGCAATATCTGGAAGAGAAGAAGGCTTCGCAGAAGAGGCCTGTAGCTACGTTCCAGCGGCAGGACAAGAAGAAAGCAGTGTACCAGGCACCGCAGCATCCGGTAGCAACCAACAGTGCACAGGTACCTTCTCAACGTTCCCCTGGTGTGAAGAAGGAGTGTCCCCATTGAGGGAAGACGCATGGTGGTTCCGAGTGTTGGATGATTACGGGAAAGTGCTTGAAGTGCGAAAGCAGCGACCACAAGATCAAGGATTGTCCGAGACTTCAGCAGGGAGTCCAGCATGGAGCGCCAGCCCCAGCAGCAGTAGCAGCAGTAGCGCCAGCTACAGGAAGACCAGGAAGTCCTCGAGCCCTAGCTCGAGTGTTTGCTCTAGCACGAGAGGATGCCGAGTAGGCGGAGCATGTCACCGAAGGTACGGTTTTACTTCTAGGTGTGCACGCTCGGGTTTTGTTTGATACGGGTGCCACTCACTCGTTCATTTCCGAGCGGTTCGCTAGGTAGTTAGCTTTAGAGTCAGGCATAGAGTCTGAGGATTTAGAAGTCCCTTTGTCTGTGCACACCCCTACGGGTACGGTATCGACTAGGAAGTGCATTCCATCGTTACTTGTGTGCATTGAGGATAGAATCCTAGAAGGGTGTTTCTTCTTGCTAAAGATGAAGGACTATGATGCTATTCTTGGTCTGGATTGGCTAGAGGAGCACTATGCGTTAGTAGATTGTCGTGGGAAGAGGATTGTTTTCCGCATTCCTGGTGAGGATGAGTTCTCTCATCCCTTGCTAAGGAACTTGGCGGGAAAGTTAGTCATCTCTGCCATGAAGGCGATGCGCATGGTAAACAAGGGTTGTGACACTTTTCTTGCCAGCGTGGTGTTAGTACCTGAGGCTGATGAGTCACCTACTCTTGCAGAGATCGAGGTAGTGCAGGATTTTCCAGGCGTCTTTCCCGATGATTTATCTAGATTGCCACCGGATAGAGAGATCGAGTTCACCATCGAGTTGCTTCCGGGCACCTCTCCTATCTCAAAGGCTCCATATCGGATGGCACCTGCAGAGTTAGCCGAGTTAAGAAGGCAGTTGCAAGAGTTGCTAGATAAGGGATTTATTCACCCTAGTGTTTCCCCTTGGGGCGCACCTATCTTATTTGTAAAAAAGAAGGATGGATCACTTAGGTTATGCATCGATTACAGGAAGCTAAACCAAGTGACAGTAAAGAACAGGTATCCCTTGCCTCGTATTGATGATTTATTTGACCAGTTGCAAGATGCATCAGTCTTTTCTAAGATTGATTTGTGATCTGGTTATCATCAGTTGAGGATTAGGAGTGAGGATGTGTCCAAGACGGCATTTAGAACCCGTTATGGACATTATGAGTTTTTGGTTCTTCCTTTCGGATTGACCAACGCCCCTGCAGCGTTCATGGATCTCATGAACAGGGTGTTTAGGCCGTATCTAGATAGCTTTGTCGTAGTGTTTATTGATGATGTGCTGGTCTACTCTCCAGACGAGGCCACACACCGTCAGCATTTGAGGGTAGTATTAGAGGTCCTCCGTGAGCACAAGCTGTATGCTAAGTTCAGCAAGTGCGATTTCTGGTTGCGCGAGGTTCATTTCCTCGGGCATGTTATCTCCGATGCTGGTGTTGCAGTTGATCCAGCAAAGGTCCAGGCAGTTATGGATTGGGAGACCCAAGACCCCTTCGGAGATTCATAGTTTTCTGGGTTTGGCTGGTTACTATCGGCGATTCATTTAGGGATTTTCATCCATCGCCACCCCATTGACTCAGCTCACCAGAAAGGGAGTGAAGTTTGTCTGGTCCGAGAAGTTTGAGAGTAGTTTTCAATTGTTGAAGACTAAGCTCACGTCAGCTCCGGTGTTAGTCTTACCGAGCGGTGTAGAGGGTTTTGCTATCTACACGGATGCGTCTCGGATTGGCTTAGGCTGTGTGCTAATGCAGCAAGGAAGGGTAGTGGCTTATGCTTCTTGTCAGTTGAAGGAGCATGAGAAGAACTATCCGACTCATGATTTGGAGCTCGCAACAGTGGTTCATGCACTAAAGATCTGGAGGCACTATCTTTATGGTGTCAGATTTGAGGTGTTTACCGACCACAAGAGCTTGAAGTATCTTTTCTCCCAAAAGGAATGAAACCTGAGGCAGAGAAGATGGATTGAGTTCTTGAAGGACTATGACTTCGACCTTCAGTATCATCCTGGGAAGGCGAATGTCGTAGCCGATGCCCTGAGTAGAAAGAGACCATCTCTCCAGCAGGATTGGAAGATGTTGGAGGATGCGGCTTGCGCGTTGACTGAGTTAGAGCCATCGCTATGCCAGGCTTTTGTAGCTCAGTTATCCCTTAGGTCCTCGGTTTTGGAGGAGGTGATCCAGCAACAGAAAGCCGACCCTAGACTCCTAGAGTTAGTGGGAAAGGCAGGCATTACTCGTGATAAGGACGGTGTGATTAGATTCCATCACCGTGTTTGTGTCCCTGACTTGGTAGATGTCCGTGAGCATGTGTTAGCGGAGGCTCATAGATCGCGATTCTCTATTCATCCGGGGAACACTAAGATGTACTAGGATTTGAAGAGGTCCTTTTGGTGGTCTGGCATGAAGAGGGATGTAGCGGATTATGTATCTAGGTGTTTAGTGTGTCAGCAAGTGAAGGCCGAGCGACAGCGACCATCCGGCCTTATGCAAAGGATGGAGATCTCAGTATGGAAGTGAAAAGCTATCACTATGGATTTTGTTTTGGGTTTGCCTCGATCCAGACGGGGTAATGACTCGATTTGGGTAGTCGTAGATAGATTCTCGAAGACTGCGCACTTCTTTCCTATGAAGAAGAAGCAGTCAGTAGAGAGCTTGGCTAGATTGTATGTTAGTAGTGTGGTTAGATTGCATGGTGTGTCGAAGTCGATCATTTTGGATCGAGATCCGAGATTTACTTCGAGATTGTGGAAGGGTCTTCAGGATGCGTTAGGTTCGGAGCTGAAGCTCAGTTCGGCGTTTCATCCCCAGACAGATGGATAGTCCGAGAGGACTATCCAGACACTCGAGGATATGTTGAGAGTGTGTGTACTGGATTGGAAGGATGATTGGGAGCGTCATCTACCTCTAGTGGAGTTCGCATACAACAACAGCTTTCATGCGAGTATTGGTATGGCTCCATTTGAGGCGTTGTATGGAAGGCCTTGCAGATCTCCTTTATGTTGGGAGGAGACCGGTGATAGGCAGCTGATCGGTCCGGAGTTAGTTCAGGAGACTTCGGATAAGGTCCAGCTTATCAGAAAGAGGCTTGTTGCGGCGCAGGATAGGCAGAAGAGCTACGCCAACAACAGGAGGAAGGATCTTGATTTCGAGGTGGGTGATCATGTCTTCTTGAAGATATCACCTACTCGTGATGTCGTCAGGTTTGGCAGGCATAGTAAGTTGAGCACTAGATTCATTGGCCCGTATGAGATTCTCAAACGATTGGGCAGCGTGGTATATGAGCTAGCTTTACCCCCAGCTTTAGCTAGTGTTGATCTCGTCTTCCACGTTTCTATGCTCAGGAAGTATGTCCAAGATCCATCTCATGTGATTTGTCATGAGCCAGTGGAGATTCAGCCAGATTTGTCGTATGTGGAGCAACCAGTAGCTATTCTTGACCGGAAGGTTCAGCATCTCCGGAACAAGAGTATTGCGTCGGTGAAAGTTCTATGGCGGAACTTCTCACGAGAAGAGGCTACTTGGGAGCTTGAGGATGCGATGAAGAAGAAATATCCCCGTTTGTTTGAGTAGTTTTGTTTAAACTTCGAGGACGAAGTTTTCTTAAGGGGGAGAGGGTGTAAGGCCCTCGAATTTGTTTGTCATTTTATTCTATTTTATGTGAATTCATGTTTGTGTGTAATTTGTATATGCATATGAAGATATCTATGTACAATATTAACTAGTTATACTTATGTGTGCATGTGTATAATTAGATTATAAATATTGCTTGAATTGCATGGTGGTAGTGTGTACATGATAGTATACATATTGCATGTATATGTATACATATATATACATCGTATGCATGGATTTTCTGCATGTTTTTAAGTTCTGGCCGAAGGGCCAATTGGCGTCAACAGGGTGGACGTCCATGGTGTAAACGTCCATATCGTTGGATGCTAATACTTAAATAAACGGCCATGGATGTGGACGTTAATATCTCTGACCTGCATGCGTTGCAGACCCCGAAATTCCAGGGGCAAGCAAGCCCAACCATTGGGGAGAAGTCCCCAACGGCTATCAGACATCACATCACCCCTCCGGGATATCCCAAACCCCTTTTCCTATAAACCAAACCCCTTCTGCACTAGAAGAACTCTCTTGACTCTTTGAAAAGAGGAGAGAAACCCTAGCTCTGGACTGAAGGAAACCTGAACTTGGCAGGCTTTGATCCGGTGACTGAAGGCTTCTCCCGGTGATCTACACCGACTGAAGGATAGCTGAGACATAGGGGAAGGCTTCCCCGACGTTGGTTTGGTGTCTACATCGACCAAGAACCCGGAGCAAGAAGAGTTTGGAGGCTTCTTGGGACTGCCCAAGGAGAGCTTCAACAACAACTTTGATCCCTTTGGAGATTTATTGAGAGGCAAGTAACCCATCCCCGTGGTGCATGTGTGTATCCAGTAGGTCCTAGGCATTTTCATGGGTTTTTATCGTGTCCTGGATCCTCACATTCCTCTGTTATCTGGAGATCGGTCTATGTTTTTACAAAGACAAGAACTTGACGTCAGGCCGTCTTGCCATCAAGATCTCCAGTCAGCGGCCAGCGATCTTGTCGTCAATCTCCATGAACGGCCAGACACTGCCGTTAAGTTCTTCAGTGCAGAACAGTAAATTATTCTGCCTTATATAATTATTTTCCGGACTTTGACGCATGAGGATATAATGTAATTTTTATATGTTATGTAAAATAGATAAGGTGATGTGTGTGGAATTTTCTGTTCTTTTCTGTGGATGGCATAAATTGTTAGATTTATTGAAACACATGTTGGGAAAATGGATTATGCATGTTCACCTACTGTCAACATGATTTCTGAGGAATTAAATTCCCTAGATTTTTCTATAGCATGTGTATATGTGTCAGTCCATACCCTGCAAATTTGAGAGTTTGTTCATGTTCGTGTGATTTACTGTAATTTCTACAATGGAAATAGAAAGCATGTGTAGGATTTCCAAAAATCCACAGTAAATTGTATGTTGTGCGATAAATTCGGGGAAAATTTTTGTAATAATGTGTATGATAGATTCAGATCTGTGAAATGTCAAATCTGAGATTCATGTTATGTTCCATGATAAATTGAACTATGAATGGCATGAGATTGAATGTTTTAATTTATGTAAATGTAAATATGACTCAAAAAAATGTAAAAATTTGCATGTGTGGTCAAAAACCTGCAAACAGTGTGTGGTTAAATTTTCATGTGATTTGGATAACAGAAAATGGCATTATGAGATTTCCATGTGAAAACGAGTAATTAATGCATGTTATCAAGAATGCGGTTTGATTATGCATTGTTCAACCTGATTAATGTAAATTTTTGAATGTTTAAGCCTATCAACAGTAGTATCATGTTAGGGAAAAATAGAGCCATGTGTATGAATGAGAAATGTGAGCCATGTGTAAATCATGTGAAAAGTGTGTGTTAAAAAAATTGGATAATGTGTGAAATGTGCCATGTGTGACACTGCTTCCATAGAGGGCCATGGAACCGTACCATGGAAAAGTCCCCATGGGAAGGTTCAATGTGTTAAGATCCTAAGGGCATTAGGATGAAATCCTAGAGGTGGACAAGTACCACTGGTTAGGGTGGAGACTTGTTCTCCCGGTCTGCGCAGTCCAAGAGTCGTCACTGTATTGCCTAGGTGGCGTCTATGTGTATATGATATGTGATGTGTCTTTCTAATGGTGGTTTGGACTATGTGTCACGGCACTAAATTGTGAAATGTGAATGTGAATTGTGAAATGTGAATGTGAACATGTGTAAATTGTGTAGTGTGAATATGTGAAAATGTGCAATGTGTAAAAAGTGAGCAATGTGAATGTGTAATTGTGTAAACATGTGGAACTAATATGATAAATCATGAAATTGTGATCCATGATGGGTAAGTGTTAAATTTATGCTAAAACAGCAACCTAAATGCGTGTAAAATGCCGTTTCCACATGTGCAAAATTTGTAGAATCCATGTTAAGGATGTTTCTTACTTATGTGTGAATAGTTCCATGTTTAATCGTTATCATGTTGAAGTTGAAAATGTGAATGTAGCTCTCATGTGAATAGACAAATAGAAAGCATGTGGTAGGGACTTTAATTTGGAATGACATGAACCATGTACATGTGTTTAAGTTTTAGAGAAGTATCATGATAGGTTGTTTTCCTACCATGCTATATGTTTGGCTATTGAAAGTGATTATGGGTCTTATTGTGATATATGCATGTATGACGTGTATGGTGTTATTTGCTGAGTCTTTTAGACTCATTCCTTGCTTCGGCGTACAGGCTTAGTAGGTGATACACCTTTGGAGGAGACCGTAGAGAGCGACTCCGAGCGCGGGGAGTAGCTTGGCGGAGTTGTAATTGTGACATTTTGACTTCCATCGTATGTAAATTGAGGCATTGTAATAGAAACACTATAAAATTTGTGGACAACTATGTATTTGAATTTAGTACTTCATTATGTGGACTCTATTTCTTTTAAATTGTCATGGGATCATGTATGTTAAATGTGGATGATGAAATGAAATGAAAGACCTTGTTCTTTTACTTCCGCTACTCTGTATCTATATTTGTGTATATCTCAATCATGTGATAGCGTTTGGGTAAATGCCCCACTGTGATAACGTTCACTATACCGACGTGGGTTGGTATAATCGTACCGGTATAATGAGGGTCGTCACAGGTTTCATAGGCGCCACATCAAATCTTATAGGAAACTGCCTAATCCCTCCTACAACATTGACTTCTCCTTGTTTGAAAATTTCTTTTATGAAAATGAGACAAAGCTCTGGGACCTTCTCAAACCATATTTTGCTCAAATTCCCAGATCTTTGTACTTTCCTAGCTCCTTGTCTAGGTCTTGATCATCTTTTGTTATATTTTGAGAACTATGTAGTTTATAAAAAAATTCTGCTATTCTGTTTTACATCTTGAGTTTAATACTTGCAATTTCTAAGTGCCACATTGTGTGTTCAATATCTTGTGATGATTTCCTTTATGTTAATGCCACAAAGGGGGAGAGACAGCTGCATATTCACACTTCACTTATGCTTTTTACTGTTAAATTAAAGATTTTTGTCATTAACAAAAATGGGGAGAATTGTTGAGCAACTTTATACCTGATTAAAAATATCTATTGTTTTTGCTATGACAAAACTCTTTAAAATAAACTTTCTACAAAGCAAATATAATAATTACATATCACAAAAATCATACAGATACATTTCAGGACTATTCCTCCATCTCAGAAAATTTTCGAAGTCCACAGACTCTCTCTACGTCCTACTAAATTTGACTGTTAGCTTCGACTATCAAATCCGACTCCTTCAGAATCGAAGTCAAACAACCTTGAAAATTTTCTAAGTTCACAGCTTTATACCTGATTCGACTGATGACTCCGACTGTTACAGTCGAATGCCTTACAAAATCCAACTGTTGATTCGACTGTTATCTTCAACTGCCACAGTCGAATGCTTCAAAAATTAATCTCAGTAATTCGACTACTGGAGTCGAATTGCCTTGTCTTCTCAGAGGTCGAATTACATTGCTATTTGCTTATTATAGTCGAATTGCCTTGTTGTCTTATAAATCGAATTACCTTATTACTTCTTCACTGAACTCGAATCACTCTTATTTCCTCAGTCGAATTGCATGGTCTTTTGGATTCGACTTCACTAATTAACTCTGTACTTAAACTCTCTTCTGATCCTTTTTAGGCTAAACATCTAATGCAAGTTTATCTCCAATTTCTCTTCATACATCCTTTTAATGAACTTTCAATATCTTATTGGTCATCAACCTATCATTATGTTATTATTATTTCTCTGACAGGACAAGACATATTGTACTTAAAATATCATCTAAATCTTGTGTAAATTATTTCTGAAATATTCTGAACTAAGCCTCATGGTCTTCATGTATTTGATCCGGATTTTGCTGGATTCATTATACACTATGTATTTATGAATTCCCAGGAGCATGACATCTGACAAGACTCACCTACCACTGACAGACCCATGCTTTACCTTTTTAGCCTAACTGTCTATCTACTTTTTCTTCTCCATCCGAGGTTTCCATACCCTCCTATGTACTTGTCTAATCCACCTACCTCAAAGGTATGGAGATACTCTTCTCTTTTGTCTTGTCCCTGTGCAGGCATTTATTGAAGCACGTTTTCAGCATGTCTCCCTCACAGTTCACTCCGAAAGGAAAGGAGCTTATCTTCTAGATGTAAAAACTGCACCTCCTTCTGAAGATCTTGGAAAAAAGAAAAACTGAAAGTCTTCTGGATAACAAACACTTCAAGACCGAAAGGATCCTAGAGATCTCTTCAAACGGACTTGTTGTAAACGGCCACAAACTCCAACGGCTACATTTCAAACGGCTATATTCTGAAGTGTATAAAAGGAGCTCAAGTTTGAATAAGAAAAAAATAACAACACCACAACACAAGAAGCGCATACAAGCCTTTACACCTTCCTGTGAACTTCATTCGAATTCTTCCAAGTCCACACAAGCTTTCTGCAAGCAAAAGTCTGAGAGCTGCTCCTCTTAAGAAGCCATTCTCTGAAGCTCTCCTAGAAGAAGTCTTGTGTTGAGTGGTAATTGTATTCGATTACTTTCTTAGTCCACTCTTGTTGTTCAGATAGGATTCATATCTCATTTCTGATCCTTTGAATCCTTCTGAAGTCTGTGTTTGTTCTCAGTATTGAGGCAAACACACAAGCTCTCTCTTTTGTTCTCTTGTGTAATTCCTGCAGAAGTCTATTTCTGCATTGCCCCTCCTGTGTAGGGAAGGCCTTTGTAAAAGGCAGTTGTTGTACCCCTGTTTAGGGAAGACTTGCTTGGGAGCAAGTGGGTTTGTAATTCCTCTCAAGGGTGAGAGAAGGCCAATTTATTGGCAGATAGTTGAAATCTCAAGTGGTTGGCTTGAGGACTGGATGTAGGACTTCCATGTGGGAAGGGCCAAACCATGATAAATCCCTGTGCATTCATTGTGTGATTGTTTCCGCCTTGTTTACACTTGAATCACACACACCACACTAAGCTCTAACAATTTACTTAGTGTTGTGCAATTTCAGAAGTAAATTTTAGAAGGGAAGAAGTCCTATTCACCCCCCTCTAGGAATTCTTAGTGCCATTTCAATCCAACAAAACCTACTGGGCGCAACTGCTCATGCATTCCTACTTTTCTTTCAGGAACTCAAGAAGGGGCAAGCTTTTAAGGGCTTGTGTGCTGAGTAACTTTTATAAATTTGCAACCAAAGCTTTTCTCTATATTTTAGCAATCTAGAGTGTTGTAAATATTAACCCTAAACCCTCAGTTGGTGACGAGTAAACAATGTCATATGATTCCCCTGCACTGTTTGATGAATGTAATTGAAGTGTTTTATTTCTTTAAAATTGAAACTCTGTCATTTCTGAAAATTATCAATTAATAGGATGTGACAGCCTAGGACTTAAGGAAAGCCTAGGCTCTAATACCACAACTGTCACACCCCCAATTTAACCGCAGAATAAACCTGGTGCGTGTGGATATATGTGTGTAACGTAGTCTAGTAAATCATAGTGGAACTAAATAAGATGAAGAGAAGAGACAATAATTGTTCTAACCAAAATAATAACTCTTTATTTTATTAAATTTCCATTGCCAAATTACAACTTCAAATGATTAGAGCCAGACATAGGGCCCATTATTGGAAAAAAAAAAATCACAACCGACTCAGTTAAGGATAAACTAGACTATTACAAACTCCATTGCAATTTCAATTGATGTGTAAGCATTATAAGGCAAACTCTAAGTCACAATCACAGGTAGTTGACTGGCTAAGTGACTCCTCAAGAACTCTCTTCACTTGAGCCTGTCTCCTTCCATTTCGATTTCCATTTCTTTACCACCTGAAAAGATTAAACAACAATATGAGCTAACACCCAGTAGGATTTATATCTCATGGTGTGAGCATGTTTTAAGTAAATTACAATTTATCATGCAACATGCAATACTCAAAAACAAGGATGCTCATGGTATCATTGTAGATCAATTTTATAGTCATGACATGTACTTGACAGGTAAGCGATTCAACAGGTAATGATGGGTGACAAGTGACAAGAGATGTTACCTATGGTATTATAGATGAATGTAATCATTTGTTCATGAAAGAACGAGTCAAGAGTTGTGATACCCAATATCATATACAAAGGACAGTACGAGTAGAATTCCACTAAATTCCAATAGACAATGTGTAGCGTCGTGACTGTTTGGATCCAATTTAATGGTTCTGCTATGGTGCTCATGGCCAATGTGGGGTCATTGAGATTTGGTTGAGGTTACCGTGCGTGGTGTGGGTGTTGTGGATGGAGGTTTGAGCCCAAACAGCCCACAGGCTTTCTGGTGACGATGGCGATGGGGTAGGTCGTCGTGTTTTGAACGCGACGGCCTCCCACATCGCGTTCTTCATATCGACTACTAGATCAATTCTTAATGTTGTTTTTGAACGCATCGGGTTTGTACGTCGTGATTAGTGACGCGACGGGTGCCTACGTCGTGTTCTTGGAACCGCCATTATAGCGATCCTGGATATCTATGCCCAATAAGGCTCCATATCCAAGTCCACCTCCCGTGATCAGACCGGAGTCTCGCAAGAGATATCACACACGTGTCCAATAAGAATATAAAAGACAACCACAAGAGTATAATATAAAAGAAAGTACAAGTAATTATATTCATTTCCACAAATTACATTGTCCCAATATATTATTACATGTCCAAGAGAAAAGTACAACTACCTGGGGCATACCCCGAGGGAGCAAAGCTCACAATGAACACGACTACAACTCATCTGTTGGTGGTACAAGTCTGCCACAACGCCACTGCAAGTCAAACACACGGCAAGTCCTAAAAAGAACTGTAGGGGAGTGAGCCTCAACAAATCACAGGCTCAGCAGGAACCTCCCCAAAACAACCACAACCAACAACTGAAGGAAGGAACCAAGTCCTCAACCCATAAGGGTCTCACTGGCAATGCTAACTGAAGCACTATAGAAGTAAAACGTACTAACAATAAATATACTAGAACTGTATTAAATAAGAACACACTAGTTGTCATGGTTTATAGGAAATAAAAGAAGCAACAGGACTAGTGTAGACACACCAGTCCACCACGACAGCTGAAAGAACCACGCCAAAAACCATATAGACCAACAACTGAGCGACGGTAACGAGACTGACAACAAAGAGCCAGTCCCCCATAAAACGAACGAGTGAAGCAAGGCCACACAGGCCAACAACCAATGAAAGGTAACGGGGCTAACCACAAAGGTTAGTCCACCAAAATACCCACAATAGCAAACACATCGGAGGACTACCGACACAGGGGTACAACACCACAAATGGAAGGTCACACAATGTGACTTCCACAGAAACTGAACCACCTCAACACTTGAATAGGCTAGCACACTACGTGCCACAACAGCCAACAACCCACACAGGGTACAGGTACCTAAAACCACTAGGTACCACGACAAACCACCACCATACACAAAACTGCAACACAATTGTGCCTCCTACAAGGCACACCACAGCGAGTCAAACCACAACCGGTGAGTCACCACTCACAAGCCACAACTGCTGTCAAGGCACGAGTCGGAGAGAATGACGACACCACACGGGAACAGACTACTAGTTCATGACGCTAGTATCCAACCCAGAGAACACAACACAAGAACTACTTCTCAGTCTCCCAGTCACAGATGAAAGGTCCAACTGCCACTCCACAACCATACAGTAAAGCCAAAGAACAGTGGAGACCAACCAACACCACACCTGCAGACCACATAGCTGCAGGCCCATGCGTGGCACCTTTAGAGACTCTGGCCTGAACTCTCTAAAGTGAGGCACTAAAAAACTGGACTAGCTGGGGCCCAGAATGTCTACTGGTGTTCGTACCCCCAACTACAAGTGCTCTACAAGCGACCGCACACCCGCAAACACGAGTCGATGTCCTCTGTCGTCTTTCCCTTAGCCGAATGTACAACTCAAACACAGGAGTGAGGGTGTCTAGGAAGATGACGCAGACCTCGACGGTACACACAGTACCGGGACAAACCCTGATAACTAACGTGTCTGGCTCACACAAAACCTGGGGTACTCGACTAGAGAGGCATTCTGGAATAGGCGCCGAACCACCAAACTCGGCAAGCATACAAACCACACCGATCACTCAACACAACCATAAAACTTATACCACGATACACAAACCATAATCAGCTCGTCACAGGTCACCACATGATCTCCAAGCAACTGCACGCTGCTAAAGACATAAACTACATTACAATCTTGCCTGTCATTGGTCATTTTATGTCACTTCCTGACATTTAATATATCTATAAATGACAGAACGTGAAGGAATAAGAAATCAAGAGTAAATTTTGAACTAAATGAGTAGAAAATTGCTCGGAACTTCACTAAATAAAAATAATTAATTGTTATTCTACAGATATTACATAATTTTCAATTTACAACTCAAAGGTAGATGCCGCAAAGGTTGATCACTCAGCACACAAATCCTTATGTCCCGCCTTCTAGTACTGTAGATTACCTGAGAAAAAGTAGGTATGATCACTCTTTCCCAGTAGGATTTATCCTCCAAAATAGAGAATATAAAGGTTTACATGAATCAAGGATAATTGGGGTACAAGAAGGTAATAAGGACTGAGTACAAGTAATGGAAATACAAATCAGATCATAAATGAAGTGAACCAAGATTATCAAACAGTATCAAGCAGGAAGTAATATGCCAATGAACTGACATAAGGTGACCATCAATGAAATAGTAAAGCACGAGTGTATATGATCAATAATTCAGAAGGAAATAAAGAAAGTGTATGTGTAGAGATGCCCTGTCTAGTCCTTCAAGTAAGCGATAAACAATCATGTTTCAACATAATTCGTGGAAATGTCGATCAATCTAGATTGTAGTGGTGTCATGCCAAAAACCCTGGAGATCCATACCACTCTGCGCAGGTTAAACATATTTGGGTGCTCCTCCCGGGACTGGATCTGCCCCATTTGCACTGGCATTAAATCAAGAGAGAGTCCGAAGACCCAAGAGTCTGTCATCCCATTTCCAATTATGATATACATACATGGTACTTGGGCACTCATTAGGAGTACAACTATATCAAAGGAAGTAGGGTTCTAGAAGTTAATGCTCAAAGATATCCAGAAGGTACAAGAATCAAGATAATTTAGGATGTCCAAGAATAATCCAAAGATGGATGTAGATGATGATTAAATAATTCATCTCAGTGGTATAATAGTTTAGAATCCAAGAAAATGGGAAAGTCAACTTGTTTGGACAATACAAGAGTGTGACAACATGGATTGAGGATGAAATGGTTCTATTTGTCAACGTAAATTGGTGGTTTCACTGGACCTTGGATAATTTAGCATCCTACTAGGTTTATTTGAATTATGAGACTTTCAGGTGGACCAAATTGTGAGAAATTAGAAAGACGCTATTTTGAGGGAATCGCCAAAATCGCGTTTTTCTTCTTCGATGGGAGAGAGGACTTTTTATTGGTAAGAGATATAATTTTTATGATATTTTTATTAGATTCAAATGGGGGTGCTTCCTTATTTACATGTAATATCTTAAGTAAATGTAACATTTACTTAAATGATATGGAATGTAAATAAGGTATGAGTTTTAGTTTTACAGGGTTCCTACTGACACCTTTGGTTAGACATGAAACAGATCATGTTAAACACATCAGACAGGTGTATGTCGACAGCCAGGAAGTGGCTATCGACAGCTACTGTCCTCCTAGAACCAATTCCTGGGATCTAAACGTTATCTGTCGACAGACCAGAGTCGGCTGTCGACAGTTGAGGAACATCTGTCGACAGCTACTGCTGGTTTTTGCATTGATTGGGTTCTAGAAGAAGAAACCCTGTCGACAGGTAAGTGCTGGCTGTCGACAGGTGTGATCTAAACTTCCAGGAATGTGATAAAACTACCACAGAAAATTCTACCAAGTGTTTCTATGAATCCTTACATGATTGACAACATCAAAAGGGTCTTGTTTCCAGTTCTAAACACTACTTTACATGAGGAAAACAAGTAGAACAACATGATATATTGTGGCATGGACACCTATGACAAGATGATATATTGAAAACATAACTCATCCAAACCACATGATTGACAACATCAAAAGGGTCTTGTTTCCAGTTCTAAACACTACTTTACATGAGGTAAACAAGTAGAAGAACAGGATATATTGTGGCATGGACACCTATGACATGATGATATACTGAAAACATAACTCTTCCAAACCACATTCTCTTGTAACTAATAGGAAGATTTCTACAAACATGCTTTGACCTAACACGAATATTAGCTAAACATGATTACAAGGAATAGAAGAACAATTCTAAAGATGTTTCCAGAATCAGAGGCAAGTGTGGACATTGTCAAACACTTAAACATGGAGTTCTTCAGTATGAGAGGAAGGCTAGAACAAAAAGAGTAGATCTTTATGGTATGGATAGCATGGAAAGACTTCTGGAAGAAAGAAAATTGTTTACACAAATCCTTTATGAGAATCTTTCTCGAATTTGGAAGGAAAGTCATATCAAATACATGTATCAATAAACAAAGACATGAACTTCACTAAAGGCATGAACATAGTGAGAGAGAAAGACACTCCTATTAGATTTATTGAACTCAAATCAAGATAATACTGAAATAGATGGTCTCAAGGGTTTTAATAGAAGAAGGAAACCAAAGGAAGGTGAGTTCTACAGAACATGGAACAAATAGTAAATGTGGGTTTATACAAATGGAGAGACCACAAGCATGAAACAAGAAATGGAAGAAGAGTCGTAGGGAGGAACCAACTTAGTCCAAGAGGAATGCAAATCCTCATTTATGCCAGGTAAAAGGATGCAACAATTGCAGTGGCAACAACAAGAAGAAGGAAACAAGAAGGCTTGTTGTAACAGCCACGGCAAGTAGTAGCATCAACACCAATAGCTATAGCTCCAGCAGCAATGACAAGAGCAGCAGCAGCAGGAGCAAGAAGCAAGAGCAAGAGCAGTAGCAAGAGGCAGGAGTAGCAGGAGCAGGAGTAGGAAAGAAGAAGTAGCAAGGAGTGGAAAAACTTCCACGAAGGGTAAGGGGAGGCTTATATAAGCCCTCAACCTCATGCATTGCATGGCATGTCGGCTACATAGGTGTTGAGGTAAAAAGCCTCTTTAACCACCTAAGGCCATGTTTACCATGCAAGATCCCCCACTTACGCATATGGTAACATGTGTAGGCATCTTATCCTAGGTGAAATAAGCCTTACATAGCCCACCTTACGTAAGTAAGAATTATTCCAGAAAATGGTTACCGTAATTAGGCCATAATTCAGCTGGCCCAAACATTCCTATATTGTTATACTAAAATGGTGTCCATTCAAGTTGAAACTTCAACCATACGCTAATTAAAAGATTTTACAAACTATAGTGATTTTAGTTTAATTTTTAGAATTTATTTTTCACCTAGTAAAAATTGCCCGAAAAATAGTTGCGTCAGCTAAATCTCGAAATCCGCATGTCAACAAATTCTGGATATTTACATTTATGATATCAGCACATTTTTTGAAAATTATGGTGTTCTCGGATTTTATTTTCGTTACAGAATTCCGGTGTCGCCTTGTCGGAGCGCGCACCTCTGAGTACGACACTGGAATAATATGTATTAATACAAATTAATCCCAAATTAAAGTTATTTACATCTCATGATAATAGTTATGTTTAATAATCAAAATCTTCATATTTTTCTAATTTTCAAATACATAAAAATTTTGGGGTGTTACAACTCTCCCCCACTAAGAAAAGAGTTTGGTCCTCCAAACTCCAAGACTAGTTTGGATGGATCACAAAGATTAAATTTTCAATCTTTTAAATTTTATTTAGTCCAGATTAGTCTTACCAATCTTGTCATGATTGTCATACGATGTATACACCCTCTATATAACTTGTTATCATGACATCGTCAGTTGTTGGGGATCTGAATGTTAGCATTTTTAGATATTAAAGAGCCATGTAGTGATCATCGGTTCAATTAGATGCAACCTTCACTATGTTCTTTATTTCTGGTAGTAGTTTATTAAGTATTGAGCATATCCTTGTTAATAGCATATCCTACTTAAGGTCTCCCCCACTATGGAATAGCTTTAATCCTCAAAGAGTTATATGAGTACATATTCCCTTAGAAAGGGTAATAAAGCATGATGAGAATGATGAGTATTGAGAATATGAAGATAAACAACAAGATTACATTTATCACATGAGGTTTCTAGTACAAAACTCCATAATCAGCCTTACAAAATTACATTGGTTGGCAAAACTTACTAAGCTTTAACATACTATAACAACTAAACTCAAGCATCTCTCACTATACTCTAGTCCTACTGACTTATAGATAAAAATTACTTCTAATAACCTCAGTCAATTCTCCTTGTAGCTTAAAGTTTTCCAGAACTCATCATTCTTCTGAGATAGTATAGGACATTTTGAGATCCGATGATTTAGACTCCCGCACTTCAAACATGCTCCTTGTTTCCACCAACAGTTTTCTTTGACATGGCCCGGTTTGTGACAACATGCGCAAGCTTCCTTAGGTTGTGCCTTAGCATTCCCTTGCCCATTGGCCTTCTTGATCTTTTTGCTCTTCTTGTTCCGCTTCACCATCTTTTTTCCAGTTGTTTCTCTATTATTGGAGGGAACTGTTCTCTTCCGTATGGATACTGTAATACTCACTGTTTCTTGGGGATTTGTACTTCTAATATTTTTATGCAGTTCCATTTTCCCATGATCACTGACTGGAACTACTCGCTCCAAGGACTGAGCAAGGTTGTTCATTGCATATTGAACCTCTCTCCAATGTGTTTCTTCTCCCATCCCGTTGTCTGAGCAAACAAATTTAAGTTTAGTTAATCAGTCATGAAGTTTAAAACTCAGCTTTTCTAACTAATACTATTAATACAACAGTTACTGTGTGCATCTAGTTACTTGATACATTAACCTTCATGATTAAATGATGTCTCCTCCTTGTAGATGCTACAAAGTCAATTCTACATGATGGACAGTTAGTCAAAACTGCAATTACTTGGATGAGGTCGACTCTAGAAAGTAGGAAGTTGATTCTATTGAAACTTTCTCTACTGATCCAAGTCAAGTTGTTAGAGGAACTTCACTTGGTTTAGTGAGGGGTGGATATAGGTCTCCACACAGGGATTGAACTACCTTAAAAATTTTGCTTGCTTTATGTGGTTTGATGTACACCAACTACATTGTTTCATCTAATTTGATCATAGTCTTGACCTCTTAAGTTTTAATTGATCAATAACTATTCACCCATCTCTAAATACTCATTTCATACACAACACAATCTATATCCAACTTTACTAATCTAACTTAACCTCAGGCTTTCTACCCATCCTCACAGATCACTACAGGATGTTGAAGACCAATAACTCTAATGTATTTGGATCCTCAACCAATGCTTTGATACCATTCTGTCACATCCCGACATTTAATATATCTATAAATGACGGAACGTGAACAAATAAGAAATCAAGAGTAAATTTTGAACTAAATGAGCAGAAATTTGCTCGGGGCTTCACTAAATAAAAATAATTAACTATCATTCTACAGATATTACATGATTTTCAATTTACAACTCAAAGGTAGACGCCGCAAAGGTTGATCACTCAGCACACAAATCCCGATGTCCCGCCTTCTAGTACTGTAGATTACCTGAAAAAAAGTAGGTATGAGCACTCTTGCCCAGTAGGATTTATCCTCCAAAATAGAGAATATAAAGGTTTACATGAATCAAGGATAATTGGGGTACAAGAAGGTAATAAGGACTGGGTACAAGTAATGGAAAAATGATACAAATCAGATCATAAATGAAGTGAACCATGATTATCAAACAGCATCAAATAGGAAGTAATATGCCAATGAACTGACATAAGGTGACCATTAATGAAATAGCAAAGCACGAGTGCATATGATCAATAATTCAGAAGGAAATAGAGAAAGTGTATGTGTAGAGATGCCCTGTCTAGTCCTTAAAGTAAGCGATAAACAATCATGTTTCAACATAATTCATGGAAATGTCGACCAATCTAGCTTGTAGTGGTGTCATGCCAAACACCCTGGAGATCCATACCGCTCTGCGCAGATTAAACGTATTCGGGTGCTCCTCCCTGGACTGGATCTGCCCCATTAAAACTGGCATTAAATCAAGAGAGAGTCAGAAGACCCAAAAGTCCGTCATCCCATTTCCAATTTTGATATACATACATGGTACTTGGGCACTCATTAGGAGTACAACTATATCAAAGGAAGCAAGGTTCTAGAAGTTAATGCTTAAAGATATCCAGAAGGTACAAGAATCAAGATAATTTAGGATCTCCAAGAATAATCCAAAGATGGATGTAGATGATGATTAAATGATTCATCTCAGTGGTATAATAGTTTAGAATCCAGGAAAATGGGAAAGTCAACTTGTTTGGACAATACAAGAGTGTGACAACTTGGATTGAGAATGAAATGGTTCTATTTGTCAACGTAAATTGGTGGTTTCACTGGACCTTGGATAATTTAGCATCCTACTAGGTTTATTTGAATTATGAGATTTTCAGGTAGGCCAAATTGTGAGAAATTAGGAAGAAGCTATTTTGAGGGAATCGTCAAAATCGTGTTTTTCTTCTTCGGTGAGAGAGTTGACTTTTTATTGGTAAGAGATATAATTTTTCTGATATTTTTATTGGATTCAAACGGGGGGTACTTCCTTATCTACATGTAATATCTTAAGTAAATGTAACATTTACTTAAATAATATGGAATGTAAATAAGGTATGAGTTTTAGTTTTACAGGGTTCCTGCTGACACCTTTGGTTGGACATGAAACAGATCATGTTAAACACCTCAGACAGGTGTATGTCGACAGCCAGGAAGTGGCTGTCAACAGCTACTGTCCTCCCAGAACCAATTCCTGGGATCTGAACATTATCTGTCGACAGACCAGATTCGGCTGTCGACAGGTGAGGAACATCTATCGACAGATGAGGAACATCTGTCGACAGCTACTACTGGTTTTTGCATTGACTGGGTTCTGGAAGTAGAAACCCTGTCGATAGGTAAGTGCTGGTTGTCGACAGGTGTGATCTAAACTTTGAAGAATGTGGTAAAACTACCACAGGAAATTCTACCAAGTGTTTCTATGAATCCTTACATGATTGACAACATCAAAAGGGTCTTGTTTCCGGTTCTAAACACTACTTTACATGAGGGAAACAAGTAGAACAATAAGATATATTGTGGCATGGACACCTATGACAAGATGATATACTGGAAACATAACTCTTCCAAACCACATTCTCTTGCAACTAATAGGAATATTTCTACAAACATGCTTGGACCCAACATGAAAATTAGCTAAACATGATTACAAGGAATATAAGAACAATTCTAAAGATGTTTCCAGAATTAGAGGCAAGTGTGGACATGGTCAAAAACTTAAACATGGAGTTCTTCAGTATGAGAGGAAGGCTAGAATAAAAAGAGGAGATCTTTATGGTATGGATAGCATGGAAAGACTTCTGGAAGAAAGAAATTTGTTTACACAAATCCTTTATGAGAATCTTTCTCGAATTTGGAAGGAAAGTATGTTGAGTTTAAATGTGTATGATGATTGTGCTTAACGTTTTTGATGATGAATGACTTAATTGATATTGCATTGATGTTGTAAACAATGATAGACATGATCAAGATATGGACGAAATGCACAAATGAAAACATGCTTTTATGACTATCCTTGTATTCACTATATCTCACTTGGAATGTTTTTCATGAAGGTGTGAATGAATACACAAGACAGACAACCAAAGTCAAGTGCAAAAGACTGAAAAACACAACAAGTGCTCACCTGTCGACAGGCCCCAAGGCATGTGTCGATAGATAGACCAAGATAGAACAATCAAGCTTCTGGGAGCATTTAAAAAGCAGTAATTGTCGACAGCTGGAGTGTGCCTGTCCATAGATATAGGTTGCCTATCGACAGCACCAAAATCGCCTGTCGACAGATCCAGTTTTTCAGCAACAACATGGTTTTGGAAACTAGATGTCAGCAGTACTTGTCGACAGCTATGAAGCACCTGTCGACAGACGCAGGGATAAGTCAAAAACGTGATAAGGATATGATCTGTATTGGGGTGTTCCCTTTTGGCACGACTCTCCATACTTGGACACCACTATACATAGATCATATATAGGTATTTTCGTAGTAAGAAGCCACCATATCAAAACTCTAAGCAAAAGGCCAAGAAGAAAGGCTTCTCCCTGCATCTATGCTGCTCTGCTTCAACCCTCCTGTCTGTTCCAGAAAGATCCAACGTGAACGAGGAATTGAAGCTGGTCTGTCCACGAATCAAGCTTCGTCTACGACATCTGATCATCATCAACACGAAGCATGAAGTCTTCTGAACGACCACATCAAAGAGTTCTCCATAGGATTTGTTTCTACATCTCAGAACTCTTCTTCTTTCCACTTTTCACTACTCTGTGTGTGTGGCAGTGGTTTAAGCGTCCCTTGTGCTTGATCCACGTGTGTGTGGTTGTTCTGAGTGCGTGTTTGCCTTAAACAACATGCATGTGTGTGATTGTGGGGTTGAACTCGCTTGATAAGCAGTTTTCTGTGTGTGTGGTGTGTTGATCAGATCAAGGCTACAGGATCTGATCTATTGTGGACTTGATCTAGCGTGTGTGTGTGTTTGAGTCGTCGTGCTCAAGTGTGTGTGTTGTACTCATCTTTGAGTAGTGTGTCCTCACTGTGTGAGAGGTGGACGTAGGAGTCACGTGGTGTGATTTCCGAACCACCTAAAAATCCCTTGTGCACTGTGGTTTGAATTGTGGTTTGACTTGCATTACGTTAGATGCATGCATAGGGATTTCATCTACACACTACTTGTAAATTTGTTCACACACATTTTTTCAGATCAGAGGGGTTTTGATTAAGTAGATCTATTAATTCAAAGTAATTTTTTAAATTGCTTAAGTTTCCGCTGCAAATCTATTCAACCCCCCCCTCCCCTTCTAGCTATGCCATTACCGAATATCCAATCCTAACAAAGTCATATCAAATACATGTATCAATAACCAAAGCCATGAACTTCACTAAAGGCATGAACACAATGAGAGAGAAAGATACTCCTATTAGCTTTCCTGAACTCAAATCAAGATAATATGAAATAGATGGTCTCAAGGATTTTAATAGAAGAAGGAAACCAAAGGAATGTGAGTTCTGTAGAACATAGAACAATAGTAAATATGGATTTACAAATGGAGAGACCACAAGCATGAAAAAAAAATGGAAGAAGAGTAGTAGGGAGGAACCTACTTAGTCCAAGAGGAATGCAAATCCTCCTCTATGTAAAAAGATGCAACGATTGCAGTGGCAGCAGCAAGAAGAAGGAAATAGGAAGGCTTACAGCCACGGGAAGTAGCCGCATCAACACCAACAGCTATAGCTCCAGCGGCAATGACAAGAGCAGCAGCAGCAGCAGGAAGAAGCAAGAGCAAGAGCAGGAGCAAGAGGCAGGAGTAGTAGGAGTAGAAGTAGGAAAGAAGCAGTATCAAGGAGTGGAAAAACTCCCACGAAGGGTGAGGGGAGGCTTATATAAGCCCTCAACCCCATGCATTGCATGGCACGTTGGCTACACAGGTGTTGAGGTAAAAGCCTCTTTAACCACCCAAGGCCACGTTTACCATGCAAGATCCCCCATTTACACATATGGTAACATGTGTAGGCATCTTATCCTAGGTGAAATAAGCCTTACGTAGCCCACCTTACGTAAGCAAGAATTATTCTAGAAAATGGTTGCCGTAATTAAGCCATAATTCAGCTGGCCCAAACATTCCTATATTTTTATACTCAAATGGTGTCCATTCAAGTTGAAACTTCAACCATAAGCTAATTAAAAGGTTTTAAAAATTATTATGATTTTAGTTTAATTTTTAGAATTTATTTTTCACTCAGCAAAAATTGCCCGAAAAATAGTTGTCGACTAAATCTCGAAATCCGCACGTCAACAATTCCGGATATTTACATTTCTGATATCAGCACATTTTTTTTGGAAATTATGGTCTTCTCGAATTTATTTTCGTTACAGAATTTCGGTGTTGCCCTGTCAGAGTGCGCACCTCTGAGTACGACACTGGAATAACTTTATTAATACAAATTAATCCCAAATTAAAGTTATTTACATCTCATGATAATATTATGTTTAATAATCAAAATCTTCATATTTTTCTAATTTTCAAATACATAAAAATTTTGGGGTGTTACATTTTATGACCTCCAAGCAACTACACATATATTTCTTAAAACATGTTTAACATGATTCACATAACCATTAACCTAAACATGCTTTGCTAATCATTAATTGTAACGTCGTGTGTTTTTTTCGGGTCTTTGTGGATCCTGTGTTTAGTGGTTGTGATGGCTATTGTGAGGTCAATGTGGTTTGTGTGTGGTACGTGTGTGTTTCAAGGGCCTATTGGGCCGATAGTCTGGGCCTGCAGCACCCTTGTATCCTCAGCCTGTCATCGCGACAGGAAGGAGTGTCGCGTTCTGAACGCGACCGAGGTGACCGTCGTGTTCTGGTGGCTGCCTTGGGGCGTTGATCGTCTGTATGTGTGGCGCCACATGTAGCACGTAGAGAGGCATGCAGGAAGGCGACGCCTAGGTCCGTCGCGATCAGGTCGCTACATGACGACACGTCGCATTCTCAACCGCTGGGTGTTTTAAGAAACCCCAGCCGGATAGAACTGCAGTGAGTTCTGCTCGGCTAGGGGAAGGGGAGCTGCGGCAATTTCTAGTGGAAATCCGTGTTTTCGGCGTGCTCGTGTTGTGGGAAGCTCGCGTGGAGTGAGGGAAACGCCGGGGGAGCATGGTATCGCGTGTTCTTCGCGAGGTAGGGTGACTCCTCTCGTTTCCGGGGTGAGAATCGCGTGGAATGCAGGGTTTGATCAGTTTAACGCTTTCTACACAATAGATATCATGCCTAGGAACTCATTAAAGCATGAAAAACACCAATTAAGGGTGATTTACATGGTGTGGATTGGTAATCCGTGGAGGGGATCCCGGATTAGGGTTTCCGTCTGTTAAGGCGACGGATTCCTCTATCGGGATCAGGTGGCAACTGGACGACCTGTCGCGTTAAGGTTATGAACGCGACTTGTTTGCATGTCGCATTAATATGTTGAAGGCGACCTATCGGGCTGTCGCATTATGAAGGCGACGCAAGCCCATGTCACGACCACAACCAAGTGGTCTGAATGTGCATGATTTATGTGATATGATTATCCGATTGTTATTATTTGACGTATTTGGTAATACCGTGCGGTGCATTGGCACTTGTGGCACTCTGAGAGTGCATGGTTCTAGAAGCTAGCACTTTGGTTGTGTAGCTAGCTGGTTCTTTGCGTAGTTGGGTGGTGTACACGCAACAGTGTTGTGTTCACGTGTTATGGGAAATTGTTACTTGAGGTTTACGTGACGTTTCATGCAGTTTATGTGTGACGTGCACGTGGTTCTGTGCGCGTGGCAAGTAGTCTGACGCCTACGGTGGTTACCTCTCTAGTTGGGTGCCCCAGGTTCTCTGTGAGCCAGGCTGTTAACTCGGGCTTTGTCCCCGTACTTGTGCTATACCGTCGAGGTCTGTGTCGTCTGTCCTGGACACCCTCACTCCTTTGTTTGAGTTGTACGTCTGGCTGAGGGAAAGACGACAGTGGGACAGTGACTCTTGTGTTTGTTTTTAGTCACTTGTAGCGCGCTCTTAGTTGGGGTATGGACACCGGTATTCAACACTGGTCCCCAGCTAGTCCTTTCCAGTGCCTCACTCTAGAGTGCTCCGGCCAGAGACCCTAGAGGTGCCAGGCATGGGCCTGCGGTTGTGTGTCTGCGGGAGTGATGTTTAGTTGGTCTCCACAGTTGTTTGACTTTTCCACGTGGAGCGGCAGCTGGACCTTTCGTCCGTGGCTGCGAGACTGAGAGGTAGACCTATGTTAGTTTGTCTGAGTCAGTCACTGGTGTCGCGAACCAGTTCACATGGCTCATGTGTGGCAGTCTCTACTGTAGCTCGTACACTTGTTTGGGTTTGCCGTTTATTTATTACAGTTACTTTACGTAGTCGCCAAACGGTGAGTACATTTACAGCTTTAATATCCTGCCTAGTTGTTCTATAAATTGCTAGCGCAGTTTACTGCTTCCATACCTATGTTTTTGGTTTGCTCGATGTTGGGGGAGTTCTCTACTAAGCCAATGACTAGAGAGGCTCACCCCTACCCCCACAAGTGAGGGCGAGGAGGACGTTTCGTTACCGTCGTCCAATTCGAAGCCGTGTCGCAGTGGTGTTGGACTAGCACCTCCAGCAGTGTAGTTTCTTTTCTCAGTTGTACTAGTTTATCTCAGGGTTATCAAGGATTATTGGGTCTTACCCGATAGGTCCATAATGGGTTAAATAAGGCTTATTGGATAACTTTGATCCAATCCTCTATTCATTGCGTTATCCACCTTTTGTGTGTGACCCTCTAGGCCCAATATCGAGCTGGTCGTGAGTTGTACTCGTTAGAACTCCTTCTGTCTTAGTGAATTATTATCTTCATAATAATTCACTCAACTCATCGATTATGAACATACTAGGCCACTATGCCATAATCCCCAGACAATATGCGTGATCAAATCCATTGGACCTATCTGCCCACAGTTACTGTATACCTGTAGCCCCTCATCCATCTATTATCCCAGCGACCATATATTAGGCATGGTGTTGTCAAGTCTATATGGAATCTGTTAAAGTCAAACTCTTATCGGATTCTCCTGGAGAACTCCTTCTCACTAAATCCAATTGACCCTGGCCAGGGATTTGCCTGAGTATGACAATATGGGATATTCCTCTCACGATACCGGAGTGGATGATCATTTATTGACACATAATTGCCTTCGTAAGGTTGGCTACCATTCCCATGACTGGCTATACTAGACCTGGAACATCCAGACCTATAAATCCAGTATCAAGAATGGAGTACTTAAATAAGACATCTTTGGTGTCTCAAGTCTAATAGGTGTTTGGTTGCACTTTTTTCTAAATTTTCTCTCTTAATTTAAAAAAGAAAGAGAACAAATACAATGACATGTTTGGTAAACATTTTTTATTTTAGAGAACAACTTTTACCTAATGTAAATCTCTCTCAAAATAAAAACAGGATGACCAGTTTTTTTTTTTAAAACACCTCACTCCTCTCTCACCCCCCCCCCCCCCCCCATCCCTGCGTCCTCCCCATCCCCCCCCCCCCCCCCCCAACCCTCCCCCCTGCAAACCACCCACCCAGCACCCTCCTCCCCCCCAACCCCTGCGCCCTCCCCATCTCCCCCCCCCTCCCCCCCACACCCACCCAGAACCCTCCCCCCCCCTGCGCCCTCCCCATCCCCTTCCTACCCCACTGCGAAGCACACCCCCCACCCAGCACCCCCCCCCTCCCCCCCCCCAACCCAGAACCCTCCCCATGCCCCCCCTGAAACCCCCCCACCCAGCACCCTCCCCCCGCCATCCCCCCCCCAACCCCTGCGCCCCCCCCCATCCCCTCCCCCCACCCCGACGCCCTCCCATCCCCCCCCCTGCGAACCACCCCCCCCATCCCCTCCCCCCACCCCCGCACCCTCCCCCCTCCCCCCCCCCCCCTGCGACCCCCCCCCCATCCCCTCCCCCCACCCCTGCGCCTTACCTAATGTAATCTCTCTCAAATAAAAACAAGGATGAACCAGTTTTTTTTTTAAAAACACACTCACTCCTCTCTCACCCCCCCCCCCCCATCCCTGCGTCCTCCCCATCCCCCCCCCCCCCCAGACCCCTCCCCCCCTGCAAACCCCCACCCAGCACCCTCCCCCCCAACCCCTGCGCCCTCCCATTTCCCCCCCCCCTCCCCCCCACACCCACCCAGAACCCTCCCCCCCCCTGCGCCCTCCCCCATCCCCTCCCCCCCAACCCCTGCGCCCCCCCCATCCCCTCCCCCCACCCCGACGCCCTCCCCATCCCCCCCCTGCGAACCACCCCCCCCCATCCCCTCCCCCCACCCCCCGCAACCTCCCCATCCCCCCCCTCGACCCCCCCCCCCCCATCCCCTCCCCCCACCCCTGCGCCCTCCCCATCTCCCCTGCAGCACCTTCCCCCCCACCCTTGTGCCCTCCCTATCCCCCCCACAGGCCTGCAAACACCCAACCCCCCCACCTGGCGCCCTCCCCCCCATCCCCTCCCCTGCAGCACCTTCCCCCCCACCCTTGTGCCCTCCCTATCCCCCCCACAGGCCTGCAAACACCCAACCCCCCCACCTGGCGCCCTCCCCCCCTCCCCTCCCCACCCCCCTGCTCCCCCCCCCCCCCCTCTTAGGCCCTCCCTCTGCCCCGCCCTGTGCGACAGCTCCCTCCGCCCCAAACACATCAATATAAATTTTAAAATTTATTATTTTTACCAAACAATAATATTACATTCTCATAATTTAAAATTTAAAATTGACAGAGAACTCACATTAATTTTTAGATAGAAATAGTTTTTTAAAAAAATTGTTCCCAAACCCCCATAAGGACTAGTTACACAACTGAGACGACGAAATCTCTATCTGACAATCAGGTATCATTAACCATATAGCATTCTGAGAACGGATCATTCAGTGAACTCTTCTCCAATAAGTACCTACACCATATCCCTAGGTCTCCACACAAGTAGCTATGAGACCACTGCTTCCATCATTGGACAGGTATTTGGCACACCGGTCATTCCGTCATCTCAATGTCCTTCTTGAGTAACCTATGACTAGGATATTTAGGATCTGTGTTTAAGAGGATCGGCCTCATTATCATGATCTCCTCATGATCCAATTCCCATTGCACAACCCGTGGACATCACAATATACATACGCCTGGAATATACAGTGAGAAAATATCATTTATAATATTACCAAAAGATATTGTACATAATTACAAGTAACATCACTCACGTGAATTGGCTTGCAGGGCACCTATAACTAGCAGGTACATAGTGATTAAATTATGCAATTGATTATCAAGAATCGCATACAGTGGATCCTGTTTTTCCAACTAATAGTAGAACAGTCTAATTTCAGCAATACGACATGGATCATGTTTTGGATCTTTTCATATTGGTGGCAAAGTGAAAAAAAAAACTGCCATTCAAGAAGCTCTTAACATTCCAACTGGGAATCCTCCCAACTCCTTACTTGGGTCTTCCTCTGGTGAGTAGTTCCCTCAAGAGAAAGCACTGTCACCGATTATTGACAAAATTAAGCAGAGAATCGAATCTTGGAAAACCAAGCTTCTTTGAAGAGCAGGAAGACTGGAGCTCATAAAGTCTGTCCTTTCGGCCTACTCTACTCCATTACTGGTATGTTTCCTTTCTTCTCCCTTCGGCTATCCTCCATGAATTGAGCAAATCCTCTGCAAGTTCTATTGGCAGAGATCCACCTCTCAAAACACCATTTATATGATCAACTGGAAAGATATTGTAGGCCTAAGAGAGAAGGTGGTCTTGGGCATCAAGCGACTTTCTGATTGGAACATGGCGTGTGCTATTACAAATTTGGTGAACATCTTATAGAATCAAGACACTTTGTGGATAAAATGGGTCCATGAGATATATCTAAAGAAAAGATGTATATGGACTATTCAGCAAAATCTTACTTTTCTCTTCTGCTTGGAAACTATTTTAAAGCAGCGGCATTGGTTACTCCAACATCTAACTTTCAAAGTTGGTATTAGCAGCCATATAGCTTTCTATATGATCCTTTGATCCACGGAAAGAGTATATATATGATGATGGTGATAGAATTCGCCAGCACCTTGGTCTTCACAGAAACATTACCTGTGCGGCGTTCATTCTTAATGTTCATGGAACTTACCACCGCAGACATCCATTGACATGTTTGAGATTTCCCCTTTGATTCAAAGTGTTCATATTTCTCATAGTGATGCTATCATTTGGAATCATGGTAAGTTCAGTACTAAGGACATGTGGAATCTCCTTATAGACCAGTATCAGAATGGGCTGGGCGGACTGGGTCTGGAAGGGGCCAATAGTCCAGAAGTTTTCTCTCACTTTTTGGCAGCTATAATGCATAAACTCCCAACCATTAATAACCTAAGAGAAGGGGGTTCCAACTTCCTAGCAGATGTATTCTTTGTTGCTTATCTGAAGAATCTGAAGATCACCTTTTCTTTCAATGCCCTTACTCTAATGAGGTTTGGAGCGACATTCTTCACAGATTGAATATCCACAGGCCTCCTCGTTCATCTATTCTTCAGGAGATGCATTCTCTAAGAAACAGTTTCAATAAAAGATGGTTTTTTGTCAGTTCCTTGGCTCGGCTTCTTTTTCCGGCCACTATTTGGTGGATTTGGAAAAAGGTGTATTAGAACTTTTGAGGGAGCTTGCACTTCCGCCATTCACATATCCCTCTCCATCATTCAGATGTCCAGAGTTGTTTGAAGCATCTACTTGCAACAAAAGCTTATCTGGTCACTAACTCTTAATGTAAGAGATTCTCTCCAAATCATATTGCTTCTAGAGTCCTTGTTTAGGTGTCCTCCTGGTTGTTATAGCATATAGTCACTAGCTTTTAGTGTCACTTCTATTTTCATATTCGATTATTGGGTTCCTTAACCCTTCTTGTACTTTGTACATTCCTTACTTTAATTAATAGATTCTCTTGGTTGACCAACCAAAGAAAAAAAAAACAACATATTTCTTTACCAATACAATTCAAATCCAAAAGAACAGCCCACATATATATACATATAGCCTATTCATCATTGCAATGTCCTGTCCATAGTATAATAACACTGATTCACACAGAATATACCCTGGCCGAAACTTCAAACATGCATGAATCACAGTTGAAGAAATATGATCGATTCCAGAAAAACACAACCTGATAAACTTAACAGCAGAAACTGGCGTTTACACAGAGTCAACGCCACATATCCTGTCGTTATATCAGTAGACGGCGGCACATAGCCGTTTACATATAGTAGACGATCACAAAACTATGTCTTTTACAAAATAGACGGCAGTCGATACTGTTGTTTGCACAAACTAAACGACAGACGATCTGGACATTAAGTTCTTGCGCCCAGAAACACAGAAACTTGCACATAAAATAACGAAACTTACAACCCTCCCCATGTTATTTTGATGGTTTAAAAATCTGTAAAAATATAATCTAAAGATTAAACTATCCTAAACCGATCACCGAAGTTACTTGCTTCAAACCCTCCTACTGGAATGACGAAAAGAGATCTGAAGAAGCCCGCCTTGGCAGCAAGGCAGTCCTCCTCCACGACTTCAATCGCTCAGAAACCGCTTCTAGCACAGCTCCTCCGCTTGGAGAATCCCCTGATCTCGATGTTGGATGGTTCTTTTCGGTCCAGAAAGCTTCAGGCTGCACGAACAAGCTCTGCAACCCCTTTCTCTCAGCCCTCCTTTATCTCTTCCCAACCAGTGCGAAAAGCTTCTCCCAAATGCTAAATCTGGGTCTTATAAAGATCCCTATGAATTGCCTAAGCCTTAATCATAACCATTGGATCAGAAAGCATGAATCTACCCATTAAATGCTTTTGGAAACGGCCAATTTCTCTCCTCCGGAACAGTAACAACAAAAATAGGCATGTCAGGTTAACGTCAACCTAGGTTGCTGTCAGCCATGATGTAGACGTCCATCGATTGAGTCGTCAACATACTTGCCCGAAAAATCCATTATTCCAGAAAATAATAAACGACACCAGAAGCTGTCGTTAACAAGAAGTAAACGACAAACGATCATGCCGCTAACATCAGTCAACGTCAGAAGATCTTGATGCCAATATCAACAAGAACAACATGCGACTAAAAGCATAAATACATACACAATTACGTTATATGATTCAATAAAAATTCTAGGGCACTACATCCTCTCCACCTTGAAATAATCTTCGTCCTCGAAGATTGAGTTAGAACACTCACCAAACAAGGACATATATTGCTTTTTCATCCTTTCTTCAAGCTCCCACGTCACTTCTTCACGGGAGAAATTCCTCCATAAGACTTTCACAAAAGGAATCGACTTCGATCTCAATTCTTGCACTTTCTGATCCAGAATCTCCACAGGCTGCTTCACATAGGATAATTCTGGCTGAAATTGCACTGGCTCATAACTAATCACATGAGCCGGATCTCGAACATATCTCCTCAACATGGATACATGGAAAACTGGGTGCACTGCTGCCAAAGATGGTGGCAAAGCTAGCTGGTATGCCACATTACCCATCTTCTTCAATAACTCAAAGGGACCAATAAATCTCGAATTCAGCTTGCCTCTCTTTCCAAATCTCACAACACCCCTGGTTGGCGATACCTTGAGAAAAACATGGTCACCTACCTCAAAAGCCAAGTCTTTCCTTCTCGTATCCGCATAACTCTTCTGACGATCTTGAGTTGCCTTCAATCTCTACACAATCAGCTGGATCTTCGCTGAGGTTTCCTGCACCACTTCTGGTCCCACCAAATGCCGATCTCCTGCTTCTTCCCAACACAACGGGGATCTATAAGGTCTCCCATATAAAGCCTCGAACGGCGCCATACCTATACTCGAATGGAAACAATTGTTATATGCAAATTCCACAAGAGCTAGGTGGCATTCCCAATCTCCTCTCCAGTCCAGAACACAAGCCCTAAGCATATCCTCCAACGTTTGAATAGTCCTCTCGGACTGTCCATCCATTTGTGGATGAAATGCCGAACTCAACTTCAATTGACTGCCAAACGCCTGCTGCAAACTTTGCCAAAATCTAGAAGTAAATCTCGGATCACAATCTGAGATAATCGACTTTGGAATCCCATGCAACTTCACAATGCTATCAATATACAATCTAGCCAAGCTCTCTACGGACTGCTTCTTCTTCATGGCCAGGAAATGAGCACTCTTCGAGAATCTATCAACAATCACCCATATAGAATCATTCCCTCTGACCGATCTAGGCAATCCAGTCACAAAATCCATAGTCACTTGCTCCCACTTCCACTGAGGAATGTCAAGCTTCTGCATCAAACCTGAAGGTCACTGACGCTCTGCCTTCACCTGTTGACATACCAAGCATTTCGCCACTACATCAGCAACATCCCGCTTCATACCAGACCACCAGAATGAACGCTTCAAATCCTTATACATCTTTCCACTGTCTGGGTGAATAGAGAACTGCGATCTATGCGCTTCCTCCAAAATCTCCTTCTGCAGATCTGCATCATTAGGGACACATACCCGATGATTCACACGAATCACATCATTTTCATCTCTAATAATGCCAGCCTTTCCAACCATCTCCTGCAATAGTGGGTCATCTTTTTGCAAAGCAAGAACCCTATCATGAACAGAAGATCTAATGGTCAACTGAGCTATGAACATGCTGCACAACTGCGGTTCTAGAATAGTCAATGATCATAAAACATCTTCCAACATCTTCCAATCTTGCCTCATCATTTGCCTCTTCCTGCTCAAAGCATCCGCAACCACATTGGCTTTCCCCGGGTGGTAAGAAAGCTCAAAATCACAATCCTTCAGAAATTCAATCCACCTCCGCTGCCTCAAATTCAACTCCTTTTAGGAGAACAGATATTTGAGACTCTTGTGGTCTGAGAAATTCTCAAATCTTACTCCATATAAATAGTGCCTTCAAATCTTCAAAGCAAGACCACCGCCGCCAGTTCCAAATCATGAGTGGGATAATTGCGCTCATGCTCCTTAAGTTGCCTAGAATATATGCCACAACTCTTCCTCCTTGCATAAGAACACATCCAAGCCCAATCTTCGAAGCATCGTGTAGATAGAGAAAGAAATCCACACCATTGGGCAAAACAAGCACTGGTGCTGAGGTCAAACGAGTCTTCAGCTCCTGGAACTCCTTTCACAACTTCAGTCCATTCGAACTTAACTCCCATTCTAGTCAGACTTGTCAAAGTAGCTGCAATAGAAGAGAAACCTTAATGAATCTCCTATAATAGCCAGCCAAGCCAAGGAAACTCCCGATGTCAGTAGATGATCTCGGTGTCTCCCAGTCAAGGACAGCTTCCACCTTAGCTGGATCCACAGACACTCCATCTCTATAAATGACATGCCCCAAGAAATGGACTTCCTTCATCCAGAGGTTGCACTTACTGAATTTAGCATACAATTTGTGCTCCCTTAAGATTTCATGCACAATCCTCAGATGCTCTCTATGAGTCTCCTCATCAGGTGAGTAGATCAACACATCATCAATGAAAACCACTACAAAAGAATCAAGATACTATCGAAAAACCCTGTTCATCAAGTCCATGAAAACCGCTGGAGCATTTGTCAAACAAAATGGCAAGACTATGAACTCATAATGACTATATTTCGTCCTAAAAGCCATTTTAGAAGCATCCTCCGGCTTGATTCGGAGTTGATGATAGCCAGAATGAAGATTGATCTTCGAAAACACAGAAGCTCCACGCAACTGGTCAAACAAGTCATCAATACGAGGTAAAGAATACTTGTTCTTAATAGTCACCTGATTGAGCTTGCGGTAGTCAATACACAGCCTCATCGAACCGTCCTTCTTCTTCACAAAGAGTACAGGTGCTTCCCAAGGTGATATACTCAGCTGGATAAAACCCTTATCAAGCAATTCCTATAGTTGCTTCCACAATTCCGCCAATTCCGCTGGTGCCATACGATAAGGAGCAATAGAAATAGGTGTTGTGCCAGCTACTAACTCAATGCCAAACTCGATCTCCCTTGCAGAGGGCAAACCAGACAAATTCTTAGGAAAAACATCACTGAAATCTCAGACAATATCAATATCCTCCATGGACAAGACCTTCTTTGAATCTTCGGATACCACCACACTAGCAAGAAAGCCATCACAACCCTTGCTCAACATCTGGGCTGCCTTCAGAGTAGAAATCACGAACTTACCCGACATGTTCTTGGGTAAGGGATGAACAAACTCCTCCTCACCAGGAATCCGGAAAATAATAATCTTCCTCCTGCAATCCATAAGGGCATAATGCTCCTCGAGCCAGTCTAAGCCCAAGATAGCATCATAATCCTTCATCTTCAATAGATAGAAGCTACCAGGCAAAACCCACTCTTCAATATTCACATGAAGAGAAGAAAAACACTGTCCAGTCAACATAGTCCCGGATGGAGTATGAACAGACAAGGGAACCTCAACACTTCCGGAACCAAACCACTCTCCTTCATTAAAACCTCAGTAAACCTCTCGGAAATAAAGCTATGCGTAGCACCAGTATCGAACAAAACTCGAGCATTCATTCCCATAATCAAAACAGTACCTTCTGTGACGTGCGCTGCCAATTCTGCCTCATCTCTTGCCAAAGAGAACACTCGAGCCTGAGCCCCCAGTCTCCCTGCTGCTCTCGGTGCTGGTCTAGCTACTGCCGCTGCAGTCTGCTACACCATCTTTGGACAAACTCGGATCTTGTGGTTCTTGTCACCACACCTCAAGCATCTGCCAAAAGTAACCCAACAGACCTCTCCTCCATGACGCTTCCCACACTGAGTACACAAGGGCTTTTCTATGACTTTATCACCACCTGGTGTCCGTGTAGCCACTCTCGCTGGTACCACTGCTCTATGCTGAAATGCTGGGGCCTTCTTCTTCTTATCCTGCCACTGAAATACTGATCCCGGCCTCTTCAGAGAAGCCCTCTTCTTCTCCAGGTACACTTCCATCTTGGCTTCCTGCATGCATGCCACTGACAAAGCCTCCTCCATAGATCGATGCCCAAAAGCTACCAGTCTAGTCCTCAGGGACGGCTTCAACCCCATGATGAATTTCTTCACTTTTCTCCGCTCATCTGCCACAATGTGGAGCGCATATTTGGACAGCTCCGTAAATCTCACCTCATGCTCAAGCACACTCATTGACCCCTGGGTCAATGTCAGAAACTCCTGCTCTATGCGATCCTGCACATGCTCCAGAATGTACTTTGCCCTGAACAGACGGACGAACTCAGCCCATGCAACCTCCATAGCTCCATCTTCGAACTGTGTGCGTAGCACTGACGACCCCCACACATCAGAACGCTCCTGCAAAAGAAGATAAATACTTCTAAGGGTGCTCCATAAACAACATACATAATCCTTTTAAACCCTTCTTTACCTGCAACATATAAGTAGCTAAGTCACCCTCTCCTCTTCTGCGCATCGGATAGCATGAAAGATCTTCTCCGTCTCCCCAAGCCAACTTTTCTGCCAATATGGGATCACTCTCCCCCTTATAGAAAGGTGGGGTCATCCTCCTAAACCACTCCATCAACGACACCCTCCAACCTACCTCGTGAGCAGGTGCCAATGCCTATATCCAGTCAAGCTCTTAGATGAATTCTCCCATTCAACACCTTGGATAACACTTCCTATTTACTAACCTGAGCCTACACTTGCACTTGTAAAGCAGCTGCCATCTGTGCCTGAGTCTGCATCACGTGCACCAATCCTTGCATTAATGCTCCATAATCCATAGGTGGTGGTGGGGGTGGCAAAGGTACGCCAGCCTGGTTCTGTGCCTGCTGAGCTGGAGCCTGCGAACCTCCCGCTGACTCATCCCTCTTAGTCAGGCCTGCTCCTCTACTCCATGGGTAGCCATAGTCTGCAAAATGCTCAACCTTAAACGCTCTGATACCAATCTCTGTAACGCCCCTCTTAGACCAGTACAGTTATTCCAACTCACACAGGATCTAATAGAGGTGTTACAGTGGAACATATCCATCAATGGACGTACCGATTGAGACATACATAAATGACAATTTATTCCAATAAGATCAACGGAACAAGAACCATACCTTGCAATCAACATCATATTCAAATATTGAGTCAAAGCATAAAGAAGGGTAACAATAGTCCAAACTTATTACAATCCATAAGTTCAAATGTGTTAATCAAAGGTACATATTTTCCTCACATACAAGTTCCCTCTAACACTCTCAAGCAAAACACTAAGCCTCCATGTCCTCGCGCTCGTCCGAGTCAGAATGTACTAACTCCAGAGTATCCTCTGCTCTCCTGAAATGTTAGTCAAGTGAGTCTACAAGACCCAGCAAGTCACATGAAAGACATTCAAGATATAATACATACTAGGTTTAAAACATGGTAACATATTTCTTTCACATTCTTGATATCATATAGTTCTTCCTATCAACATGTTCTAAGTCATATAGCAATCACTCTTTACATAGTATGGTTATTTATCATGGAAGTAGAACAATTCATGTAACATATAACTTACATCTGACATTATAGCAACTGATCTAAAATATGTTCATATGGCATGGCATGTAATCAAATTTCAATGGTATATATCTAATGTCATGCAACATGTAAACTATTTCAAGTTCTTTTAATCTATATCATGGAACATGTAATAATTTATCATGTAGCAAGAAGTCAATTTAACATGTAGCATGTAAAACAATTGACATGTAGTTCATGTGGCATGTAACATGTAGATCATGTATCATGTAGTCATTTATCATGTAGACATGTAGTTCATGTAGTCATTTAGTTCATGTAGTTGCCAAGACATAGCCCATACTATTAATAGAGATCATGTAGCATGTAGTCATTCACTTATCACCTAGGCAAAGCAGTGATGAAGTCTAGGTTATTGTGCAATACCGGGTAAAGTCCTTCCCACCTTAACTAGTAGAACATGTCTACCTTTAGGATTTCAATCCGTTGTCTACAGATTCATGTAGTCATTTCATGTAGGTGAACCATTACCATAAAGGGCATTACATGGTGTAGTTCCTTGTAGTTATGTCTATCATAGCTGTCTTATTGGCCAATTCAGTTTAGATGCATTAACATGTACGCACTCATGCAATTTACATTTTCATATAATTCTATCATGTTCTTTCATACATTCATGCATAATTTATCAAGATGATAATGCAACATCACATAGCATGACTTTCTCAGTTCTGAAATTAAACTCTTCTATAATACAACAACCTATCATGGTTCTACTTTTATCAAAATTCATCATGTATGTACATTGTCATATTCATTGAATTCTATATGCATTTTATCATTCAGAAAATCATAACAGTATGCATAGTGATCTAAAAATCCCGAAATTTGACAGTAATTCTGATTCAGATCATCCTACACACATGCCAAATTTAATGATTTTCTGAGCTCTGTAAAATATTTTTCATAATTAATCTTTAATGCAACATGGATCATGTTTGTATCTTTTTATATTTCTTTTACCAATACAATTCAAATTGAAAAGAACAACCATACATATATATACATATAGCCTATTCATCATTGCAATGTCCTTTCCATAGTATAACAACACTGAATCACACAGAATATACCCTGGCCGAATACTTCATACATGCATGAATCACAGTTGAAGAAATATGATCAGATTTCAGAAAAACACAGCACTGATAAACTTAACGGCCAAATACGTGGCATTTACACAGAGTCAACATCCACATATCTTGTCATTAATATCAGTAGACGGCGGCACATAGCGTCGTTAACGTATAGTGGACGAACACAAAACATGTGGTTTACAAGAAATAGACGGCGGTCAATATTGTCGTTCACACAAAATAAACGGTAGACGATCTGGATGTTAAGTTCTTGCGCCCAAAAAACACAGAAACTTGCACATAAAATAACGGAACTTACAACCCTTCCCACATGTTATTTCGATGGTTTAAAATCTGTAAAAATAATAAATCTAATGATTAAACTATCCTAAACCGATCCCCCATGTTACTTGCCTCTAACCATCCTACTGGAGTGACTAAAAGAGATCTGAAGAAGCCCGCCTTGGCAGCAAGGCGGTCCTCCTCCATGACTTCAATCGCTCAGAAACCGCTTCTAGCACAGCTTCCTCGCTTGGAGAAGCCCCTGATCTTGATCCTGGATGATCCTTTTTGGTCCAGAAAGCTTCAGGCCGCACGAACAAGCTCTACAACCCCTTTCTCTCAGCCCTCCTTTCTCTCTTCCCAACCAGTGTGAAAAGCTTCTCCCAAATGCTAAATCCAGGTCTTATAAAGATTCCTACGAATTGCCTAAGCCTTAATCCTAACCATTAGATCAGAAACACACGAATCTACCCATTAAATGCTTTTGGAAACGACCGATTTCTCTCCTTCGGAACGGTAACAACAAAAACAGGCATGTTAGGTTAACGTCAACCTAGGTTGCCGTCAGCCATGATGTAGACGTCCATCGATTGAGTCGTCAACATACTTGCCCGAAAAATCCATTATTCCAAAAAATAATAAACGACACCAGAAGCTGTCGTTAACAAGAAGTAAACGGCAAACGATCATGCTGCTAACATCAATCAACGTCAGAACATCTTGACGCCAATATCAACACATGACAACATGCAACTAAAAGCAGAAATACATACACAATTGCATTATATGATTCAATAAAAATTCTAGAGCACTACAGAAATATTAAACAAAGTTGTTGAGGACATGTGCTGAGGTTGTACACTAGATTTTGGGGAGATTGGAACAATCATTTACCAATTGTGGAATTTTCTTACAATAATAGCTACCAGAGCACGATTCAGATGGGACCCTTTGAAGCGCTATATGGTAGATAGTGTAGATCACCCATCTGCTAGATAGAGATAAAGAAACTGCAAATTTTGGGACTAGAAATGATACAAAAGACATCGTTAATCATAAAGATAGTTCAAGGAAGGATGAAAGCCACCCAAGATTGGCATAAGAGTTTTGCCGATTAGAGAAGGAGAGAATTTGAGTTCCAACAAGGAGATCATGTCTTTCTAAAAGTATCACCTGGAAGAGGAATCCATAGATTTGGAGTCAAAGGCAAGCTCAGTCTGTGTTACATTGGACCATTTGAAATATTAAGGTAGGCTAGAGTAGTGACTTATCAAATTACTCTACCCCCTCAGTTATCCAATGTACCTGATATCTTTCATTTATCTATGATGCGGAAATACATCTGTGACCCATCCCATGTCATAGATTATGAAAATTTGAATGTGCAAAGTAACTTGGCATACGAAGAGAAACCAGTTCAAATCATCGACTGAAAAATTAAACAACTCCGAATTAAGAACTACTATTAGTGAAGATTCAATGGAGTCGGCGAGGACAAGAAGAAGCAACATGGGAATTAGAAGATGCTATCAAAATCAAATATCCATAATTATTTGCAGGTTAGCATTTTATACTAATTGAATTTGGAGGACCAAATTCTTTCCTTAGTAGGGAGGGGGTGTAACACCTCAATTTTATTTTGAAAAGATAATTAGAGATTTGGTCATTTAATTTGTAAATACCACATGATAATGTTATGTTTAATTAAGTATACCTCACACTAACCTTATCAAAATAATCCTAAAAAATAAGCACACATGTGTTCACATAAAATAACAACTTAAATAAATTACGTTTGTGTTGATAGAAAGAGATTAAAAGGAATTATATTATATTAAATGAATATATATATATATATATTTATATGTATATATATAATTATATAATTAATTACATAATCAGATTATTGTCAATTAGTGTCACCTACGTAATCATTGTTACGTGTTAACACCCTACGTGTTAACTGCGGGTAAGATCAAAGCGACGTGAGGTAAATCCATGTTAGTAAACCATCAGGGTAATTCCCATTGTCCACCTAATGGGGAATTCACGCACACCTCCTTTAGATAAGCTCTATATATACTCGTACTGATCCTTAGCTAGAACTCTGGCTACTTGATGTTGCTATCACCGAAAGGCTTCAGAGGTAGAGGAAGGAAGGATTTTGGATGCTGATTACTGGGTGAAGGAAGGACTCTAGAGCTTCGTTATTTTGATTATTGTCATCTTCTTGTCATGTAGGAAACCTTGTATTCTGCTCACCCTTCTCGCTTGTTACTCTGTCATTATTCTGAGCACTTGCTAATGTCGAAGAAAACCCTTATACACAGATACTAACCTCAAACTCTCCCTTGAAACCTCAACCCATCATTTCAGAACAACAAAAACCAGTTTGTAACAATGTCGGAATCGGTCGACCGACCAATCATTTTTGTCGACCGATCCCCTCCATTTTTGCCTACCTGAAAGTGGAAAAGAAGAGAGATGGAGAGCTTAAAGCCTCCCATTTTCCTTGAAAATTATGTACAACTATAGAATAGTCCTTACTCTTATACTCCTGACTGTTTATTTCCATTCTCAAGCTAGAAAAAGTGGTGTGATTTTGACATGTGTGGTTCTGGGTTTTTCCAGAATCGGTCGACCGAAACCAGAGATCAGTCGACCGATCCCACCTTTCAAGTCGACCGACCTCATCATTCCGATCGATCGATTTTCCCGGAAACCAGGACCCAGCTATCGGCTAGGTCGGTCTACCGACTTCATCATTCCGGTTGACCGACTTCACAATAAAAATTTAGAATCGAGCTACTGGCTAGGTCAGTCGACCGACTTTGTCATTCCAGTCGACCGACTCCTTCTTAAATACCTGAACCAAATTCCTATTTGTTCCATCTTGTCTTTCCTTTTCTATTCTTATATTATTCTATATTACTTAAACATTGGACTAACCCAACTTGCTAGTCCTACCCTTGTCTTGTTATCAGTATACCCTTGGATTGTACAAGCTTTATCATTAATGTTGCCTTGAGATCTGCTAGAACCTTAGTAAAAGAATGATCAAATGGAAATGGTGACACTTTAGGTCTTCAGACTCTAATGGACCAATGCCTGTGAAAATGGGGCCGATCCAATGCTAGGAGGAGCTCCCGAATTTTATTAATGGCCAGATCGAAAATGGATCCACTAGGTGTTTGGCATGACACCACCTACTGCTAAATTTAGTCTACATTTCTATGAACTGTATTATGGCATGAATTTTATTATTGTTTGGTTCAAGGCAAATCCTGTTATGATATTGTCATTTAACTATATTACAGTATCACTGTGTATAGCAATTTGTATCCCCTCATTGACTGTTATGCATGTTTTTCTTTCAATGCTACCTTCATGCCCTACTATTATTGTTGAAGGCAATTTCCTACTGGGCAAAATTGCTCATGTATTCTCCTACTTCCCTTTCAGGCATCTCAGATGAGAGTAACTCTCCAGGGGACTGTGTACCGAGTGAATCTTAATTTTAGCAAACCCAGCTCCCTTTAGATTCTGCCACTTAAATTGTTGTATATGTTAAACTCGAAAGTATCAGCTCATGTAATGTACTATTCCGATGCACTGCCTTAGAAATGTGAATGATAGTCTCTATCTTCTTTATCTTGTTTTCCTATCACATCCGAAAAATAATCTATGAGTTGGACGTGACATGAGGTGGTATGGGCAAGTTGGTTTGTCTTGTGGAAGTGGTATGAGTTGGCTATATGGAGGTGGAGATTTATAGTGGTTAGTGGAGGGGGTAGACGTGGGGTGGTGGATAGCATCCAACTTGGGCATGGGTTTGAACTCCCTCATATGTGGGCCCTTGAAATGCAAAACTTGGTGTTGCACCTCAAACATGGCAGGCA
This sequence comes from Colocasia esculenta, assembly GCA_014218235.1. Lineage (NCBI taxonomy): Eukaryota > Viridiplantae > Streptophyta > Magnoliopsida > Alismatales > Araceae > Colocasia > Colocasia esculenta. The sequence continues at coordinate 92,424,193 of CM024753.1, read as the reverse complement.
CAGGGAGTCAAGAAGTTGGGTTTTGATTAAGCGAACACGATTGTATCATTGTTGCATGGATGTGATGTCATTCATGGCTACGATGCGATGATACATGGGTGTTGCGTTGTCAAGGATCAACTTGATTTTCTCTTCCTCCGAGATATGCATATGGACATGTGGGGACATCCGACGACATCGGCTAGCATAGGTCACAAATCCTTCATTAGGCTTCATCTGTTCTGCCACCTGATCAACCATTGAATACTCGAGCCTAGCACAGTCTTGCTATTGATTTATGAATCTGGCCTTGACGATTTCAAAATCCTCAACTTCATTGGGAGGCAGCAAATAGAATCACTCTAGAGCGGGCACATCCAATGACTATCTAAAAAGATAAGCCAATAAGCGGCGATCATGTTGGTAGGACACCGACTCATAGAGGAACTCCTTCAGATGGATGTAAGGGTCTCCGGCTCCACTATATTTGTGATAAACAGGGAGCTGAGAGGGTGGAGGGATCCGGAGACCATGGAAATCAGGAAGTGTATCATTAAAGGACAGTTTAGGATTTAATTGCCTTCACAAGTCACTATGCTCTCCCTTCATGGACTCAAACATGAATTGGAAGTCCTGAGCCGAGGTGGATTGTGGATAGCGAGGCTTAGCTTGGGCATGGGAACAGATTCTAGAAAAAGAGTCCAGACCAGATTGAGGACAATGGGTCGTTTGTAAAGACATGGGCTGAATAGAAGGGGTGGCTCGATCCAAGAGTGGTGACATAAGAGGAGCCAGATAGAGCAGAATAATGTGGGCCTATTGGGATCATCATGGAAGAAGAGCATAGAGCAAAGGCATAGAACAACTCGCGAGCCTAGTCGAGGCCCAATTCAAGGAGGAGGAGCTCTAATTCAGAGGCTTGATCAGAGGAAGATGTGTTGCCCAGTTGACGAGCCCAGAGGGGGGGTGAATGGGTCTTTTAAAAATAATCTAGAAGATACCTGTAACTAAAAACATTCACACAAACGTTCTTCGAAGGAGGTTAGTGACTGTTAGTTGAAATATCAAACACACAAAGAAAGCAATCACATGACACAAAGGATTATCCGGGTTCGGACCTCCTTTCCTTAGGAGTCCTACGTCCAGTCCGTGAGCAACCACTCAGGGTTTTACTAACTAGGGTACAGTCCCCCTAAGGATGCTACAACACCCAGCTCGCTGGTCTTCCTTCACACCTGAAGGGAACAACAACACCCTGGATCCCACCAGGTCTTCCTTCACAACCGAAGGGAATAGCACCCTGGATACCACCAGGTCTTCCTTCACAACCGAAGGGAAACACCACAAAGAGAATGGAATAAGATCAAGCTTTTTAAAAAGCCACGATCTGAAGCGACTAGTATTGAGAGCAAAGAATCAATGCTAAGCACACTCTCAGAACTACACAAGCTCTCTTAAGATTTTCACTGTAGTGAGGAGAGCAAAGAGCGAAAGCTAGGTGGAATGAAGTTCTTGGCTCTGGACTTCATGCCGAAAAATTTGAATGCTTGAATACAAGATGCTTGTTCTCTGCTTCGTTGGTTCTTTTTATTCTTTTTCATTCTGTCTTTGAATTTATATCTTCTATTTAAAATACTGCCGTTGAAGTAACCGTTGTCTCTTGGATTGATAGACGTTAGACTGTTTGACATTTGAAAGCTTCAACTATCTTTTAACCATTTGAGCACGCAAAGAGATAGGGTCTTCTGACGTCTATATGTCCAACGTTGTATGATAGAAAGTCTTCAGGACCCTGCACACATTAAATGCTAGAACAGTAGACAACTCAAACTGTCTCTTGTTGTCAGTATACGTTGATGTGAGTATTCACTAGAATAGCAATCTCAAATAGCTTGTTTAAAAGATGTATATAGAGTAAGTACAATAATGGACGATATTGTCTGCATGCATGCAGAGATACGTTCAGAACTCATAAATGCAGGAGTGACAGATAGATATATGCGTGACTTTGACTAGTCAACGCTTCAGGAGATAAGATAAAAATTGTGACGGCCCTCGTTACACCGGTACGGTCATACTGACCAACGTCGGTATTGTAGCAACCTGAATTTTTACGAAAAATAAAAATTTAAATAAAGAATTTAAAACCTAGCTAAATGGATATTTAAATAGAGCATTAAATAAAACTCATTAGATGGAAAAGAGTAATGGGATTTGCTTAATGGATCTTCTAGAATTTATTGGGTCAAAAATATGAATTTACAAAGGGAGAATAATAGGAAAATATCCTAAATTCGTAACTAAATTATTACCTAAATAGAAAAGGGGTATTTAATGCATTAAATAGCTAGTTTGAGTTATAATATGATTCCTAAACCTACCCCATATAGGTTAGCATGAATTTAGATCTCTTCCTAGTCTAAATAGAGATTGGAAGGCAAGGAAGGAAGGTGGGAGTAAGGAAATCTCGGAATTAAAAAGGAATTAGAGTAAAAGTAGGAATAGAAATACATACTTGCATAAATACACCTCTTAAACTCTATTGGGCAACCCTAGCTCGTTGCCAAGAGTTGCTGGACGTGGAGAGGAGGCTAAGGAGGAGAGGATTTCGTGGAGAGAAGAAGAGCTTGAAGCTTCTTCCCTTGTTTTTCAAGTTCTAGCCGTAGAAGACAATTCGAGTCAAAGGTAGGCATTCTCACAAGCATAAACCGTGAAACTTTTTCTGTAGGATCTTTCTACCCTCTGGAACAAAACCCTAAAATTTCATAATTTTCCAGCGATCAAATCTTTTCTTATGAATTTTCAAAGTTCTGCAGTTCTTATGACCCCGAACCTTCATGCTTAATTCATATCTCCTTGAATACTCTATCTCATGCCTCCAAATTTTAATGGGAGATACTGATGCATGATGGGTATCTTTTGCCCCTAAAAGCCCTAATTTCTATTGAGCATGTTACTCGAATTAAATCGATCTTGCTCCCTGTATCATGTTCTATGTTACTTGTTCTTGTTCGTTCTCAAACCATGTTCAAACCATGCTCTCTCTCTAATTCTGATTTATTGGAAGTACCCTTACATGTCTAGTTTAATTTGCAACTGGTTTCATGATTTTTCGTTGACTATATAATTAGTTATGATTTCCTGAACGACCCTGTATCGAAATTTCAATGTTCTGGCCCGCAATCCAATGCCTGGTCTGACTCCTGTCGGAGTCAGGCGCAGACAACCAGAAGGCGACACCTCGATATGTCGTTTTCTGGGGCCTGATTGCGACAGCCACCCTGTCGCGACCAAGAAGGCGACAGGTGAGCCGTCGCGTTCTCAGTACCCGATTTGCATGCCCTGTCGCGACCCTTTTTAGGCCCTGTCGCGTTCTGTCCTGACCCTGTCGCGACCAGTACAGGGGTATGTCGCCTTCACAAGTTTTTGATGAAAAACCCATCAAAAATAAAATAAAATATTTTTGTCACTTTATAAATATGATTAAAAACCCTACTTAAAAAGGATGCTATATTGAATGATTTAAAATACATGTTCACGACTTATTTCTATCTATGATTTCTCTTGCACTTGCACAAACTTGAACCATCCATTTATGGCTGAAATCTTACAGAAAATATCTCATAATGTATTACAATAAAGCATATTAACTGCCCTATTTTAAAGGACTTGCATTCGTTTTCTTGCGTTGTTTATATACCGATATTGACGCTCCACTGTCCTAGAATTCCTCTAGAACGTCGAGCACCTGTTTTATATACACACTTTTCTTGGCTTGTGGTGAACTCTCCGTCGGATATTCCTTTCGCCGGACTAGTGAACCCTTGCACAAGGCCTCCGTAAGTCTCCTCTGATCATGGATTCCCACATGGTCGACGAGCCGGTTGTACCCTAATACCTATGATACCCTTTAGGGATCTATATGATCCAAACGGCTATTAGAAGATTCACTCTCATCTTAAATCACGCCGGACCTCTGGACCTGTGCATAACAAGGCCAGTGGTAGGGTCGTGAGTTCCACCTGACTGCTAACACCAAGTGCGCGTGTTGTGCAACTGTTACTATCGCCTGTTTACTCGTCGCATTACGTGCAATGTCCACTAGCTCTTATCTATACTCTACTCGCTCGTCTATTCACGTTCACTCTACTATCTCGTCTATTCATCTAGTGCTCTCATCTACTTCTTGGTACTCTATATTGGCCATTGACTGATTGTCTAAAGATAAACAATATAACCAATGCCTGGCAATAAATAAAGGGCCCGATCTGGTCCTGGGATGTGCGCCCAAAAGTGCTAGTGCCCATGGGAGTTAAATGATCAGAGTGTTTGGCATTACACTCAAGTGCTATCTATCTCGACTATCTATATGACAATCAAAAACACAAAACGTGCTATACTCTCTCGATGTCTAGAATGACAAACAAGTGCTATACTCGTCGTGCTATTACTATACTTGTGCTAGTTGTGCTATGGCCATCCTGCTATTCGTGCTATACTCGATACTTGTGCTCTTTTTGGAAACTATACTCGCTCTCGTGCTATTGTTCTATCTCTTGCTATATTTTGACTCTCTTGTACCTGCTATCTTTAGATACTCTGCCATTAAATGCATTAATTATTTAAAGCTTGCTTGAGCCTGAGATTTAAGTCCTACTGGGCGTTATCGCTCACCCTACGTTATTTAATGTTGTGTTCTCAGGTGAGACCGAGGATGACACATACACTCACGAGGAAGGGAATGACCAAGAGTGAAGCCAGGAGTACCCTCGAGTCGTTATGTTATCTTAGAGTTGTAGTTAGTTATTTCCTTCTAATGCAATGTAATTGGGCCCTATAGAATGGCTCTGATATTAGTGGTTGTAACTAGACATTTGGAAAATTAATAATGAGAAAGATTTGCTTTAGTATTATTCAGTGTGCAATGGTTTGATGTCTAGTATACGCTCTATACCTTTTCTTGCAACTGCCTTCGCGCTCCGATATTCCGCGTTGGGGCGTGACAGGTATAGCGAGTGCTGCCAGCCACAGTGGGACATTTACCCAACGATACAAACAGCTGAGATACACGCGAATATACAACAGAGTAGCGGAAGTAAAAGAGAACTATCTCCATTCATTCATCATCCACATTAAACATACATGCAGTTTACAATTTGCAAAAAGGAACCAAAGTTCACATAAATTAAATTACTGAAATGGAAATACATAATGTCCACATAATACATTCTTCTCATGATAATTCTAATACAATGTTCCAAGTACATACTAGGAAGTACACAATCACAAAGAACTCCAAAAACTAGCTAGTCTCCACGCTCGGAGTCCGTCTCTGCTGCCTCCTCCAAGGGTACTGTGTCACCAACTATACCTGTACGCCGAAGCAAGGAGTGAGTCCAGGGACTCAGCAAGCAACACTATTCATGATATACACGTACAAATCCTAGTGGTTTCTACATGCACATTACAATTAGCAACACATAGCATGCTAGTCAATTCGAGTTTTCAACCTATCATGAAAGTTCTACAACTTTATACATAACTCATGCTTTCAGATTTTTAAAATAAAATCCACCTATCACATGGTCTCTATTCAATTTACTCATGAACTTTAATCTTTTACAGAATCAAACATGAGAGCTATCAACATGGACAATTTACATGCATGAAAGGGGAACACAATTTGCATGGATTCCACATATTCTTAATGCATACATAACTTTTCACATGCTTTAGGTTGCTGATTTCACATGGTTCAATGACTATAAACCTACACATGAGAGCTACAACGTTGCTTAAAACCTCACATATGAACAATCCATCATGCCATTTTGCACACATATTCATTTGTTGTCCCTACCATGGATTCTAAACACTTTGTACACATAACATGAGAATAATAACATGCATTTTCTGAATTCACATGGTTTCAGATTTAGTCTCACATGGTTTCAATAACACATTTACACATCGAGAATTTCACATTTTCTTTTACACAAATTTCCTCTTTTCACGTGGTTACACTTTACACATACACATTCACATGTCACTTACACATTTACACATGGTCACATACACATTTCACATTACACTTTACACATATTTAGGTGCCGTGACACATAGTCCAAACCACCAAAGAAGGACATATACACATCACATACACATAGACGCCATCTAGGCATTCCAATGGCGACTCTTGGACTGCGCAGACCGGGAGAACAAGTCTCCACCCTAACCAGTGGTACTTGTCCACCTCCAGGATTTCCCCCTAATGCCCTTAGGGTCACTTAACACAATGAACTTTCTCAGGGGGACTTTTCCCTGATACGGCTCCACTGCCTTCTTGGAAGCAGTATCACATTGGCACAATTACACTTTTACACATTTACCGTTTTACACATGGTTCTTACACTTTACACTTTTCATCACATTCACTTTCTCACTCACATAAATCCTTTGTTTTTCCTAACATGGTACTACAGAATTTCAAGGTTTAACACACAGTAAACACACTAATCATGCTGGGTTTAAACAAAATCTAATCACATTTCGATCATATGTACGAATTATTCACATTTCACATGAAAACACATAACTTTTTATTTACGGGTCCAAATGACCTGAAATTTTTACCACATGCTGTTTTCGGGTTCATAATCATACTCCCAAATTTTTAGATTTTTCTGAGCTACATAGAATTTACAGAAAATAAAACGCCTAATTAGCATGCTATTAACAACTTAAGTTAACATGGGTCTAACACATCTTGTAATTTAGCCACTTGCTGTTTTGTACAAAGACTACTAATATATGTATGATTTTAGAATACCACATTACCCTAATTCATACATCTATCGATCAATTGTCACAAACCATTTTTGCATGTTTTCATTTGTTTTTTTCGAACCGAGCTTATTCCCAAATTCCACAAGCATGGATAAATTACTAAAATTTGAAAACACATATGCTGACCCACTATTCTTCATGATCAAACCGAAACTAAGGCATTCACACTAATCTAAATCATGAATCATGGATTTTGCAAAATTGTCTACAAGTCATGCTCACAAGTTTACAAGATATCATTATCCCACATTCACCATCACATCCCACATTCATTCACACACCACAACAAACCATATACATAGAGTATAAGCTTTACCATATATCCTCATCGCATAAAACATACCGAAATTACTGCATAAGTGGGACAGAACAGCCCACTGTTCTGTCCAGAAGAACTAGGCGGCGGTCTCTGGCCGCTGACTCAGGGTCAGCGGCATGGTCGATGGACGCCAAGCAAGAACTGGGCGTCCAGGGACCTTGCCGTCGAATCAGGTCTGTGCAGAAACACAGACCCGAACTTTAAATCTTGGGTGAAATAGAGGGTCTAGGACTCGAGGAAAATTCCATAAAAATGACAAAACCACCTAGACTCATACGGGGACACCATAGATAGGTCACTTGCCTTTAGAAATTTCCTCCAAGGGATTTATGGCTCGAAGAAGACCTCCTTGGGCAGTCCCAAGAAGTTGCAGAAGCGCCCTCTAGATCACCTTCCTCCGGGCTCCTGGGTGATCTTCACGCCGAGGGGATGATGGGGAAGTCTTCTCCTTTGCTCCAACTTCCTCCTAGTCGCAGTAGATCTCCAGACCAAGCTCCAAGGGGTCGGATTTGGGGGTGCCAAGATGGGGTTTTTCTCACACACTCTCTAGGGTTTTTCTCTCTCACTTCTCTCCTCTTGCAAGGGTGAAGGGAAAGAATGTGAGAGTCCAATTCGGGTTCAGGGTTTAGGAGAGCCCCTCACCCACTCACCATACCGATTTGACAAGCCTTAGAGCCGTTGGGGGACATCCCCCAATGGAGGCCATGCCTTGCTCCCGGATTTTCTGGCTCTGCAGCGCATGCAGGTCAGAGAAGTTGGCGTCTAGATCGCTGGACGCCGGAGCTAGTGCTGGCGTCCATGTCTGGTCGCTGACACTGGCTCAACGGCCTGGGCTTGACGCCAAGGTGGCCTTCGGCCAGAACCCTAATTTATGCAGAAAACCATGCATACTAAACTTATATACACGCAATATGTATATGGTATTATATCCACACTATCATCAAGCAATATATACATTATTTATGCTTAATATAAACACATGCATACGTAATTATACTAATTAATGCGTACGTAAATAAGTACATACAACATAAGCACAATTATTCACACATAGATACAAATAATACGACGGAAATTAGAGGGCCTTACACCCTCTCCCCCTTAAAGAAACTTCGTCCTCGAAGTTAGAACGACACTACTCAAACAAAAGGGGATACTTCTTCTTCATCGCATCCTCAAGCTCCCACGTAGCCTCCTCACGTGAGAAGTTCCGCCATAGAACTTTCACCGACGCGATACTCTTGTTCCGGAGATGCTGAACCTTCCGGTCAAGAATGGCTACTGGTTGCTCGACATACGAAAGATCTGGCTGGATCTCCACGGGCTCATGACTAATCACATGAGACGGATCTCGGACATACTTCCTGAGCATAGATACGTGGAATACAGGTGAACGCTAGCCAAAGCTGGGGGTAAAGCTAGCTCGTACGCCACGTTGCCCAAACGTCTGAGAATCTCATATGGGCCAATGAACCTAGGGCTTAGCTTGCTATGCCTGCCAAATCTGACAACACCTCGAGTAGGCGATATCTTCAAGAAGACATGATCGCCAACCTCGAACTCCAAATCCTTTCTCCTGTTGTCGGCATAACTCTTCTGCCTATCCTGTGCCGCAACAAGCCTTTTCCTGATAAGCTGAATCTTATCCGAAGTTTCCTGAACTAACTCCGGTCCGATCAACTGCCTATCACCAGTCTCCTCCCAACATAAAGGAGATCTGCAGGGCCTACCATACAACGCCTCGAATGGAGCCATACCAATACTAGCATGAAAGCTGTTGTTGTATGCGAACTCCACAAGAGGTAGATGACGCTCCCAATCATCCTTCCAATCCAAAACACACGCTCTCAACATATCCTCGAGCGTCTGGATAGTCCTCTCGGACTGTCCATCGGTCTGGGGATGAAACGCCGAACTGAGCTTAAGCTCCGAACCTAACGCATCCTGAAGACCCTTCCACAATCTCGAAGTAAATCTCGGATCTCGATCCGAAATGATCGACTTCGGCACACCATGCAATCTAACGATACCGCTAACATACAATCTAGCTAAACTCTCTACTGACTGCTTCTTCTTCATAGGCAAGAAATGAGCAGTCTTCGAGAATCTATCTACAACTACCCAAATCGAGTCATTGCCCCTTCTAGATCGAGGCAAACCCGATACGAAATCCATAGTGACAGCTTCCCACTTCCACACGGAATATCCATCCTCTGCATAAGGCCGGATGGTCGCTGCCGCTCGGCTTTCACCTGCTGACATACTAGACATCTAGACACATAATCCGCAACATCCTTCTTCATGCCGGACCACCAAAATGATCTCTTCAGGTCTTGATACATCTTAGTGTTACCCGGATGAATAGAGAATCGCGATCTATGAGCCTCCGCTAACACATGCTCACGGACATCTACCACATCGGGGACACAAACACGGTGCTGAAATCTAATCACACCGTCCTCATCACGAGCAATGCCCGCCTTACCCACTAACTCTAACAATCTAGGATCGGCTTTCTGCTGCTCAATCACCTCATCCAAGACTGAGGATCTAAGGGATAGCTGAGCTACAAAAGCCTGACACAACGATGGCTCTAACTCGGTCATAGAGCACGCTGCATCCTCCAACATCTTCCAATCCTGCTGGAGCGAAGACCTCTTTCTACTAAGAGCATCTGCTACGACGTTCGCCTTTCCAGGATGATACTGAAGGTCGAAGTCATAGTCCTTCAAGAACTCAATCCATCTTCTCTGCCTCAGGTTTAATTCCTTTTGGGAGAAAAGATACTTCAAGCTCTTGTGGTCGGTAAACACCTCAAATCTGACACCATAAAGATAGTGCCTCCAGATCTTTAGTGCATGAACCACAGCTGCGAGCTCCAAATCATGAGTCGGATAGTTCCTCTCATGCTCCTTCAACTGACGAGAAGCATAAGCCACTACCCTCTCTTGCTGCATGAGCACACAGCCTAAACCAATCTGAGATGCATCCGTATAAATGGCAAAACCTTCTAGACCACTAGGCAATACCAATACCGGAGCAGAAGTAAGCTTAGCCTTCAATAGCTGAAAGCTACGCTCACATGCCTCAGACCATACGAACTTCTCACCTTTCCGGGTCAGCTTTGTCAAAGGGGCGGCGATGGATGAGAAACCCTCAATGAATCGCCGATAATAACCAGCTAACCCAATAAAACTACGAATCTCCGAAGGGGTCCTGGGAATCTCCCAATCCATAACTGCCTGGACTTTTGCTGGATCAACTGCTACACCAGCGCCGGAGATAACATGCCCGAGAAAATGAACCTCGCGCAACCAGAACTCGCACTTGCTGAACTTCGCATACAGCTTGTGCTCACGGAGAACCTCTAAGACTAACCTCAAATGCTGACGATGTGTGGCCTCATCCGGAGAATAGACCAACACGTCATCAATAAACACAACAACAAAGCTATCTAGATACGGACTAAACACCCGGTTCATGAGATCCATGAACGCTGCAGGGGCGTTGGTCAATCCGAAAGGAAGAACCAAAAACTCATAATGTCCATAACGGGTTCTAAATGCCGTCTTGGACACATCCTCACTCCTAATCCTCAACTGATGATAACCAGATCGCAAGTCAATCTTGGAAAAGACTGATGCCTCTCGCAACTGGTCAAACAGATCATCAATCCGAGGTAAGGGATACCTGTTCTTCACAGTCACCTGGTTTAGCTTCCTATAATCAATGCACAACCGAAGTGACCCGTCTTTCTTCTTGACGAATAATACAGGTGCGCCCCAAGGGGAAACACTGGGGCGAATAAATCCCTTATCGAGCAATTCCTGCAATTGCTTCCTCAACTCGGCTAATTCTGCAGGGGCCATCCGATATGGGGCCTTCGAGATAGGAGAGGTGCCTGGAAGCAACTCTATAGTGAACTCTATCTCCCTATCCGGTGGCAATCCAGACAAGTCATCGGGAAAGACATCTGGGAAGTCCTGCACCACATCAATCTCTGCAAGAGTCAGTGACGAACCAGCATCGGGTACTAGCATAACGCTGGCAAGAAATGCGTCACAACCCTTGTTCACCATGCGCATCGCCTTCATGGCAGAGATAACTAACTTTCCCGCTAAGTTCTTTGGCAAGGGATGAGAGAACTCATCCTCACCAGGAATGCGGAAAACAATCTTCTTTCTACGACAATCCACTAACGCATAATGCTCCTCTAGCCAATCCAGACCAAGGATACAATCATAATCCTTCATCTTTAGCAAGAAGAAACACCCATCTAGGAATCTATCCTCAATGCACACGGTAACGACGGAATGCACTTCCTAGTCGATACCGTACCCGCAGGGGTGTGCACAGACAAAGGGACCTCTAACTCCTCAGACTCTATGCCTGACTCTAGGGCTAACTGCCTAGCGAACCGCTCGGAAATGAACGAGTGAGTAGCACCCGTATCAAACAAAACCCGAGCGTGCACACCGAAAAGTAAAACTGTACCTTCGGTGACATGCTCCGCCTGCTCGGCGTCCTCACGAGCTAACGCAAACACTCGAGCTGGGGCTCGAGGCCTTCCTGGTCGTCCTGTAGCTGGCGCGGCTGCCGCTACTGCTGGTACTGGCGCTCCTCGCTGAGCTCCCTGCTGGAGTCTTGGGCAATCTTTGATCTTGTGGTCGCTGCTCCCACACTTTAAGCATCTACCCGCTACTAACCAGCACTCGGAACCTCCATGGGTCTTCCCACAATGGGGACACTCTCTCTTCGCACCGGGGGAACGTACAGAAGGTACCTGAGAGTTGCTGACTGCCATTGGTTTCTGCGGTGTCTGGTACACCGTTTTCCTCTTCTCCTGCCGCTGGAAAGTCGCTGCCGGCCTCTTCTGCGACGCCTTCTTCTCCTCCAGATATTGCTCCATTTCTCCCTCCTGTCTGCAGGCTGCGCTGAGGGCCTCGTCTAGCGTGCGGTGGTCGAACGCCACGAGCCTCGTCCTCAGTGATGGTTTGAGACCCATCACAAACTTCTTAGTCTTCCTGCGCTCATCCTCTACTATATGTGGTGCATATTTAGAAAGTTCAGAAAACCTTGCCTCGTATTCCAGGACGATCATTGATCCTTGCGTCAGGGAAAGGAATTCTTGCTCCATCTTGTCCTGGATATGCTCTGGGACGAACTTGGCTTGGAAGAGCCTCACGAACGCGTCCCACGCCACATCAACTGCTCCGTCCTCGAAGCGCGTACGCAGTAGGGAGGACCACCATACATCAGCTCTCTCCTGCAATACACCTTCATAAGCACCAACTAACAATTTCTAACTTGACAAACAACATACAAGCATAAACCAAAACATACCTGTAGCATGTAGGTGGCTAAGGTCACCTTGTCCTCGTCAGGACACCTGATAGCTCGGAAGATCTTCTCCGTCTCCCTCATCCAGCTTTCTGCTAATAGCGGATCACTCTCCCCCTTAAAAGAGGGTGGGGCCATCCTCTTGAATCGCTCCATGATGGAAGGTCCACCATGGTCCTGAGCTGGGGCCTGAGCCTGCTACATTAAACAATAACAATATACAATAAACACAATATCATGCAATTTAAATAGCAAACTACTAGGTTGTTTTATTATTCTACCTGGGCCTCCAACTGGGCCTGGAGTGCTGCCTGGGTGTGGGCCTGTGTCTGCATGGCTTGCACCAGACCTTGCATGAATACTCCATAGTCCACTGGCGGTGGTGGGGGAAGCACAGGGCCCTGTGGGGCCGGGGCCTGCTGCTCCGCCTGCTCCTCATGCCTCTGCTCGTCGTCGCGAGCTGGCGCACCTCCACGTCGTCCACGGGAAGCCATGGCTGTAATAAAATTTCAGCCACCATTAGGGCTAGGTTACTAAATTCTCTAACCATTTTCTTATCTATCTTTCACTTCTTATTAGTGTTTTCTACACATGTGGACATACTTAGCATGCAATGGGGATGATGACTTAGGTATATTCATGTGCAATCTCAACCGGTCTCTCTGATACCAATCTCTGTGACGGCCCTCGTTACACCAGTACGGTCATACCGACCCACGTCGGTATAGCGAGTGCTGCCAGACACAGTGGGACATTTACCCAACGATACAAACAGCTGAGATACACTCGAATATACAACAGAGTAGCGGAAGTAAAAGAGAACTATCTCCATTCATTCATCATCCACATTAAACATACATGCAGTTTACAATTTGCAAAAAGGAACCAAAGTTCACATAAATTAAATTACTGAAATGGAAATACATAATGTCCACATAATACATTCTTCTCATGATAGCTAGTCTCGACGCTCGGAGTCCGTCTCTGCTACCTCCTCCAAGGGTACTGTGTCACCAACTATACCTGTACGCCGAAGCAAGGAGTGAGTCCAGGGACTCAGCAAGCAACACTATTCATGATATACACGTACAAATCCTAGTGGTTTCTACATGCACATTACAATTAGCAATACATAGCATGCTAGTCAATTCGAGTTTTCAACCTATCATGAAAGTTCTACAACTTTATACATAACTCATGCTTTCAGATTTTTAAAATAAAATCCACCTATCACATGGTCTCTATTCAATTTACTCATGAACTTTAATCTTTTACAGAATCAAACATGAGAGCTATCAACATGGACAATTTACATGCATGAAAGGGGAACACAATTTGCATGGATTCCACATATTCTTAAATGCATACATAACTTTTCACATGCTTTAGGTTGCTGATTTCACATGGTTCAATGACTATAAACCTACACATGAGAGCTACAACGTTGCTTAAAACCTCACATATGAACAATCCATCATGCCATTTTGCACACATATTCATTTGTTGTCCCTACCATGGATTCTAAACACTTTGTACATATAACATGAGAATAATAACATGCATTTTCTGAATTCACATGGTTTCAGATTTAGTCTCACATGGTTTCAATAACACATTTACACATCGAGAATTTCACATTTTCTTTTACACAAATTTCCTCTTTTCACGTGGTTACACTTTACACATACACATTCACATGTCACTTACACATTTACACATGGTCACATACACATTTCACATTACACTTTACACATATTTAGGTGCCGTGACACATAGTCCAAACCACCAAAGAAGGACATATACACATCACATTACACATAGACGCCATCTAGGCATTCCAATGGCGACTCTTAGACTGCGCAGACCGGGAGAACAAGTCTCCACCCTAACCAGTGGTACTTGTCCACCTCTAGTATTTCCCCCTAATGCCCTTAGGGTCACTTAACACAATGAACTTTCTCAGGGGGACTTTTCCCTGATACGGCTCCACTGCCTTCTCGGAAGCAGTATCACATTGGCACAATTAAACTTTTACACATTTACCGTTTTACACATGGTTCTTACACTTTACACTTTTCATCACATTCACTTTCTCACTCACATAAATCCTCTATTTTTCCTAAAATGGTACTACAGAATTTCAAGGTTTAACACACAGTAAACACACTAATCATGCTGGGTTTAAACAAAATCTAATCACATTTCGATCATATGTACGAATTATTCACATTTCACATGAAAACACATAACTTTTTATTTACGGGTCCAAATGACCTGAAATTTTTACCACATGCTGTTTTCGGGTTCATAATCATACTCCCAAATTTTCAGATTTTTCTGAGCTACATAGAATTTACAGAAAATAAAACGCCTAATTAGCATGCTATTAACAACTTAAGTTAACATGGGTCTAACACATCTTGTAATTTAGCCACTTGCTGTTTTGTACAGAGACTACTAATATATGTATGATTTTAGAATACCACATTACCCTAATTCATACATCTATCGATCAATTGTCACAAACCATTTTTGCATGTTTTCATTTTTTTTTTTCGAACCGAGCTTATTCCCAAATTCCACAAGCATGGATAAATTACTAAAATTTGCAAACACATATGATGACCCACTATTCTTCATGATCAAACTGAAACTAAGGCATTCACACTAATCTAAATCATGAATCATGGATTTTTGCAAAATTGTCTACAAGTCATGCTCACAAGTTTACAAGATATCATTATCCCACATTCATCATCACATCCCACATTCATTCACACACCACAACTAACCATATACGTAGAGTATAAGCTTTACCATATATCCTCATCGCATAAAACATACCGAAATTACTGCATAAGTGGGACAGAACAGCCCACTGTTCTGTCCAGAAGAACTAGGCGGCGGTCTCTGGCCGCTGACTCAGGGTCAGCGGCATGGTCGATGGACGCCAAGCAGGAACTGGGCGTCCAGGGACCTTGCCGTCGAATTAGGTCTGTGCAGAAACACAGACCCGAGCTTTAAATCTTGGGTGAAATAGAGGGTCTAGGACTCGAGGAAAATTCCATAAAAATGACAAAAAACACCTAGACTCATACGGGGACACCATAGATAGGTCACTTGCCTTTAGAAATTTCCTCCAAGGGATTTATGGCTCGAAGAAGACCTCCTTGGGCAGTCCCAAGAAGTTGCAGGAGCGCCCTCTAGATCGCCTTCCTCCGGGCTCCTGGGTGATCTCCACGCCGAGGGGATGATGGGGAAGTCTTCTCCTTTGCTCCAGCTTCCTCCTAGTCGCAGTAGATCTCCAGACCAAGCTCCAAGGGGTCGGATTTGGGGGTGCCAAGATGGGGTTTTTCTCACACACTCTCTAGGGTTTTTCTCTCTCACTTCTCTCCTCTTGCATGGGTGAAGGGAAAGAATGGGAGAGTCCAATTCGGGTTCAGGGTTTAGGAGAGCCCCTCACCCACTCACCATACCGATTTGACAAGCCTTAGAGCCGTTGGGGGACATCCCCCAATGGAGGCCATGCCTTGCTCCCGGATTTTCTGGCTCTGCAACGCATGCAGGTCAGAGAAGTTGGCGTCCAGATCGCTGGACGCCGGAGCTAGTGCTGGCGTCCATGTCTGGACGCTGACACTGGCTCAACGGCCTGGGCTTGACGCCAAGGTGGCCTTCGGCCAGAACCCTAATTTATGCAGAAAACCATGCATACTAAACTTATATACACGCAATATGTATATGGTATTATATCCACACTATCATCATGCAATATATACATTATTTATGCTTAATATAAACACATGCATACGTAATTATACTAATTAATGCGTACGTAATAAGTACATACATACATAAGCACAATTATTCACACATAGATACAAATAATACGACGAAAATTAGAGGGCCTTACAAAAATCAAGTTCATATAAACTGTAAAGTCGTTGTCTATATGACTTATGAAATCGTTATGAATACTAACAAGTCATTATAGAGAGTAAATCGTTATGAACAGTTATCAAGTCGTTATGAGCTCTAAAGAAATCATTATGAGTGCTTAAAGAAATCGTTGTGCAAAGCAAATCATTATGAGCGCTTAAAGAAATCGTTGTGAGTGATTAAAGAAATCATTGTGCAAAGAAAATCGTTATGATAACTTACAAAATCGTTACGGCGAGCAAGTCATTGCGAGTTCTAAAGAAATCGTTACGGTAACTTATGAAATCGTTACGACGAGTAAGTCGTTGTGAGTTCTAAAGAAATCGTTACGGTAACTTATGAAATCGTTACGGCGAGCAAGTCGTTGCGAGTTCTAAACAAATCATTACGGTAACTTATGAAATCGTTATGACAGGCAAGTCGTTACGCTTTCTAAAGAAATCGTTGTGATGACTTATAGAATCGTTATGACAGGCAAGTCGTTACGCTTTCTAAAGAAATCGTTGTGATGACTTATAGAATCGTTACAGCATCGACTTGTTTGAAACAACATGACTTTTCAGTCTTATAAGGAAATCGTTATGACATCGATTTGTTTGAAACAACATGACTTTTCAATCTTATAAGGAAATCGTTATGAATTTCAACAGAAATCGATATGGACTTAGAGAAATATCATGTTGAAAAGATTAAAGCTTCAGAGAAGTAATGCATACCTTTATTGGCTTGTTTGACCTTGGTATATTTCCTGTACTTTAAGACTTATGAAATATTCATTAGATATTATTGATAAAAACTAGTTTAGTTTTGTTAATCACCAAAATACATATGTAATTAATTAAAATTACATGGGGACAGACTGATCATCAATCTCCCCCTTTTTGGTGATGACAAAACTGAACAATAAGCATGGATAAAAAATCTGAAATCAGCTTGAAGATATGACATGCTAATTTTCTTCCTAAAAAAAATTATTGGAGTGTATTTCAGACATGCTAATTTTCTCCCCCTTTTTGTCATTGAGCAAAAAGACAACCTTCGACAAAGAAATAAGAGAGAAATAAAATAGGAGTATACAAAGAAGGAGATTTCATTAACTTTGCGGAGGTACAGGTAAATAGAAGGCAGGGGACAAAAGAGAGGCAAAATGGGAGATGGTTTCCCATGCCTGGGCTTCCTGCTCTTCAAAATGAGTTTTAAAAACTCCAAAAGGCAAAGAATAGGTTGGTCCCATGGAGGAAACCATCCTTTTGAGATGAAGATCTAGGTGTTTGTAGAGAAGATCAGCATAAGCATCCTTATCCATAGTCATCTTTAGGAAACGACGAGTCCCAAAGCTGGCACAGGTAAGAAACTGATCCATGGACACAGGATAGTGATTGTGATTATCTCAGAGAGCTTTATGAAGAGCGACATATACTTTGTATCTTTCCTCCCAGACTTTGAAAGGGTCATTAACAAGATGTATAGAATTCATATCCAAGAAAGTAGCTGGAGATATAGCTGGTTTGCCTTCCCTGGCCTGAGCTTCATTGAGCGCAAACAACTGCTGAGCTGGCAAAGGGTAGAACTTGGACCATTCTGAGGATGTCAGCCTTTCACATTCAGACAGAATGGGGGCTAGAACTTCAGCACTTACATGCCCCTGGTGATATTTCCTAAATAGGAATCTAGGAAAAGCAACCAGGCAGCCTTTCTATACTCTAATTCTGCCCATTACTCTAGCAAAACGCTCAAAGATGATGGATCCTACAGAGGACTCCATAACTAGAAAATGGATTTGAGGAAGGGCTATCTCTTCAGGCACTTGGAGGGTAGCAAAATCTACCTGAACATTTGAAGTATGTGAGATATCCGAAGTTAGAGCTGAAATGACCTTTCTGAATTGGCTAAGCTAAACCTCTGGAAGTCTATGGACATATCTGAAATTGTTGAATAGCATGAAATGTCTGATCATTTTGATTTCCTTTTGAATGAAGGGTGCCCAAAGTTCTCTATGATACAACCTGAACCATTCTGATAAGGTCAGGGAGTGGTCCCTTGGAGGGAATCTAGCAGATTTGGCAAGAATAAATTTCTTGAAGAGATCCTTGTGACCTTTGCCCCATTGGTCTTCTGATTTGGAGTGGGCAAGAGAGAAAATTCTGGATTTTTCGGATTTTGTAAGAGAAGTGTAGGGAAGAATGGTGTGCAAATGATCTGTGAGATCAAGAAAGGGAAGGTTAATGATAGTTGCCAGAACAACCTTTGAGAGATATTCTCTGTACAGTGGTTTATGTTTGTTGTCCACTGTGAGAGAAAACCACAAAGGTGGGTATTTAGGTTCAGAGGAAATGGAGGAAGTAGAAGTACGTTTCCTCTTCTTGGGGGCAGGACTGGAAGAGTCTGCCCTAAGGACATGTTCACCAACCTTCAACACAGACCTGAGGATCCCTTCCTCAAACTCATCCTTTATCTTTTCCATAAAGGGAGAATTAAGTTGGGCTTTTTCAGGTATGATTGTGAAGAAAGAGAGTGGAGGAGTAGGATGAAGAAAAGAATGTGAAGTAGTTGGGAGGTCATCAATTGGTCCAAGGGAGGGACCAGAGGAGGAGGAGGAGGCTCCAACTGAGGATGCTGGAGGGGCCTCAAGGATAGGAGAAGAAGAAGGAATTGTAGTAGAGGAGGTAGGAGATGAGGTGGAGTTAGGAGGAAGTGGAGTGGGAGAGGAAATTGGTCTGGATTGAGGCTTCTTGAATGTTTGTGGAGCAGGAGGGGCTGTAGGAGCTGAGGGTGGAGTTGAAGGAATAGGTGTGTGAGAGGGAGAAGAGGGAGCTGGGGGCTTGGGTGCCAAGGACTCTTCTGCCTCTTTTTGCACAGACTCACTCTCCAATGTCCCTGATGGCCCTGACCCTTGCTCAGCTGGCCCTGGAGGCCCTTTAACTTGATCAGCTGGCCCAGATGGCCCTTCAACATTTACTGCTGCCTCTGCTGGTGCTACTGCTGCTTCTGGCCTTGTTGGCCCTACCTCTTGAACTGATGGCCTTGAAGGCCCTGACTCTGGAACTTGGGCTGCAGGAGGTGGAGGAGGAGGAATTTGAGCTCCAACCACCTTGAGAATGTCTCCCAGTAAATTTTTCATGGTTCCCATCTCCTGGTTAAACCACTTCATGGCATTTCTTATGTTGGAAATTTCCTTTGAAGCTGAAGCTTGGCTCATGAAGATGGAGGATACATCAGATTGAAGAGAACATAGAATAGTTCCTTGGGCATCAAGTCTCTCAATTACAAGCTTCAAATTAATCACAATTTTCTACCTCATCTGCCTTTCAAATGGAGTATTTGATAAGAGTGGGACTTCGGACTCCATTTCTTTCCCTTTCTGCCCAGCCTCTGAATCTGGAGGAGGCTGATCATCATCAGAATCAGAGGAGCTTGCTGTCTCCCCATCTCTGACATCATCCTGATCATGACGTAGGTCTTCATCAACTGATACATCACCCATTGGCTCATCATAGTGAGCTACTTCTTCTTCTTGACCTCCCTAGAATTGCTCCCCCTGAATAGGAGCATCTTTTTCTATGAATTCTTGCTCCCCCTGAATGGGAGCATCTTCCAAAACAACACTTGATGGAGCACTGGACTGCTCCTCTTGAACTATTGCTGCCACTGATTCCTCAATGTGACCTGATGCCACAACTTCTTCTGCAAATCCACCAGTCTTTGAGGTGACTGGAGTGGAGAGAACTGAATCTACTACATCTCTGAGAATGGAGGCAATAATGGAGGTGGGCAGATTATCTGCTGCACCTTCCACTGCTTCTTTGACAGGACCATCTAGAGATTGTGAAATTATTTGGACAAGGGGTGACCCAACATCCTCAACTGCTGCTTCTGCTAATACTGCTAGAAGTGAAGGTGCTGCTGGCTCAATCTCTATTCTCTGTTCTACTACTGCTTGGACTGCTGCTAGCTGCTCTTTTGCTGGTTCTGCTTCTTCTTCCTGAACATCAGGAATATCACCTATGATGGCCTCTCCCTCGGCCACTGTGGTCTTAGACCAAACACCATCTATAACTGAAAAACCACTTTTCCTGAGATTTCTGGACCTAATTGATTGGCCCATTTTCTCAACTACTGCTCCTGCCAGATCAATACCAAAGTGCTTGAAAACTTTGGTGAGCAGATGTGCATACGGCAAGGAAACATTGAGCTTGCTTTTTGTGTCCCAAATTTGATCTCTGGAAAAAGACATTCTTTCCATCATCACTGCGGCCATGTTGATTTCCTTGTTCTGTATGTCCCAGAACATCATGTCTGAGTCTGTCTTGGTACAGGTGGAGAAGGTGGCGCTTCTTGGAACCAAAATCTGACACACTATGAAGTGAAGGAGGTGGTTGAAAGCATTCAGCTGGTTGATGTCCAATTTACCATCTCTTAATCTGTATCCCGGCCCTACAATGCCAAGACCCTTGACCTGGGCGTTCACGGAGTGAACCCCAACCCCACTGTGCCCTGATGTTGTTACTCCAAACAACTCATGCAATAGCTCACTATCTATCTTAATCTGGGTTCCCTTGACATATGAAACTAGGGACCCATCTTCTTGAGTCTTCAAGCATACATAGAAGGCCTTCACGAGGTCTGGATAACTTACCTCAGAGAAGGTTGTTACTCCCATCCATTGCATCCTGATCAAAGCTTCAACCACACTGCGCATACCATTCTTTTCCAAATCAGCAACGTCGACTGCCTTGTTCACACAAACTTTGGTCTTCACAAACGTGAACCTCTCCTACTGCTCATGAGTAAGGAACTCGACGCTGTAGCCACCCAAACTCTTAGAAACGGAGGATGCGGCCATGGAATCAAGTGTGGAGGTTTTCTGGAGGGTTGAGAAGGAAGGAGGAGAGAGATCCCTTAAGAAATTTCGCGGGAAGAGGAGAGAAGCTTCAAAATCTAGCAAAGAGTCGATGTCGAAATTGCTAGGGCATCGGCTCAAGCAACCAGACGAAAGGGGGAAAGGTAGACGATGGGTTACAAATCGTTCTCTCATCGATTTTATGAATAATTAAAGCGTTGTGAAAAGTGAGGCGCCAAAAGGCGGCAGAAGAAGACAAAAGAATTTGACTATTCAAACTGACTTCAATGAGAGAGCAGTTACAAAGGATAATTTGAATTTCTTTTGCTTAAAGCCATGGAGGGAAAAATTACTTAATTCTAAAATTTAATGTGCCAGTTTTAAACAAAACCTTTTACACAAATTGCACATGCCTAATTCCCTTCTAAGAGATGTGAATCTCTCCTCGGGTAAGGCTTTTGTGAAAATGTCTGCTAACTGACCATTTGTATCATTAAAAGATATTTCAATATTACCATTTGCTACATGATCACGAATAAAATAATATCTAACCTCAATATGCTTGGTCCTTGAATGTTGAACTGGATTCTTGGTGAGATTAATGGCACTGGTGTTGTCACACAACAGTGGAATGGATTTGATGTTTAATGTGAAATCTTCAAGTTGTTGCTTTATTCATAAGAGTTGTGCACAACAACTTCTAGCACCTACGTACTCAGCTTCAGCTATAGATAGTGCCACTGAATTTTGTTTCTTTGAAGACCAAGATATCAAACATCCTGCAAGAAATTGACAACAACCACTGATGTTTTTTCTATCTAATTTGCATCCAGCATAGTCAGCATCAGAATAACCTACTAAGTTAATTTCACAACATTTTGGATACCACAGACCTAAGTCATGAGTTCTTCCTAGATATCTAAATATTCTTTTCACAGAAATTAAATGTGATTCTTTAGGATCCGCTTGATACCTAGCACACATGCATACACTAAATAAAATATCAGGTCTACTAGCTATTAAATAAAGAAGTGTACCTATCATACCTCTGTAGATCTTTTGATCTACTTTCATACCATCTTTATCACCGTCCATCCTTGTTGATGTACTTATTGGTGTTGATAGTGGTTTGGTATTATGGAATCCAAATTTCTTCAAGAGTTCTTTTGTGTACTTTGCTTGACAGATGTGAGTTCCTTCCTTTCCTTATTTGATTTGTAGTCCAAGGAAATAATTGAGTTCTCCCATCATACTCATTTCAAATTCTCCCTGCATCAACTTTTCAAAGTACTTGCAAAGGGATTCATCAGTAGAACCAAAAATAATATCATCTACATAAATTTGAACTAGTAGAATGTGTTTAACCTTTGACTTTATGAAAAGAGTACTATCTACTTGACCTCTACTGAAACCATGGTTTAAAAGAAAAGAACTAAGCCTTTCATACCAGGCTCTAAGTGCTTGCTTTAAACCATATAATGCCTTGTGAAGTTTGAAAACATGATTAGGAAATTCTGTGTCATCAAAACCCGGGGGTTGTTCCACATAAACTTCATCTTTTATAAAACCATTTAAAAATACAGATTTAATATCCAATTGAAATAATGTTAAATTCAAAGCTGATGCATATGCAAGTAATATTCTAATAGCCTCAAGTCTAGCTACAGGTGCATAGGTTTCATCGAAATCTATGCCTTCCTCTTGAGAATAGCCTTGAGCTACCAATCTGGCCTTGTTTCCTAAGATTACACCAGTTTCATCCAGTTTATTTCTGAACACCCATTTGGTGCCAATGACTGGACGGTCTGATGGTCTAGGAACAAGTGAGCATACTTGGTTTCTCTTGAATTGATTTAATTCATCTTGCATGGCTATTATCCAAGATTCATCAGTAAGAGCTTCATTGACTGTCCTAGGCTCTATTTGAGAAACAAAAGCTAGGTAATCACAAGGAATAACATTACCTCTTGTCTCCATTCCTTTGGAAGATTTTCATGTGTAATTTCCTTTTGTTGCAAGTCTTTCAGAGGTGGATCATCATTGTCCTCAATTGATGTGTTCTTTAGTTCCTTGGACAGTTCATCTGCATTGTCATTATCACTATCTTCTTCCTTTCTCAAGGAAGGGTTAGTTTCATCAAAGATAATGTGTACAGACTGTTCAATTAATAAAGTGTGTTTATTAAATACTCTATAGCCTTTGGGTTTAGAGGTGTACCCCATGAAGATACCTTCATCTGATTTGGCATCTAACTTACCAATGTCTCTTTTTCCATTGTTGTGGATGGAGCAAGGACATCCAAATGTCCTGAAGTGGCTGATCTTTGGTTTCTTTCCTTTGAATAGTTCATATGCAGTCTTCTTTAGGATTGGCCTGATCATTACTCTGTTGATAATGTAGCTTGCTGTGTTAACTGCTTCAGCCCAAAAATACCTTGGCAGATCATATTCTGATAACATTGTTCTTGCCATATCCAATAGAGTTCTATTCTTTCTCTCAGCAATTCCATTTTGTTGTGGTGTCCTTGGTGCTGAGAAATTATGCTCAATTCCCTGATCATCACAGAACTTAACAAATTTTTCATTCTGAAATTCACCACCATGATCTGATCGGATAGAAACAATGCTGAACTTCTGATCCTTCTGTACTTTCTTGCTGAAATTGACAAAGTTATCAAATGTGTCATCTTTATGCTCTAGAAATGATACCCATGTGAATCTTGAGTAATCATCGACTATGACAAATCCAAAGTTCTTTCCTCCAAGGCTGGTAGTCCTCATCGGCCCAAATAGATCTATATGAAGGAGCTCTAAGGGTTTTGAGGTGGTCACCACTATCTTTGACTTGAAGGAGCTTTTGGTGTGCTTTCCCTTAGCACAAGGTCTACAGACACCATCCATTCTTGCACTGACTTTAGGTAGACCTTCCACAAGATTCTTCTTCAGCAATTTTCTCATGCCATCTATGCTGTAATGACCTAATCGTTTATGCCATAGTTCAGTAGATTTATCCTTATTTGCTGCCAGACAGACGTTTTGTTCCTTGAGTTCCTCAAGATAGAGCACATACAAATTCTTTTCTCTATTAGCTTCAAAGATGACTGCTCCATCCTTCAGTATGCTGCACTTTGATTCTTGAATCTTGATCTGATGGCCTCTGTCACATAGCTGGCTGATGCTAATAAGATTATGCTTCAACCCTTTGACAAGCAACACATCTTCTATAACTGTTCTTCCTTTACTATTCACAGAGCCGCTGCCAATTACTGTTCCTTTCCCATTATCTCCATAAGTAACTATTCCTTCTTCAGCTTGGAGATTAGTAAATAATTTTTGGTTTCCTGACATGTGCCTTGAGCACCCACTATCCAAGTACCATTTGGATGTTCGAGGGTTAACCTGAAATGAAATCATCAAGCTTTAGGTACCGAAATTCTTTTGGGTTCTGATTGGTTAGTATCATTGATTTTACTTTTTATTATCCATTTCTTATGTCTTGTTAGGCATGTCGTTATGATATGTCCTAACTTGTTGCAGTAACTATAGCATGATAATTTCGTTACCTTTCTATATATTTGAAATCAGCTTTGTATGCTATATCTTGTTCAGGTACGAATTTTGGTGTTGGATATGTTTTAGGATACACTATGGTTTCTTCATTATCTGGGGGTGTATATCATAATCCATTTTTCTTCTTACCTGATCTTCTAGCACCTTTTAATGTGAGGGAGTTTTTACCATTTGTGAATTTTTCTAACGTGCTAGATAAATTTATGTTTTCTTCTATTAGAGTCTTGATTTCAGTTCTTATTTCATCTACATTTTCCTATTTTACTAATTCCGTTATTTGTTTATTTTTATCTTTTAAGTCTTCACATAATAATTCATTTCTTCTTTTAAGTTTAGTTATTTGTTTTTCTAACTCTTCATTTTCTATTTTCAGATCAGAGTTAGTGTTTTCTAAACAAGTACTGTTTTTCTTACTGACTTTTAATAGCTTAGTTACTTCTTTATATTTATTATATAGTTCATTAAAAGCTTCCTCTAAGTTATCTGAATCAGAATCATTACATGAATCAAAAGAGGAGTCAGAAGTTACCTTATCTTCAGTATTTGTCATGAAAGCCAAATGGGCTTCTTCTTCATCACTGCAGGAGTTTGACTCACTGTCTGAGTCGCTACTGTTTTCCCATGCTGCTGCCATCACCTTCTTCTTGTACTTTCTGAACTTCTTGGAGCTGTCTTTCTTCCTGAACTCCGGCTTCTTGAATTTTGGACACTCAGCTTTAATGTGTCCTGGCTTCTTACATTCATAGCAGATGGGTTCTCCTTTCTTCATCTCTTTTCTATCTGGCTTCTTGAACTCCTTATTCCTTTTGAAGTGCCTTCTACCAGATTGAAACTTCTTCTTCTTAGCCAAAATCCACTGCAATCTTTTAGATAGCATTGCTTCCTCATTCTCGCTATCCATATCACTTTCACTCTCATCTGAACTTGCTTCTGATGAATCTTCTTCAGCTTTTAAGGCGTTGGAGTGCTTCTTTCTGCTAGAGGATTCTCCAAGCCTTTCCATGTTGATCTCATGGGCCATGAGGGACCCAATGAGCTTTTCTACTGACATTCTCTTCAGGTCATTAGCTTCTTCTATTGCTGTGACCTTTGGAGTCCATGAGGACGGTAAGGATCTAAGTATTTTCCTCACCATGTCTCCAATCTCATAGGTTTTCCCCAGACCAGCTAGTCCATTTGTGATGTCAGTAAACCGACTGAACATTTGAGTTATGGATTCACCTAATTGCATCTGAAATCTCTCATACTGAGTGACAAGAATGTCGATTCTTGTTTCTTTTACCTTGTCTGTGCCTTCATATGTGATCCTGAGCTTTTCCCACATTTCCATTGAGGATTTGCAGGATGAAACTCTGTTGAACTCCTTCTTGCTTATAGCACAGCATAAGATGCTCTTTGCTTTGCAATTCAAGGAGATCTTCTTTCTGTCATCATCTGTCCACTGCGCTTTCTCATTTGTGACTACCAGATCACCTTCTTCTACTATGGACCAAATTTGATAGTCGTGGTGTAAGGCCCCCGATTTTTTCGTCCTTTTCTTTTATAAGTACCTTATTGTGCGAATGTTTACGTGTCATGTATGTAGCTAGATATACATATGCATATAAGATGTGCGTGTAACTAATCGTATGCTTATACATATAAAACCTTTATTTTATGCTATCTAACGTATATATATATATATATATATATGATATTTACTTAAGTGGTAAATTAGGTGTATGATGTGTTGCTCAAATTATATATGTTGTATTGAATGAAGATTGGTATAAAAGTGTGCATTGTGTGTATAATTAGTTAGTAAGTGTTGTTTATTACATTGTGAAGATAGTATGTACATTATACCGAGCGCATTATATACCATCTTGACTATTTATGAATACATGTGTGTACTTAGTTGTATATATATATATATATTGTTTGGTTGCATGATGTAATTGGTGTGTACATTATACCCTATGTATTGCATACATGTACATAAGAAGGATTAGGGTTTCTGTGAAATTGTATGTTCTGGCCGAAGACCATGTTGACGGTAGCATCTGTGGACGTCAAGGACAAGTAGGCGGCGACCTCGATGGACGCCAACTATTATTATGGACGTCCGTTGATGTAGACGTCTACTTCCCTGACAATTTTCTGAGCAGCTGCATGGTGTGCCATGCCTCCGATTGGGGGATGCCAACCACCCCCCAACGGCTCCTTCACCCCTGCCAAGACAGACCCCATGTCTCTTCTATATGACCACCCACCCCTTGCAACCTACAGGCCCTTGCAGGAGGGGAAGAAACCCTGGCCCCAAAAGGGTGAGAAAAACCCTAAAACCCTGAGAGCTGTGAGGAAACCCGAACTTGGGAGGCTTTGATCCAGCGGTTTGGAGCTTCTTCCGGAGATCTACTTCGACAAGGAGGGAGACAACACATCCGGCTACACATCCCCGGCCCTGGATTGCAGAGGGGAGCATCACAGAAGCCGGAGTGAAGGCATCTTGGAGGCTTCTTGGGACTGCCCAAGGAGAGCTTCTCCGACCATTTTAATCCCTTTAGGAGTTTTTCCAAAGGCAAGTAACCCTTGCACTTCGTCCATGTATGTGTCTAGGAGGTTTTTGTGATTTTTACGGATTTTCCTCGTGTCCTGGATCCCCTACATTCACCATTCTTTAGAGCTCGGACTGTGTTTTTACACAGGTCCGAACTCGACGTCCAGATCTATTGCCGTTGAGATCTTGAGTCAGCGGCCAACGATGTTGCCGCCAACTCTTGTAAACATCCATAGTATGCCGTTGAGTTCTTCTTGACAGAACAGTGAACTGTTCTGCCCTATATCCTTAATTTCCAGATTTCTACGCATGAGGATATAATGTAAATTTTATATGTTATGTAAAATAGATAATGTGATGTGTGTGAAATTTCCTGTATTTTTCTGTGGATGGCATAATTTATTAGAATTATTGAAAGGCATGTGTAGGAAAGAGGTTATGCTTGGTTAATTTTGTTTCCCATGATTTCTGAGGAATTAAATGCTGTAGAATTTTATGAACCATGGTTATATGTATCAGTCCATGCCCTGCAAATTTGGGAATTTTCTCGTATTCATGCGAATTTTTATAATTCCTACAATGAGAAATAGAAAGCATGTGTAGACCTTGTGAAAATTCTAGTAAATCGTGTGTTGGGAAATAAATTGGGAAATTTTTCTTGTACCAATATGTATGTGTGGTTCATGACTGTGCATGATCAAATCTGAAATCCATGTCATGTTCTATGTTAACTTAGTTTATGAATGACATGAAACTGGATGTTTTAATTTCTATAAATGCATGTGAATTCAGAAAAATGTGAAAACTTGTATGTGTGTTCTTATACCCGAAAACAGCATGTGGTTAAATTTTCAGAAAAATTTGATGACAGTAGCCTATACTATGAGATTTCCATGTGA
Source organism: Colocasia esculenta (assembly GCA_014218235.1). Taxonomy (NCBI): domain Eukaryota; kingdom Viridiplantae; phylum Streptophyta; class Magnoliopsida; order Alismatales; family Araceae; genus Colocasia; species Colocasia esculenta. Next base: position 92,395,926 of record CM024753.1, on the reverse strand, counting down.
AAATGAGTTATAATTACATGTACCATGATTAAGGTTAAATGATGTGCGTTCCAATTAATCCATGAGGGCTACTAAATGCTTGATTTCTGTTATTAGTGGTATCATGCTAGGGAAGAACAGAACCATGTGCATAAATAAGAAAGTGTGAATATCATATGTAAAACGTGTGTTAATCGGAATGTGTAATGTGTAAAATGTGCCGTGTGTGACACTGCTTCCATAGAGGGCTGTGGAACTATACCATGAAAAAGTCCCCATGGGAAGGTTCAATGTGTATGTGTATCCTATGAGCATTAGGATGAAATCCTGGTGGCGGACAAGTACCGTCGATAGGGTGGAGAGGGCTTCTCCCGGTCTGCGCAGTACCAAGGCTTATCACTGTTTTGCCTAGGTGATAAGTATGTGTTATGTGTTATGTGTCCTTCTAATGGTGGTTTGGACTATGTGTCACTGCATATAAATGTGAAATGTGAATGTGTATATGTGAAGATTGTGTAAGTGCCATGTGAATATGTGCAAAGTGAAAGATGTGTACATGTGAATGTGTAAATGTGTAACATGTGAAACCAATGTGTTAGAGTGTAAAACTTTGATTCCTAATGTGATAATGATAGAAACATATTAGAACAGCAAGCTAATTAGATAAGCAATCATGTTATTGTGTGCAAGAATGTCCATAGAATCCACACTAGAATCTTCCTTTCACCATGTGCAAAAACCATGCCTAAATTGCTCTCATGATGTGGTGTGAATGAGACAAGTTCTTAATTGAGTTCATATGTTGACGGAATGAGAAAAGAACATGTGTTAGATTAGTTGTTTGTTTGAACATAATTCATATGTTATAAAACTAGTAGAAGCATTATGCTAGGCTTCCCTTGAATAACAATAGAGATGCGTAGAAGGTGTAGGAGAGTGAACCATGTGATGTGAATATGTTAGAGTGTGAGAGATGAACTTGCATGTTATGAGACTTCTAATCCATGTCAAAACAGCAACCTTAATGCATGAGAAATGATAGTTAGCATGTGCTACCATGTGTAGAAACCATGATGGTAGTGTTTCCTTTAATGCATATGAGAACCTCATGTTTAGTTGCTTTCATGTTTTAGTTAATTAGAATTGTAGCTTTCATGTGATTAGATGAGTAGAAACATGTGATAGATAGTTTAAATTGAAAGGTATAAATCATGTTCCATGTGCTTTAAATTTGTAGGAATACCCTGACAGGTTGTGATAATATCACATAACCTTGCTACACGCTTAGATTGAATGCGATTGAATGTGAATGCCTATATGATGTATACATGTATGAAGTGTATGGTGTTATTTGTTGAGTCTTTTAGACTCACTCCTTGCTTCGGTGTACAGGTTTAGTAGGTGACCCTACATCTTTTGGAAGAGACAGTGGAGAGCGACTCCGAGCGCGGAGAGTAGCTTGGCGGAGTCGTTATTGTTATATTTCGCTTTCATAGTATGTAATTTGAGGCATTGTATTGAACTATTATGTAATTGTGAACAAACTATGTAATTTGATGATAAAATTGTAGTTATGTGGACAATGTACCTTGTTTAAATTTCAGTTAAGTAAGCTTTAACTTTCCTTTATTTGCTATATGGACTGTGGATGTCAATGTGGATGATGAAATTGAAGACAGTAGTCTTTTCTTCCGCTACTCTGTATTTATATTTGTGTACATCTCAATCGAATGATAGTGTCGGGTAAATGTCCCGCTGTGGTGATCTTCATCGTGCCGACGTGGGTTGGTACAACCATACCGGCATAGCGAGGGTCATCACAGAGAATGGTATCAGAGAAAACTGGTTGAGATTGTACATAAGTATATATATAAGTCATCATCTTCACTATATGCTAAGTCCTTATAGTGTCTCTTGGATTGATAGACATTAGACTGTTTGACATTTGGAAGCTTCAACTATCTTTTAACCATTTGAGCACGCAAAGAGATAGTGTCTTCTGACGTCTATAGGTCCAACGTTGTATGACAGAAAGTCTTCAGGACCATGCGCACATTAAATGCTAGAACAGTAGACAACTCAAACTGTCTCTTGTTGTCAGCATACGTTGATGTGAGTATTCACTAGAATAGCAATCCCAAATAGCTTGTTTCAAAAGATATATATAGAGTAAGCACAATAATGGATGATATTGTCTGCATGCATGCAGAGATACGTTCAGAACTCATAAATGTAGGAGTGACAGATAGATATATGCGTGACTTTGACTAGTCAACGCTTCAGGAGATAAGGTAAAAATCAAGTTCATATAAACTGTAAAGTCATTGTCTATATGACTTATGAAATCGTTATGAATACTAACAAGTCATTATAGAGAGTAACTCGTTATGAACACTTATCAAGTCGTTATGAGCTCTAAAGAAATCGTTATGAGTGCTTAAAGAAATCGTTGTGTAAAGCAAATCGTTATGAGTGCTTAAAGAAATCATTGTAAGCGCTTAAAGAAATCTTTGTGCAAAGCAAATCGTTATGATAACTTACGAAATCGTTACGGCGAGAAAGTCGTTGCGAGTTCTAAAGAAATCGTTACGGTAACTTATGAAATCGTTACGGCGAGCAAGTCATTGTGAGTTCTAAAGAAATCGTTACGGTAACTTATGAAATCGTTACGGCGAGCAAGTCGTTGTGAGTTCTAAAGAAATCGTTACGGTAACTTATGAAATCGTTATGACAGGCAAGTCGTTACACTTTCTAAAGAAATCGTTGTGATGACTTATAGAATCGTTATGATAGGCAAGTCGTTACGCTTTCTAAAGAAATCGTTGTGATGACTTATAGAATCGTTACAACATCGACTTGTTTGAAACAACATGACTTTTCAGTCTTATAAGGAAATCGTTATGACATCGACTTGTTTGAAACAACATGACTTTTCAGTCTTATAAGGAAATCGTTATGAATTTCAACAGAAATCGATATGGACTTAGAGAAATATCATGTTGAAAAGATTAAAGCTTCAGAGAAGTAATGCATACCTTTATTGGCTTGTTTGACCTTGGTATATTTCCTGTACTTTAAGACTTATGAAATATTCATTAGATATTATTGATAAAAACTAGTTTAGTTTTGTTAATCACCAAAATACATATGTAATTAATTAAAATTACATGGGGACGGACTGATCATCAAGATGGTGATGAGTTAGAGTGGGTAAAGGTACTCTCCTCGATCCGAGGGCCTAGGCTAGGCTGAATTTGGAAGAGACCCACAAGACAAGGGGTCTGCATGGGAAAGAGAGGTTAGAAGATAGGTGAAGTAGAAAGGAGCCATGAGAGGACGACAATAGGAGAATTTAAAGGATACACTAAACTACAAATAAGGGGTACAACAACAATTAAAATCACACAAGAAGGGGATGAGAAGCGAGTTCTCAAGCAAACACCCAAGTTAACATGATATGCGTTAGAATTTTAGGGTTATCACTTAGCCTTTTAATGGATTGATTTAATTGAATTGCACTCGGCTAAAGAGGAACCCTAATAGGTGTGTACTCAAGTACTCCAAGATGACTTAGGTGACACACATAAACCTCACATGAGTACGACCTAGATACGGGGGCACCAGGTACAACCAGCTCGGTGACCACAACGTGTGTACGACAACGGGGACTTATGGAGGCCCTCGATAGCATGCTCTAGTCAGCCCACGAATACTCGTAGGTGAGAGGATCTATGCTACCAAGGCGGAGACCTATCCACACGAAAAGTGTATGCGTAGCATCCCAAGAATTTCAGTAATTGAAAATTGGAGATAAATAGAAAATATGACCACTTAATAATTTAAAACTAGTTAAATACGTACGCACCATTATCCCAGATATAAAAACACATCTACAAATTTCATAAAAATCATGATTAGACTTTAAATATTATTCTCTAGTGACCCATAAAGAAATTTGGGCCAATAAAAATCTTTTAGATTGAGTTTAAAAATTATTGTGACTTATTATCTTAATTAAGGAATAAGTCAAAAAACCATTATATAACCCCGAAATTTGAAAATCTTAACTAATCAAGATTAAAAGGTTAAATACTCATCCAATACATACTTATTGGACTTCAAGTTGAGCCCAATTCGTGGTTACAACGTAAAATAAGTTTCTATATCAATTCCATCATGAATTGGGGAGAAAAATCTCCAAATTGAGGAAGGATACACCCAAATTCGTCCCTAAAAGTTTCCTAATTTAATTAGGCAACTAAAGACCCCTCTCTCTATAAATAAAGCCTCTCTCTCCCATGGGACGACCCTAGGGTTATTGGAGGCGTGCTTGGAGGCTATGGTGGTTGGAGATCTCGAGGAGAAGGCTGGAGCAAGGAGAACCTCGTGCTCTTCCCAACTCGGATCTACAACGACCTGCACACAAGAGTCAAGTTGATCATCACCAAAGGTTAGTAAAATCTCAATCAAATCAAGCAAATAATATACCCATAGAAAGCCCTTCGAGTCTACTATCAGATGAAACTATTTTGCCCAATTTATACGCAGTGTGTTGGACGTACTAAGAAGATCTTTGCACTACTTCCAAAACTAGAGTTTTCGGGGAGCACGACCTTCTTTCACCTAAAAGGTAGGTCATCTCCATGTCAAACTCTAATTAAACTCATCCATGCTTGCATCCATATGTATATATCATGTTCTTACTATTTTCCCCAATTTTTATTTTGAGAGTTTCACGAATTAAATCTTGCATGATCTTGATGCTGTACTGTCACGATTAAACCTTGTCTTGTCTTACGAGTTCCATACCTCTTTGTGGAGTCATTTTTGGACCAAGTGTTCAACATAGAATTTGTTACCCTATAATCTACTTTCATTTGGCACTAGTTTTCTTAATTTTTGTTGAGCTTACCAAGAGTATTAGCCTGAACATGAACACTGTGTCAGATTCACATAGTCAGTCCCAATACATTTTATTACCTAGTCAAACAACCTTTGTTTCTCGATTATTTGCTACTGTACAAAGTATTGGAAGTAGTCTAGATAACAAAGATGGTTTCATCTGATTTGGATCACCCTAGCATTTGTTTTGATTTTTCAAACCCACAGGTGTCAAACCTAATCCAAGTCGGAGTTGGAAATAGGTAGAAAAAGTAACCCAAACGTCAAATTTAGGTGGCGACAGGTCGACACGTCGCTACCAGAAAGTGACAACATCATGGTTGCAACCCATACCAAAAATTAGAAAGTTTCATGGTCTTCTTCAGAAGGTGACAAGATGATTGTCGCCTTCATGTTCAGAAGGTGACAGGCAATGTGTCGCCTTCTGCCTAAGTCCACTTAATCGGCCATAACATTTTATAGACCTCAGATTGACAAGCCGTTTTCTTTGCTAGTTTCTTAATTCAAAGGGCTTCATGATGGTGTTTTCACATGTGAGATTTGAATAAGAAATCAATAAGTTATGACTAAGGAATTATAGGGATGGGACTACACTTGCATTGTAAGGGGCATACATCTTGGTTTCTGTCGTTTTGTGTCGTTCTTTGCATGTGTGAGTTTGATCTGTTCTAGGAAGGTTCTATAACATCTTATGATGCATATATCAACCCATATGAAAGTTAAAACATGTTCACATGATTTTTAATTGATCTTAGGTTCATGATCATGCACTCTACCTGCTGATTATTCACATCTTGCCTTATTATCGAACTTGCTAAAACATATAGTTACTTGCTAAAATTGATCATGCATGTTTAGTACTTCATGATTTAGAACTCATGATACTTGCCATAAATGGAGTTTCCATAAATGGAGTTTCTATAACTAGAGTTTCCATAATCGGATTCACACACGCACTTGAACGATTCTATGCGCGGCATGCGCATACACTCTAGCACAATAGGAAAGCCCCTTCTTGGCTTGTGGTGAACTCTCCGTCGGATATTCATTTCGCCGGACTAGTGATCCCTTGACCAAGGCCTCCGTAAGTCTCCTCTGACCATGGATTCCCATATGGCTGACGAGCAGATTGTACCAATGAAGTACCCGGAAGTTAGTGTGCACGTATCTCTTCTCTCTTGGCATTCTTGACGAGATCTTTCTCTTCTCATCTTGACTTTCTTGTAGTGATTGAGTATAACACATGAAACCAAGTTATTAAAGATAGAATTTATGTAAATGTGTCGTTATGCTTCAGGATTGAACTCTTGACTTGATATTCCCAACATACCCTTAAACTCTATATCATTATTGACATGACACTCTCGATAATACTCCTGAACCTTCTCGACTAGTCTATCCTCATTGACACACATTACTTTCTTGTGATACATTCATGAAGTACATCAGTGATATTGGAGTCATGAACTCAAAACTCATTCTTGTCACCCATGAGTCGACGGGCTCATTGGGACAGATGCCAGTGTTGCGTAATATGAACCTGACTGAGGGCCCATATCTGGTCTTGGAGATTCTGGCAAAGTCCTGTTACCTATGGGTGTGATTGTCAGATTCGCCCCCGACAAAGTCTTGTTTACCCCAAGGTATTGATTGCACAGTTTTCCCAAAGATGTTCGTTACCTCAGGAGTTGATTGTTAGGTTGATCCCCTAACAAAGTCGTGTGCCTGGTGTAGTGCGGAATCATGATTGGTGCTTGGCATGGCACGTACTTGTTACACATGATAAACTTACTTGCTTGTTACCTGCTACTGTGTGCTGGTCCTTAACCCGAGTGGCTGAATGACGTACTTTCATGAGGCACCAGTAGATCCTGCGTGATATTCTTGTGGAGTGCTCCGAGTGGGTTACTCAAAATGCTTGCTAGTGAAATGGCCATCTTGTTACATGTTATCTTGCTCTTGTTCATGAAGTTACCATCTTGCTAGATCATTGTTCACAATATCTTGAACTCTTGAATACAACCTTATTGCTAGATTGATCTTTACATCTCTTAATCTCACAATCTTGTAGGAAACACTGCACACGTGTTACTACCGCCGTTTTAATGGTATTGTACATAGCATGTTCTTACCTTCTAGCTTTTTAATTATTAAATACTTATATCATTGCTGGAAGATGTAAATCCTACTGGGCGAGTGTGCTCATACCTGCTCTCTTTAACATTTCAGGTAGTGAAGGTAAAGCTAAATGATGGGACCTGTGCGTCGAGCGTGGAGTACACTTAGAGAGTTCGTTCTTATTTTTATTTAGATTGGTCATGAATGTAATTTCCCTTTTCTTTAAGAGATAGATAGATTGGTGAGCAAGGAGTGTTTCATTTAACATTGGAGGTTGTAATATTCATTTTGATAAATAAAGGAAGAAAATTTGATTATTGCATTGTGTGCCCTATTTGTAAAAGCTATTAGTCTATAGCTTCTGAATGCTTGCTCGTTCGTTGCGTCTCCCAATTTATTCCGCTGCTAAAACAAAATTGGGGGCGTGACAGTATGCATATACCTAATCACACCGGAGTGTATGCAAATACTATTCTAAACTAACAAGCAGTAGTCTGGGGGTTTCTGATAAAGTTGCAACGACTGGATCTAACACGACCTTATTGCGACCGATAGATCAGTCAGGATAATCTCCGCTTGTAGAAACCCTAAACCACACACAAATAGAGGGAAAACAGACTATCCTAAACATGGTAAAACATGAAAAAAACTAAATAGAGGATAAAGATTCACAAAGAGACACAAATAAAACAACGAAATAGAAAGCAACACCAACCAAGGTGTACCTGAGATCGTGTCCTCCCCGTTCACCGCGACAATGTTGCGCCCTCTCTATACGTCGTGACAAGACCAGAAAATAGCATATCAAATAAAACAGAAAAAACGCGATCCTAAGATGATTTTAACACTCCAAAAACAAACGAAAAGGTTGGTAAATGGCAGAGCAAACAAGGTTTGACAATGGAGGTCCCACCGTGATCACCAAAAGGTGTAATCATGGGGTTGTGCGCCCCTCTAAGACACAAAAGAGCATGCGATATTTATAGAATGAAGAAATGTGATCGCCACCAAGATGATTTCCTAAAAAAACACTCCTAAAGCATGGACTAATAAACTTGGAAAAGGAAAGAGAAGGCCACTTATGTAAGGTCTCGGGTCTTTAATGTATCCTTATTGGGTCTGTAGAGGTCCTATGTAGTAGACGTCCAGGGCTTGCCGTTGATTCTGAGTCAGCGTCCAGAGATGTGGACGTCTGAGCTTGAACTCAGCGACAAGCTATGTGGACGTTAATCTGTAGGCGGTTCAGTTGGCGGCCATTGATGTTGACGTCGACTAACCAGTCCTGTTGAAATAGGGCAGCCCGAGAGCAGGGTTTCTTCTTCTCCTTTTCTCTCCTTCCTTCCTCCTTAGCCTTTCTTGATTCCTGTAGCTTCTATTGGGTGATTTGAGCTCGTGGGAAGTCCCTGGATCGTGTGGCGTTGCTAGATCGGGCGGGAATCGCGAGGTTTTGGCGTGATTCGCGCGGAGTCTTCAGGGAGATCCGGCGCGTTTGGTGGCTGTTTGGGGATCTGTTAGGCGTTCTGAGGTAGGGACTTAACTCCTATAACCTTCCCCAGCAAACCAGCATGTCCAATTAACTTAATTGATGTGCAAATCATGGTTTAGGGTTTGGGTTATATCGTGCCGGAATTAAGGGTGGATTGGATAATCTAGGTGTTAGATTGTCTAATTATGATTTTCTGGTAGTATGGATTGGTGAGAGGAAGTGTTTCCCTCCATCAGTCAGAGTTTGGATTTGTGTTTCTGCCCATTGGGACTGATTCGGGTCAGTTCTGGGTATGGGGGGACTGAAGATATCAACGTCCACATATGTTGACGTTGAGATCTTCAGGGGTGAAGTAAACGACAAGGTCGATTGCCGTTTAGTTCCTGTTAACGACATGAGGGTTGCCGTTTACCTTATGTTGGCGGCAATCGATGTGGCCGTTTATATCCTGTCTCCCAGCAGACCTGAGTTGTGCGGTTAGAGGCGATTGACATGTGATGTCCGCCCTAATAGCACAAGCGGGTCAGGCTTAGAGTGTGACTCCGTCTGTGCATAGTGGTAGTAGTTTGTGGCACGAGGTGTTTACTACTGTACGGGGTTTCAGACGTTGAGTGTGTTCCGTCTGTTGTACGCGCGTTGCGTTACCGTGTACCCGTTTCTGTTGTGTTACCTAGGCGTGGGTGCGACTCCGTCTAGACGACTAGCGTGTGGTTGTCCTCCGCTAGTGAGCCGGGACATCGAGTGCGACTCTGTCCTGTGCGTACTCCTTTTGGTGGTTTTGAGCCGGTCTCCGTGGAGCCCCTTCTCTACCGCTAGGGTCAAGCGTAGGGGAAAAACCGGTCGTGGACCAGACGCGAGAGAGAGCGTCTGTAGTGTGCACACGTGGCTGGGGTTGAGAGCCTCTGTGGTGACGGGACGCCGAGCCACAGACCCTAGCTGAGTCCTACCTGCTGTGTGTGAGTGTGTGTTACTGAGCCGTGTGGTTTACAGTTTTGTGTGGTGCGACGTGTACTTACTTTTTGTTTTACTTTCCGCACTTTAGACTGTTACCGGTGGGGTTACTTTTCCCTACTGGGTCTCTTTCTTGAGACTCACTCCCTTCCCTTTCAGGTGGGTCTTCGTCGACTCCCGTTCCAGGCGAGTCTAGCCACTCCGGTGTTGGTGCTCCCTAGCTGCAGTGAGTTGTACCTTTTTGTTGTACTTCTGTACTCTGTACCTTGTCTCAGACTCTGAGGTTGTATATGATATGTTCATATAGTGGAATTTTACTGCTTTGCATGGTGTGTATCTTCTTACATATAGTCTCCTCGGACTCTAAATTCCTACCCTTCCGAGCTTGTCTCGTGGGTTAGCGGGTCAGAATTCGGGTTACTGGTTGTTACTGGTAATGCGGATTCTGGGTCGTTACAGTTTGGTATCAGAGCAGTGGTCTGATGAGATATATATAAGAAAATGCCTACCATGTTAACTCAGAGTCTAAAGAGTACAGCTGCACTGTAGTTAGCTTTGTAGCCCGGAGTTAGTTAATGTATTTATGTGTGTATTTTTGTTCTGTGTATAGTTCTATGGCGCCTAGGCGACGTCCTAGAGAGGGAGTAGCCGAACAGGCAACTCGTCCGGAGGTTGGAGATGCTCCGCCACCTCAGCAGACGCAGCCTTTGCCACAGGATGCGCATAGTGGTATTGTTCCGCCGCCGCCACCTCCACCTCAGGTAGCTCAGGGATTAGACATGACTCATTTTCTTGAGGGGATGGCTCAGTTTGTTGCTCAGCACCGTGACGCGCCGGTACCCCAGGGTGGTACTGGGAGGGTGTTGAGGGAGTTCTTGCAGTTTCAGCCTCCTCAGTTTTTGGGCCAGCCTGATCCAGATGTAGCGCGAGCTTGGCTAGATGCAGTGGAGCGGACTTTTCGTTCCATGGAGTGTGTTCCAGAGGAGCGAGTGTTGTTAGCCAGTTACCAGTTGCAGGCGCAGGCGTTGACTTGGTGGTCCGCTGAGTGGGAGACTACTTTTCAGTCTCGCCCACTGAGACAGATTCCGTGGCAGGAGTTTGTTGTTTCTTTTGAGAGAGCCTTCTGTCCTACTTACGTCCGGACGGAGAGGTTGTACCAGTTTCTGGACTTGCAGCAGAGGGACTCTACTGTGGTGCAGTACAGGGCCAGATTTGTGGAGTTAGGGCGTTATGCTCCGCAGATTATGGGAGATGAGGGTCTGAGGACTCAGCAGTTTGTGAGAGGCTTGAGGCCAGAGCTCAGGCAGGCGCTGATAGTTGCTCGTGTCACAGACTTGGATGCGGCCTATCAGACAGCGGCAGCATTGGAGGCAGACACCTTGCGGACTCGTGCTCGGAGTGCAGAGGTTCAGACGCAGGTAGTTCCTTCTCAGCCTCACCAGCAGCAGGGTACTGTGCAGGCGACTCCGAGGACTACGACTTCTTACGCGTCCACTTCTACTGGGACGTCGACGAAGTCAGGATCTCGGAGGAGATTTCGGCGTGATAGGAGGCAGGCAGAGCAGAGGCAGCAGTCGGTTGGGAGTGTGCAGCAGCCGACAGGTCAGCCTTCGCAGCAGGTACAACGTACTTTTGCTGGGCAGTGTTACCGGTGTGACCAGATGGGTCACATGGCACGAGATTGTCCTTTGCTACCTCGTGTGCCGCAGCAGCAGACTCAGACTCAGCCCCGAGTGCAGCAGCAGCAGCAGCAGGCACCAGTGCAGCAGCGTCAGCAGACTGGAGGTTCTGGTGGGTCCAGAGGTAGAGGTCGTGTTACCCACTTGACTCGTGCAGACGCGGAGGCAGCTCACCTGGTGGAAGGTACTGTTTCAGTTTTTGGTTGTGCAGCTAGAGTTTTGTTTGATTCCGGTGCCTCTCACTCTTTTGTGTCTGAGGACTTTTTAGACTCCCTTGGAGAGTTGAGTTCGGGAGAGTCTGTTGAGTTGGCAGTAGAGTTGCCGACGGGGGACTTTGTCCTTACGTCCTACTGTCTCGAGGAGGTACCTGTGCAGTTGCAGGATCAGTTGTTGTCAGCCCGTTTGTTTGCCTTGCAGTTGCATGACTATGATGTGATTTTGGGTATGGATTGGTTGGAGCGGTATGGTGCAGTGATGGATTGCCAGAAGAAGAGGGTGCACTTGCGGATACCTGGAGCAGCGGCGTTCTACTTCCAGGGTATCGTACCTCTTACTTCTCGCTTTTTAGTTTCTGCTTTGAGGGCAGGGAGGTTACTTGCTTCTGGTTGTCAGGGTTTCCTAGTTTCTGCAGTGACTCTTGACCAGATTGCCTCGGGAGTGGGAGACATTCCTGTAGTGTGTGAGTTTCCGGATGTCTTTCCGGAAGAGTTGCCTGGTCTTCCACCAGAGAGAGAGATTGAGTTTACTGTAGAGTTGGTTCCTGGCACTTTACCTTTTGCGCAGGCACCGTACCGTATGGCACCAGCGGAGTTGAGGGAGTTGAAGAGGCAGCTTGAGGAGTTGTTGGAGAGGGCTATATCCGTCCTAGCTTTTCTCCGTGGGGGTCTCCTGTTTTGTTTGTCCGGAAGAAGGATGGTAGCCTGAGGTTGTGTATCGACTATAGGAAGCTAAATCAAGTGACCATCAAGAATAGGTATCCTTTGCCTAGGATTGATGATCTCTTTGATCAGCTTCAGTCTGCTCGTGTCTTCTCGAAGATTGACTTGAGATCGGGCTACTATCAGTTGCGGATTAGAGACTCGGACGTTGAGAGGACTGCGTTTCGGACCAGATATGGACACTTTGAGTTTTTGGTGATGCCGTTTGGGCTCACCAATGCTCCAGCAGCCTTCATGGATCTGATGCACCGGGTGTTCCACCAGTTCTTGGACCGGTTTGTCGTAGTGTTTGTTGACGACATTCTGGTGTACTCCATTTCGGAGGAGGAGCACGCCGAGCACCTGAGGATCGTGTTGCAGACTTTACGAGAGCACCAGTTGTATGCCAAGCTTAGCAAGTGTGAGTTTTGGCTACAACAGGTTCACTTCTTGGGGCACGTGATCTCAGGTGAGGGAGTTTCAGTAGATCCAGCGAAGGTTGAGGCAGTTTTGCAGTGGGAGAGTCCCAGATCTGTGTCTGAGATTCGTAGCTTTCTGGGTTTGGCAGGTTACTACCGCAGATTTGTTCGAGACTTTTCTCAGGTAGCTGCACCCTTGACTCGGTTGACGAGAAAGGGAGTTCCGTTTGAGTGGTCGATCAGTGTGAGCAGAGTTTCATAGAGTTGAAACGACTGCTTACGTCGGCGCCAGTTCTTGCCTTACCTTCAGGTGAGGAGGGTTTTGAGGTTTGCACAGATGCTTCAGGTGTTGGTTTGGGTGCGGTTCTGATGCAGCAGGGCCGAGTGGTGGCTTATGCGTCTCGCCAGCTTAAGCCCCACGAGGAGAGTTACCCGACCCACGACCTAGAGCTTGCAGCTGTGGTGTTTGCTTTGCGGATTTGGCGTCTTACCTGTACGGAGTGAGCTTTGTAGTCCGTACCGACCACCAGAGTTTGAGATATGTGTTTTCTCAGAGGGATCTGAATATGAGGCAGCGTCGATGGATGGAATATCTGAAGGACTATGATTTCAGCATTGAGTATAAGCCTGGAAAGGCGAATGTAGTTGCAGATGCCTTGAGTAGGAAAGCACAGATGAGTCATCTGATGCTTAGAGAGTGGCAGTTGTGGCAGTCTGCGGCAGAGGGGTCTTTCAGTGTTTCGTCCAGTCGTTTATGTGTGTTGGGTAGTTTGTTAGCAGCTCCCGCCGTTGTGAGACAGGTTGCTGAGGCTCAGCAGGCAGATCCCGAGTTGCACAGTGTGTTGCTTCTCCCAGAGGTTGAGCTTTGTGAGGATGGGACTGTTAGGTTCCGAGATAGACTCTATGTTCCTGTTGAGGAGTCTATCAGGAGAGTCGTGTTGCAGGAGGCACATGGTTCCAGGTACTCTATTCATCCAGGGGCGACCAAGATGTACCACAGGTTGAGACATCAGTTTTGGTGGCCTGGGATGAAGAGAGACATAGCGGCTTTTGTTGCGAGGTGTTTGGTCTGTCAGCAGGTGAAGGCCGAACATCAGCGTCCGGGAGGACTTGTGCAGCCGTTAGAGATTCCGATGTGGAAGTGGGACCATGTTACGACTGACTTTGTTTGTGGTTTGCCGAGGACAGCTGGAGGTTTTGACAGCATTTGGGTTCTTGTGGACAGATTGACGAAGACTGCCAGATTCTTGCCTGTCAGGACTAGTTGGGGTGTGAGTAGGTTGGCCGCGTTGTACGTAGAGCGGATTGTTCCTTTGCATGGAGTGCCGATCTCTATCGTGTCAGACAGGGATCCTCGCTTCACTTCTGGGTTCTGGCGCAGTTTCCAGAGAGCTTTGGGGACAGAGTTGGCTTTTAGTTCCGCCTACCACCCTCAGTCAGACGGTCAGTCAGAGCGGACTATCCAGACTTTGGAGGATATGCTTAGAGCTTGTTGCCTGGAGTGGCAGGGGTCGTGGACAGTTCACTTGCCGTTGGTCGAGTTTGCTTATAATAATAGTTATCACTCCAGTATCGGTTTGGCACCATATGAGGCTTTGTACGGACGACCGTGTCGCACTCCTCTTGACTGGTTCGAGGTTGGCGAACGAGTTGTCACGGGACCGGAGTTGGTTCAGCAGTCAGTTGAGGTAGTTCAGCTTGTGAGACAGAGGCTTCAGTCAGCTCAGAGTCGGCAGAAGAGTTATGCAGATCAGCGCAGACGACCGCTCGAGTTTCAGGTAGGAGACCAGGTGTTTGTTCGTGTGTCTCCTATGAAGGGAGTGGTGAGGTTCGGTAAGCGTGGGAAGTTGAGTCCTCGCTTTATTGGGCCTTTTACCATTTCTGAGCGTGTCGGGAGTTTGGCGTACAGACTTGAGCTTCCGTCAGAGTTGGCAGCAGTGCACGACGTGTTTCACGTGTCGATGCTTCGGAGGTACCTTTCTGACGAGTCTCACGTTCTGCAGAGTGCAGAGTGGTCTGAGGTGACTCCAGTGTTGACTGTACCCGAGTTTCCGTTGCACATTGAGGATCGCCGAGTTCAGAGGTTGAGAAACAAGGCAATCCCTTTAGTTCGTGTTGCGTGGCAGCGGCACTCCGGTGGTGAGTCGACATGGGAGCGGGAGGACGAGATGCGCGAGCATTTTCCGTACCTCTTTGGTGAGTTTTCTTTCCTTGTGTTGTTGAATTTTGAGGGCAAAATTCCTTAAGGGGGGAGAGCTGTAAGGTCTCGGGTCTTTAATGTATCCTTATTGGGTCTGTAGAGGTCCTGTGTAGTAGACGGCCAGGGCTTGCCGTTGAGTCTGAGTCAGCGTCCAGAGATGTGGACGTCTGAGCTTGAACTCAGCGACAAGCTATGTGGACGTTAATCTGTAGGCGGTTCAGTTGGCGGCCATTGATGTTGACGTCGACTAACCAGTCCTGTTGAAATAGGGCAGCCCGAGAGCAGGGTTTCTTCTTCTCCTTTTCTCTCCTTCCTTCCTCCTTAGCCTTTCTTGATTCCTGTAGCTTCTGTTGGGTGATTTGAGCTCGTGGGAAGTCCCTGGATCGTGTGGCGTTGCTAGATCGGGCGGGAATCGCGAGGTTTTGGCGTGATTCGCGCGGAGTCTTCAGGGAGATCCGGCGCGATTGGTGGCTGTTTGGGGATCTGTTAGGCGTTCTGAGGTAGGGACTTAACCCTATAACCTTCCCCAGCAAACCAGCATGTCCAATTAACTTAATTGATGTGCAAATCATGGTTTAGGGTTTGGGTTATATCGTGCCGGAATTAAGGGTGGATTGGATAATCTAGGTGTTAGATTGTCTAATTATGATTTTCTGGTAGTATGGATTGGTGAGAGGAAGTGTTTCCCTCCATCAGTCAGAGTTTGGATTTGTGTTTCTGCCCATTGGGACTGATTCGGGTCAGTTCTGGGTATGGGGGGACTGAAGATATCAACGTCCACATCTGTTGACGTTGAGATCTTCAGGGGTGAAGTAAACGACAAGGTCGATTGCCGTTTAGTTCCTGTTAACGACATGAGGGTTGCCGTTTACCTTATGTTGGCGGCAATCGATGTGGCCGTTTATATCCTGTCTCCCAGCAGACCTGAGTTGTGCGGTTAGAGGCGATTGATATGTGACGTCCGCCCTAATAGCACAAGCGGGTCAGGCTTAGAGTGTGACTCCGTCTGTGCATAGTGGTAGTAGTTTGTGGCACGAGGTGTTTACTACTGTACGGGGTTTCAGACGTTGAGTGTGTTCCGTCTGTTGTACGCGCGTTGCGTTACCGTGTACCCGTTTCTGTTGTGTTACCTAGGCGTGGGTGCGACTCCGTCTAGACGACTAGCGTGTGGTTGTCCTCCGCTAGTGAGCCGGGACATCGAGTGCGACTCTGTCCTGTGCGTACTCCTTTTGGTGGTTTTGAGCCGGTCTCCGTGGAGCCCCTTCTCTACCGCTAGGGTCAAGCGTAGGGGAAAAACCGGTCGTGGACCAGACGCGAGAGAGAGCGTCTGTAGTGTGCACACGTGGCTGGGGTTGAGAGCCTCTGTGGTGACGGGACGCCGAGCCACAGACCCTAGCTGAGTCCTACTGCTGTGTGTGAGTGTGTGTTACTGAGCCGTGTGGTTTACAGTTTTGTGTGGTGCGACGTGTACTTACTTTTTGTTTTACTTTCCGCACTTTAGACTGTTACCGGTGGGGTTACTTTTCCCTACTGGGTCTCTTTCTTGAGACTCACTCCCTTCCCTTTCAGGTGGGTCTTCGTCGACTCCCGTTCCAGGCGAGTCTAGCCACTCCGGTGTTGGTGCTCCCTAGCTGCAGTGAGTTGTACCTTTTTGTTGTACTTCTGTACTCTGTACCTTGTCTCAGACTCTGAGGTTGTATATGATATGTTCATATAGTGGAATTTTACTGCTTTGCATGGTGAGTATCTTCTTACATATAGTCTCCTCGGACTCTAAATTCCTACCCTTCCGAGCTTGTCTCGTGGGTTAGCGGGTCAGAATTCGGGTTACTGGTTGTTACTGGTAATGCGGATTCTGGGTCGTTACAACTTACCTGTTAACGCATCGCTGATGTGCAACGCAATAGCAATCTTGTCGCGACTGCATGATCAGTCGTGATATGGATGTTGTGACCAGGTCCATCAACACCTTCTTAGCAGTGCCTAAGATGAATGGTGGACCTCCTTCCCTTCCTCCGGCTGGCTAGAGGAAGAGAGCTCCTCTTTTGCTCTTCTTAGGGTACCTACCAAAACAAAGAACAAGAAAAGAAAACCCGATTAAACAACTTTTAAGTGAAGTATCAACACAACATAAAAGGAAAGAAGGAAAGCATGGAGGGAATGTTGGGGTGTTTACAAAACCCCTTTTGGGTGTTGGAAAACTAGGAAGGAAAGTGCATGGAGAGATTTAATCATAGAGGAGGGAGGAACCCTAACTAGCATGCATGTATGTACAAAATGCAGAAAAGAAAGTAAAATCAAAACTAAATCAATATTATCATGTTTGATGTGATTCTAGTTAGACTTCATAAAGTAATCCATGAGGAACAACTTTCATGAAGAATCCTTGAGGAGATATACCCTCATTTGAGCTGTGGAAGGCACGATAATTTCACATGTGTAGATCTCGATATGAGAGAGAATGTGAAGAATAATCTACTGTAACATTAAGCACAAATCACCAATCGATGTAATTCCACTTTGAGGTTAAAGAGGGCTCTGTAGGGGACAACTTTTATGAAAACATCTCAAAGAGATATGGCCTGGTGGGATCTCCATAAGTCATGAAAACACTGCTGGTCCTGGAAGCGATATGAGAGAAAGAGAGAGAGGAGAGAGAAGATAAGAAACGGGAAGAACAACCTGTCCTCTACGTTTGGGGTGATGGGACTTGGTGAGAAGAGTCTTCAAAGACCTCTCCTCGTGGTGGTAGCCTTCCTCCATCCCATAGAGAGTCCTAGGATGTGTTTAAGAGAGAGAGAGTCCAATCTCGAGTTAGAGAGAGAGTCCAAGTTGTGGGAGAGTTGGAGAGTCTATCTTGAGTTAGGATGAACATGGAGACTCCCTAGGGATAAGGATATGAGGTTTGAGTCATAATCCAACTCAAAGGTGTTATGTTGAGTGTGTATTGGTATTTCTTAAAGATGAATTTTTAATAATGACCAATGAACATCACTCATACTTTGATTTTGATGATGACATATTGAACATATTGTACATATTGAAAATATTACAATAATGTTTAAACAACATGTTCTTGTTATATAATATTCTGTATCTTATTGTTAATGACATGTTTTGATGGTCTATTCTTCATTCATACAGGTTTACAAAGCTTTTGTCAAAGTTAGGTCGACTCTAGTTGACAATGAGGTCGACTCTCAAGGTATGCCCAGCAGGCTCCTGAAGAAAAAGTCACAGACAGGTCGACTCCAGTTGACAAACAGATCGACTCTTAAAGGCTACTCAACAAGTTTCTGAAAAGCAAATGTCAGTAGTGTCAACTCGACCTGAGAGTGAGGTCGACACTAGTATCCATCCAGTGAACCTGATTTAGTGGAATGCACAGGAGGTCGACTCTAGCTGCTGGTCAGGTCGACTCTACCTGGTGATCAGGTCGACACTCGTGGTCTGTCAGGTCGACACTAGTGTTTTTCCAGTGTGATGAAATTGGTTGCTGATCAGTAGTGTCGACTCTATTGGAAACATGAGTCGACTCTCTTTTTCTATAAACCCAGAATTATGCAAAGCATAGAATCCAATGGTTGTGATCTCCTTCTAAAATCTATATGGGAGATTCTATAATTACTGAAATGCCATGTCATCCAAGTGGCAATGTGGTAAAGACCTTTTGGACACGTGGCAGTCTGGGATCATTCTAGGTTTCTGTGCACATCTTTTTCAAGTATGTGAGACTGCACAGAGGCTATAAAAAGCTCTCTTATCTCATCTGATCTAATAGTCTTTTGAGTTGATCCAGTGTAATGGCACATTACTTTAACTTGCATAAATTTCTTGCTATAATTTCAAAGAAATCTCCAAGCTCATCACCATCTTCTAAAATGCAGGAATCTTTAGAGAAGAAGAAGAGAAGAGAAGGAAGAAAAATGGACAATTGCTTCATGGCTAAGGAAAGCTCCAACGGTTTGCTAAATTCCAACAATTCCCTCAACTTATGTTCTGACAGTGATAATGAGGAACTATCTTATGATGATTCGATGGAATGCTATGAACATGTGTGTAAACAATTTAAAAGGTTAAATCTCAAAACAAGAAGCCAAAAGACAAATTAGAGGTAAATGAGATGAAAATTATTAATGTTCAAGCTTTCTATGAAGAGAATGAAGAACTAAAAATAGAGAATGAAGACTTGAAAATGAAGTTGAAAAGTTAAATTCTGAGAAAGAGAATTTGAAAGATGAAGTCCAAATCTGTGTAAATAAACTGAATGGACTAAAAGAAAACCATGAGCTATTGAGACCTAAAGTCATAAAGCTGGTAAATGAAAATCATAAATTGATTGATCTTAATCAGAACTTCAAATTTGACAATGATCAATTAAACAAACAGATTTCAAATATGGCTTAGGATTATCAAATCATTGAGAAATGCAAACAACTTGTTGAAGAAAATCATCATCTGAAAAAGAAGATTGAATGCATGTTGCATGACAAACCTTTGGATAATGACGGTAGCAATTTAAGCTACAAAAGTGCTGATTTGGAAAAACAAATTGCTCTATTTGAAAATGAAAAGAAGAAGATAAATATGGTTTTAATGTCATCCTAAACAAACTTCAAATTTTAGAAAAAGAAATTGCTACATTAAAAGCTGAAAAACAAAAAATGCAGAATGAACTCAAGAATGCTGAAATTAAAAATCTTGATTCTGTGAAAAAGAAGGAAAATGAAGAGAAAACCAAAATTGTAAGGCCCTCGAATTTTGTTGCATTATTGTATTGCATGTAAATAATTCATGTTGTGTATGTACGTATGTAAATATCTACGTAAGTACTAGTTAGTATACTATTGCATGCATGTGTATAAATTAGATGTAAATAATGTATGAAGGATATGATGGTACTGTGTACGTAATAGTAACATATGACATATATAGGTATAAGATGTGCATGGTTTCTGCATGTTTTAGAGTTCTGGCCGAAGGCCAGATTGGCGTCAATATCAACAGATGTCGATGTGGTGTCGGCGTCAACCATATGGACGCCAACACTAACCCCACCGTCCAGCGATGTGGACGCCAACTTCTCTGACCTGCATGCGTTGCAGAGCCCAGAATTTCGGAAGCAAGCTAGCTCACCCATTGGGGAGCTGTCTCCAACGGTCTGAAAGCCTTCTTGTCCGACCTGCGTGAGAGGAGAGCTCCCTCCTCTATATACAAACCCCTTTTTCAACCCTCAGCGCTCTCTTGGCTCTCCTTGCAAGAGGAGAGGAAGGAGAAGAAGACAAACCCTAGTTTCTGAGAGAAGAACCTGACTTTGCAAGCCTAGATCCGGGGATTTGGAGCTTCATCCGGCCATCTACGACGACTGGGAGATAGCTGGAGCATCAGGGAAGGCTTCCCCGATCTCGCTTTGGTGTCTACATCAATCAAGAACCCGGAGGAAGGTGTCATTGGAGGCTTCTTGGGACTGCCCAATGGGAGCTTCACTGCCATTTTAGATCCCCTTGTAGTATTTTTCAGAGGCAAGTAACCCTCACCCTCCGTCCACGTAGATGTCAAGTAGGGTTTTATAATTTTTATGTATTTTTCCTCACGTCCTAGATCCCCCTTTCACCTTTGCATTTGGAGTTCGGTCTGTGTTTCTGCACAGACAAGAACTTGGCGTCAATGCCCTTGATGCCGAGATCCCTGGTATGCGTCCAGCGATCTGGCCGTCCACTCCTGGAACGGCCAGAGACCGCCGTTAAGTTCTCCAGGACAGAACATTGAGCTGTTCTTCCTGGCATATTTGATTAATTTCGACGTGTTTTGCGATGAGGATATAATGTAACTCTTATATGCTATGTATACTAGCTAATGTGATGAATGGGAGAATGAATGAACATTTATTTGTGGGTGGTTGAGTTTATTCGTCTATCTAATGTGTATGCGAAATGAATGGCAATGTATATTCACCATGATCCTAATGATCTGTGGCAAAGTTTTGTTGCCCAAATTTGTTAGACCATGTATGTATGATTCTGTCTGTGTTCTGAGTTTCTAACATTTTTTTCCCATGCTTGTATGGTTATTGAAATTTCTGTTTTGGGAAATAGAAATCATGCGTAGGTCATGTTAAATTTCCAGTAAATTGCGTGTTGCTCGGTAAATTCGGGAATAAATTCTGTGACCCTGTGCATGCTAGGGTGCAGGCAGTGAGCTGTTAAAATTTGTGATTATGTTCAACTCCATGTTAATTTGCATTATGAATAATAATGTGAAATTGATGTTAAATTTTCTGTAACTTCATTTTGAGTCAGAAAAATCTGAAAATTTTCATGTGGAATCATAAACCTGAGATCAACATATGGTTAAATTTTCAAGTCGTTGGACAACTATATAGTGAAATATGAATTTTTCCATGCGAGAAATGTGAAAAAGAATGCATGCTAATGTGGGAATAATGTGACATGTGTGTGTGATCTGATTTGTGTAAAATTCTGAACATGTAGTCCCTGTTAACTGTAGAATCATATTAGGAAAACAGAGCCCTTGTGTGAGTGAGAAAATGAATGAGAGGCAAGTGACATGTGTAAAGATATGTGTTAAAAATCGGTAAATGTGTAAATTGTGCCAAGTGTGACACTGCTTCCATAGAGGGCAGTGGAACCGTATCAGGGAAAAGTCCCCCTGAGAAGGTTCAATGTGTTGTGATCCTAAAGGCATTAGGATGAAATCCTGGAGGTGGACAAGTACCACTGGTTAGGGTGGAGACTTGTTCTCCCGGTCTGCGCAGTCCAAGAGTCGTCACTGTATTGCCTAGGTGACGTCTATGTGTATGTGATGTGATGTGTCCTTCTCTGGTGGTTTGGACTATGTGTCACGGCACTAAATGTGAAAGTGAAAATGTGTATGTGTTCATGTGTAAAGAAATGTGAATGTGAACAATGTGTAAATGTATATGTGTAAAGTGTATACTATGTGATTGAAAAAGTTGTGTAAAAATGTGAAACCGAAATGTGAAGTTGTGAATTTGTGATCCATGTTGTAGTAATCTGAAATCATGTTAAAAACAGCAAACTAAATGTACTTATAATCATGCTTTACATGTGCAAATTGCTTAGAATCCATGTTAGAATGATTCTTAGTGGTGTGTAAGTAATCCCATGCTTGTTTGCCTTCATGTTGTAACTTAAATTGATTAAGTAGCTCTCATGGGTTGGGTTATGCTTCCTAGTCTATGTAAAACCAGCAAGCTTAAAGAGGATGAAATGGTCATGAGCATGTATAGGAATGTATAGAAATTCATGCTAAGTGTATTCTTTTCACATAGGCATTGAGACCATGCTAAACTTGCTTCATGACTAGTTTAATTGAAAATGGACCTTCCATGTATTGGAATGAGTAGAGAGCATGTGATAGGAAGCTTTATTGTGGAAAAAAATCTGAAAGCATGAGCCATGTGTTTAATTGGTAGAGTCATCATAATAGAGTGTTGACCTTCAATGTTAAGTATGTCATACATCGTATCCTACAAATGTGTATGTAAAACCTGCTATGGCGTGTACATGTATGGTATGTGTAGAGTTATTTGCTGAGTCTTTTAGACTCATTACTTGCTTCAGCGTACAGGTGTAGTTGGTGATGACACCCTTGGGGAGGCGGCAGTGGAGACCGACTCCGAGCGTGGAGATTAGATCGCCGGTGTACTTTGCGATATTTGACTTCATAGTATGTAATTGCAACATCGTACTAGTATTATCATGGAAGAATGTTTAAGTGTGGACAATTATGTATTTGATTTTCAGCAAGTTAATTATGTGGACTTTTAGTTCTTTAAATGTTATCGAATCATGTATGTTAAATGTGGATGATGAATGAAATGAAGACAGTGGTTCTTTTACTTCCGCTACTTTGTTCTTATATTCACGTGTATCTCAGCTGAATGTTTATGTTGGGTAAATGTCCCACTGTGGCAACGTTCACTATATCGACGTGGGTTGGTATAACCGTACCGATATAATGAGGGTCGCTACAGAAATAATATTTGTTAAAGCTACTACGAACAAGAACTCTGATATCTCTAATGAAAAAGCAGTGAAAATTCATGTTCAGAACAATATTCAAAAACAAAATGAGAAAAATGGCAAAAATGCTGCTAAGAAGAATAATCATGTTTCTGTGAGAAACCAGAAAATGAAAATAGAAAAACAAAAACCATTGTACAGGATTCCTTTACCTTCTTCACAAGTCAGGACAGCTCCAAAGAAAGTTCAACACTCACATCATGCTAGGAGCTACCAAAAGGTAAAGCCTCATCCATCTTCATTCAGTACTGCTCCACAAAGGAAGAGAAGCTTCTAGCAAATGTACTTAAGCAAAGGTAAGCACTAGGTAAGAAATTCTCTTATTTGCTTTAATTGCAATAAACCTGGTCATCTTGTCAAACATTGTTGGTTTATAAATCAGAATTTTCATAAACATGCCAAATCAGTCCAATGTTTTCATTGTCATATAATTGGTCATATCTCTAGGGACTGTTGGTACAGAGATGATCTTTTTGTGCATGCTCCAAAGCCTCATGCTCATACACAAACTCATGTACATAGGAATAAAAATCATGTTCATGCTGAAAATACTCAGAAATTCCATATACACAAGAATAGAACTGTTGCACAAAATAATGAAAGGTTTGCGGAATCCCAATATGGTAATCTAGAAGGGGGGTTGAATAGATTACTACCAATTAAAAGTTTGAAAACAACCCTTTTTCAATCACAACAAAGTCTTTTGAATTTTCTGTAGAAACAACGTGAGACTTAGATGTGTTGACGATGTGTAGGTGAGTTAGCAATCTATCTAGTGTGTGAATGCAACGTGCCTATCAAGCATCTAACGTGAAAATCGTTCAAACCACAAGACACGAAGATTTACGTGGTTCGGAGTACACAAATCGTGTATCCTACGTCCACGGCACACACACACACACAGAGAAAACTGCTTATGAGCGAGTTCGGTGACTACAACTCACACACACGTGTTTTCTGATGTGCACCCACGATCAGAACAACACAAACACATGATCTCAAGCACAAGGGTCGCTTGAATCACCACAACACACACACGGATGGTAGAAATATGAAAACAGAGAGAGTTCTGAGTGAGAGAATAAATCCTGGAGAAGAACTGTTCTGAGAATGCCGGGAGGAACTTCAATCTTCGACTTGAATGCTTTGAGTCGATGGAGAAGGTTGAATCCTCAACGTTCTTCTTTCAGGAGCTGCTGGATCGACGGATCTTTAGGGCTCTGTGCAGCAGACTGAAGCAGGGCAGCAGCAACTCTTGTGAAACTTGGAGTAGCTCTAGGGTTTTTGGTTGTGGCTGCTTCTCTAAGAAATTTCCTTCAGAGAGGTGTTTAAATATAGGAGTTCTCACATGGAGAAACGTGAGAGTTGGAAACACCTCCTAGGATAACTTAGAAACTTTCCGTAGTTTGAATTGTACTCCGTCTGTCGACAGGTCTTGGCCATCTGTCGACAGGCGACAATAAAATAGAAGTATGGATCTTCAGCTCTGTGAGATCTGTCGACAGATGTGCTCTTTTGTATAAACGACAGAAGTCTGGATGTTCTGGACTGTGAGATCTGTCGACAGCCGATCTGTCATCTGTCGACAGATGAAGACTTTCTAAACTATGGGTCTTCTGGCAAACCACACCTGTGAAATCTGTTGACAGGTCTTTTGTGTCTGTCGACAGGTGACCTTGTTTTTTGCTTTTTGTGATCTTTTTCACTTGCTTGGAGAGATCTTGACTTTGTGCATTTGTACCTACATGATGAAACATGTAAAATTAAGTATTTTGAATACACAAACAATCAAGTATTGCATTAGTTTCTTTTTCATGTGTTACATGTATGAAACCTCAATTGAAGTTATTCATCATCAAAAACATGTTGTTATAAATGTTAGAATGAAAACCCAACATTCTCCCCCTTTTTGATGATGACAAAATTTATCAATTAATGCACATTGAGGTTTCACCCCCTTTTGACAACATCTAAAAGCATTCATCAAACAAACATATAGACAAACATGGAACATGGCACTGTGAATTCATTGATGTGAAGGGGGCATACACAGTACAAGAAGTTGTTTGACTGAGAGTAAACATGAAAGGGAAAGAAAATACAGGACCACAAAGTGAAATAAAAAGACCATAAGACTCAGACAAGAAAGGACATAGACACTACGTGAAGACCCATTCCTAGACATAAAGCCTATCTAAGCAGCATCATCTGCAGGCGGAGCTGGAGCCTGACGAGTGTTATGCATCTGTGTCTGAAGCCTTGTCATACGGAGCTGGAGCTGGACTTGAGTGTCCGCAAGTGATTCCAGACTCGAATCCACTGTGTCCAATCTTGTATTCAGCTTCTCAAATCCAGTGGACATCTGTAGCTGTAACTGTGCAAGCAAATCTCTAATGGATGGTTGAGCTGGAGCATCACTAGCAATCTCAACGCCCGGCATACCATGTGATTCAGACTGGGAGTCTTCATCCTCGTCATCTTCAGCATCATCAAAAAGATTCTCATCTTCGTCTTCAACATTCTCCCCTACGGCATCAGCAGGTGCCTTACCCTTAAGCTCCCGGGTAACAACTCCATCAACAAGCTTGTATCCCATGTGATGTGCTGCAGTGAGATCAAAGCTGTTGCGAGAATTTAGCTCTATGCACTCGCTGTCTGGAATGTCAATGCCGATGAACCTCATCAGGGAGGTAAGTGGACAGGCAAAGGGCATCGACCTCCGGGGTTGGTAGAATGTTTTTTGGATAAGACTAAGCATCAGAAGTGGGAGATTAATGGGTTCACATCTGAGGAAGAAGGTGAAGAGAGATTTGTGAACATCGGTGACCAACTCCCGACTGCCATGTTTAGGCGCAATCATGGTAGTGAATATGTGGTGGATCATCCTGATCAATGGAGGAAATGAGTTTGCATTGAGTTTAGAGATTTTCTTGGTGCCATCATAATCCTCAAGTGTGAGGAGAGGGTAGTAGACAGAGGCATCCGGTTTGTGGCTTAGGATATCAACTCCAGAATTGGGGATTTAAAGGGCTGTGCAAAGAAGATTTTCAGTGAGTTAAAAAGTTGTGCCCTTGACAGTGGTAAAGAAATGAGTATCTGGAGTGTAGCCAAGGTGGTTGTAGAAGTCACGAACGGCGGAAGGAGAATACCACTTGTGATGGTAGAGAAACGGAGTCCAGCCCTGATTGTCGAATAGAGGTTGGAGATTAGGAAACATGTTGGCCAAGGACTCAAACACTACATACCGTTGCTGGACAAACTTCGTATGCGTCCCCTTAGAGTGAGTGAGGTGAAGACGGGGAGGCACCACAAGCTCGGGAAGACGATCGTCCCGATGCTTTGTCCTGCGCTCAGCCTCAGCCCCGTCGGCCCGAGAAGAGGAGGGACGACGGCGAGAAGCCAGTTTCTTCGGTGGCCTGGAAGACATGAGGAAGGCTAGAAGAAGAAGGATGAGCGTGAGAGAGAGACGTGGGTGAGGGCTCGGATGAGAGGAAGGAAGACCGGAGGAAGGTAGGGTTTTCCCGTCCAGACAGGGTATGGAGATTTGGAGGGGAGGTGGAGAGGGGTTTTGGTGGTAGGAGAGGAAGGGGTCCTGTGGATGCCTTTTTATAGAAAGAGGAGGGAATTTTAAAAGGCCAGCCACACCAAAAAAAGCCCCAAACGGCGTGCCCGTTGGACTTCCCAAACCGGGTCTGCCGCCAGCTGTCGACAGATGACAGGGGATCTATCGACAGATCCTGCAGATTTTCTGCCAGTGATTTTTGATGTGGATTTTGAAGAAAGAAATGGGAGAATTGGTTACATAAGGCATATTTGTAAGGTGTAAGATGGGTAAACACATATTGTAACCTATCATTGTCATGGACATTAAGGCTCTCCCACTTTCCTAAATGGTTTAAACATAATACCCAAGGGACTTAAAGTTAAAGCATTAAGAGAACATTTTCCATTCGTTGAGAAAAGACACCATTACCCTTGGTTGATTAAGGACATTGTAGACCAACACTATCCCAAGTTTATGAGGATCAAATGATGATTGAAATAAATGTCTAAACTTCTGGATAGCCATAGACACTACATGACCTTTAGATTTGAGACACTTTGGAGGCTTCACACTATTTCATTTTTTTTTTTTGCTTTCAAGAAAAGAATGCAATGGGAAAAGTGATATTCAAGATAACTTCACACCTTTTGACATGAGGATAGACATGACAAGTGCCCGTACCCCCAGTTACTCAGTCGAAGTTTCCATTATACCGTTGTATAGAGATAATGAATTTGCTTTTTGACGCGAGGGCAGACATTTGTGATGCCCGTCTCCCGGTTACTCAGCAAGACCCATCATAGCTCTACCTTTATCCCAATTTTTTTTTTAAATGACGTTGTATATATTTTCTGAAATAGGTAGCTTTTCTCCATTTTAGCTTAAACTTAAGATCAAGGAGATGTATATGATGATCCTTCAGTTCAAAACATAAAGTTCAATGACCATAAGATTTTTCAATTGTATTGAGAATGGTGTGAGCCTACAAGGAAATTATTCAATGGAGTTTAGGTGTTAATCCTCTAAGATAGTTCAATGTTTTTAAAATGATGTAACATAAACCCAAGCATGAGTAGTATGTCCAAATCATGGTGGTTTAGGGGATAGCATCAATATCATGTGTATATGATGAAGTTAAACATGTATATCCACCCAATAAACACCTTACTGAAAGTACATGAACCTGCTCAATAAGTAGGATGTGAAATGGGCATGAATTGCTTGAAGAATTGGTGGCTGTCGATAGCTAGAGAAGTGCCTGTCGACAGATCACACAGACAGAAGAAAGGCCAGTTCGGGCAGAGCAGAACCTGTGAGATCTGTCGACAGATAATTGTCGTCTGTCGACAGATTGCACAGACAGAAGAATTAGAGTTCTGTGAGGCCTGATCTGTCGACAGATGGAGTGGGAGCTGTCGACAGATGCCTGTGCAAAACTGGTTTAAGGTTAGAATGAAGAGTGAGATGATCATGACAAGTGAGGGAATTGAAGATACACATGGAATGAGTGATTCTCCTCTCATGAAGGACATCTAACCTAAACTAGCTCCCCCATAGTGTGTGCTCATGTGAAAAAAGCAATTGAATATTCAAGACACACTATTACAACTAGACCAACCATGTGAGCACACCAAGCTTTCAGGAAGACAGATTGTTAAGATTTTCAATGTTTCACTGAAGTAGAGAATGGGCAAATTGTAAAGAAACTCATCCCTATATAAAGTACATACCCCTTACATGCATGTCAACTATGGATACGTGGCGGAGGATCTTTCCTCTACGCATAATGAGAGTTTCCAAACAAGCTTTACTTGTTCTTCCACAAACACTATTTAATATACCTCATAGTTGGTGCACACAAGAGACATATGCTCAGTATATGGATAAGTTTCACTGCAATTTACACAAGCCCAATTCTCTTCTCAAAGTGGTGAATCTATCTTCAGCTAGAGGTTTGGTAAAGATGTCAGCCAATTGTTTTTCTGTGGGTATGAAACTGATTTCTAAGTTTTGTTGGCTACCTCATCTCTCAAGAAATGGTGACGGATTTCTATGTGTTTTGTCCTAGAGTGTTGAATGGGATTCTTTGATAAGTTGATTGCACTGGTGTTGTCACATAGGATAGGTGTGCATCCAATATCAATGTTATAGTCACACAATTGACTTTTTATCCACAACACTTGTGCCGCACAACTCCCTGCAGCAACATATTCTGCCTCTGCAGTGGAGAGTGCAACCGAGTGTTGCTTCTTGGATGCCCACGAAACCATGCAACTGCCAAGGATTTGGCAATAGCCACTAGTGCTTTTCCTGTCAATTTTACATCCAGCATAGTCAGCATCAGAATATGAAACCAAGTCAAAGCTACTACCTGCTGGATACCAAAGACCCAAATCAAACGTACCTGAGAGATATCTGAAAATTCTCTTAACTGCAATTAAGTGGCTTTCCTTTGGACTAGATTGGTATCTAGCACAGAGGCAAACACTGAACTGAATATCTGGTCTGCTTACAGTAAGATAGAGGAGAGAGTCAATCATACCTCGGAATTGTTTGGCATCTACCGGTTTACCTTTCTCATCTTTTTCAAGTTTGATACTTGTGCTCATGGGTGTTGAGGAAGGCTTTGATTGTTCAATTTGAAACCTTTTTAGTAGCTCTTTGACATACTTTTCTTGGTTTATGAAGAAGCCATCCTCCATTTTCTTGACCTGCAAACCAAGAAAGAATTGAAGCTCCCCCATTAGACTCATCTCAAATTCACTGTGCATGTGTTTGGAGAAATCCTCACACAGTGAAGGGTTAGTAGACCCAAAAATAATGTCGTCCACATATACTTGAACAACAATGATGTGTGTGCGAACTTTCTTTGTAAAGAGAGTTTGGACTACTTTACCTCTTGAGTAATTTTTGCTTACCAGAAATGTACTTAATCTGTCGTACCATGCTCGGGGTGCTTGTTTCAAACCATAAAGAGCCTTGTGCAATTTATAGACATGGTTAGGTTTCTCATGATCTTCAAAGCCCGGTAGTTGAGAGACATAGACTTCGTCTTTTATGTAGCCATTCAAGAAAGCAGTTTTGACATCCATTTGATATAATTTAAATTTGTTTGAGCATGCATATGCTAACAAAATTCTAACTGCTTCTAGCCTAGCTACAGGTGCAAAAGATTCTTCAAAGTCTACACCAAATTCCTGATTATATCCTTTTGCAACCAGTCTAGCCTTGTTTCTCACCACTTTACCCTCTTCATTGAGTTTGTTTCTAAAGACCCACCTTGTACCTATGACAGACATTTCAGGGGTTTTAGGAACTAAACTCCATACATTATTTCTTTGGAATTGCCCAAGCTCCTCATGCATAGCATCAATCCATGAATCTTCTTTTAAGGCTTCTTCAACATTCTTGGGTTCCACTTGAGAGACAAAAGCTAAATGGTCCTGTTCAACTATTTGATTAACCTTAGATCTAGTTTGAACCGACTCATTTAAATTTCCTATCACATTCTCAAGAGGATGATCTTTTGAATACCTCACATTCATGACTGTTGAAGGCCCTGGAAGATCTTGCATTTGAGGAGGTTGTTCTGGAGGAGGAAGTGCTTGAGGTGGTTCAAGTTGTTGTTCTTCCTCTTGTGGATCTTTGTCAGGTACATCTTCTGAATTGTTGAACGGAAGAATATCTTCTTCATCATCATACCTGCGAAGAAATCCACTCTTAGTTTTTGAACCAGCTTGAGACTTTTCTTTTCCTTTACTTTGAAGTTCCCCAAACGTTGTTCCTTCAGATTCATCAAACCTGTAAGCATTTGAAATGTTAGGCTTGAGTTGAGTTTCATCAAAAACAACATGTGGAGTTTCTTCCACTGTTCTAGATTTCAGATTGAACACCCTATAGGCTCTAGAGTGTTCTGAGTATCCAAGAAAAATACCTTGATCGCTTTTGGCTTCAAACTTGTCCAAATCATTTTTATCATTGTTATGTATGAACACCTTTGAACCAAAAACTTTAAAGTACCCAATAGTGGGTTTCTTACCTTTCAGAAGTTCATAAGGAGTTTTCTTGAATACGGGTCTTACCATGGCTCGATTAAGGATGTAGCAAGACGTGTTTACCGCTTCTGCCCAAAAAGTTCTCGCAAGTTGATTCTCGACCAGAAGCGTACGAGCCATCTCCACCAAGGTTCTATTCTTCCTCTCCACGACCCCATTTTGCTCTGGAGTTCTTGGGGAGGAGAACATGTGTTCTATGCCTTGGTTCCTGCAAAATTGGAGAAGGAATTATTGTCAAATTCTCCCCCGTGATCAGTGCGGATAGAGCAAATTTTATTGACATTTCCATGCTCAATTTTGTTGAAGAATTCTTCAAAAACACTTAGAGCTTCATTCTTGTGAGCCAGGAATTTTACCCAAGTGAACCTAGAGAAGTCATCTACAATGACAAAGCCATAACGCTTGCCATTGAGACTAAGTGTTCTCGTAGGTCCAAATAGGTCCATGTGCAACAGTTCATAAGCTTTAGAAGTACTTACCGGTGCCTTTGATTTGAAGGATTTCCGGGTTTGTTTTCCCTGTGCACATGCATCACAGAAATTCTCATTCTTGTTAAAGGAAATTTCAGGAAGACCACTCACCAATTTAAGCCTCATGATCTTGTGCAATACATTATAGCTAGCGTGACCGAGCCTACGATGCCACAATGTAAGCTCGTCCTGTTTGTTTGCTACAAGACACAAATCATTATTTTCTGGATCATCTAAGTCAACCATGTAGATGTTATTTATCCTTTTTCCAGAAAACTTCAGACTTCCTGTTTCCTTATCAAGTATTTGACATGAATCTGATTCAAAGATAATTTTGTGACCCTTATCACACAATTGACTTATGCTGAGCAAATTGTGATGAAGGCCATCAACAAGTAGCACATTATCTATTGAGTTAGAGGCAAACTTACCGACCTTACCTGAGCCGATGATCTGGCCTTTGTTGTTACCTCCGAATATAACCTGACCTCCGTCCTTTTCTACGAGCATACAGAATTTTCCTTTGTCCCCCGTCATGTGCCTCGAGCAGCCGCTATCCAAGTACCATTTGTTTTGATTGTGGGCTGCTAGGCATTCCTGCACATGTAGATTAGACAAGAGGTTTTGGTACCCAAATCACTTTGGGTGCCAAGGTATCATTCATGCCAAACAGTAAATGCTTTGGAATCCAAACTTGTTTGAATTTTTGTTTATTTGGGTTATTCCAGCATTGTTTTTCAATGTGCCCAATCTTTTTACAGATTTTGCATGAAGATGGTTTGTTTACAACAGTGGGCTTGATGTTCTTTGGAGCATGCATGGGCATCTTACCTTTCTGTTGCCTTGTCAATTTTTCTTTTGGGCTGGTTTTCCTGACCTGTCGACAGCTCTCCTTGGGGCTGTCAACAGATCTTAAACCTGTACCCGCATTAGGCTTTTTGCCTTGGTTTGGGTTGCATTCCCTTAGCCTTTTTTTTCTGTTCTTTGAGGGGGTACTCTTACTTGTACTTGGGCTTGTTTCAACAAAGGATGTTATCAAATTCTGACCAATTTTCTTTTGTTTAACTGGTTGAAACCCAAGCCCATGTTTGGAACAAAGATGTTTGACCCCAAGATTGCATCAAGGTTTTGTTTCCCTTTAACAAACCTTGACAAATCTTCAGATTTCCCTTTTAGATTTTCTTCAGTCTTTTCCAATTTTTCTTTAGTTTCTCATGCTCACCTTGAAGAGTTTCAAAGGAGTTCATTAAATCAACTTTTTCTTTTTGAACATCTTGGAATTTCAGTTTCAAATTATCCATCTCCTCATGGTGAGCTTCCTCATCAATTTTCATCATTTCAATGTCTTTCATCAATGATGCAACTTTCTCATCATTTTGTGTGTTGTTGGCAAGATGGTTAGCTTTCTTTTGAGTGCCTTGTTTTCAGATTTTAGTTCACAGAATTTTTCAAATAACACAGTATAAGCCTCTTCCCATTCATCAACTGAGTAGCTTTCAAAGGAAGAGTTTACCTCATTTGAGTCTTCACTTCTCGCCATGAGACAGTGGACTTCATCATCTCCGGAGGTAGCTTGGCTGTGATCATCCTCGTCTTCATCGCTCCAAGTGGCCAACATTGCCTTGGCTTTCTTGAAGGTGAACTTGTCTTTCTTCAGCTTTTTCTTAAGCTCAGGGCACTCTCCTCTCATGTGCCCTTTTTGCACTCATAACACACAATCTCAGATTTTTTGTTAGCATCAGATTTATTGAAAAATTCTTTCTTTTGGAAAGGTTTAGAGTTACCTGAACCTCTCCTTTGTATTTCAGGAATTTTTTGAATTGTCTAGTGAGCATGGCCATTTCGTCATTCTCACTCTCACTAGACGATTCAGACTCATTACTTTCCTGAATGACTTCCTTCTTGGAAGCTGAGGAATTTTTCCTGGAAGCCTTCAAGGCAAGTGGCTTCCTAGGATTTTCTTCAGTTTCCTTTTTTTCATGTTTATTTCATAAGTCATCAGTGAGCCAATGAGTTCATCCAATTTCATTTTTGAAAGGTCTTTGGAATCCTCAATGACAGTGGCTTTGGTGTTCCATGAGGATGGAAGAGACCGAAGAATCTTCCTCACCAAGTCACTCTCCGAGTATTCCTTTTTCAGGCCTTTCAAACCATTAATTATTAACATGAATCTTGCAAACATGTCAGAGATGGTTTCAGTGGAATTCATTTTAAACATCTCATATTCTGAAACCAACATGCTTGCTTTTGTTCCCTTACCTCAGACGTACCTTCATAAATGAGCTCGAGTTTGTCCCACATCTCCTTTGCCGATGTGCACGTGGAAACTCTCGAGTACTCGTTGGGATGGACCGCGCATTGCATCATATTGAGGGCGCTCCAGTTGAGTGTCCCCTTTGCGATTTGATCCTTGGTCCAGGTACTCTCGTCTTCAGGAAGGGTATACTCACCCTTGTGGACAATTTTCCACAATTCGTAGTTCTGTGCTCTCAGGAACACCTGCATGCGATTTTTCCAATAGGGATAATTAGTTCCATCAAAAAATGGTGGCCTAGTCACTGAGTGACCCTCGGCCATGAATCCCTTGCTAGATTCCATTTGACCGTGAATCTCCTGACCGTAAGATCAAACAAACAAGACAGTAAATCGGAGAAACTCGGCTCTGATACCAATTGAAAGGTTTGCGGAATCCCAATATGGTAATCTAGAAGGGGGGTTGAATAGATTACTACCAATTAAAAGTTTGAAAACAACCCTTTTTCAATCACAACAAAGTCTTTTGAATTTTCTGTAGAAACAACGTGAGACTTAGATGTGTTGACGATGTGTAGGTGAGTTAGCAATCTATCTAGTGTGTGAATGCAACGTGCCTATCAAGCATCTAACGTGAAAATCATTCAAACCACAAGACACGAAGATTTACGTGGTTCGGAGTACACAAATCGTGTATCCTACGTCCACGGCACACACACACACGCAGAGAAAACTGCTTATGAGCGAGTTCGGTGACTACAACTCACACACACGTGTTTTCTGATGTGCACCCACGATCAGAACAACACAAACACGTGATCTCAAGCACAAGGGTCGCTTGAATCACCACAATACACACACGGATGGTAGAAATATGAAAACAGAGAGAGTTCTGAGTGAGAGAATAAATCCTGTGAAGAACTCTTATGAGAACGCCTGGAGGAACTTCAATCTTCGACTTGAATGCTTTGAGTCGATGGAGAAGGTTGAATCCTCGACGTTCTTCTTTCAGGAACTGCTGGATCGACGGATCTTTAGGGCTCTGTGCAGCAGTCTGAAGCAGGGCAGCAGCAACTCTTGTGAAACTTGGAGTAGCTCTAGGGTTTTGGTTGTGGCTGCTTCTCTACGAAATTTCCTTCAAAGAGGTGTTTAAATATAGGAGTTCTCACATGGAGAAACGTGAGAGTTGGAAACACCTCCTAGGATAACTTAGAAACTTTCCGTAGTTTGAATTGTACTCCATCCGTCGACAGGTCTTGGCCATCTGTCGACGGGCGACAGTAAAATAGAAGTATGGATCTTCAGCTCTGTGAGATCTGTCGACAGTCGAAGACCATCTGTCGACAGATGTGCTCTTTTATGTAAACGACAGAAGTCTGGATGTTCTGAACTGTGAGATCTGTCGACAACCGATCTGTCATCTGTCGACAGATGAAGACTTTCTAAACTATGGGTCTTCTGGCAGACCACACCTGTGAGATCTGTTGACAGGTCTTTTGTGTCTGTCGATAGGTGACCTTGTTTTTTGCTTTTTGTGATCTTTTTCACTTGATTGGAGAGATCATGACTTTGTGCATTTGTACCTACATGATGAAACATGTAAAATTAAGTATTTTGAATACACAAACAATCAAGTATTGCATTAGTTTCTTTTTCATGTGTTACATGTATCAAACCTCAATTGAAGTTATTCATCATCAAAAACATGTTGTTATAAATGTTAGAATGAAAACCCAACATTCTCCCCCTTTTTGATGATGACAAAATTTATCAATTAATGCACATTGAGGTTTCTCCCCCTTTTGACAACATCTAAAAGCATTCAAGACAAACATATAGACAAACATGGAACATGGCACTGTGAATTCATGATGTGAAGGAGGCATACATAGTACAAGAAGTTGTTTGACTGAGAGTAAACATGAAAGGGAAAAAAATACATGACCACAAAGTGAAATAAAAAGACCATAAGACTCAGACAAGACAGGACATAGACACTACGTGAAGACCCATTCCTAGACATAAAGCCTATCTAAGCAGCATCATCTGCAGGCGGAGCTGGAGCCTGACGAGTGTTATGCATCTGTGTCTGAAGCCTTGTCATATGGAGCTGGAGCTGGACTTGAGTGTCCGCAAGTGATTCCAGACTCGAATCCACTGTGTCCAATCTTGTATTCAGCTTCTTAAATCCAGTGGACATCTGTAGCTGTAACTGTGCAAGTAAATCTCTAATGGATGGTTGAGCTGGAGCATCACTAGCAATCTCAACGCCCGACATACCATGTGATTCAGACTGGGAGTCTTCATCCTCGTCATCTTCAGCATCATCAGAAAGATTCTCATCTTCGTCTTCAACATTCTCCCCTACGGCATCAGCAGGTGCCTTACCTTTAAGCTCCCGGGTAACAA
Source organism: Colocasia esculenta (assembly GCA_014218235.1). Taxonomy (NCBI): domain Eukaryota; kingdom Viridiplantae; phylum Streptophyta; class Magnoliopsida; order Alismatales; family Araceae; genus Colocasia; species Colocasia esculenta. The sequence continues at coordinate 92,360,478 of CM024753.1, read as the reverse complement.
CTCCATCAACAAGCTTGTATCCCATGTGATGTGCTGCAGTGAGATCAAAGCTATTGTGAGAATTTAGCTCTATGCACTCACTGTCTGGAATGTCAATGCCGATGAACCTCATCAGGGAGGTAAGTGGACAGGCGAAGGGCATTGACCTCCGGGGTTGGTAGAATGCTTTTTGGATAAGACTAAGCATCAGAAGTGGGAGAATAATGGGTTCACATGTGAGGAAGAAGGTGAAGAGAGATTTGTGAACATCGGTGACCAACTCCCGACTGCCATGTTTAGGCTCAATCATGGTAGTGAATATGTGGTGGATCATCCTGATCAATGGAGGAAATGAGTTTGCATTGAGTTTGGAGATTTTCTTGGTGCCATCATAATCCTCAAGTGTGAGGAGAGGGTAGTAGACAGAGGCATCTGGTTTGTGGCTTAGGATATCAACTCCAGAATTGGGGATTTGAAGGGCTGTGTAAAGAAGATTTTCAGTGAGTTGAAAAGTTGTGCCCTTGACGGTGGTAAAGAAACGATTATCTGGAGTGTAGCCAAGGTGGTTGTAGAAGTCACGAACGGTGGAAGAAGAATACCACTTGTGATGGTAGTGAAACGGAGTCCAGCCCTGATTGTCGAATAGGGGTTGGAGATTAGGAAACATGTTGGCCAAGGACTCAAACTCTACATACCGTTGCTGGACAAACTTGGTATGCGTCTCCTTGAGTGAGTGAGGTGAAGACGGGGAGGCACCACAAGCTCGGGAAGACGATCGTCCTGATGCTTTGTCCTGCGCTCAGCCTCAGCCCCGTCGGCCCGAGAAGAGGAGGGACGGCGGCGAGAAGCCAGTTTCTTCAATGGCCTAGAAGACATGTGGAAGGCTAGAAGAAGAAGGATGAGCTTGAGAGAGAGACGTGGGTGAGTGCTCTGATGAGAGGAAGGAAGACCGGAGGAAGGTAGGGTTTTCCCGTCTAGATAGGGTATGGAGATTTGGAGGGGAGGTGGAGAGGGGTTTTGGTGGTAGGAGAGGAAGGGGTCCTGTGGACGCCTTTTTATAGAAAGAGGAGGGGATTTTAAAAGGCAAGCCCCACCAAAAAAAGCCCCACACGGCGTGCCCGTTGGACTTCCCAAATCGGGTCTGCCGCCGGTTGTCGACAGATGACAGGGGATCTATCGACAGATCCTGCAGATTTTCTTCCAGTGATTTTTGATGTGGATTTTGAAGAAAGAAATGGGAGCATTGGTTACATAAGGCATATTTGTAAGGTGTAAGATGGGTAAACACATATTGTAACCTATCATTGTCATGGACATTAAGGCTCTCCCACTTTCCTAAATGGTTTAAACATAATACCCAAGGGACTTAAAGTTAAAGCATTAAGAGAACATTTTCCATTCATTGAGAAAAGACACCATTACCCTTGGTTGATTAAGGACATTGTAGACCAACACTATCCCAAGTTTATGATGATCAAATGATGATTGAAATAAATGTCTAAACTTCTGGATAGCCACAGACACTACATGACCTTTAGATTTGAGACACTTTGGAGGCTTCACACTATTTCATTTTTTTTTTGCTTTCAAGAAAAGAATGCAATGGGAAAAGTGATATTCAAGATAACTTCACACCTTTTGACATGAGGATAGACATGACAAGTGCCCGTACCCCTAGTTACTCAGTCGAAGTTTCCATTATATCGTTGTATAGAGATAATGAGTTTGCTTTTTGAAGCGAGGGCAGACATTTGTGATGCCCGTCTCCCCGGTTACTCAGCAAGACCCATCATAGCTCTACCTTTATCCCAATTTTTATTTTTAAATGATTGTATATATTTTTCTGAAATAGGTATCTTTTCTCCATTTTAGCTTAAACTTAAGATCAAGGAGATGTATATGATGATCCTTCAGTTCAAAACATAAAGTTCAATGACCATAAGATTTTTCAATTATATTGAGAATGGTGTGAGCCTACAAGGAAATTATTCAATGGAGTTTAGGTGTTAATCCTCTAAGATAGTTCAATATTTTCCAAATGATGTAACATAAACCCAAGCATGAGTAGTATGTCCAAATCATGGTGGTTTAGGGGATAGCATCAATATCATGTGTATATGATGAAGTTAAACATGTATATCCACCCAATAAACACCTTAGTGAAGGTACATGAACCTGCTCAATAAGTAGGATGTGAAATGGGCATGAATTGCTTGAAGAATTGGTGGCTGTCGATAGCTAGAGAAGTGCCTCTCGACAGATCACACAGACAGAAGAAAGGCCAGTTCGGGCAGAGCAGAACCTGTGAGATCTGTCGACAGACAATCTGTCGTCTGTCGACAGATTGCACAGACAGAAGAAGTAGTGTTCTGTGAGGTCTGATCTGTCGACAGATGGAGTGGGAGCTGTCGACAGATGCCTGTGCAAAACTGGTTTAAGGTTAGAATGATGAGTGAGATGATCATGACAAGTGAGGGAATTGAAGATACACATGGAATGAGTGATTCTCCTCTCATGAAGGACATTTAACCTAAACTAGCTCCCCCATAGTGTGTGCTCATGTGAAAACAAGCAATTGAATATTCAAGACACACTATTACAACTAGACCAACCTTGTGAGCACACCAAGCTTTCAGGAAGACAGATTGTTAAGATTTTCAATGTTTCACTGAAGTAGAGAATGGGCAAATTGTAAAGAAACTCATCCCTATAAAGTGCATACCCCTTACATGCATGTCAACTATGGATACGTGGCGGAGGATCTTTCCTCTACGCATAATGAGAGTTTCCAAACAAGCTTTACTTGTTCTTCCACAAACACTATTTAATATACCTCATAGTTGGTGCACACAAGAGACATATGCTCAGTATATGGATAAGTTTCACTACAATTTACACAAGCCCAATTCTCTTCTCAAAGTGGTGAATCTATCTTCAGTTAGAGGTTTGGCAAAAATGTCAGCCAATTGTTTTTCTGTGGGTATGAAACTGATTTCTAAGGTTTTGTTGGCTACTTCATCTCTCAAGAAATGGTGACGGATTACTATGTGTTTTGTCCTAGAGTGTTGAATGGGATTCTTTGATAAGTTGATTGCACTGGTGTTGTCACATAGGATAGGTGTGTATCCAGTATCAATGTTATAGTCGCACAATTGACTTTTTATCCACAACACTTTGCCACACAACTCCCTGCAGCAACATATTCTGCCTCTGCAGTGGAGAGTGCAACCGAGTGTTGCTTCTTGGATGCCCACGAAACCATGCAACTACCAAGGATTTGGCAATAGCCACTAGTGCTTTTCCTGTCAATTTTACATCCATCATAGTCTACATCAGAATATGAAACCAAGTCAAAGCTACTACCTGCTAGATACCAAAGACCCAAATCAAACGTACCTGAGAGATATCTAAAAATTCTCTTTACGGCGATTAAGTGGCTTGCCTTTGGACTAGATTGGTATCTAGTATAGAGGCAAACACTAAACTGAATATCTGGTCTACTTGCAGTAAGATAGAGGAGAGAGCCAATCATACCTCGGAATTGTTTGGCATCTACCGGTTTACCTTTCTCATCTTTTTCAAGTTTGATACTTGTGCTTATGGGTGTTGAGGCAGGCTTTGATTGTTCAAATTGAAACCTTTTTAGTAGCTCTTTGACATACTTTTCTTGGTTTATGAAGAAGCCATCCTCCATTTGCTTGACCTGCAAACCAAGAATAAATTGAAGCTCCCCCATTAGACTCATCTCAAATTCACTGTGCATGTGTTTGGAGAATTCCTCACACAGTGAAGGGTTTGTAGATCCAAAAATAATGTCGTCCACATATACTTGAACAACAATGATGTGTGTGCGAACTTTCTTTGTAAAGAGATTTTGGTCTACTTTACCTCTTGAGTAATTTTACTTACCAGAAATGTACTTAATCTGTCGTACCAAGCTCGGGGTGCTGTTTCAAACCATAAAGAGCCTTGTGCAATTTATAGACATGGTTAGGTTTCTCATGATCTTCAAAGCCCGGTGGTTGAGAGACATAGACTTCGTCTTTATGTAGCCATTCAAGAAAGCAGTTTTGACATCCATTTGATAAATTTAAATTTGTTTGAGCATGCATATGCTAACAAAATTCTAACTGCTTCTAGCCTAGCTACAGGTGCAAAAGATTCTTCAAAGTCTACACCAAATTCCTTATTATATCCTTTTGCAACCAGTCTAGCCTTGTTTCTCACCACTTTACCCTCTTCATTGAGTTTGTTTCTAAAGACCCACCTTGTACCTATGACAGACATTTCAGGGGTTTTTGGAACTAAACTCCATACATTATTTCTTTGGAATTGCCCAAGCTCCTCATGCATAGCATCAATCCATGAATCTTCTTTGAAGGCTTCTTCAACATTCTTGGGTTCCACTTGAGAGACAAAAGCTAAATGGTCCTGTTCAACTATTTGATTAACTTAGATCTAGTTTGAACCACTCATTTAAATTTCCTATCACATTCTCAAGAGGATGATCTTTTGAATACCTCACATTCATGACTGTTGAAGGCCCTGGAAGATCTTGCATTTGAGGAGGTTGTTCTGGAGGAGGAAGTGCTTGAGGTGATTCAAGTCGTTGTTCTTCCTCTTGTGGATCTTTGTCAGGTACATCTTCTGAATTGTTGAATGGAAGAATATCTTCTTCATCATCATACTTGCGAAGAAATCCACTCTTAGTTTTTGAACCAGCTTGAGACTTTTCTTTTCCTTTACTTTGAAGTTCCCCAAACGTTGTTTCTTTAGATTCATCAACCCTGTAAGCTTTGAAATGTTAGGCTTGAGTATGTTTCATCAAAAACAACATGTGGAGTTTCTTCCACTGTTCTAGATTTCAGATTGAACACCCTATAGGCTCTAGAGTGTTCTGAGTATCCAAGAAAAATACCTTGATCGCTTTTGGCTTCAAACTTGTCCAAATCATTTTTATCATTGTTATGTATGAACACCTTTGAACCAAAAACTTTAAATACCCAATAGTGGGTTTCTTACCTTTCAGAAGTTCATAAGGAGTTTTCTTGAATACGGGTCTTACCATGGCTCGATTAAGGATGTAGCAAGACATGTTTACCGCTTCTGCCCAAAAAGTTCTCGCAAGTTGATTCTCGACCAGAAGCGTACAAGCCATCTCCACCAAGGTTCTATTCTTCCTCTCCACGACCCCATTTTGCTCTGGAGTTCTTGGGGAGGAGAACATGTGTTCTAAGCCTTGGTTCCTGCAAAATTCGGAGAAGGAATTATTGTCAAGTTCTCCCTCGTGATCAGTGCGGATAGAGCAAATTTTATTGACATTTCCATGCTCAATTTTGTTGAAGAATTCTTCAAAAACACTTAGAGCTTCATTCTTGTGAGCCAGGAATTTTACCCAAGTGAACCTAGAGAAGTCATCTACAATGACAAAGCCATAACGCTTTCCATTGAGACTAAGTGTTCTCGTAGGTCCAAATAGGTCCATGTGCAATAGTTCATAAGCTTTAGAAGTACTCACCGGTGCCTTTGATTTGAAGGATTTTCGGGTTTGTTTTCCTTGTGCACATGCATCACAAAAATTCTCGTTCTTGTTAAAGGAAATTTCAGGAAGACCACTCACCAATTTAAGCCTCATGATCTTGTGCAATACATTATAGCTTAGCGTGACCGAGCCTACGATGCCACAATGTAAGCTCGTCCTATTTGTTTGCTACAAGACACAAATCATTATTTTCTGGATCATCTAAGTCAACCATGTAGATGTTATTTATCCTTTTTCCAGAAAATCAGACTTCCTGTTTCTTATCAAGTATTTGACATGAATCTGATTCAAAGATAATTTTGTGACCCTTATCACACAATTGACTTATGCTGAGCAAATTGTGATGAAGGCCATCAACAAGTAGCACATTATCTATTGACTTAGAGGCAAACTTACCGACCTTACCTGAGCCGATGATCTGGCCTTTGTTGTTACCTCCGAATATAACCTGACCTCCGTCCTTTCTACGAGCATACATAATTTTCCTTTGTCCCCCGTCATGTGTCTCGAGCAGCCGCAATCCAAGAACCATTTGTTTTGATTGTGGGCTGCTAGGCATTCCTGCACATGTAGATTAGACAAGAGGTTTTGGTACCCAAATCACTTTGGGTGCCAAGGTATCATTCATGCCAAACAGTAAATGCTTTGGAATCCAAACTTGTTTGAATTTTTGTTTATTTGGGTTATTCCAACATTGTTTTCAATGTGCCCAATCTTTTTACAGATTTTGCATGAAGATGGTTGTTTACAACAGTGGGCTTGATGTTCTTTGGAGCATGCATAGGCATCTTACCTTTCTGTTGCCTTGTCAATTTTTCTTTTAGGCTGGTTTTCCTGACCTGTCGACAGCTCTCCTTGGGGCTGTCAACAGATCTTAAACCTGTACCCGCATTGGGCTTTTTTGCCTTGGTTTGGGGTTGCATTCCCTTAACCTTGTCTTTGCTGTTCTTTTAGGGGGTACTCTTACTTGTACTTGGGCTTGTTTCAACAAAGGATGTTATCAAATTCTGACCAATTTTCTTTTGTTTAACTGGTTGAAACCCAAGCCCATGTTTTGGAACAAAGATGTTTGACCCAAGATTGCATCAAGGTTTTGTTTCCCTTTAACAAACCTTGACAAATCTTCAGATTTCCCTTTTAGATTTTCTTCAGTCTTTTCCAATTTTTCTTTTAGTTCTCATGCTCACCTTGAAGAGTTTCAAAGGAGTTCATTAAATCAACTTTTCTTTTTGAACATCTTGGAATTTCAGTTTCAAATTATCCATCTCCTCATGGTGAGCTTCCTCATCAATTTCATCATTTCAATGTCTTTCATCAATGATGCAACTTTCTCATCATTTGTGTGTTGTTGGCAAGAAGGTTGGCTTTCTTTTGAGTGCCTTGTTTTCAGATTTCAGTTCACAGAATTTTTCAAATAACTTAGTATAGCCTCTTCCCATTCATCAACTGAGTAGCTTTCAAAGGAAGAGTTTACCTCATTTGAGTCTTCACTTCTCGCCATGAGACAGTGGACTTCATCATCTCCGGAGGTAGCTTGGCTATGATCCTCCTCGTCTCATCGCTCCAAGTGGCCAACATTGCCTTGGCTTTCTTGAAGGTGAACTTGTCTTTCTTCAGCTTTTTCTTAAGCTCAGGGCACTCTCCTCTCATGTGCCCTTGCTTTTGCACTCATAACACACAATCTCAGATTTTTGTTAGCATCAGATTTATTGAAAAATTCTGCTTTTGGAAAGGTTTAGAGTTACCTGAACCTCTCCTTTGTATTTCAGGAATTTTTGAATTGTCTAGTGAGCATGGCCATTTCGTCATTCTCACTCTCACTAGACGATTCAGACTCATTACTTTCCTGAATGACTTTTTTTGGAAGCTGAAGAATTTTTCCTGGAAGCCTTCAAGGCAAGTGGCTTCCTAAGATTTTCTTCAGTTTCCTTTCTTTTCATGTTTATTTCATAAGTCATCAGTGAGCCAATGAGTTCATCCAATTTCATTTTTGAAAGGTCTTTGGAATCCTCAATGACAGTGGCTTTGGTGTTCCATGAGGATGGAAGAGACCGAAGAATCTTCCTCACCAAGTCACTCTCCGAGTATTCCTTTTCAGGCCTTTCAAACCATTAATTATTAACATGAATCTTGCAAACATGTCAGAGATGGTTTCAGTGGAATTCATTTTAAACATCTCATAATCTGAAACCAACATGCTGCTTTTGTTTCCCTTACCTCAGACATACCTTCATAAATGAGCTCGAGTTTGTCCCACATCTCCTTTTTGCCGATGTGCACGTGGAAACTCTCGAGTACTCGTGGGATGGACCGCACATTGCATCATATGAGGGCGCTCCAGTTGAGTGTCCCCTTTGCGATTTGATCCTTGGTCTAGGTACTCTCGTCTTCAGGAAGGGTATACTCACCCTTGTGGACAATTTTACAATTCGTAGTTCTGTGCTCTCAGGAACACCTGCATGCGATTTTTAAATAGGGATAATTAGTTCCATCAAAAAATGGTGGCCTAGTCACTGAGTGACCCTCGGCCATGAATCCCTTGCTAGATTCCATTTGACCGTGAATCTCCTGACCGTAAGATCAAACAAACAAGACAGTAAATCAGAGAAACTCGGCTCTGATACCAATTAAAGGTTTGCGGAATCCCAATATTGTAATCTAGAAGGGGGGTTGAATAGATTACTACTAATTAAAAGTTTGAAAACAACCTTTTTCAATCACAACAAAGTCTTTTGAATTTTCTGTAGAAACAACGTGAGACTTAGATGTGTTGACGATGTGTAGGTGAGTTAGCAATCTATCTAGTGTGTGAATGCAACGTGCCTATCAAGCATCTAACGTGAAAATCATTCAAACCACAAGACACGAAGATTTACGTGGTTCGGAGTACACAAATCGTGTATCCTACGTCCACGGCACACACACACACGAGAGAAAACTGCTTATGAGCGAGTTGGTGACTACAACTCACACACACGTGTTTTCTGATGTGCACCCACGATTAGAACAACACAAACACGTGATCTCAAGCACAAGGGTCGCTTGAATCACCACAACACACACACGGATGGTAGAAATATGAAAACAGAGAGAGTTCTGAGTGAGAGAATAAATCCTGGTGAAGAACTCTTCTGAGAACGCCTGGAGGAAGTTCAATCTTCGACTTGAATGCTTTGAGTCGATGGAGAAGGTTGAATCCTCGACGTTCTTCTTTCAGGAACTGCTGGATCGACGGATCTTTAGGGCTCTGTGCAGCAGTCTGAAGCAGGGCAGCAACAACTCTTGTGAAACTTGGAGTAGCTCTAGGGTTTTGGTTGTGGCTGCTTCTCTACGAAATTTCCTCAAAGAGGTGTTTAAATATAGGAGTTCTCACATGGAGAAACGTGAGAGTTGGAAACACCTCCTAGGATAACTTAGAAACTTTCCGTAGTTTGAAATGTTACTCCGTCTGTCGACAGGTCTTGGCCATCTGTCGACAGGCGACAGTTAAACAGAAGTATGGATCTTCAGCTCTGTGAGATCTGTCGACAGTCGAAACAGACCATCTGTCGACAGATGTGCTCTTTGTGTAAATGACAGAAGTCTGATGTTCTGGACTGTGAGATCTGTCGACAGTCGATCTGTCATCTGTTGACAGATGAAGACTTTCTGAACTAGGGTCTTCTGGCAGACCACACCTGTGAGATCTGTCGATAGGTTTTTGTGTCTGTCGACAGGTGACCTTGTTTTGCTTTTGTGATCTTTTTCACTTGCTTGAGAGAGCTTGACTTTGTGCATTTGTACCTACATGATGAAACATGTAAAA